>CM060656.1:7233016-7890516 GCA_030686955.1 Odontamblyopus rebecca | reverse complement strand
GGCCCAAAAGTGGAATCTCTACCTGTCAATTCATTTTAGATGGGGGCCCATGGGAGTCTACCTGCCCCGGGCTCAATGCTGCTGCTGCCCTCCACTCCTTTTCAAACACACGTACACATCCTTTCGTATAAACGTTAGGAATCCCCCGGTCTGTTTTCTTTTGCTTTTTCTCAAGTTACCTGCTCATGTTTTCACAGTGAGGCGGGACTTTCCCAGCTAAACGAATTGATATTAAAAGAATAAATAAAAAACAAAATCCTGTAGTCAGTGTTTCACCTTTGAATCCTGCTTTACGTGTGGTGTGGAACTGCTTTATCAACTTAAAGCTGCATTGTGTAACTTTTCTGGTCGAGGGTCCTTCGAACGCTTCTTCTGATTCTTCTGTGCCCTTCTGCGTCCTCTCTGTCTTTTATTCTTTTTACCTTGTACGCTCGTCTCCATGGAGATTCTATTGTTTTGTCTGGAATGTTTCACAGTACGGCATTAACCAGGCCAAGTTACGGGTCAGATCTGTAGAGAGAGGTTGTATCTGTTATTTGCCGTGCAGTGGAAGTTAGATCTTTGTCTAAAGTAGATTCTCCTAATCCTGAGTTTAAAAAAAAGGCGGTGGAGCTGCATGTTGTGCTTTTTTTTTTTTTTTATTGTTGTGACTGTTTTCATTTGCTTCTCGGGCGTCACACGTGGAGAGGGCAAAGTGAAATCACGCACACATCTCTGAGGACTGTGGACACACCTGTGACATTACGGCCACATCAAGAAACAACATTCAAATCACATGAACCAAGCAAACAATGTGGAAAATGGAGAGCTCCGAGCAGAGGAAGCCTAACCCTGCACCCATGGAATAATAATAAGAAGAATGCTTTTTATTGAAAGATACACTGTGTAACTTTTCTGCTGGAGGGTGCTTATTTCTACGGATATGTCATTGCTCTTAGACTTAGGAAATTATTTGGACACAGTAGCTCACACATCATCATATATTATTAAAACCTGGAACAGTCTGAACATGTGAGACAGACTCTGCTCTGACTCTGTTTAAATCCAGGCTCAAAACGGTTCTGTTTACCTGCAAATGACTGAAACGTTTTCATTTTCCATTCCGCCCTCTACTCTTCTCTCTAACTCTCTCAAATTTAATGTCCCATCTCTATTTTAAAATTTTATGATGATTATTTATGTTTTCATTTGTTTGTATTGTGATTTTAATGTATTTCTTATTCTGTAAAGCACTTTGAAGTACTTTGTGTACAAATTGTGCTGTACAAATAAACTTGCCTTGCCTATTGTAATAACGAAGAGAAACATCTGAATGGTAATGATACATTCTAAATTAGTAGCACAAATAGCAAGAGACTGGTGTTAAATAAGGCATAATTATATAATAAATATATATGTACAAGTAAAAATAAATATGTATAAATATATTGATATATAGTAATAAAAATATCCCTCAGCTATATATAAGAGGTCTGGAATGTTCCACAGTGTGAAATTAAACAGCTCGACTTTACATTTATTCAATTACAGGTGGTTTTACAGCTCAAAAATACCTCGAAAAACAGACACTCTGACTGTGAGCGGGGTCGCCTCTCCACAGATCTGACCTGTAACTTGGTCTGGTTTCAACTCCGTGACGATAGAAAGGTTTAATGCCGTACTGTGGAACATTCCAGACAAAGCATCTCCATGGGGACAAGTGTACATGGTAAAAACAAGAAAGTCCAGTTCAGGTCACGGAGGCCAATTTGAAGAGTTTTCTTTTTTTTCTTATAAGACTTTAAATGTAATGATTTTGATCATTTGTGTTGAATTTTCTTCAACAGAAATGTTTAAATCAATAGTTTTTTCTTGCTATTTTATTATTTGTATTTTTTTTTTACGTTCTACCCCTGATCCTTTGTTTCAAATGGCAACACCATTGACCTGAAGGTCGGCGGTTCGAATCCTGCTTTCGATATAAATAAAACATCATCTGTCGAGCGGTCAGATCCACTGACCCACAGGTTGGTGGTGTGATTCCAGCTCCCGCAGATGAACGCTGTTGTTCTGTCCTTGGGCAAAACACTTAACCCACTTCGCCCCCAGTGTCTGCGTTCACTGGTGTATGAATGGGTGAGTGGTTCCTTGATGTAAAGCACTTTGAGCCTTGAAGGAGGAAAATTGCTCTATAAAAATGTGACCATTTACCATTTTACTCAAGCAGAAGTACCAAACACTAGAGGATGAGGAGAGTGAAGGAGATGATGAGAGGATGAGGAGAGTGAAGGAGACGATGAGAGGATGAGGAGAGTGAAGGGGACGATGAGGAGAGTGAAGGAGACAATGAGAGGATGAGGAGAGTGAAGGAGACGATGAGAGCATGAGGAGAGTGAAGGAGACGATGAGGATGAGGAGAGTGAAGGAGACAATGAGAGGATGAGGAGAGTGAAGGGGACGATGAGAGCATGTGGAGAGTGAAGGAGAAGATGAGAGGATGAGGAGATTGAAGGTGACGATGAGGATGTGGAGAGTGAAGGAGACAATGAGAGGATGAGGAGAGTGAAGGAGACGATGAGATCATGAGGAGAGTGAAGGAGACGATGAGGATGAGGAGAGTGAAGGAGACAATGAGAGGATGAGGAGAGTGAAGGGGACGATGAGGAGAGTGAAGGAGAAGATGAGAGGATGAGGAGAGTGAAGGAGACGATGAGAGGATGAGGAGAGTGAAGGAGACAATGAGGATGAGGAGAGTGAAGGAGACAATGAGAGGATGAGGAGAGTGAAGGAGACGATGAGAGGATGAGGAGAGTGAAGGAGACGATGAGAGCATGAGGAGAGTGAAGGAGACGATGAGGATGTGGAGAGTGAAGGGGACGATGAGAGGATGAGGAGAGTGAAGGAGACGATGAGAGGATGAGGAGAGTGAAGGAGACGATGAGAGCATGAGGAGAGTGAAGGAGACGATGAGAGGATGAGGAGAGTGAAGGAGACAATGAGGATGAGGAGAGTGAAGGAGACAATGAGAGGATGAGGAGAGTGAAGGAGACGATGAGGATGTGGAGAGTGAAGGAGACGATGAGGATGTGGAGTGAGGTGATGAAGGCTGAGGAGCATGTAAACTCTGGAGAAACTATGAGGTAGACAGGAGCAAAGTTAGACCTTCTAGTCTGAATTTCCACTCGCTCCATGTGTCCTACACTGAGTGGACTTGCATCTCCTCAACCCTGACTCTTATTTGACCTGGAGGAGAGTCTCGTCCTACTTGTAAAGTCTGGTATACTGCTTGTAAAATGTAGTTTTATCTTTTTATTTACACTGAATCATGCAGGTGTGACTGAACGGGGATAATCTTTAACCTTAGTATTGAGACATTTAGTCAAAGTTCACAGGTGGCAAAGACCTAAACACATCTATCTTACATTTCATAATTGCAGGTGTTTCTATTGCTCAAAAATTCTCTCTGTGAATAGGGTCACGTCTCCATGAAGACAATCAGGTGAAGGACCCTGCACCAGAAAAGCTGTGAAATGCACCTTTACGTTTCGGTGTTACACATGAATTGTTATTTCTTACATACATTTACAGTTAAAACTATTTTCTAGTTGTTGCATCCCATGAAAGAGCCAAAAGTCCCATCACTGCTGCTTCTGCCGTTTGAACTGAGGAGATTTAACTAGACGAGCCAAACAGGGATGTAACAGTCACCAAAATATCATGATATCATATTGTCAAAAGTTTTACAATAATAATAATATCATGGACCTCTTTGCTTAAATGAATAGTAATGGTGCACTAACAGCTAAAAAACAGAGAGAACTACATAGACCATGATCCTTTGCTCCGTTCCAGTTCAATCTACATGCTGCAATAACTGTTATGAAGCACTTAAAAATCTTAATTATTTGGATTATGATGAGAGAAAAGTAGAAGTTTCAGGGTTTTTTCTTTTTTTTTTGCTTGCAAAAAATATTGCAATAAATATCATACGGTGAGATGCATATCGTGAGAATATCGTATCGAGAGATTTGGATATCGTTACATCCCTAAAGACAAATGACCTGTCATGAAATTAAAACACACACACAACCACTTAGACATAGGCAGTAAAACAATGGTTTTACTTCACACATCAAATGAAAATATATAACTTATCTTATATTTTACATCTTTTTTTATAACAATGTTATTATTTCATTTTTTGTACATTATCGAAGCATAATTACAAGCTATATGTTGTGTACGAAAAAACAAAACAAGTCAATGAAATTTAGCCATCTCTCACTCATCTTCAGCACCATCCACCAAATTAAAATCCCCTACAAAAATTTTAAGGGACTAAAATAATATCTAATCCCTTTTGCAGTGTGCTCATATACTGAGGGCTAAACACATGCGGCTGAAGCTTGTTTTCAGTTTTGATTGCAGGTCTTTGTCGTCTTTCTGACATTGTCTATGTTCCATGGGCCCAGACGCAAAGCCGAGGTCACAAAAGGAGCCTTAGCGTCATTCTGCCTGGACAAAGGAACAAACAAAGGCGTGAGAGATCAAACCAAATAAAAGGCTTTCCCCGTGCATTGACTGCACAGCTCCAGGGAACTGTACTGCATGAAGAGGCAAAGGTGACAATAGATCAGAGATTGAGACGAGTAAAATGTCATTCCAAACAGTTTTTCGACTTGGCCTCCCATTTATTCATGTGCCCAAAAGCCATACCTTAAATGACAGTGTAGGATTTTTTTTTTCCCAGTGTGCATTTTGTATGTATGCCTAGCTTTGTGAGGGGCATTAAAACAGTGCGGTGTGTTTAAAAAAGGAGAGATTTTGGCGCATGAGAAGTTGAATAGGTCCTTGTTTTGCCAATTTGGTTTTGGTTTAAAATTTTAATCTATTTATTTTTGTTTTTAACCAAGATCACGGCCATAGCTAATATATTTAACAATGGCCATATCTTTGTGTCTTTCTCATTGTATGACTAGTTTGAGATACTGTCTTAGGTTAAGCAAGGACCGCGCCACAACAAGAAAACATTTATTGATGATACAGATGCAGTGGGAGCGAGGGGGTCGATAGAACGGAGATAGACAGTGTCATAGGGATAGACTTATATAGACAGGGCCTGGGGGTACCTGAAGGTGTTGTTGAGCTGAGCTGTGGTTTGCTGGAAGAGGAGCAGGGGGGGTTGAGGCGTGGGGCCTGCAACTGAATCTCAGTCATGTTAACTCCACTTTAATAAATTATCTTGACTTATTTTGGGCCTTGAAGTGCCAATAATCTCCCCCAGTGGTGCCAGTGGATTAGTGAATTACAATGTATGTAAAGTAAAATATGTATGTTCTTTGTCCTCTAATTGATGTACATGTATAAAATCTCCATGGCTCAAAGAACTGCCCTGGAAATTTTCGAAAAGCATTCCTTCTTTCAGCTTAGAATGTACACGTTTTGGTTTGTGAAATATAAGACAGGGACATGTTTTTTCTCTATTATTCTGTATTTATTTAACCTAATGTCTGCTCTTTTTTGTTGTGATTTTGAGGAACCCCTCAAAAATGATATGATGAGACATCTCAAAGGGCTTATTGTCCAAACAAATAATTGTTTTTATTATTTTTTAATAATGTTACTGCAAATCATTTTTTGAAAAGCGGCTCTTTTATTTCTCTTTTGACATGAATTACTGCATCAGTGTGTTGTGGCAAGGATGAGATTAACCTGTAGCAGAGCTCATGTGGAATGGAAGCCCAGGTTGCTCTAATAGTGACCTCCAGGTCATCTGCACTGTGGCTCTAGTGTCTCTCATCTTCCTCCTGACAATATCCCAGAGATTCTCTATGGGGTTCAGGTCAGGCGAGTTTGCAGAGTTACAGTTACAGCACAGTCACTGAACCAGCTTTTGATACCTTTGGCTGTGTGGGAAGGTGTCAAGTCCTGCTGGAGAATAAAATCAGCACGTCCATAAAGCTTGTGAGCAGAAGTGCATGAAGTGCTCTGTAATGTCCTGGTACATGAAGACTTTGACTGGGAACTTGAGAAAACACAGTGGACCAACAGCTGCAGATGATATGGCAGCCCAAACCATCACTGACTGGAAACTTCACACTGGACTTAAAAAAAAAAATTAAAAATTTTAACCTGTATTTTACCAGGTAGGTCGGTTGAGAACCAATTCTCATTTTCAACGACGACCTGGGTGTGACACCTGGAATTCCCAGTGGTCTCCCATCCAAGTACTAACCAGGCCTGGCCCTGCTTAGCTTCTGAGATCTGATGAGATCAGGCTTTGACAAGCCGGTATGGCCACGTTGACTTCATGCAACGTGGATTCTGTGCTTCTCCACTCTTCTTCCAGACTCTGGGATCTTGACTGGGACTGTTGTTTGAGATACTTTGGACCACTGAACAACAGTCCAGTTCTTTTTCTCCACAGCCCAGGTCAGAATCTCCTGCCATGGTCTCATGCTCCATACAGGCTTCATCTGTGCGTAGTGGCTCTGGATGGGCTGACTCCAGCCTCAGTCCACTCCTTATGACTCTCCCACAAATTCTAGAGTGGATTTTGTTTGAGAATTCTCCCAAGGTGATTTTCCCTTTAGCTGGTGCACCTTTTCCTATCACACTTTTTTCTGCCATTCAAGTTTGTCTGCAAATGCTTGGATACAGCGCGTTCTGAACAACCATCTTCTTTCGTAATGACCGTTTGTGGCTTCCCCTCCTTGTGGAGGGTGTCAGTGTCTGCAGCCGTCTCCATGATAGTGTAGCCCAGACCCAGACTCAGAGACCACCCAAAAGCTCAGGAAATATTGGCAGGGTTTTTAGATAATTAGCCAATGAGAGTGTGACATCAGGACTTTCCAATATTGAAATTCTTAACAATATTCTAATTTTCTAAGATGCAGAATTTGGGGTTTTCATTATTTGTGAGCCATATTCATAAAGAAACTGAAGAATAAAGACTTGAAAACTTCACTCTGTGTGTCATTAGACTGTATAATATACAATGTTGACTATCTGAAATGAGACAATACATATTAAAGTGTCTGACATGATAGTTCATGATTTTTTTTAGATGTACCTGTTTATATTTGTACATTTGTGTGTAGTGCAGAAAACTGTACCGTACGTTAAAACAGTGGCAAAGTGACAAGTGCCATGTTATTTATCTCATGTTTATTAAACATTAAAGAGGCAAATAATTTAACATTAACACATATTTATATCACACATATCTAAACTGGCCATTTTGGACAAAGCTTTTTCACAGACCATGACAAAAACGTTTATGGCCTATGGTCTATGGCCCCAGTTTGTACATTTTCTAGTAAATTTCCACTTTCTGGGAAATAAGGTAAATAATTCCATACACATCAGTTCAAATAAACAAGAATAATATTATCATTGAAAACTTTTAATAATTTATTAAGTGCTTATATATGACAACAATGCAAGAGGAAATAAAAAGAATACAAATGATAATAATGTAACATTGGAGATCCACTCTTTAAATCAAAAGGGGAAATACTGTGAGGGCAAGAACAAAGAAAACAGAATATGCTTTGGTGATGGAAGAAGAAGCTGCAGTGGTAGTTGTAGCTGTTGCTGTCGGAGCAGCTGCCGTGGTTGTGGTTGGGGCAGTTGTTGTGGTGGTTGGGGCAGTTGTTGTTGTTGTGGTTGTGGTAGTTTTTGTGGTAGTTGGGGTTGTTGTGGTGGTTGGGGCAGTTGTTGTGCTGGTTGGGGCAGTTGTTCTGGTGGTTGGGGCAGTTGTTGTGGTGGTTGGGGTACTTGTGGTGGTTGGGGCAGTTGTTGTGGTTTGGGCAGTTGTGCTGGTCGGGGCAGTTGTAGTGGTTGGGGTAGTTGTTGTGGTGGTGGGGGCAGCTGTTGTAGTGGTTGGGGCAGCTGTACTGGTTGTTGGGGCAGCTGTAGTGGTGGTGGGGGCAGCTGTTGTAGTTGTTGGGGCAGCTGTTGTAGTGGTTGGGGCAGCTGTAGTGGTGGTGGGGGCAGCAGTTGTAGTGGTTGCGGCAGCTGTTGTAGTGGTTGGGGCAGCTGTAAGAGTGGTTGGGGCAGCTGTAGTAGTTGGGGCAGCTGTTGTAGTGGTTGGGGCAGCTGTAGTGGTTGGGGCAGCTGTTGTAGTGGTTGGGGCAGCTGTAGTGGTTGTTGGGGCAGCTGTAGTGGTGGTGGGGGCAGCTGTTGTAGTGGTTGGGGCAGCTGTCGTGGTGGTGATGCCAGCTGTTGTAGTGGTTGAAGCAGCTGTCATGGTGGTGGGGGCAGCTGTTGTAGTGGTTGGGGCAGCTGTTGGAGTGATTGGGGCAGCTGTAGTGGTTGTTGGGGCAGCTGTAGTGGTTGGGGCAGCTGTAGTGGTGGTGGGGGCAGATGTCGTGGTGGTGGGGACAGCTGTTGTAGTGGTTGGGGCAGCTGTAGTGGTTGTTGGGGCAGCTGTAGTGGTTGTTGGGGCAGCTGTAGTGGTGGTGGGGGCAGCTGTTGTAGTGGTTGGGGCAGCTGTAGTGGTTGGGGCAGCTGTCGTGGTGGTGATGCCAGCTGTTGTAGTGGTTGAAGCAGCTGTCATGGTGGTGGGGGCAGCTGTTGTAGTGGTTGCGGAAGGTGTTGTAGTTGTTGGGGCAGCTGTAGTGGTCATTGGGGCAGCTGTAGTTGTGGTTGGGGCAGCAGTTGTAGTGGTTGTTGGGGCAGCTGTAGTTGTGGTGGGGGCAGCAGTTGTAGTGGTTGTTGGGGCAGCTGTAGTTGTGGTTGGAGCAGATGTAGTTGTGGTTGGGGCAGCTGCAGTGGTTGGGGGAGCTGTTGTAGTGGTTGGGGCAGCTGTTGTAGTTGTTGGGGCAGCTGTTGTAGTGGTTGGGGCAGCTGTAGTGGTGGTGGGGGCAGCTGTAGTGGTTGGGGCAGCTGTAGTTGTTGGGGCAGCTGTAGTTGTGGTGGGGGCAGCTGTTGTAGTGGTTGGGGCAGCTGTAGTGGTGGTGGGGGCAGCTGTAGTGGTTGGGGCAGCTGTAGTGGTAGTGGGGGCAGCTGTAGTGGTTGGGCCAGCTGTAGTGGTGGTGGGGGCAGCTGTAGTGGTTGGGGCAGCTGTAGTGGTTGTTGGCGCAGCTGTAGTGGTTGGGGCAGCTGTTGTAGTGGTTGGGGCAGCTGTAGTGGTTGTGGGGGCAGCTGTCGTAGTTGGGGCAGCTGTTGTAGTGGTTGGGGCAGCTGTAGTGGTGGTGGGGGCAGCTGTAGTGGTTGGGGCAGCTGTAGTGGTGGTGGGGGCAGCTGTTGTAGTGGTTGGGGAAGCTGTAGTGGTGGTGGGGGCAGCTGTTGTAGTAATTGGGGCAGCTGTAGTGGTGGTGGGGGCAGCTGTTGTCGTGATGGGGGCAGCTGTAGTGGTTGTTGGGGCAGCTGTAGTGGTTGGGGCAGCTGTTGTAGTGGTTGGGGCAGCTGTAGTGGTGGTGGGGGCAGCTGTTGTAGTGGTTGGGGCAGCTGTCGTGGTGGTTGGGGCAGCTGTAGTGGTGGTGGGGGCAGCTGTTGTAGTGGTTGGGGCAGCTGTCGTGGTGGTTGGGGCAGCTGTACTTGTGGTGGGAGCAGCTGTTGTAGTGGTTGGGGCAGCTGTCGTGGTGGTGGGGACAGCTGTTGTAGTGGTTGGGGCAGCTGTAGTGGTTGTTGGGGCAGCTGTAGTGGTTGTTGGGGCAGCTGTAGTGGTGGTGGGGGCAGCTGTTGTAGTGGTTGGGGCAGCTGTAGTGGTGGTGGGGGCAGCTGTTGTAGTGGTTGGGGCAGCTGTAGTGGTGGTGGGGGCAGCTGTTGTAGTGGTTGGGGCAGCTGTAGTGGTGGTGGGGGCAGCTGTTGTAGTGGTTGGGGAAGCTGTTGTAGTTGTTGGGGCAGCTGTAGTGGTCGTTGGGGCAGCTGTAGTTGTGGTGGGGGCAGCAGTTGTAGTGGTTGTTGGGGCAGCTGTAGTTGTGGTGGGGGCAGCTGTTGTAGTGGTTGGGGCAGCTGTAGTTGTGGTTGGAGCAGATGTAGTTGTGGTTGGGGCAGCTACAGTGGTTGGGTGAGCTGTTGTAGTGGTTGGGGCAGCTGTAGTGGTGGTGGGGGCAGCTGTAGTGGTTGGGGCAGCTGTAGTGGTGGTGGGGGCAGCTGTTGTAGTGGTTGGGGCAGCTGTAGTGGTGGTGGGGGCAGCTGTTGTAGTGGTTGGGGCAGCTGTCATGGTGGTGGGGGCAGCTGTTGTAGTGGTTGGGGCAGCTGTAGTGGTGGTGGGGGCAGCTGTTGTAGTGGTTGGGGAAGCTGTAGTGGTGGTGGGGGCAGCTGTTGTAGTGGTTGGGGCAGCTGTAGTGGTGGTGGTGGCAGCTGTTGTAGTGGTGGTGGCAGCTGTAGTGGTTGGGGCAGCTGTAGTGGTAGTGGGGGCAGCTGTTGTAGTGGTTGGGGCAGCTGTAGTGGTGGTGGGGGCAGCTGTTGTAGTGGTTGGGGAAGCTGTTGTAGTTGTTGGGGCAGCTGTAGTGGTCGTTGGGGCAGCTGTAGTTGTGGTTGTTGGGGCAGCTGTAGTTGTGGTGGGGGCAGCAGTTGTAGTGGTTGTTGGGGCAGCTGTAGTTGTGGTTGGAGCAGATGTAGTTGTGGTTGGGGCAGCTGCAGTGGTTGGAGGAGCTGTTGTAGTGGTTGGGGCAGCTGTTGTAGTTGTTGGGGCAGCTGCTGTAGTCGTTGGGGCAGCTGTAGTGGTGGTGGGGGCAGCTGTAGTGGTTGGGGCAGCTGTAGTTGTTGGGGCAGCTGTAGTGGTGGTGGGGGCAGCTGTTGTAGTGGTTGGGGCAGCTGTAGTGGTGGTGGGGGCAGCTGTAGTGGTTGGGGCAGCTGTAGTGGTAGTGGGGGCAGCTGTAGTGGTTGGGGCAGCTGTAGTGGTTGTTGGCGCAGCTGTAGTGGTTGGGGCAGCTGTTGTAGTGGTTGGGGCAGCTGTAGTGGTGGTGGGGGCAGCTGTAGTGGTTGGGGCAGCTGTAGTGGTGGTGGGGGCAGCTGTTGTAGTGGTTGGGGCAGCTGTAGTGGTGGTGGGGGCAGCTGTTGTAGTGGTTGGGGCAGCTGTAGTGGTGGTGGGGGCAGCTGTTGTAGTGGTGGGGGCAGCTGTAGTGGTTGTTGGGGCAGCTGTAGTGGTTGGGGCAGCTGTTGTAGTGGTTGGGGCAGCTGTAGTGGTGGTGGGGGCAGCTGTAGTGGTTGGGGCAGCTGTAGTGGTGGTGGGAGCAGTTGTTGTAGTGGTTGGGGCAGCTGTTGTAGTGGTTGGGGCAGCTGTAGTGGTTGGTGGGGCAGCTGTAGTGGTTGGGGCCGCTGTAGTGGTGGTGGGGGCAGCTGTTGTAGTGGTTGTTGGGGCAGCTGTCGTGGTGGTGGGGACAGCTGTTGTAGTGGTTGGGGCAGCTGTAGTGATTGTTGGGGCAGCTGTAGTGGTTGTTGGGGCAGCTGTAGTGGTTGTTGGGGCAGCTGTTGTAGTGGTTGGGGAAGCTGTAGTGGTGGTGGGGGCAGCTGTTGTAGTGGTTGGGGCAGCTGCAGTGGTTGGGGGAGCTGTTGTAGTTGTTGGGGCAGCTGTAGTGGTGGTGGGGGCAGCTGTAGTGGTTGTTGGCGCAGCTGTAGTGGTTGGGGCAGCTGTAGTGGTGGTGGGGGCAGCTGTTGTAGTGGTTGGGGCAGCTGTAGTGGTGGTGGGGGCAGCTGTTGTAGTGGTTGGGGCAGCTGTAGTGGTGGTGGGGGCAGCTGTTGTAGTGGTTGGGGCAGCTGTAGTGGTTGTTGGGGCAGCTGTAGTGGTTGGGGCAGCTGTTGTAGTGGTTGGGGCAGCTGTAGTGGTGGTGGGGGCAGCTGTTGTAGTGGTTGGGGCAGCTGTCGTGGTGGTTGGGGCAGCTGTAGTGGTTGGGGCAGCTGTAGTGGTGGTGGGGGCAGCTGTTGTAGTGGTTGAGGCAGTTGTAGTTGTGGTAGGGGCAGCTGTTGTAGTGGTTGGGGCAGCTGTCGTGGTGGTGGGGACAGCTGTTGTAGTGGTTGGGGCAGCTGTAGTGGTTGTTGGGGCAGCTGTAGTGGTTGTTGGGGCAGCTGTAGTGGTTGTTGGGGCAGCTGTAGTGGTGGTGGGGGCAGCTGTTGTAGTGGTTGGGGCAGCTGTCGTGGTGGTGAGGCCAGCTGGTGTAGTGGTTGGTGCAGCTGCTGTACTGGTTGGGGCAGCTGCTGTACTGGTTGGGGCAGCTGTAGTTGTGGTTGGGGCAGCTGTAGTGATTGTTGGGGCAGCTGTAGTGGTTGTTGGGGCAGCTGTAGTGGTTGTTGGGGCAGCTGTAGTTGTGGTTGGAGCAGATGTAGTTGTGGTTGGGGCAGCTGCAGTGGTTGGGGGAGCTGTTGTAGTGGTTGGGGCAGCTGTTGTAGTTGTTGGGGCAGCTGTTGTAGTGGTTGGGGCAGCTGTAGTGGTGGTGGGGGCAGCTGTAGTGGTTGGGGCAGCTGTAGTTGTTGGGGCAGCTGTAGTGGTGGTGGGGGCAGCTGTTGTAGTGGTTGGGGCAGCTGTAGTGGTGGTGGGGGCAGCTGTTGTAGTGGTTGGGGCAGCTGTAGTGGTGGTGGGGGCAGCTGTAGTGGTTGGGGCAGCTGTAGTGGTGGTGGGGGCAGCTGTAGTGGTTGGGGCAGCTGTAGTGGTTGGGGCAGCTGTAGTGGTGGTGGGGGCAGCTGTTGTAGTGGTTGGGGCAGCTGTAGTGGTGGTGGGGGCAGCTGTAGTGGTTGGGGCAGCTGTAGTTGTTGGGGCAGCTGTAGTGGTGGTGGGGGCAGCTGTTGTAGTGGTTGGGGCAGCTGTCGTGGTGGTGATGCCAGCTGTTGTAGTGGTTGGAGCAGCTGTAGTGGTTGGGGCAGCTGTAGTGGTTGGGCCAGCTGTAGTGGTGGTGGGGGCAGCTGTAGTGGTTGGGGCAGCTGTAGTGGTTGTTGGCGCAGCTGTAGTGGTTGGGGCAGCTGTTGTAGTGGTTGGGGCAGCTGTAGTGGTTGTGGGGGCAGCTGTCGTAGTTGGGGCAGCTGTTGTAGTGGTTGGGGCAGCTGTAGTGGTGGTGGGGGCAGCTGTAGTGGTTGGGGCAGCTGTAGTGGTGGTGGGGGCAGCTGTTGTAGTGGTTGGGGAAGCTGTAGTGGTGGTGGGGGCAGCTGTTGTAGTGGTTGGGGCAGCTGTAGTGGTGGTGGGGACAGCTGTTGTAGTGGTTGGGGCAGCTGTAGTGGTGGTGGGGGCAGCTGTTGTAGTGGTTGGGGCAGCTGTCGTGGTGGTTGGGGCAGCTGTAGTGGTTGGGGCAGCTGTAGTGGTGGTGGGGGCAGCTGTTGTAGTGGTTGAGGCAGTTGTAGTTGTGGTAGGGGCAGCTGTTGTAGTGGTTGGGGCAGCTGTCGTGGTGGTGGGGACAGCTGTTGTAGTGGTTGGGGCAGCTGTAGTGGTTGTTGGGGCAGCTGTAGTGGTGGTGGGGGCAGCTGTTGTAGTGGTTGGGGCAGCTGTCGTGGTGGTGAGGCCAGCTGGTGTAGTGGTTGGTGCAGCTGCTGTACTGGTTGGGGCAGCTGTTGTAGTTGTTGGGGCACCTGTTGTAGTGGTTGGGGCAGCTGTAGTGGTGGTGGGGGCAGCTGTAGTTGTGGTTGGGGCAGCAGTTGTAGTGGTTGTTGGGGCAGCTGTTGTTGTGGTGGGGGCAGCAGTTGTAGTGGTTGTTGGGGCAGCTGTAGTTGTGGTTGGAGCAGATGTAGCTGTGGTTGGGGCAGCTGCAGTGGTTGGGGGAGCTGTTGTAGTGGTTGGGGCAGCTGTTGTAGTTGTTGGGGCAGCTGTTGTAGTGGTTGGGGCAGCTGTAGTGGTGGTGGGGGCAGCTGTAGTGGTTGGGGCAGCTGTTGTAGTGGTTGGGGCAGCTGTTGTTGTGGTTGGGGCAGCTGTTGTAGTGGTTGGGGCAGCTGTAGTGGTGGTGGGGGCAGCTGTAGTGGTTGGGGCAGCTGTAGTGGTTGGGGCAGCTGTAGTGGTAGTGGGGACAGCTGTAGTGGTTAAGCCAGCTGTAGTGGTGGTAGGGGCAGCTGTAGTGGTTGGGGCAGCTGTAGTGGTTGGGGCAGCTGTAGTGGTGGTGGGGGCAGCTGTTGTAGTGGTTGGGGCAGCTGTAGTGGTGGTGGGGGCAGCTGTAGTGGTTGGGGCAGCTGTAGTGGTGGTGGGAGCAGTTGTTGTAGTGGTTGGGGCAGCTGTTGTAGTGGTTGGGGCAGCTGTAGTGGTTGTTGGGGCAGCTGTAGTGGTTGGGGCAGCTGTTGTAGTTGTTGGGGCAGCTGTTGTGGTGGTTGGGGCAGCTGTAGTAGTTGTTGGGACAGCTGTAGTTGTTGGGGCAGCTGAAGTTGTGGTGGGGGCAGCTGTAGTTGTGGTGGGAGCAGATGTAGTTGTGGTTGGGGCAGCTGCAGTCGTGGTGGGGGCAGCTGTAGTGATTGGGGCAGCTGTTGTAGTGGTTGGGGCAGCTGTAGTAGTGGTTGGGGCAGCTGTAGTTGTGGTTGGGGCAGCTGTAGTGGTGGTGGTGGCAGCTGTTGTAGTGGTGGTGGCAGCTGTAGTGGTTGGGGCAGCTGTAGTGGTGGTGGGGGCAGCTGTTGTAGTGGTTGGGGCAGCTGTAGTGGTGGTGGGGGCAGCTGTAGTGGTTGGGGCTGCTGTAGTGGTGGTGGGAGCAGTTGTTGTAGTGGTTGGGGCAGCTGTTGGAGTGATTGGGGCAGCTGTAGTGGTTGTTGGGGCAGCTGTAGTGGTTGGGGCAGCTGTAGTGGTGGTGGGGGCAGCTGTCGTAGTGGTTGGGGCAGCTGTAGTTGTGGTGGGGGCAGCTGTAGTGGTTGGGGCAGCTGTAGTGGTTGTTGGGGCAGCTGTAGTGGTTGTTGGGGCAGCTGTAGTGGTTGTTGGGGCAGCTGTAGTGGTGGTGGGGGCAGCTGTAGTGGTTGGGGCAGCTGTAGTTGTTGGGGCAGCTGTAGTGGTGGTGGGGGCAGCTGTAGTGGTTGGGGCAGCTGTAGTGGTGGTGGGAGCAGTTGTTGTAGTGGTTGGGGCAGCTGTTGTAGTGGTTGGGGCAGCTGTAGTGGTTGTTGGGGCAGCTGTAGTGGTTGGGGCAGCTGTAGTGGTGGTGGGGGCAGCTGTTGTAGTGGTTGGGGCAGCTGTAGTTGTGGTGGGGGCAGCTGTTGTAGTGGTTGGGGCAGCTGTAGTGGTTGTTGGGGCAGCTGTAGTGGTTGTTGGGGCAGCTGTAGTGGTGGTGGGGGCAGCTGTTGTAGTGGTTGGGGCAGCTGTCGTGGTGGTGATGCCAGCTGTTGTAGTGGTTGGAGCAGCTGTCATGGTGGTGGGGGCAGCTGTTGTAGTGGTTGGGGAAGCTGTTGTAGTTGTTGGGGCAGCTGTAGTGGTCGTTGGGGCAGCTGTAGTTGTGGTTGGGACAGCAGTTGTAGTGGTTGTTGGGGCAGCTGTAGTTGTGGTGGGGGCAGCAGTTGTACTGGTTGTTGGGGCAGCTGTAGTTGTGGTTGGAGCAGATGTAGTTGTGGTTGGAGCAGCTGCAGTGGTTGGGGGAGCTGTTGTAGTGGTTGGGGCAGCTGTTGTAGTTGTTGGGGCAGCTGTTGTAGTGGTTTGGGCATCTGTAGTGGTGGTGGGGGCAGCTGTAGTGGTTGGGGCAGCTGTAGTTGTTGGGGCAGCTGTAGTGGTGGTGGGGGCAGCTGTTGTAGTGGTTGGGGCAGCTGTCGTGGTGGTGAGGCCAGCTGGTGTAGTGGTTGGTGCAGCTGTAGTGGTTGGGGCAGCTGTAGTGGTAGTGGGGGCAGCTGTAGTGGTTGGGCCAGCTGTAGTGGTGGTGGGGGCAGCGGTAGTGGTTGGGGCAGCTGTAGTGGTTGTTGGCGCAGCTGTAGTGGTTGGGGCAGCTGTTGTAGTGGTTGGGGCAGCTGTAGTGGTTGTGGGGGCAGCTGTCGTAGTTGGGGCAGCTGTTGTAGTGGTTGGGGCAGCTGTAGTGGTGGTGGGGGCAGCTGTAGTGGTTGGGGCAGCTGTAGTTGTTGGGGCAGCTGTAGTGGTGGTGGGGGCAGCTGTTGTCGTGGTTGGGGCAGCTGTAGTGGTGGTGGGGGCAGCTGTAGTGGTTGGGGCAGCTGTAGTGGTTGGGGCAGCTGTTGTTGTGGTTGGAGCAGATGTAGTTGTGGTTGGGGCAGCTGCAGTGGTTGGGGGAGCTGTTGTAGTGGTTGGGGCAGCTGTTGTAGTTGTTGGGGCAGCTGCTGTAGTGGTTGGGGCAGCTGTAGAGGTGGTGGGGGCAGCTGTAGTGGTTGGGGCAGCTGTAGTTTTTGGGGCAGCTGTAGTTGTGGTGGGGGCAGCTGTAGTGGTTGGGGCAGCTGTAGTGGTTGTTGGCGCAGCTGTGGTGGTTGGGGCAGCTGTTGTAGTCGTTGGGGCAGCTGTAGTAGTTGTGGGGGCAGCTGTCGTAGTTGGGGCAGCTGTTGTAGTTGTTGGGGCAGCTGTAGTGGTGGTGGGGGCAGCTGTAGTGGTTGGGGCAGCTGTACTGGTGGTGGGCGCAGCGGTTGTTGTGGTTGGGGCAGCTGTAGTGGTGGTGGGGGCAGCTGTTGTAGTGGTTGGGGCAGCTGTAGTGGTTGTTGGGGCAGCTGTAGTGGTTGTTGGGGCAGCTGTTGTAATGGTTGGGGCAGCTGTCGTGGTGGTGAGGCCAGCTGGTGTAGTGGTTGGTGCAGCTGCTGTACTGGTTGGGGCAGCTGTTGTAGTTGTTGGGGCACCTGTTGTAGTGGTTGGGGCAGCTGTAGTGGTGGTGGGGGCAGCTGTAGTTGTGGTTGGGGCAGCAGTTGTAGTGGTTGTTGGGGCAGCTGTTGTTGTGGTGGGGGCAGCAGTTGTAGTGGTTGTTGGGGCAGCTGTAGTTGTGGTTGGAGCAGATGTAGTTGTGGTTGGGGCAGCTGCAGTGGTTGGGGGAGCTGTTGTAGTGGTTGGGGCAGCTGTTGTAGTTGTTGGGGCAGCTGTTGTAGTGGTTGGGGCAGCTGTAGTGGTGGTGGGGGCAGCTGTAGTGGTTGGGGCAGCTGTAGTTGTTGGAGCAGCTGTAGTGGTGGTGGGGGCAGCTGTTGTAGTGGTTGGGGCAGCTGTAGTGGTGGTGGGGGCAGCTGTAGTGGTTGGGGCAGCTGTAGTGGTAGTGGGGACAGCTGTAGTGGTTAAGCCAGCTGTAGTGGTGGTAGGGGCAGCTGTAGTGGTTGGGGCAGCTGTAGTGGTTGGGGCAGCTGTAGTGGTGGTGGGGGCAGCTGTTGTAGTGGTTGGGGCAGCTGTAGTGGTGGTGGGGGCAGCTGTAGTGGTTGGGGCAGCTGTAGTGGTAGTGGGGGCAGCTGTAGTGGTTGGGCCAGCTGTAGTGGTGGTGGGGGCAGCGGTAGTGGTTGGGGCAGCTGTAGTGGTTGTTGGCGCAGCTGTAGTGGTTGGGGCAGCTGTTGTAGTGGTTGGGGCAGCTGTAGTGGTTGTGGGGGCAGCTGTCGTAGTTGGGGCAGCTGTTGTAGTGGTTGGGGCAGCTGTAGTGGTGGTGGGGGCAGCTGTAGTGGTTGGGGCAGCTGTAGTGGTGGTGGGGGCAGCTGTTGTAGTGGTTGGGGAAGCTGTAGTGGTGGTGGGGGCAGCTGTTGTAGTGGTTGGGGCAGCTGTAGTGGTGGTGGGGGCAGCTGTTGTAGTGGTTGGGGCAGCTGTAGTGGTGGTGGAGGCAGCTGTTGTAGTGGTTGGGGCAGCTGTCGTGGTGGTTGGGGCAGCTGTAGTGGTTGGGGCAGCTGTAGTGGTGGTGGGGGCAGCTGTTGTAGTGGTTGAGGCAGCTGTAGTGGTTGGGGCAGCTGTTGTAGTGGTTGGGGCAGCTGTCGTGGTGGTGGGGACAGCTGTTGTAGTGGTTGGGGCAGCTGTAGTGGTTGTTGGGGCAGCTGTAGTGGTGGTGGGGGCAGCTGTTGTAGTGGTTGGGGCAGCTGTCGTGGTGGTGAGGCCAGCTGGTGTAGTGGTTGGTGCAGCTGCTGTACTGGTTGGGGCAGCTGTTGTAGTTGTTGGAGCAGCTGCAGTGGTTGGGGGAGCTGTTGTAGTGGTTGGGGCAGCTGTTGTAGTGGTTGGGGCAGCTGTTGTAGTGGTTGGGGCAGCTGTAGTGGTGGTGGGGGCAGCTGTAGTGGTTGGGGCAGCTGTAGTTGTTGGGGCAGCTGTAGTGGTGGTGGGGGCAGCTGTTGTAGTGGTTGGGGCAGCTGTAGTGGTGGTGGGGGCAGCTGTAGTGGTTGTTGGGGCAGCTGTAGTGGTTGGGGCAGCTGTAGTGGTGGTGGGGGCAGCTGTTGTAGTGGTTGGGGCAGCTGTCGTGGTGGTGAGGACAGCTGTTGTAGTGGTTGGGGCAGCTGTAGTGGTTGTTGGGGCAGCTGTAGTGGTGGTGGGGGCAGCTGTTGTAGTGGTTGGGGCAGCTGTCGTGGTGGTGAGGCCAGCTGGTGTAGTGGTTGGTGCAGCTGCTGTACTGGTTGGGGCAGCTGTTGTAGTTGTTGGCGCAGCTGTTGTAGTGGTTGGGGCAGCTGTAGTGGTGGTGGGGGCAGCTGTAGTTGTGGTTGGGGCAGCAGTTGTAGTGGTTGTTGGGGCAGCTGTAGTTGTGGTGGGGGCAGCAGCTGTAGTGGTTGTTGGGGCAGCTATAGTTGTGGTTGGAGCAGATGTAGTTGTGGTTGGGGCAGCTACAGTGGTTGGGGGAGCTGTTGTAGTGGTTGGGGCAGCTGTTGTAGTTGTTGGGGCAGCTGTTGTAGTGGTGGGGTCAGCTGTAGTGGTGGTGGGGGCAGCTGTTGTAGTGGTTGGGGCAGCTGTAGTGGTTGGGGCAGCTGTAGTGGTGGTGGGGGCAGCTGTTGTAGTGGTTGGGGCAGCTGTAGTGGTGGTGGGGGCAGCTGTAGTGGTTGGGGTAGCTGTAGTGGTAGTGGGGGCAGCTGTAGTGGTTGGGCCAGCTGTAGTGGTGGTGGGGGCAGCGGTAGTGGTTGGGGCAGCTGTAGTGGTTGTTGGGGCAGCTGTAGTTGTTGTGGGTGCAGCTGTTGTTGTGGTTGGGGCAGCTGTAGTTGTTGTGGGTGCAGCTGTTGTAGTGGTTGGGGCAGCTGTAGTGGTGGTGGGGGCAGCTGTAGTGGTTGGGCCAGCTGTAGTGGTGGTGGGGGCAGCTGTAGTAGTTGGGGCAGCTGTAGTGGTGGCGGGGGCAGCTGTAGTGGTTGGGGCAGCTGTAGTGGTGGTGGGGGCAGCTGTTGTAGTGGTTGAGGCAGCTGTAGTGGTGGTGGGGGCAGCTGTAGTGGTTGGGGCAGCTGTAGTGGTTGGGGCAGCTGTAGTGGTGGTGGGGGCAGCTGTAGTGGTTGGGGCAGCTGTAGTTGTTGGGGCAGCTGTAGTGGTGGTTGGAGCAGATGTAGTTGTGGTTGGGGCAGCTACAGTGGTTGGGGGAGCTGTTGTAGTGGTTGGGGCAGCTGTTGTAGTTGTTGGGGCAGCTGCTGTAGTGGTTGGGGCAGCTGTAGTGGTGGTGGGGGCAGCTGTAGTGGTTGGGGCAGCTGTAGTTGTTGGGGCAGCTGTAGTGGTGGTGGGGGCAGCTGTAGTGGTTGGGGCAGCTGTAGTGGTTGTTGGCGCAGCTGTAGTGGTTGGGGCAGCTGTTGTAGTGGTTGGGGCAGCTGTAGTGGTTGTGGGGGCAGCTGGGGCAGCTGTTGTAGTGGTTGGGGCAGCTGTCGTGGTGGTTGGGGGAGCTGTAGTGGTTGGGGCAGCTGTACTTGTGGTGGGAGCAGCTGTTGTAGTGGTTGGGGCAGCTGTCGTGGTGGTGGGGACAGCTGTTGTAGTGGTTGGGGCAGCTGTAGTGGTTGTTGGGGCAGCTGTAGTGGTGGTGGGGGCAGCTGTTGTAGTGGTTGGGGCAGCTGTCGTGGTGGTGAGGCCAGCTGGTGTAGTGGTTGGTGCAGCTGCTGTACTGGTTGGGGCAGCTGTTGTAGTTGTTGGCGCAGCTGTTGTAGTGGTTGGGGCAGCTGTAGTGGTGGTGGGGGCAGCTGTAGTTGTGGTTGGGGCAGCAGTTGTAGTGGTTGTTGGGGCAGCTGTAGTTGTGGTGGGGGCAGCAGTTGTAGTGGTTGTTGGGGCAGCTGTAGTTGTGGTTGGAGCAGATGTAGTTGTGGTTGGGGCAGCTGCAGTGGTTGGGGGAGCTGTTGTAGTGGTTGGGGCAGCTGTTGTAGTTGTTGGGGCAGCTGTTGTAGTGGTTGGGGCAGCTGTAGTGGTGGTGGGGGCAGCTGTAGTGGTTGGGGCAGCTGTAGTTGTTGGGGCAGCTGTAGTGGTGGTGGGGGCAGCTGTTGTAGTGGTTGGGGCAGCTGTAGTGGTGGTGGGGGCAGCTGTAGTGGTTGGGGCAGCTGTAGTGGTTGTTGGGGCAGCTGTAGTGGTTGTTGGGGCAGCTGTAGTGGTGGTGGGGGCAGCTGTAGTAGTTGGGGCAGCTGTAGTGGTGGTGGCAGCTGTAGTGGTTGGGGCAGCTGTAGTGGTGGTGGGGGCAGCTGTTGTAGTGGTTGGGGCAGCTGTAGTGGTGGTGGGGGCAGCTGTAGTGGTTGGGGCAGCTGTAGTGGTGGTGGGGGCAGCTGTAGTGGTTGGGGCAGCTGTAGTGGTGGTGGGGGCAGCTGTAGTAGTTGGGGCAGCTGTAGTGGTTGTTGGCGCAGCTGTAGTGGTTGGGGCAGCTGTTGTAGTGGTTGGGGCAGCTGTAGTGGTTGTTGGGGCAGCTGTAGTGGTTGGGGCAGCTGTTGTAGTGGTTGGGGCAGCTGTAGTGGTGGTGGGGGCAGCTGTAGTGGTTGGGGCAGCTGTTGTAGTGGTTGGGGCAGCTGTAGTGGTGGTGGGGGCAGCTGTTGTAGTGGTTGGGGCAGCTGTAGTGGTGGTGGGGGCAGCTGTTGTAGTGGTTGGGGCAGCTGTAGTGGTGGTGGGGGCAGCTGTAGTGGTTGGGGCAGCTGTAGTGGTTGTTGGGGCAGCTGTAGTGGTGGTGGGGGCAGCTGTTGTAGTGGTTGGGGCAGCTGTAGTGGTTGGGGCAGCTGTAGTGGTGGTGGGGGCAGCTGTTGTAGTGGTTGGGGCAGCTGTAGTGGTGGTGGGGACAGCTGTTGTAGTGGTTGGGGCAGCTGTAGTGGTTGTTGGGGCAGCTGTAGTGGTTGTTGGGGCAGCTGTCGCAGTTGGAGCAGCTGTAGTCATGGTTGGGGCAGCTGTAGTAGTGGTTGGGGCAGTTGTTGTGGTGGTTGGGGCAGCTGTTTTACTGGCTGAGGCAGCTGTACTGGTTGTTGGGGCAGCTGTAGTGGTTGGGGCAGCTGTAAGAGTGGTTGGGGCAGCTGTAGTGGTTGGGGCAGCTGTAGTGGTTGGGGCAGCTGTAGTGGTTGGGGCAGCTGTTGTGGTCGGGGCAGCTGTTGTGGTGGTTGGGGCAGCTGTAGTAGTTGTGGGTGCAGCTGTAGTAGTTGTGGGGGCATCTGTTGTAGTGGTTGGGGCAGCTGTAGTGGTGGTGGGGGCAGCTGTAGTTGTGGTTGGGGCAGCAGTTGTAGTGGTTGTTGGGGCAGCTGTAGTTGTGGTGGGGGCAGCAGTTGTAGTGGTTGTTGGGGCAGCTGTAGTTGTGGTTGGAGCAGATGTAGTTGTGGTTGGGGCAGCTGCAGTGGTGGTGGGGGCAGCTGTAGTGATTGGGGCAGCTGTTGTAGTGGTTGGGGCAGCTGTTGTAGTGGTTGGGGCAGCTGTAGTGGTGGTGGGGGCAGCTGTAGTTGTGGTTGGGGCAGCAGTTGTAGTGGTTGTTGGGGCAGCTGTAGTTGTGGTGGGGGCAGCAGTTGTAGTGGTTGTTGGGGCAGCTGTAGTTGTGGTTGGAGCAGATGTAGTTGTGGTTGGGGCAGCTGCAGTGGTTGGGGGAGCTGTTGTAGTTGTTGGGGCAGCTGTAGTGGTGGTGGGGGCAGCTGTAGTGGTTGGGGCAGCTGTAGTGGTGGTGGGGGCAGCTGTAGTGGTTGGGGCAGCTGTAGTGGTTGGGGCAGCTGTAGTGGTGGTGGGGGCAGCTGTTGTAGTGGTTGGGGCAGCTGTAGTGGTGGTGGGGGCAGCTGTAGTGGTTGGGGCAGCTGTAGTGGTGGTGGGAGCAGTTGTTGTAGTGGTTGGGGCAGCTGTTGTAGTGGTTGGGGCAGCTGTAGTGGTTGTTGGGGCAGCTGTAGTGGTTGGGGCAGCTGTAGTGGTGGTGGGGACAGCTGTTGTAGTGGTTGGGGCAGCTGTAGTTGTGGTGGGGGCAGCTGTTGTAGTGGTTGGGGCAGCTGTAGTTGTTGTTGGGGCAGCTGTAGTGGTTGTTGGGGCAGATGTAGTGGTGGTGGGGGCAGCTGTAGTGGTTGGGGCAGCTGTAGTGGTTGGGGCAGCTGTAGTTGTTGGGGCAGCTGTAGTGGTGGTGGGGGCAGCTGTTGTAGTGGTTGGGGCAGCTGTAGTGGTGGTGGGGGCAGCTGTAGTGGTTGGGGCAGCTGTAGTGGTGGTGGGGGCAGCTGTAGTGGTTGGGGCTGCTGTAGTGGTGGTGGGAGCAGTTGTTGTAGTGGTTGGGGCAGCTGTTGGAGTGATTGGGGCAGCTGTAGTGGTTGTTGGGGCAGCTGTAGTGGTTGGGGCAGCTGTAGTGGTGGTGGGGGCAGATGTTGTGGTGGTGGGGACAGCTGTTGTGGTGGTGGGGGCAGCTGTTGTAGTGGTTGGGGCAGCTGTAGTGGTTGTTGGGGCAGCTGTAGTGGTTGTTGGGGCAGCTGTAGTGGTGGTGGGGGCAGCTGTTGTAGTGGTTGGGGCAGCTGTCGTGGTGGTGATGCCAGCTGTTGTAGTGGTTGGAGCAGCTGTCATGGTGGTGGGGGCAGCTGTTGTAGTGGTTGGGGAAGCTGTTGTAGTTGTTGGGGCAGCTGTAGTTGTGGTTGGGGCAGCAATTGTAGTGGTTGTTGGGGCAGCTGTAGTTGTGGTGGGGGCAGCAGTTGTACTGGTTGTTGGGGCAGCTGTAGTTGTGGTTGGAGCAGATGTTGTTGTGGTTGGGGCAGCTGCAGTGGTTGGGGGAGCTGTTGTAGTGGTTGGGGCAGCTGTTGTAGTTGTTGGGGCAGCTGTTGTAGTGGTTTGGGCATCTGTAGTGGTGGTGGGGGCAGCTGTAGTGGTTGGGGCAGCTGTAGTTGTTGGGGCAGCTGTAGTGGTGGTGGGGGCAGCTGTTGTAGTGGTTGGGGCAGCTGTAGTGGTGGTGGGGGCAGCTGTAGTGGTTGGGGCAGCTGTTGTAGTTGTTGGGGCAGCTGTAGTGGTGGTGGGGGCAGCTGTAGTGGTTGGGGCAGCTGTAGTGGTTGGGCCAGCTGTAGTGGTGGTGGGGGCAGCTGTAGTGGTTGGGGCAGCTGTAGTGGTTGTTGGCGCAGCTGTAGTGGTTGGGGCAGCTGTTGTAGTGGTTGGGGCAGCTGTAGTTGTTGTGGGGGCAGCTGTCGTAGTTGGGGCAGCTGTTGTAGTGGTTGGGACAGCTGTAGTGGTGGTGGGGGCAGCTGTAGTGGTTGGGGCAGCTGTACTGGTGGTGGGGGCAGCTGTTGTAGTGGTTGGGGCAGCTGTAGTAGTTGTGGGGGCAGCTGTAGTGGTTGTGGGGGCAGCTGTCGTAGTTGGGGCAGCTGTTGTAGTGGTTGGGGCAGCTGTTGTAGTTGTTGGGGCAGCTGTTGTAGTGGTTGGGGCAGCTGTAGTGGTGGTGGGGGCAGCTGTAGTGGTTGGGGCAGCTGTAGTTGTTGGGGCAGCTGTAGTGGTGGTGGGGGCAGCTGTTGTCGTGGTTGGGGCAGCTGTAGTGGTGGTGGGGGCAGCAGTAGTGGTTGGGGCAGCTGTAGTGGTTGTTGGCGCAGCTGTAGTGGTTGGGGCAGCTGTTGTAGTGGTTGGGGCAGCTGTAGTGGTGGTGGGGGCAGCTGTAGTGGTTGGGGCAGCTGTAGTGGTGGTGGGGGCAGCTGTTGTAGTGGTTGGGGCAGCTGTAGTGGTGGTGGGGGCAGCTGTAGTGGTGGTGGGGGCAGCTGTTGTAGTGGTTGGGGCAGCTGTAGTGGTGGTGGGGGCAGCTGTAGTGGTTGGGGCAGCTGTAGTGGTTGTTGGCGCAGCTGTAGTGGTTGGGGCAGCTGTTGTAGTGGTTGGGGCAGCTGTAGTGGTTGTGGGGGCAGCTGTCGTAGTTGGGGCAGCTGTTGTAGTGGTTGGGGCAGCTGTAGTAGTTGTGGGGACAGCTGTCGTAGTGGTTGGGGCAGCTGTACTGGTGGTGGGGGCAGCTGTTGTAGTGGTTGGGGCCGCTGTAGTAGTTGTGGGGGCAGCTGTCGTAGTGGTTGGGGCAGCTGTACTGGTGGTGGGGGCAGCTGTTGTAGTGGTTGGGGCAGCTGTAGTAGTTGTGGGGACAGCTGTAGTATTTGTGGGGGCAGCTGTAGATGCGGATTGGGCAGCTGTAGTATTTGGGGCAGCTGTTAAAATAATAATTATCAATTCATTACTTCAATTTTTTCCAACAAGTTCAGTAAATTTTCTCTACTCACCAAAAAGTATGAGCAGAACCACATGCACTCTTGACAACATTTTGGGAACCGTATCTGTTCAAAAATAAAGTCCTTTATTTTGGAATTCATGGGTTTTTATTGTGATTTCAGTGATTTTGCATCTTTGACTTTGCATTAGAGCCTTTTGAAGCTCTGGTGTCGCTCCATGATATGACTGAGGCATCGTCAGGACGTAAGTGTCACTGTCAATACTGTTTCAACAGATGAATCATATAATCATCTATTCAATCACACACTTTTGTTAAGAAAACTGGGAATTCAGTGTAATCCGTGTATCATTCGTTCATTCGTTTTTCAATATAAAACCAAAAATAAGAAAATGAAAAAAAATCCGTGTATCATTCGTTCATTCTTTTTTCAATATAAAACCAAAAATAAGAAAATTAAAAAACAACTGCTTTTTTCATTATTTGTCTCCAAAACCAGAATGAAAAAACGGATAACGACTCGTTTTTTTCGTTTTCGATTTTGTTTTTAAATGAAAAATGGAAAAAACGGATAACGACCGTTTCCCGTTTTGTCAAAATTTGATCCTTGAGTGAGTTGCGTAAACCGGAAGTGAACCTTTAGTGGGAGCGACACGCGTGTATAACGAGGGGGGTGAGCAAAACAAACCTAATGGCTGCTGGACTTGAGGATCATTATCCTATGATCAAACAGCTTTTTAAGGTTGGAAAAACGCACGCTGAGATTTCTAACACGTTGCGACAGTTCGGTATTAAGAGATGTCGGTTCTGTATTCAACACCAACTCCGGCGTAAAAGACAAACTGCTCCTGTCATCAGCACATAAGGTAAAAAGCAGACACGTGAGTACACACTTTTAACGATTGGAAATCATCACTAACACAACGGTAAACTTAAAATACGCCCATAACTCCCACAAAACTGTCAAAAAAATTTGTTTTTAACTGCGTGAACTTTGGAGCTTTGAGGTAAAAGTTTGACTAGTAATTTACAGCTAAGCAAGTCCGCTCAGATTTTCATATTTGGACAGATTTCCATTAAACACAATTTTTTTTTTACTGTAAGGGAAAAGACCATGGAGTGATTAAAGAGGAAAAAATGCCACGTTTTCACGGACAGGGGGAGCTCGGAGGTAAGGTAAAAACACGCATTATTTCATGCAGTATAATAATATTTACCTGTAAATCGCGTAATATAAGCCTCCCACACATGCATTTCATTCTGGGAATACATTATATTGACACCTGTGTCTGTTAGGCCAGTCACATTTAATATAACAATGAGAAAACTGAAATGTTTTATATGAATTTTCTTTTCTCATCTGCAACTTCCTGGATGAGGACACAACACACTTTGGATGTGAATGTACTTTGCTCTGTGGACCTCATTTTCCTGTAATAGTTGGTAGTTTTCTTAATGTGTCATTACAGGTTTTCACTCTGCAGGACAGGACTTTGAACCAACAGAACCAATCAGACGTAAGGTTCATTCTGCTCTTCCTCCTTCAGAAGATACAAGATGTCTCCACTGTCCATGTCCAGAGTCACTGAGGACTTCTGCAGAGTCACAACCTGCAGAGTCACAACCTGCAGAGTCACAACCTGCAGAGTCACAACCTGCAGAAGACCTGTGGGGCCTCTGGGTGCATCTGGCTTCCTGCACCCGCTGTCTGCTGCTGTCCTGAATGTGTCCTAATAGTGATGTCTCCATGCAGTTTAGGTTCAGAATAAGTTTATCTGAACGTTTTTCACTGTGACATTTGATTCACGGTGAGATGTCCCAGTTATCTGATGTCTTTTAATAGTAACTATAATTACATGTACTATAAGAATGTACTATTGTACTGCAGTGAAGCAGTATTCAATCTGATCATATTTGGCAAAGATAATTTGTTCATTTTGGATTGGCACCTGCTTCTGTAAAAAAAAAAAAAAGTTACACAATGGGAGTACACTGACATGTTTTATTTATTTATTATTAACCTATGAATGCATTGTGTGTGTGTGTGTGTGATGGGTTTAATGTTTGACTATTCATAGTATGACAAAGTTATTCCAGAATGAAAATACAAATAAAGAATTGTTGTTTAATAAATTGATTGTTTAATAAACCATTTTTTCTCAAAGGAGAGTCTTTATAAAATGACTTAAATGCATTCCCTGTATACATGTAATCCCTTATCAATTTAAAAATACTTAATGCATATCTCATCACTGTTTTTGAAACTTTAAGGTAATTTAGCCTATTTTAGATTTATTGGAGACACGACAATATTTTAGCCATAAAATGTGGATTAGAATTATCAGAATAACTTGTTCTCAAAATGTGACAGTTTGATTACATGTGCGTAATCTTTGTTAATGATCTGTGCGCGTAATCTGCAGGTGCATGTTGTTAGCATTAGCAGCGTGTCTCGGTTGCTGGGCGACGGGCGCGGCTCCGTGGGCTGGACCTGTCCCGTTTCGACACGGCCATGCGGTCCACGGAGGTGTGTTCGAAGGCTGCAGCCTATGCGGCTTCAGGAGGCTGCAGCCTTCTGAAGTGACGACACGGTACAGTTTTCCATCTCGTAGCGGCTCCTCCGCTGCGTGCGCATTGCTCCCAATAAAGGTTCACTTCCGGTTTACGCAATTTGCTCAAGGATCAAATTTGGACAAAATGGGAAACGGCCGTTATCAGTTTTTTTTCATTTTGGTTTTGGAGACAAATAATGAAAAAAACTTTTGTTTTTTCGTTTTCTTATTTTTGGTTTTATATTGAAAAATGAATGAACGAATGATACACGGATTCAGTGTTTAAGTCTTTACTAAATTGGTCAGTGTAAAATGTCAACTCCATCACGCATTCAGCTTGATGTTATAAAATGTGTTATTTATGCTATAGGAATATATATTATATTCAATTTACACCACCCCCTCCAGTACTGCTTAAATAAAAAATCTGAATTTTCTGATGGAGTTGGCCCTTTCCAGCTGTGACGGCATAACTGTCATGGTTTTCTGTATTAAATATGAAAAGACTGTGTGCTAGTGCTGCATTCAGGGGATAAGGGTAACAAACAGGACCCCACAGGACATTTTGGGAATATTTAAAGCCTTCTAATATAATCTAATGCCATTTTATTTATGTAAAGAGTAGCTGAAATCTCTGAACCCTGGTGGAAAACAAACAAAATAATACTAAATAAAAAATGTACAGTTACATTTAGGGTCAAATTGGGAATAAATGTCTAAAATATTTTCAAATAAATGTCTCCAGTACACAGATTTCCCTTAGATGCAACTTTGTAAGTGTGACAATCATGATGTTTTAACAATATTTGTTTCTGTTTTGTCCTGACTCCCAAGTCAAATACCGATATTTCTATTTAACTAAGAAATGCCATCTCTGTTCAGATATTATTTTAAATGAATATTACTTACAGTTTTCCCTTTTGCAGTGGCTTGATGCAAAGTCAATAATCCTGTAGGTGTTCAGCAACACAATGTTCTCTCCATTCTTGTGCTTTGTCTCTTTATATTGGGCCATTTGCTTTTACATCACAGTGCAAACAAAGGTTTGCATTTTGTAAATCATTTTTATGGGTGGAGTTGCAAGTCATTCAGTGTTATTTTTCTAACTTGTACAAATAACAAATGAATACTGGTTTGTTGACATTGTATTTTAAATTCTTATTGCTCCTTGATATTGTATTTTGCATAGCTGAGGGACTTACTTGGCTTTTGTAATGCTTTTACTGCCGTTGGACCTGCGTAACACAAAATGTAGATGAATAATTAGGTAAACATTAAAAACATACCTACCACCTTTGAATAACAACTCTGCAACAACAATAAAAATTATAAATGATTTCTGATGTCACAATGTCTTTTGTGTCAGTTCTAAACCAATATTCCAGGATATTAACTAACAATATTAAATGCTGATTTGGAATCTTAAATATACACATAAAAAAATGAATATAAAACTATACCATCCAATATACTTTTGGTTTACTATTGTTATTATTGAATGTCTTATCAAGCCGTGATTTTTAAATCATGACCATTCTGATAAATTGTTATTGTCCTAATTGAGAGCTGAAGATAAGGAAGGGATATTTATTGAAGGTACAGAGAGATGTGGTGGCTGGGTAGAGCCTCAGGACCCTTTGCAGATGATGAGGTCTTGAACAAGAACACAGACAGATGCTGTCAATGGGATAGACTTATATAGCCAGGGCTTGTGGGTAATTGAAGGTGTTGTTGAGCTGAGCTGTGGTTCGCTGGGAGAAGAGCAGGGGGGTGAGGCTTGGGCCTGCAACTGAATCTCCATCCATCCATCTTCTTCCGCTTATCCGGGGCCGGGTCGCGGGGGCAGCAGTCTAAGCAGGGGCTCCCAAGCTTCCTTCTCCCCAGCCACTTCCTCCAGCTCCTCCGGACGGACCCCGAGGCGTTCCCAGGCCAGCCGAGAGACATAGTCCCTCCAGCGTGTCCTGGGTCTTCCCCGGGGCCTCCTACTGGTGGGACATGCCCGGAACACCTCCCGAGGGAGGCGTCCAGGAGGCATCCGGACCAGATGCCCGAACCACCTCAGCTGGCTCCTCTCAACGTGGAGGAGCAGCGACTCTACTCCGAGCTCCTCCCGTGTGACCGTGCTCCTCACCCTATCTCTAAGGGAGCGCCCGGCCACTCTGTGGAGGAAACTCATTTCGGCCGCTTGTATCCGCGATCTCGTTCTTTCGGTCATTACCCAGAGCTCATGACCATAGGTGAGGGTAGGAACGTAGATTGACCGGTAAATCGAGAGCTTCGCCTTTCGGCTCAGCTCCCTCTTCACCACAACGGTCCGATACAGTGACTGCATCACTGCCGACGCCGCACCGATCCGCCTGTCAATCTCACGCTCCATCCTCCCCTCACTCGTGAACAAGACCCCGAGATACTTGAACTCCTCCACTTGAGGCAGAGACTCCCCACCCACCCAGAGAGGGCAATCCACCTTTTTCCGGTCGAGAACCATGGCCTCGGATTTGGAACAGCTGATTCTCATCCCAGCCGCTTCACACTCGGCTGCAAACTGCTCCAGTGCACGCTGCAGGTCCTGGCTCGATGGAGCCAACAGGACAACATCATCCGCAAAAAGCAGCAATGAAATCCTGTGGTTCCCAAACCGGACCCCCTCCGGCCCCTGGCTGTGCCTAGAAATTCTGTCCATAAATACAATGAACAGAACCGGTGACAAAGGGCAGCCCTGGTGGAGTCCAACATGCACCGGGAACAGGTCTGACTTACTGCCGGCAATGCGAACGCAGCTCCTGCTCCGGTCATACAGGGACCGGACAGCCCTTAGCAAAGGGCCCCGGACCCCATACTCCCGGAACACCTCCCACAGGGCACCACGAGGGACACGGTCGAATGCCTTCTCCAAGTCCACAAAACACATGTGGACTGGTTGGGCAAACTCCCATGAACCCTCGAGCACCCGATGGAGGGTGTAGAGCTGGTCCAGTGTTCCACGACCAAGTCCGAAAACCACACTGCTCCTCTTGAATCCGAGGTTCGACTATCGGCCGAACTCTCCTCTCCAGTACCCTGGCATAGACTTTACCGGGGAGGCTGAGGAGTGTGATTCCCCTGAAGTTGGAACACACCCTCCGGTCCCCCTTTTTATACAGAGGGACCACCACCCCGGTCTGCCAGTCCAGAGGTACTGTTCCCGACCGGCACGCGATGTTGTAGAGACGTGTCAGCCAAGACAGCCCCACAACACCCAGAGACTTAAGGAACTCAGGACGGATCTCATCCACCCCCGGAGCCTTGCCACCGAGGAGCTTTCCGACCACCTCAGTGACTTCGGCCAGGGTGATGGATGAGTCCGCCTCTGGGTCCCCAGCCTCGGCCTCCTCTTCAGAGGACGTGACGGTGGGATTGAGGAGATCCCCAAAGTATTCCTTCCACCACCCGACAACATCCCCAGTTGAGGTCAGCAGCTCTCCCCCCGCACTGTAAACAGTGTTGGTGAAGGACCGCTTCCCCCTCCTGAGGCGCCGGACGGTTTGCCAGAATTTCCTTGGGGCCGTCCGATAGTCCTCCTCCATGGCCTCCCCGAACTCCTCCCAGACCCGAGTTTTTGCCTCTGCAACCGCCCGGGCTGCAGCAAGCTTGGCCCGACGGTACCCGTCAGCTGCCTCAGGAGTCCACGGGGCCAGTAAGGCCCGGTAGGACTCCTTCTTCAGCTTGACGGCATCCCTTACTTCCGGTGTCCACCACCGGGTTCGGGGATTGCCGCCGCGACAGGCACCGCAGACCTTACGGCCACAGCTACGAACGGCCGCATCGACAATGGAGGCCGAGAACGAAGCCCACTCGGGCTCCATGTCCCCAGCCTCCCCCGGGATCTGGGAGAAGCTCTCCCGGAGGTGTGAGTTGAAGGCCACACCAACAGAAGGTTCCGCCAGACGTTCCCAGCAGACCCTTACGACACGCTTGGGCCTGCCAGGTCTTTCCGGCTTCCTCCTCCGCCAGCGGACCCCACTCACCACCAGGTGGTGATCAGTTGACAGCTCTGCCCCTCTCTTCACCCGAGTGTCCAAGACACATGGCCGGTTGTCAGATGACACGACAACAAAGTCGATCATCGACCTCCGGCCTAGGGAGTCCTGGTGCCACGTGCACCGATGGACCCCCTTGTGCTCGAACATGGTGTTCGTTATGGACAAACTGTGACTAGCACAGAAGTCCAATAACAGAACACCGCTCGGGTTCAGATCAGGGAGGCCGTTCCTCCCAATCACCCCTCTCCAAGTGTCACTGTCGTTGCCCACATGGGCGTTGAAGTCCCCCAGTAGAACAACGGAGTCCCCGGTCGGTGCACTATCCAGTACCCCTCCCAGAGACTCCAAGAAGGCCAGGTACTCTGCACTGCTGTTCGGTCCATAGGCCGACACCACAGTGAGAGACCTGTCCCCGACCCGAAGGCGCAGGGACGCGACCCTCTCGTTCACCGGGGTAAACTCCAACACGCAGCGGCTGAGCTGTGGGGCTATAAGCAAGCCCACGCCAGCTCGCCGACGCTCCCCACGGTCAACGCCAGAGAAATGGAGAGTCCAACCCCTCTCAAGGAGTTGGGTTCCAGAGCCCAAGCTGTGCGTGGAGGTGAGGCCGACTATATCTAGCCGGTAACGCTCGACCTCCCGCACAAGCTCAGGCTCCTTCCCCCCCAGCGAGGTGACATTCCATGTCCCCAGAGCTAGTCTCCATGTCTGGAGAGCTGGTCGCCGAGGCCCCCGCCTTCGACTGCCGCCCAGATCTCTCTGCACCCGGCCCCTATGGCTCCTCCCGCGGATGGTGGGTCCAGGGGAGGGTGGTCCCACGTCGCTCCTTCGGGCTGTGCCCGGCCGGGCCCTGTGGAGAAAGGCCCGGCCACCAGGCGCTCGCCCACGTGCACCCACCCCAGGCCTGGCTCCAGGGTGGGGCCCCGGTACCGCCTTTCCGGGCGACTTCACTGACCTCGTTTTTAATGTCATCATAGGGGTCTTCTGAACCGCTCTTCGTCTGACGCGTTCCCTCGGACCTGTTTGCCTTGGGTGACCCTACCAGGGGCATAAAGCCCCCGACAACATAGCTCCTGGGATCATTCGGGTACTCAAACCCCTCCACCACGTAAAGGTTACGGTTCGAGGAGGGGTATATAAAACATATTCCTCGGTATCGTATACGATACCACAGGTCTTCGAGGGTTAACCCGGTTGCTTCAAATCAACGAGGGTCTTAAAGTGCCCATAATCTCCTCAATCGTGCTCATGGTGAATTTCCTTAAACAGTGAAAAGTGCATGAGCTGGATCTGTTCAAAAGACTGGCTCTTTTTATGTGTATTTGTGTTCAGAAATCCAGAGTGATAACTCATCCAATAAATCTGTAGTCTCTGGACAGATGGTAAAATGCTCACTCGAAAAACAAGTGGAGTTCCTCAAAACATCGCAATTATACAAAACAGTTCAGTTCACCACAGACATTAATGACCATTAAATACAATGAACAGAGAAATCAAACATCCCCAGGACAGCAGAGACAGAGACTATGTACATGTGTATGTACAAGTACATTTCTGTGTAAAAAGCCTTCACACGCTTTGTTTGTTCTGTTTCCTGGAGTTTGTGGAGTTTGTGCTATTTGTGCAAAAAGAAAATTCGGTCTGGTTCATATTAAAGAAACCTTTAGGTCATGAACTTGCCATTGCTAATGACCGATTTGTAGTTTTCTGATTCTACAATGTCATACTCTCAGATGGGGGGTTATTGATTATATTCTGCTTTGCTGTGAAATATCCAAAAGGTCAGATAATTTCTGTTACTGACTAGACCAAGTAACTTGTTGTCTTCTTTTTAATAGTATTCATTATAGCTGCCCCCATCTGTATTAAATATTATGATTATATCTCCTTCAAGCAATGTGGATTCTGTGCTTCTCCACTCTTCTTCCAGACTCTGGGATCTTGACTGGGACTGTTGTTTGAGATACTTTGGACCACTGAGCAACAGTCCAGTTCTTTTTCTCCACAGCCCAGGTCAGAATCTCCTGCCATGGTCTCATGCCCCATACAGGCTTCATCTGTGCGTAGTGGCTCTGGATGGGCTGACTCCAGCCTCAGTCCACTCCTTATGACTCTCCCACAAATTCTAGAGTGGATTTTGTTTGAGAATTCTCCCAAGGTGATTTTCCCTTTAGCTGGTGCACCTTTTCCTATCACACTTTTTTTCTGCCATTCAAGTTTGTCTGCAAATGCTTGGTTACTGCGCGTTCTGAACAACCATCTTCTTTCGTAATGACCGTTTGTGGCTTCCCCTCCTTGTGGAGGGTGTCAGTGTCTGCAGCCGTCTCCATGATAGTGTAGCCCAGACCCAGACTCAGAGACAAAAGCTCAGGAAATCTTGGCAGGGGTTTTTACATAATTAGCCAATTAGAGTGTGACATCCAGACTTTCCAATATTGAAATTCTTAACAAAATTCTAATATTTCTAAGATGCAGAATTTGGGGTTTTCATTATTTGTGAGCCATATTCATAAGGAAACTGAAGAATAAAGACTTGAAAACTTCACTCTGTGTGTCATTAGACTGTATAATATACAATGTTGACTATCTGAAATGAGACAATACATATTAAAGTGTCTGACATGATAGTTCATGATTTTTTTTAGATGTACCTGTTTATACTTGTACATTTGTGTGTAGTGCAGAAAACGTTAAAATCGTGGCAAAGTGACAAGTGCCATGTTATTTATCTCATGTTTATTAAACATTAAAGAGGCAAATAATTTAACATTAACACATATTTATATCACACATATCTAAACTGGCCATTTTGGACAAAGCTTTTTCACAGACCATGACAAAAACGTTTATGGCCTATGGTCTATGGCCCCAGTTTGTACATTTTCTAGTAAATTTCCACTTTCTGGGAAATAAGGTAAATAATTCCATGCACATCAGTTCAAATAAACAAGAATAATATTATCATTGAAAACTTTTAATAATTTATTAAGTGCTTATATATGACAACAATGCAACAGGAAATAAAAAGAATACAAATGATAATAATGTAACATTGGAGATCCACTCTTTAAATCAAAAGGGGAAATACTGTGAGGGCAAGAACAAAGAAAACAGAATATGCTTTGTTGATGGAAGAAGAAGCTGCAGTGGTAGTTGTAGCTGTTGCTGTCGGAGCAGCTGCCGTGGTTGTGGTTGGGGCAGTTGTTGTTGTGGTGGTTGGGGCAGTTGTTGTGCTGGTTGGGGCAGCTGTGGTAGTGGTTGGGGCAGCTGTAGTAGTGGTTGGGGCAGCTGTAGTAGTGGTTGTAGCAGCTGTAGTAGTGGTTGGGGCAGCTGTAGTAGTGGTTGTAGCAGCTGTAGTGGTGGTTGGGGCAGCTGTTGTAGTAGTTGTGGGGGCAGCTGTAGTAGTGGTTGGGGCAGCTGTAGTAGTGGTTGGGGCAGCTGTAGTAGTGGTTGTAGCAGCTGTAGTAGTGGTTGGGGCAGCTGTAGTAGTGGTTGGGGCAGCTGTTGTAGTAGTTGTGGGGGCAGCTGTAGTAGTGGTTGTGGCAGCTGTTGTAGTGGTTGGGGCAGCTGTTGTAGTGGTTGTAGCAGCTGTTGTAGTTGTTGGGGCAGCTGTAATAGTTGTTGTGGCAGCTGTAGTAGTGGTTGGGGCAGCTGTAGTAGTGGTTGGGGCAGCTGTAGTAGTGGTTGTAGCAGCTGTAGTAGTGGTTGTGGCAGCTGTTGTAGTGGTTGTAGCAGCTGTTGTAGTGGTTGTAGCAGCTGTAGTGGTGGTTGGGGCAGCTGTAGTAGTGGTTGGGGCAGCTGTTGTAGTGGTTGTAGCAGCTGTAGTAGTGGTTGGGGCAGCTGTAGTAGTGGTTGGGGCAGCTGTAGTAGTGGTTGGGGCAGCTGTAGTAGTGGTTGTAGCAGCTGTTGTAGTGGTTGTGGCAGCTGTTGTAGTGGTTGTAGCAGCTGTTGTAGTGGTTGGGGCAGCTGTAGTGGTGGTTGGGGCAGCTGTAGTAGTGGTTGGGGCAGCTGTTGTAGTAGTTGTGGGGGCAGCTGTAGTAGTGGTTGTGGCAGCTGTTGTAGTGGTTGGGGCAGCTGTTGTAGTGGTTGTAGCAGCTGTAGTGGTGGTTGGGGCAGCTGTAGTAGTGGTTGGGGCAGCTGTAGTAGTGGTTGGGGCAGCTGTTGTAGTAGTTGTGGGGGCAGCTGTAGTAGTGGTTGTGGCAGCTATAGTAGTGGTTGGGGCAGCTGTTGTAGTAGTTGTGGCAGCTGTAGTAGTGGTTGGGGCAGCTGTAGTAGTGGTTGGGGCAGCTGTTGTAGTAGTTGTGGGGGCAGCTGTAGTAGTGGTTGTAGCAGCTGTAGTAGTGGTTGGGGCAGCTGTAGTAGTGGTTGTGGCAGCTGTAGTAGTGGTTGGGGCAGCTGTAGTAGTGGTTGGGGCAGCTGTAGTAGTGGTTGTGGCAGCTGTTGTAGTGGTTGGGGCAGCTGTTGTAGTGGTTGTAGCAGCTGTAGTGGTGGTTGGGGCAGCTGTAGTAGTGGTTGGGGCAGCTGTTGTAGTGGTTGGGGCAGCTGTTGTAGTAGTTGTGGCAGCTGTAGTAGTGGTTGGGGCAGCTGTAGTAGTGGTTGGGGCAGCTGTAGTAGTGGTTGGGGCAGCTGTTGTAGTAGTTGTGGGGGCAGCTGTAGTAGTGGTTGTGGCAGCTGTAGTAGTGGTTGGGGCAGCTGTAGTAGTGGTTGGGGCAGCTGTAGTAGTGGTTGGGGCAGCTGTTGTAGTAGTTGTGGGGGCAGCTGTAGTAGTGGTTGTGGCAGCTGTAGTAGTTGTGGCAGCTGTAGTAGTGGTTGGGGCAGCTGTTGTAGTAGTTGTGGGGGCAGCTGTAGTAGTGGTTGTGGCAGCTGTAGTAGTTGTGGCAGCTGTAGTAGTGGTTGGGGCAGCTGTAGTAGTTGTGGGGGCAGCTGTTGTAGTGGTTGTGGCAGCTGTAGTGGTGGTGGGGGCAGGTGTTGTAGTGGTTGTAGCAGCTGTAGTGGTGGTTGGGGCAGCTGTAGTAGTGGTTGGGGCAGCTGTAGTAGTGGTTGGGGCAGCTGTTGTAGTAGTTGTGGCAGCTGTAGTAGTGGTTGGGGCAGCTGTAGTAGTGGTTGGGGCAGCTGTAGTAGTGGTTGGGGCAGCTGTTGTAGTAGTTGTGGGGGCAGCTGTAGTAGTGGTTGTGGCAGCTGTTGTAGTGGTTGGGGCAGCTGTTGTAGTGGTTGGGGCAGCTGTAGTAGTGGTTGTGGCAGCTGTAGTAGTGGTTGGGGCAGCTGTAGTAGTGGTTGGGGCAGCTGTAGTAGTGGTTGGGGCAGCTGTAGTAGTTGTGGGGGCAGCTGTAGTAGTGGTTGTGGCAGCTGTAGTAGTGGTTGTGGCAGCTGTAGTAGTGGTTGGGGCAGCTGTAGTAGTGGTTGTGGCAGCTGTAGTAGTGGTTGGGGCAGCTGTAGTAGTGGTTGTAGCAGCTGTAGTAGTGGTTGGGGCAGCTGTAGTAGTTGTGGGGGCAGCTGTTGTAGTGGTTGTGGCAGCTGTAGTGGTGGTGGGGGCAGGTGTTGTAGTGGTTGGGGCAGCTGTAGTAGTTGTGGGGGCAGCTGTAGTAGTTGTGGGGGCAGCTGTAGTAGTGGTTGTAGCAGCTGTAGTAGTGGTTGGGGCAGCTGTTGTAGTGGTTGTGGCAGCTGTTGTAGTGGTTGTAGCAGCTGTTGTAGTAGTTGTGGGGGCAGCTGTAGTAGTGGTTGTGGCAGCTGTTGTAGTGGTTGGGGCAGCTGTTGTAGTAGTTGTGGGGGCAGCTGTAGTAGTGGTTGTGGCAGCTGTTGTAGTGGTTGGGGCAGCTGTAGTAGTGGTTGGGGCAGCTGTAGTAGTGGTTGGGGCAGCTGTAGTAGTGGTTGGGGCAGCTGTTGTAGTAGTTGTGGGGGCAGCTGTAGTAGTGGTTGTGGCAGCTGTTGTAGTGGTTGGGGCAGCTGTTGTAGTGGTTGGGGCAGCTGTAGTAGTGGTTGGGGCAGCTGTAGTAGTGGTTGGGGCAGCTGTAGTAGTGGTTGGGGCAGCTGTAGTAGTTGTGGGGGCAGCTGTAGTAGTTGTGGGGGCAGCTGTAGTAGTTGTGGGGGCAGCTGTAGTAGTTGTGGGGGCAGCTGTAGTAGTTGTGGGGGCAGCTGTCGTAGTTGGGGCAGCTGTTGTCGTGGTTGGGGCAGCTGTAGTCGTAGTTGGGACAGCTGTAGTAGTGGTTGGGGCAGCTGTAGTAGTGGTTGGGGCAGCTGTTGTAGTGGTTGGGGCAGCTGTTGTAGTGGTTGGGGCAGCTGTAGTAGTGGTTGTGGCAGCTGTAGTAGTGGTTGGGGCAGCTGTAGTAGTGGTTGGGGCAGCTGTAGTAGTGGTTGTAGCAGCTGTAGTAGTGGTTGGGGCAGCTGTAGTAGTTGTGGGGGCAGCTGTAGTAGTGGTTGTGGCAGCTGTAGTAGTGGTTGGGGCAGCTGTAGTAGTGGTTGTGGCAGCTGTAGTAGTGGTTGGGGCAGCTGTAGTAGTGGTTGGGGCAGCTGTAGTAGTGGTTGTAGCAGCTGTAGTAGTGGTTGGGGCAGCTGTAGTAGTTGTGGGGGCAGCTGTTGTAGTGGTTGTGGCAGCTGTAGTAGTGGTTGGGGCAGCTGTAGTAGTGGTTGGGGCAGCTGTAGTAGTTGTGGGGGCAGCTGTAGTAGTGGTTGTGGCAGCTGTAGTAGTGGTTGGGGCAGCTGTAGTAGTGGTTGGGGCAGCTGTAGTAGTGGTTGGGGCAGCTGTTGTAGTGGTTGTGGCAGCTGTAGTAGTGGTTGGGGCAGCTGTTGTAGTAGTTGTGGGGGCAGCTGTAGTAGTGGTTGGGGCAGCTGTTGTAGTGGTTGGGGCAGCTGTAGTAGTGGTTGTAGCAGCTGTAGTAGTTGAGGGGGCAGCTGTCGTAGTTGGGGCAGCTGTTGTCGTGGTTGGGGCAGCTGTAGTCGTAGTTGGGACAACTGTAGTCGTGGTTGGGGCAGCTGTAGTTGTGGTTGGGGCAGCTGTAATAGCAGTTGGGGCAGCTGTTGTAGTAGTTGGGGCAGCTGTTGTAGTAGTTGGGGCAGCTGTAGTAGTTGTGGGGGCAGCTGTTGTAGTAGTTGTGGGGGCAGCTGTAATAGTTGTGGGGGCAGCTGTCGTAGTTGGGGCAGCTGTTGTCGTTGTTGGGGCAGCTGTAGTTGTGGTTGGGGCAGCTGTTGTAGTAGTTAGGGCAGCTGTAGTTGTGGTTGGGGCAGCTGATGTAGTAGTTGGGGCAGCTGTTGTTGTAGTTGGGGCAGCTGTTGTAGTGGTTGGGGCAGCTGTTGTAGTAGTTGGGGCAGCTGTTGTAGTGGTTGGGGCAGCTGTAGTCGTGGTTGGGGCAGCTGTAGTAGTTGTGGGGGCAGCTGTAGTAGTTGTGGGGGCAGCTGTCGTAGTTGGGGCAAACGTAGTCGTGGTTGGGGCAGCTGTAGTCGTGGTTGGGGCAGCTGTAGTGGTTGTTGGGGCAGCTGAAGTAGTTGTGGGGGCAGCTGTTGTAGTAGTTGTGGGGGCAGCTGTAGTAGTTGTAGGGCCAACTGTAGTAGTTGTGGGGGCAGCTGTTGTAGTAGTTGGGGCAGCTGTTGTAGTTGTTGGGGCAGCTGTTGTAGTGGTTGTAGCAGCTGTAGTAGTGGTTGGGGCAGCTGTTGTAGTAGTTGTGGGGGCAGCGGTTGTAGTAGTTGGGGCAGCTGTTGTAGTGGTTGGGGCAGCTGTAGTAGTTGTGAGGGCAACTGTAGTAGTTGTGGGGGCAGCTGTAGTCGTGGTTGGGGCAGCTGTTGTAGTAGTTAGGGCAGCTGTTGTAGTAGTTGGGGCAGCTGTTGTAGTGGTTGGGGCAGCTGTAGTAGTTGTGGTGGCAACTGTAGTAGTTGTGGGGGCAGCTGTTGTAGTAGTTGTGGGGGCATCTGTTGTAGTGGTTGGGGCAGCTGTAGTAGTTGTGGGTGCAGCTGTAGTGGTGGTTGGGGCAGCTGTAGTCGTAGTTGGGGCAGCTGTAGTAGTTGTGGGGGCAGCTGTAGTAGTTGTGAGGGCAGCTGTCGTAGTTGTGGGGGCAGCTGTCGTAGTTGGGGCAGCTGTAGTGGTTGTTGGGGCAGCTGTAGTCGTAGTTGGGGCAACTGTAGTCGTGGTTGGGGCAGCTGTTGTCGTGGTTGGGGCAGCTGTTGTAGTGGTTGGGGCAGCTGTTGTAGTGGTTGGGGCAGCTGTAGTAGTGGTTGGGGCAGCTGTAGTAGTGGTTGGGGCAGCTGTAGTAGTGGTTGGGGCAGCTGTAGTAGTGGTTGTGGCAGCTGTAGTAGTGGTTGGGGCAGCTGTAGTAGTTGTGGGGGCAGCTGTTGTAGTGGTTGGGGCAGCTGTTGTAGTGGTTGGGGCAGCTGTAGTAGTGGTTGGGGCAGCTGTAGTAGTGGTTGGGGCAGCTGTAGTAGTGGTTGGGGCAGCTGTAGTAGTGGTTGGGGCAGCTGTAGTAGTGGTTGGGGCAGCTGTAGTAGTTGTGGGGGCAGCTGTTGTAGTGGTTGGGGCAGCTGTAGTAGTGGTTGGGGCAGCTGTTGTAGTGGTTGGGGCAGCTGTAGTAGTTGTGGGGGCAGCTGTTGTAGTGGTTGGGGCAGCTGTTGTAGTGGTTGGGGCAGCTGTTGTAGTAGTTGTGGGGGCAGCTGTAGTAGTGGTTGGGGCAGCTGTTGTAGTGGTTGGGGCAGCTGTAGTAGTGGTTGGGGCAGCTGTTGTAGTAGTTGTGGGGGCAGCTGTAGTAGTAGTTGTGGCAGCTGTTGTAGTGGTTGGGGCAGCTGTAGTAGTTGTGGGGGCAGCTGTTGTAGTGGTTGGGGCAGCTGTTGTAGTTGTGTGTGCTGTTGTCGTTGTTGTGGCAGCTGTAGTCGTGGTTGGGGCAGCTGTAGTCGTTGTTGGGGCATCTGTTGTTGTGGTTGGGGCAGCTGTTGTAGTTGTGGGGGCAGCTGTTGTAGTAGTTGGGGCAGCTGTAGTAGTTGTGGGGGCAGCTGTTGTAGTAGTTGTGGGAGCAGCTGTAATAGTTGTGGGGGCAGCTGTAGTAGTTGGGGCAGCTGATGTCGTTGTTGTGGCAGCTGAAGATGTGGTAGGGGCAGCAGGTGTAGTAGTTAGGGCAGCTGTAGTGGTTGTTGGGGCAGCTGATGTAGTAGTTGTGGCAGCTGTTGTTGTTTTTGTTGTGGCTGCTGTTGTAGTAGTTGGGGCAGCTGTTGTAGTGGTTGGGGCAGCTGTCGTTGTGGTTGGGGCAGCTGTAGTCGTGGTTGGGGCAGCTGTAGTAGTTGTGGGGGCAGCTGTAGTAGTTGTGGGGGCAGCTGTCGTAGTTGGGGCAAACGTAGTCGTGGTTGGGGCAGCTGTAGTCGTGGTTGGGGCAGCTGTAGTGGTTGTTGGGGCAGCTGAAGTAGTTGTGGGGGCAGCTGTTGTAGTAGTTGTGGGGGCAGCTGTAGTAGTTGTAGGGGCAACTGTAGTAGTTGTGGGGGCAGCTGTTGTAGTAGTTGGGGCAGCTGTTGTAGTGGTTGGGGCAGCTGTTGTAGTGGTTGCGGCAGCTGTTGTAGTAGTTGGGGCAGCTGTTGTAGTAGTTGGGGCAGCTGTTGTAGTGGTTGCGGCAGCTGTTGTAGTAGTTGGGGCAGCTGTAGTAGTTGTGAGGGCAACTGTAGTAGTTGTGGGGGCAGCTGTAGTCGTGGTTGGGGCACCTGTTGTAGTAGTTAGGGCAACTGTAGTTGTGGTTGGGGCAGCTGTTGTAGTAGTTGGGGCAGCTGTTGTAGTAGTTGGGGCAGCTGTTGTAGTGGTTGCGGCAGCTGTTGTAGTAGTTGGGGCAGCTGTTGTAGTGGTTGCGGCAGCTGTTGTAGTAGTTGGGGCAGCTGTCGTTGTGGTTGGGGCAGCTGTAGTCGTAGTTGGGGCAACTGTAGTCGTGGCTGGGGCAGCTGTAGTCGTGGTTGGGGCAGCTGTAGTAGTTGTGGGGGCAGCTGTCGTAGTTGGGGCAGCTGTAGTGGTTGTTGGGGCAGCTGTAGTAGTTGTGGGGGCAGCTGTAGTAGCTGTGGGGGCAGCTGTCGTAGTTGGGGCAGCTGTAGTGGTTGTTGGGGCAGCTGTAGTAGTTGTGGGGGCAGCTGTTGTAGTGGTTGGGGCAGCTGTAGTAGTGGTTGGGGAAGCTGTTGTAGTAGTTGGGGCAGCTGTTGTAGTGGTTGGGGCAGCTGTTGTAGTGGTTGTGGGGGCAGCTGTTGTAGTAGTTGGGGCAGCTGTTGTAGTAATTGGGGCAGCTGTAGTAGTTGTGGGAGCAGCTGTAGTAGTTGTGGGGGCAGCTGTAGTAGTTGTTGGGGCAGCTGTCGTAGTTGGGGCAGCTGTTGTCGTTGTTGGGGCAGCTGTAGTTGTGGTTGGGGCAGCTGTTGTAGTAGTTGGGGCAGCTGTTGTAGTAGTTGGGGCAGCTGTTGTAGTTGTTGGGGCAGCTGTAGTAGTGGTTGGGGCAGCTGTTGTAGTTGTGGGGGCAGCTGTCGTTGTGGTTGGGGCAGCTGTAGTCGTAGTTGGGGCAACTGTAGTCGTGGTTGGGGCAGCTGTAGTCGTGGTTGGGGCAGCTGTAGTAGTTGTGGGGGCAGCTGTAGTAGTTGTGGGGGCAGCTGTCGTAGTTGGGGCAGCTGTAGTAGTTGTGGGATCAGATGTAGTCGTTGTGGGGGCAGCTGTAGTGGTTGTTGGGGCAGCTGTAGTGGTGGTTGGCGCAGCTGTAGTCGTAGTTGGGGCAACCGTAGTCGTGGTTGGTGCAGCTGTAGTCGTGGTTGGTGCAGCTGTTGTAGTAGTTGGGGCAGCTGTTGTAGTTGTTGGGGCAGCTGTAGTAGTGGTTGGGGCAGCTGTTGTAGTAGTTGTGGCGGCAGCTGTTGTAGTAGTTGGGGCAGCTGTTGTAGTGGTTGGGGCAGCTGTAGTAGTTGTGGGGGCAACCGTAGTAGTGGTTGGGGCAGCTGTAGTAGTGGTTGGGGCAGCAGTAGTAGTGGTTGGGGCAGCTGTAGTAGTTGTGGGGGCAGCTGTTGTAGTGGTTGTGGTTGGGCAGCTGTAGTATGGTGTGCAGCTGTTGTGGTTGGGGCAGCTGTAGTCGTAGTTGGGGCAGCTGTAGTAGCTGTTGGTGGGGCAGCTGTTGTTGTGGTTGGGGCAGCTGTTGTAGTAGTTGGGGCAGCTGTTGTAGTTGTTGGGGCAGCTGTAGTAGTGGTTGGGGCAGCTGTTGTAGTAGTTGGGGCAGCTGTTGTAGTAGTTGGGGCAGCTGTTGTAGTTGTTGGGGCAGCTGTAGTAGTTGTGGGTGCAGCTGTAGTAGTTGTGGGGGCAGCTGTTGTAGTAGTTGGGGCAGCTGTAATAGTTGTTGGGGCAGCAGTAGTAGTGATTGGGGCAGCTGTAGTAGTTGTGGGGGAAGCTGTAGTAGTTGTGGGGGCAGCTGTCGTAGTTGGGGCAGCTGTAGTATTTGTGGGGGCAGCTGTAGTAGTTGTTGGGGCAGCTGTTGTAGTGGTTGAGGCAGCTGTACTGGTTGTTGGGGCAGCTGTAGTGGTTGGGGCAGCTGTAAGAGTGGTTGGGGCAGCTGTTGTAGTTGTGGGGGCAGCTTTAGTAGTTGTGGGGGCAGCTGTCGTAGTTGGGGCAGCTGTTGTGGTTGTTGGGGCAGCTGTAGTCGTGGTTGGGGCAGCTGTAGTAGTTGTGGGGGCAGCTGTTGTAGTAGTTGTGAGGACAGCTGTAATAGTTGTGGGGGCAGCTGTCGTAGTTGGGGCAGCTGTTGTCGTTGTTGGGGCAGCTGTAGTTGTGGTTGGGGCAGCTGTTGTAGTAGTTGGGGCAGCTGTAGTTGTGGTTGGGGCAGCTGATGTAGTAGTTGGGGCAGCTGTTGTTGTAGTTGGGGCAGCTGTTGTAGTGGTTGGGGCAGCTGTTGTAGTAGTTGGGGCAGCTGTTGTAGTGGTTGGGGCAGCTGTCGTTGTGGTTGGGGCAGCTGTAGTAGTTGTGGGGGCAGCTGTAGTAGTTGTGGGGGCAGCTGAAGTAGTTGTGGGGGCAGCTGTTGTAGTAGTTGGGGCAACCGTAGTCGTGGTTGGGGCAGCTGTAGTCGTGGTTGGGGCAGCTGTAGTGGTTGTTGGGGCAGCTGAAGTAGTTGTGGGGGCAGCTGTTGTAGTAGTTGTGGGGGCAGCTGTAGTAGTTGTAGGGCCAACTGTAGTAGTTGTGGGGGCAGCTGTTGTAGTAGTTGGGGCAGCTGTTGTAGTTGTTGGGGCAGCTGTTGTAGTGGTTGTAGCAGCTGTAGTAGTGGTTGGGGCAGCTGTTGTAGTAGTTGTGGGGGCAGCTGTTGTAGTAGTTGGGGCAGCTGTTGTAGTGGTTGGGGCAGCTGTAGTAGTTGTGGTGGCAACTGTAGTAGTTGTGGGGGCAGCTGTTGTAGTAGTTGTGGGGGCAGCTGTTGTAGTTGTGGGGGCAACTGTAGTAGTTGTGGGGGCAGCAGTAGTAGTTGTGGGGGCAGCTGTTGTAGTTGGGGCAGCTGTTGTCGTTGTTGGGGCAGCTGTAGTTGTGGTTGGGGCAGCTGTTGTAGTAGTTGCGGCAGCTGTTGTAGTAGTTGGGGCAGCTGTTGTAGTGGTTGCGGCAGCTGTTGTAGTAGTTGGGGCAGCTGTCGTTGTGGTTGGGGCAGCTGTAGTCGTAGTTGGGGCAACTGTAGTCGTGGTTGGGGCAGCTGTAGTCGTGGTTGGGGCAGCTGTAGTAGTTGTGGGGGCAGCTGTCGTAGTTGGGGCAGCTGTCGTGGTTGTTGGGGCAGCTGTAGTAGTTGTGGGGGCAGCTGTAGTAGCTGTGGGGGCAGCTGTCGTAGTTGGGGCAGCTGTAGTGGTTGTTGGGGCAGCTGTAGTAGTTGTGGGGGCAGCTGTTGTAGTGGTTGGGGCAGCTGTAGTAGTGGTTGGGGAAGCTGTTGTAGTAGTTGGGGCAGCTGTTGTAGTGGTTGGGGCAGCTGTTGTAGTGGTTGTGGGGGCAGCTGTTGTAGTAGTTGGGGCAGCTGTTGTAGTAATTGGGGCAGCTGTAGTAGTTGTGGGAGCAGCTGTAGTAGTTGTGGGGGCAGCTGTAGTAGTTGTTGGGGCAGCTGTCGTAGTTGGGGCAGCTGTTGTCGTTGTTGGGGCAGCTGTAGTTGTGGTTGGGGCAGCTGTTGTAGTAGTTGGGGCAGCTGTTGTAGTAGTTGGGGCAGCTGTTGTAGTTGTTGGGGCAGCTGTAGTAGTGGTTGGGGCAGCTGTTGTAGTTGTGGGGGCAGCTGTCGTTGTGGTTGGGGCAGCTGTAGTCGTAGTTGGGGCAACTGTAGTCGTGGTTGGGGCAGCTGTAGTCGTGGTTGGGGCAGCTGTAGTAGTTGTGGGGGCAGCTGTAGTAGTTGTGGGGGCAGCTGTAGTAGTTGGGCCAGCTGTAGTAGTTGTGGGATCAGATGTAGTCGTTGTGGGGGCAGCTGTAGTGGTTGTTGGCGCAGCTGTAGTAGTGGTTGGGGCAGCAGTAGTAGTGGTTGGGGCAACCGTAGTCGTGGTTGGTGCAGCTGTAGTCGTGGTTGGTGCAGCTGTTGTAGTAGTTGGGGCAGCTGTTGTAGTTGTTGGGGCAGCTGTAGTAGTGGTTGGGGCAGCTGTTGTAGTAGTTGTGGCGGCAGCTGTTGTAGTAGTTGGGGCAGCTGTTGTAGTGGTTGGGGCAGCTGTAGTAGTTGTGGGGGCAACCGTAGTAGTGGTTGGGGCAGCTGTAGTAGTGGTTGTGGCAGCTGTAGTAGTGGTTGGGGCAGCAGTAGTAGTGGTTGGGGCAGCTGTAGTAGTTGTGGGGGCAGCTGTAGTAGTGGTTGGGGCAGCTGTAGTAGTGGTTGGGGCAGCAGTAGTAGTGGTTGGGGCAGCTGTAGTAGTTGTGGGGGCAGCTGTTGTAGTGGTTGTGGCAGCTGTAGTAGTTGTGGGGGCAGCTGTTGTAGTGGTTGGGGCAGCAGTAGTAGTGGTTGGGGCAGCTGTAGTAGTTGTGGGGGCAGCTGTAGTAGTCGTGGGGGCAGCTGTAGTAGTTGTGGGGGCAGCTGTTGTAGTGGTTGTGGCAGCTGTAGTAGTTGTGGGGGCAGCTGTCGTAGTTGGGGCAGCTGTTGTGGTTGTTGGGGCAGCTGTAGTCGTGGTTGGGGCAGCTGTTGTGGTTGTTGGGGCAGCTGTTGTAGTTGGGGCAGCTGTTGTGGTTGTTGGGGCAGCTGTTGTGGTTGTTGGGGCAGCTGTCGTAGTTGGGGCAGCTGTTGTGGTTGTTGGGGCAGCTGTAGTAGTGGTTGTGGCAGCTGTTGTAGTAGTTGTGGGGGCAGCTGTTGTAGTGGTTGGGGCAGCTGTTGTAGTGGTTGGGGCAGCTGTAGTAGTTGTTGGGGCAGCTGTTGTAGTGGTTGGGGCAGCTGTTGTAGTAGTTGTGGGGGCAGCGGTTGTAGTAGTTGGGGCAGCTGTTGTAGTGGTTGGGGCAGCTGTAGTAGTTGTGGGGGCAGCTGTTGTAGTGGTTGTGGCAGCTGTAGTAGTGGTTGGGGCAGCTGTAGTAGTGGTTGGGGCAGCTGTAGTAGTGGTTGGGGCAGCTGTAGTAGTTGTGGGGGCAGCTGTAGTAGTTGTGGGGGCAGCTGTAGTAGTGGTTGGGGCAGCTGTTGTAGTAGTTGTGGGGGCAGCTGTAGTAGTTGTGGGGGCATCTGTTGTAGTGGTTGGGGCAGCTGTAGTAGTTGTGGGGGCATCTGTTGTAGTGGTTGGGGCAGCTGTAGTGGTTGGGGCAGCTGTAGTGGTTGGGGCAGCTGTTGTAGTCGTTGTGGGGGCAGCTGTAGTAGTGGTTGGGGCAGCTGTAGTAGTGGTTGGGGCAGCTGTAGTAGTTGTGGGGGCAGCTGTAGTAGTTGTGGGGGCAGCTGTAGTAGTGGTTGGGGCAGCTGTTGTAGTGGTTGGGGCACCTGTAGTAGTGGTTGGGGCAGCTGTAGTAGTGGTTGGGGCAGCTGTAGTAGTTGTGGGGGCAGCTGTAGTAGTTGTGGGTGCAGCTGTAGTAGTTGTGGGGGCAGCTGTTGTAGTAGTTGGGGCAGCTGTAATAGTTGTTGGGGCAGCAGTAGTAGTGGTGGGGGCAGCTGTCGTAGTTGGGGCAGCTGTTGTAGTAGTTGGGGCAGCTGTAATAGTTGTGGGGGCAGCTGTAGTAGTTGTGGGGGCAGCTGTCGTAGTTGGGGCAGCTGTAGTAGTTGTGGGGGCAGCTGTAGTTGTGGATTGGGCAGCTGTTGTAGTTGTTGGGGCAGCTGTAATAGTTGTTGGGGCAGCAGTAGTAGTGATTGGGGCAGCTGTAGTAGTTGTGGGGGAAGCTGTAGTAGTTGTGGGGGCAGCTGTCGTAGTTGGGGCAGCTGTAGTATTTGTGGGGGCAGCTGTAGTTGTGGATTGGGCAGCTGTAGTATTTGGAGCAGCTGTTAAAATAATAATTATCAATTTATTATTTCAATTTTTTCCAACAAGTTCAGTAAATTTTCTCTACTCACCAAAAAGTATGAGCAGAACCACATGCACTCTTGACAACATTTTGGGAACCGTATCTGTTCAAAAATAAAGTCCTTTATTTTGGAATTCATGGGTTTTTATTGTGATTTCAGTGATTTTGCATCTTTGACTTTGCATTAGAGCCTTTTGAAGCTCTGGTGTCACTCCATGATATGACTGAGGCATCGTCAGAACGTAAGTGTCACTGTCAATACTGTTTCAACAGATGGATCATATAATCATCTATTCAATCACACACTTTTGTTAAGAAAACTGGGAATTCAGTGTTTAAGTCTTTACTAAATTGGTCAGTGTAAAATGTCAACTCCATCACGCATTCAGCTTGATGTTATAAAATGTGTGATTTATGCTATAGGAATATATATTATATTCAATTTACACCACCCCCTCCAGTACTGCTTAAATAAAAAATCTGAATTTTCTGATGGAGTTGGCCCTTTCCAGCTGTGACAGCATAACTGTCATGGTTTTCTGTATTAAATATGAAAAGACTGTGTGCTAGTGCTGCATTCAGGGGATAAGGGTAACAAACAGGACCCCACAGGACATTTTGGGAATATTTAAAGCTTTCTAATATAATCTAATGCCATTTTATTTATGTAAAGAGTAGCTGAAATCTCTGAACCCTGGTGGAAAACAAACAAAATAATACTAAATAAAAAATGTACAGTTACATTTAGGGTAAAATTGGGAAAAAATGTCTAAAATATTTTCAAATAAATGTCTCCAGTACACAGATTTCCCTTAGATGCAACTTTGTAAGTGTGACAATCATGATGTTTTAACAATATTTGTTTCTGTTTTGTCCTGACTCCCAAGAAGTTAAGGAAGAATCTGAAGATTTACCGAAACAAACAATTTATTTTCAAATATCGATATTTCTATTTAACTAAGAAATGCCATCTCTGTTCAGATATTATTTTAAATGAATATTACTTACAGTTTTCCCTTTTGCAGTGGCTTGATGCAAAGTCAATAATCCTGTAGGTGTTCAGCAACACAATGTTCTCTCCATTCTTGTGCTTTGTCTCTTTATATTGGGCCATTTGCTTTTACATCACAGTGCAAACAAAGGTTTGCATTTTGCACATCATTTTTATGGGTGGAGTTGCAAGACATTCAGTGTTATTTTTCTAACTTGTACAAATAACAAATACATACTGGTTTGTTGACACTGTATTTTAAATTATTGCTCATTGATATTGTATTTTGCATAGCTGAGGGACTTACTCGGCTTTTGTAATGCTTTTACTGCCGTTGGACCTGCGTAACACAAAATGTGGATGAATAATTAGGTAAACATTAAAAACATACCTACCACCTTTGAAAAACAACTCTGCAACAACAATAAAAATTATAAATGATTTCTGATGTCACAATGTCTTTTGCGTCAGTTCTAAACCAATATTCCAGGATATTAACTAACAATATTAAATGCTGATTTGGAATCTTAAATATACACATAAAAAAATGAATATAAAACTATACCATCCAATATACTTTTGGTTTACTATTGTTATTATTGAATGTCTTATCAAGCCGTGATTTTTAAATCATGACCATTCTGATAAATTGTTATTGTCCTAATTGAGAGCTGAAGATAAGGAAGGGATATTTATTGAAGGTACAGAGAGATGTGGTGGCTGGGTAGAGCCTCAGGACCCTTTGCAGATGATGAGGTCTTGAACAAGAACACAGACAGATGCTGTCAATGGGATAGACTTATATAGCCAGGGCTTGTGGGTAATTGAAGGTGTTGTTGAGCTGAGCTGTGGTTCGCTGGGAGAGGAGCAGGGGGGTGAGGCTTGGGCCTGCAACTGAATCTCAGTGAATCATATTACTTCCACTTTAAAACATATATGTGTTTGTATAAGTCAAAACAAAATGGGAACAGAAATTAAGAATATCAATTTAAGAAGATCATTGGTACCAAATGTGTAATTCACTCCAAACTTCTACAAGCTCACAGCAGTGGCAGGAGTTTAATTGGAAATGCTTGATGAGATTGTTCATCACACTCCACATTAAAAGTGAACAGCCTGGAACCCAACAGGCCTGTTGGAGGAACTGTGGCCACCTTGACGCAAACCACTCACACATTTTCTGGATTTGTCCAAAGATCCAAGCATTTTGGTTGGATATCAACAAACTGCTTCAAAAAGTCCTGAGATATGGCCTTCCCAATGACTGCACCGTTATGTACCTGGGAAACATGGCGGATAATGTACAAAAGGAGAACCTCTATCTGACAAAGATTCTGCTGACAGCACCTAGAAAGGCAATTACAAAACTTTGGCTTAACCCCTGAAGACTTAAGGGCAATTTTAGCACATTTCTCCTCGCCTGTATTTTTTTTCTCAATTTCGCTTTTAAAACTGCCCCTTTTACCCTATAATGAAGTGTTATACATCCTTTTTTTATTTCACAATCTGCTGCTGTAGTTGTGTCATGTGGCTGTAATAAAAGCTATAGGACTGGAAATAGAGATGAAAAAAATAAAATAAAATTCACACTCTTTTATACAAAACACACAGCAAACGTGTATAAAAAACTTTTTGGACATAAAAAAAAGTTAAATTTAGGGCCTTAGGTACAAAAATGCAAAATATCAAGTCTGTAAGTAAATTAAAAATATCCTTATTGCCCTAAAAACAAAAAAGTGTAATCGCTCCATTACTTTTCTGGTGCCGTCATGGAAACAGCTCCTGTAAAGTCCAGGGCCAGAGCACAGAACAGAGTCACATCACTTGTACTGCATTTCCATGGCGTTTATTACATTTGTATTTGTTCATTTTGAGTGAAATAAACCTTTCAAATAAAAATATAAAGGGATGCACAATTACGCACACCAAGATGCATAATTTGCCATGTATGTGAGAATTAACTCCACTTAGAGCATCTTTTTCAATGGCTAAAAACAAACACAGTCGAGAGGAGTCGACCATCTTGACTCACTTCACAATTTGGCAAAGTTTTGGACAATCAAAATGGACGGAGCGCATGAGTTTGGGGAAAACAGTTCCTATTGGACACTCGTTTTGCGCACATCATCACTCAGCGTGTGTGTGACGTAGGATAAAGCCACAGAAATGTACAGAAACTCCTATGTCTGCGCTTTCGGAGGGAAAAAAGTAAGTTTCTATCTCCTACGGTTAGAAAGTTATGCACGGTTATATAAAACATATTCCTCGGTATCGTATACGATACCACAGGTCTTCGAGGGTTAACCCGGTTGCTTCAAATCAACGAGGGTCTTAAAGTGCCAATAATCTCCTCAGTCGTGCTCGTGGTGAATTTCCTTAAACAGTGAAAAGTGCATGAGCTGGATCTGTTCAAAAGACTGGCTCTTTTTATGTGTATTTGTGTTCAGAAATCCAGAGTGATAACTGTTAGAATAAAATGCTTATAATGATGAAGTTATTAAAAAATGTACATCAAACAGTCTCATGGTACAAGGCTCAGAGGATGAAAGAGCCTGTGTTAACGCTATCTCTGCTAAAACCAGATGTGTGACCTCTTGTGACCTCTTGCTTCGTACCCAGCTAGTTCTCAGATCATAAATCTAATCAAATGTAAAACAAAGTCATGATATACTTCACTATGTTATCTGTGGTAAGCTTAACGAGATTATGTATACGTTGACCAGGTTGTCTTTGTACTGACATGATGGATTGTTGGAAATTAATAAAACCGTACTGCAGGGGGAGGAGCTTTGGGAGAGCAGCGTGGACGAGCCTAGTAAGCGCACGCACGGCCGAGCTCTTCCCCGTGCAAGGCACGTAAAAAGAGAACTGACTCAGTGGTTTGATTTAATCCCAATTGGTAGGAGACTGACGTTTAAATGTCACAAATACTTTCACTGGATTGTGATTGTATAAAAATTATGACAATAACTCATCCAATAAATCTGTAGTCTCTGGACAGATGGTAAAATGCTCACTCGAAAAACAAGTGGAGTTCCTCAAAACATCACAATTATACAAAACAGTTCAGTTCACCACAGACATTAATGACCATTAAATACAATGAACAGAGAAATCAAACATCCCCAGGACAGCAGAGACAGAGACTATGTACATGTGTATGTACAAGTACATTTCTGTGTAAAAAGCCTTCACAGCCAAAAGCCTTTGTTTGTTCTGTTTCCTGTAGTTTGTGGAGTTTGTGTTATTTGTGCAAAAAGAAAATTCGGTCCGGTTCATATTAAAGAAACCTTTAGGTCATGAACTTGCCATTGCTAATGACCGATTTGTAGTTTTCTGATTCTACAATGTCATACTCTCAGATGGGGGGTTATTGATTATATTCTGCTTTGCTGTGAAATATCCAAAAGGTCAGATAATTTCTGTTACTGACTAGACCAACTAACTTGTTGTCTTCTTTTTAATAGTATTCATTATAGCTGCCCCCATCTGTATTAAATATTATGATTATATCTCCTGTTTATGGTTGTTGGATTCAATACATTCATAAAGTAAAATTGGATATTTACTGGCTGCTCTATTTTGTTGTGGTGATTTTGAGGACCTTCTCAAAACCGAGATGATGAGACATTCAAGGGGCTTATCCTCCAAACCAATTATTGTTTTTATTATTTTTTTATAATATCACATAAGATCAATAAAAAACAATATTTTAAATTTAAGTTATGTAAAATGGTATGCACACAATACTTGGCTTGACCTCTGTTGATATTGGGTTTTTGAAGGCACTTGAACAAAAATTCAGAAGGCATAATGCGGTCCACAGGAAGATCTTTATTCTTGGTTTGAGTAGTACAGCCCTCGAATCAACTGGTCCTAAAACCCTGTCTCTGAAAAGCTCTTTCTGCAAGACCCTTTTTATAGCTGGACACAACACTTGCTGATGCATGCAGGTGTAATTCTATCCTTGTTGTTTACGTAAAATTGCCGAAATTGAGCATCTAGCCCAACGTCTAGGCCATCGTTTAAAACAGGCCCTTGCAGAAACAGCACATTTATTTAAATAAACAATGGTCACAAGGTTAACATGCTCCTATGGCATTTGAAGTTGAGCATATGCTATACAGGCAGAATAGGAAAGAGGCATATATGTACTCGTTTAATCATTCCTTAATATTAACACCAAGAGAATAATTCACACCTCCTTTGACATGAATTACTGCAATGCCCCATGGATGAGATTAACCTGTAGCAGAGCTCATGTGGAATGGAAGCCCAGGTTGCTCTAATAGTGACTTCCAGGTCATCTGCACTGTGGCTCTAGTGTCTCTCATCTTCCTCCTGAAAATATCCCAGAGATTCTCTATGGGGTTCAGGTCAGGCGAGTTTGCAGAGTTACAGTTACAGCACAGTCACTGAACCAGCTTTTGATACCGTTGGCTGTGTGGGAAGGTGCCAAGTACTGCTGGAGAATAAAATCAGCATGTCCATAAAGCTTGTGAGCAGAAGTGCATGAAGTGCTCTGTAATGTCCTGGTACATGAAGACTTTGACTGGGAACTTGAGAAAACACAGTGGACCAACAGCAGCAGATGATATGGCAGCCCAAACCATCACTGACTGGAAACTTCACACTGGACTTTTTAAAAACTTTTTTTTTAACCTGTATTTTACCAGGTAGGTCGGTTCAGAACCAATTCTCATTTTCAATGATGACCTGGGTGTGGCACCTGGAATTCCCAGTGGTCTCCCATCCAAGTACTAACCAGGCCCGGCCCTGCTTAGCTTCTGAGATCTGACGGGATCAGGCTTTGACAAGCCGGTATGGCCACGTTGACTTCAAGCATTGTGGATTCTGTGCTTCTCCACTCTTCTTCCAGACTCTGGGATCTTGACTGGGACTGTTGTTTGAGATACTTTGGACCACTGAGCAACAGTCCAGTTCTTTTTCTCCACAGCCCAGGTCAGAATCTCCTGCCATGGTCTCATGCCCCATACAGGCTTCATCTGTGCGCAGTGGCTCTGGATGGGCTGACTCCAGCCTCAGTCCACTCCTTATGACTCTCCCACAAATTCTAGAGTGGATTTTGTTTGAGAATTCTCCCAAGGTGATTTTCCCTTTAGCTGGTGCACCTTTTCCTATCACACTTTTTTCTGCCATTCAAGTTTGTCTGCAAATGCTTGGATACAGCGCGTTCTGAACAACCAGCTTCTTTCGTAATGACCGTTTGTGGCTTCCCCTCCTTGTGGAGGGTGTCAGTGTCTGCAGCCGTCTCCATGATAGTGTAGCCCAGACCCAGACTCAGAGACCACCCAAAAGCTCAGGAAATCTTGGCAGGGTTTTTAGATAATTAGCCAATTAGAGTGTGACATCAGGACTTTCCAATATTGAAATTCTTAACAAAATTCTAATTTTCTAAGATGCAGAATTTGGGGTTTTCATTATTTGTGAGCCATATTCATAAAGAAACTGAAGAATAAAGACTTGAAAACTTCACTCTGTGTGTCATTAGACTGTATAATATACAATGTTGACTATCTGAAATGAGACAATACATATTAAACTGTCTGACATGATAGTTCATGATTTTTTTTAGATGTACCTGTTTATATTTGTACATTTGTGTGTAGTGCAGAAAACTGTACCGTACGTTAAAACAGTGGCAAAGTGACAAGTGCCATGTTATTTATCTCATGTTTATTAAACATTAAAGAGGCAAATAATTTAACATTAACACATATTTATATCACACATATCTAAACTGGCCATTTTGGACAAAGCTTTTTCACAGACCATGACAAAAACGTTTATGGCCTATGGTCTATGGCCCCAGTTTGTACATTTTCTAGTAAATTTCCACTTTCTGAGAAATAAGGTAAATAATTCCATACACATCAGTTCAAATAAACAAGAATAATATTATCATTGAAAACTTGTTATGAATAAATAATAATTTATTAAGTGCTTATATATGACAACAGTGCAAGAGGAAATAAAAAGAATACAAATGATAATAATGTAACATTGGAGATCCACTCTTTAAATCAAAAGGGGAAATACTGTGAGGGCAAGAACAAAGAAAACAGAATATGCTTTGGTGATGGAAGAAGAAGCTGCAGTGGTAGTTGTAGCTGTTGCTGTCGGAGCAGCTGCTGTGGTTGTGGTTGGGGCAGTTGTTGTTGTGGTACTTGGGGCAGTTGTTGTTGTGGTGGTTGGGGCAGTTGTAGTTGTGGTGGTTTGGGCAGCTGATGTGGTGGTTGGGGTAGTTGTTGTGGTGGTTGCGGCAGTTGTGGTTGGGGCAGCTGTAGTTGTGGTTGGGGCAGCTGTAGTAGTTGTGGGGGCAGCTGTAGTAGTTGTGGGGGCAGCTGTCGTAGTTGTGGCAGCTGTAGTCATGGTTGGGGCAGCTGTAGTAGTGGTTGGGGCAGTTGTTGTGGTGGTTGGGGCAGTTGTTGTTGTGGTACTTGGGGCAGTTGTTGTTGTGGTGGTTGGGGCAGTTGTAGTTGTGGTGGTTAGGGCAGTTGTTGTGGTGGTTGGGGTAGTTGTTGTGGTGGTTGGGGTAGTTGTTATGGTGATTGGGATAGTTGTTGTGCTGGTTGGGGTAGTTGTGGTGGTTGCGGAAGTTGTGGTTGGGGCAGCTGTAGTTGTGGTTGGGGCAGCTGTAGTAATTGTGGGGGCAGCTGTAGTAGTTGTGGGGGCAGCTGTCGTAGTTGGGGCAGCTGTAGTCATGGTTGGGGCAGCTGTAGTAGTGGTTGGGGCAGTTGTTGTGGTGGTTGGGGCAGTTGTTGTGGTGGTTGGGGCAGCTGTTGTACTGGTTGAGGCAGCTGTAGTGGTTGTGGGGGCAGCTGTCGTGGTGGTGGGGGGTGCTGTTGTAGTGGTTGGGGCAGCTATATTGGTTGTTGGGGCAGCTGTAGTTCTTGGGGCAGCTGTCGTGGTTGGGACAGCTGTAGTCGTAGTTGGGGCAGCTGTAGTGGTTGTTGGGGCAGCTGTAGTGGTTGGGGCAGCTGTAGTGGTGGTGGGGGCAGCTGTTGTAGTAGTTGTGGGGGCAGCTGTTGTAGTAATTGGGGCAGCTGATATAGTGGTTGGGGCAGCTGTAGTAGTTGTGGGGGCAACTGTAGTAGTTGTGGGGGCAGCTGTTGTAGTAGTTGTGGGGGCAGCTGTTGTAGTGGTTGGGGCAGCTGTAGTAGTTGTTGGGGCAACTGTAGTAGTTGTGGGGGCAGCTGTCGTAGTTGGGGCAGCTGTTGTCGTTGTTGGGGCAGCTGTAGTTGTGGTTGGGACAGCTGTTGTAGTAGTTGGGGCAGCTGTTGTAGTAGTTGGGGCAGCTGTTGTAGTAGTTGGGGCAGCTGTTGTAGTGGTTGGGGCAGCTGTCGTTGTGGTTGGGGCAGCTGTAGTCGTAGTTGGGGCAACTGTAGTCATGGTTGGGGCAGCTGTAGTCGTGGTTGGGGCAGCTGTAGTACTTGTGGGGGCAGCTGTAGTAGTTGTGGGGGCAGCTGTCGTAGTTGGGGCAACCGTAGTCGTGGTTGGGGCAGCTGTAGTCATGGTTGGGGCAGCTGTAGTGGTTGTTGGGGCAGCTGTAGTAGTTGTGGGGGCAGCTGTTGTAGTAGTTGTGGGGGCAGCTGTAGTAGCTGTAGGGGCAACTGTAGTAGTTGTGGGGGCAGCTGTTGTAGTAGTTGGGGCAGCTGTTGTAGTTGTTGGGGCAGCTGTAGTAGTTGTTGGGGCAGCTGTTGTAGTAGTTGGGGCAGCTGTTGTAGTGGTTGGGGCAGCTGTAGTAGTTGTGGTGGCAACTGTAGTGGTTGTGGGGGCAGCTGTTGTAGTAGTTGTCGGGGCAGCTGTAGTAGTTGTGGGGGCAACTGTAATAGTTGTGGGGACAACTGTAGTAGTTGTGGGGGCAGCTGTTGTAGTAGTTGTCGGGGCAGCTGTAGTAGTTGTGGGGGCAACTGTAATAGTTGTGGGGACAACTGTAGTAGTTGTGGGGGCAGCTGTAGTCGTGGTGGCAGCTGTAGTCGTGGTTGGGGCAGCTGTTGTAGTAGTTGGGGCAGCTGTTGTAGTAGTTGGAGCAGCTGTTGTAGTGGTTGGGGCAGCTGTAGTAGTTGTGGGGGCAGCTGTAGTAGTTGTGGGGGCAACTGTAATAGTTGTGGGGGCAGCTGTAGTAGTTGTGGGGGCAGCTGTCATAGTTGGGGCAGCTGTTGTCGTTGTTGGGGCAGCTGTAGTTGTGGTTGGGGCAGCTGTTGTAGTAGTTGGGGCAGCTGTTGTAGTAGTTGGGGCAGCTGTTGTAGTGGTTGCGGCAGCTGTTGTAGTAGTTGGGGCAGCTGTTGTAGTAGTTGGGGACGCTGTCGTTGTGGTTGGGGCAGCTGTAGTCGTAGTTGGGGCAGCTGTAGTCGTGGTTGGGGCAGCTGTAGTCGTGGTTGGGGCAGCTGTAGTAGTTGTGGGGGCAGCTGTAGTAGTTGTGGGGGCAGCTGTCGTAGTTGGGGCAGCTGTAGTGGTTGTTGGGGCAGCTGTAGTAGTTGTGGGGGCAGCTGTAGTAGCTGTGGGGGCAGCTGTCGTAGTTGGGGCAGCTTTAGTGGTTGTTGGGGCAGCTGTAGTAGTTGTGGGGGCAGCTGTTGTAGTGGTTGGGGCAGCTGTAGTAGTGGTTGGGGCAGCTGTTGTAGTAGTTGTGGGGGCAGCTGTTGTAGTAGTTGGGGCAGCTGTTGTAGTCGTTGGGGCAGCTGTAGTAGTTGTGGGGGCAGCTGTAGTAGTTGTTGGGGCAGCTGTCGTAGTTGGGGCAGCTGTTGTCGTTGTTGGGGCAGCTGTAGTTGTGGTTGGGGCAGCTGTTGTAGTACTTGGGGCAGCTGTTGTAGTAGTTGGGGCAGCTGTTGTAGTTGTTGGGGCAGCTGTAGTAGTGGTTGGGGCAGCTGTTGTAGTTGTGGGGGCAGCTGTCGTTGTGGTTGGGGCAGCTGTAGTCGTGGTTGGGGCAGCTGTAGTCGTGGTTGGGACAGCTGTAGTCGTGGTTGGGGCAGCTGTAGTAGTTGTGGGGGCAGCTGTCGTAGTTGGGGCAGCTGTAGTAGTTGTGGGGACAGCTGTCGTAGTTGGGGCAGCTGTAGTAGTTGTGGGGGCAGCTGTAGTCGTTGTGGGGGCAGCTGTAGTGGTTGTTGGGGCAGCTGTAGTGGTGGTTGGCGCAGCTGTAGTCGTAGTTGGGGCAACCGTAGTCGTGGTTGGGGCAGCTGTAGTCGTGGTTGGTGCAGCTGTTGTAGTAGTTGGGGCAGCTGTTGTAGTTGTTGGGGCAGCTGTTGTAGTTGTTGGGGCAGCTGTTGTAGTAGTTGTGGGGGCAGCTGTTGTAGTAGTTGGGGCAGCTGTTGTAGTGCTTGGGGCAGCTGTAGTAGTTGTGGGGGCAACCGTAGCAGTTGTGGGGGCAGCTGTTGTAGTAGTTGTGGAGGCAGCTGTTGTAGTGGTTGGGGCAGCTGTAGTAGTTGTGGGGGCAGCTGTTGTAGTAGTTGTGGGGGCAGCTGTTGTAGTGGTTGGGGCAGCTGTTGTAGTAGTTGGGGCAGCTGTAGTAGTTGTGGGGGCAGCTGTTGTAGTTGGGGCAACCGTAGTCGTGGTTGGGGCAGCTGTAGACGTGGTTGGGGCAGCTGTTGTAGTAGTTGGGGCAGCTGTTGTAGTTGTTGGGGCAGCTGTTGTAGTGGTTGGGGCAGCTGTTGTAGTTGTTGGGGCAGCTGTTGTAGTGGTTGGGGCAGCTGTTGTAGTAGTTGGGGCCGCTGTTGTAGTGGTTGTGGGGGCAGGTGTTGTAGTAGTTGGGGCAGCTGTAGTAGTGGTTGGGGCAGCTGTTGTAGTGGTTGGGGCAGCTGTTGTAGTAGTTGGGGCAGCTGTAGTAGTTGTGGGGGCAGCTGTCGTAGTTGGGGCAACCGTAGTCGTGGTTGGGGCAGCTGTAGACGTGGTTGGGGCAGCTGTTGTAGTTGTTGGGGCAGCTGTTGTAGTTGTTGGGGCAGCTGTTGTAGTGGTTGGGGCAGCTGTAGTAGTGGTTGGGGCAGCTGTTGTAGTAGTTGTGGGGGCAGCTGTTGTAGTAGTTGGGGCAGCTGTAGTAGTGGTTGGGGCAGCTGTTGTAGTAGTTGTGGGGGCAGCTGTTGTAGTAGTTGGGGCAGCTGTTGTAGTGGTTGGGGCAGCTGTAGTAGTTGTGGGGGCAACCGTAGTAGTTGTGGAGGCAGCTGTTGTAGTAGTTGTGGGGGCAGCTGTTGTAGTGGTTGGGGCAGCTGTAGTAGTTGTGGGGGCAGCTGTAGTAGTTGTGGGGGCAGCTGTCGTAGTTGGGGCAGCTGTTGTAGTAGTTGGGGCAGCTGTAGTTGTGGTTGGGGCAGCTGTTGTCGTAGTTGGGGCAGCTGTTGTAGTAGTTGGGGCAGCTGTTGTAGTGGTTGGGGCAGCTGTTGTAGTAGTTGGGGCAGCTGTTGTAGTAGTTGGGGCAGCTGTTGTAGTTGTTGGGGCAGTTGTAGTGGTTGGGGCAGCTGTGGTAGTGGTTGGGGCAGCTGTACTAGTTGTGGGGGCAGCTGTCGTTGTGGTTGGGGCAGCTGTAGTCGTAGTTGGGGCAACTGTAGTCGTGGTTGGGGCAGCTATTGTCGTGATTGGGGCAGCTGTAGTAGTTGTGGGGGCAGCTGTAGTAGTTGTCGGGGCAGCTGTCGTAGTTGGGGCGGCTGTGGTGGTTGTTGGGGCAGCTGTAGTGGTGGTTGGGGCAGCTGTAGTCGTAGTTGGGGCAATGGTAGTCGTGGTTGGGGCAGCTGTAGTGGTTGTTGGGGCAGCTGTAGTTGTTGGGGCAGCTGTTGTTGTGATTGGGGTAGCTGTAGTCGTAGTTGGGGCAACTGTAGTCGTGGTTGGGGCAGCTGTAGTTGTGGTTGGGTCAGCTGTTGTAGTAGTTGGGGCAGCTGATGTAGTAGTTGGGGCAGCTGTTGTAGTAGTTGGGGCAGCTGTAGTAGTTGTGGGGGCAACAGTAGTGGGGGCAGCTGTTGTAGTAGTTGTGGGGGCAGCTGTTGTAGTGATTGAGGAAGCTGTAGTAGTTGTGGGGGCAGCTGTTGTCGTTGTTGGGGCAGTTGTAGTTGTGGTTGGGGCAGCTGTTGTAGTAGTTGGGGCAGCTGTTGTAGTAGTTGGGGCAGCTGTTGTAGTTGTTGGGGCAGCTGTTGTAGTGGTTGGGGCAGCTGTAGTAGTGGTTGGGGCAGCTGTTGTAGTTGTGGGGGCAGCTGTCGTTGTGGTTGGGGCAGCTGTAGTCGTAGTTGGGGCAACTGTAGTCGTGGTTGGGGCAGCTGTAGTCGTGGTTGAGGCAGCTGTAGTAGTTGTGGGGGCAGCTGTAGTAGTTGTGGGGGCAGCTGTCGTAGTTGGGGCAGCTGTAGTGGTTGTTGGGGCAGCCGTAGTGGTGGTTGGGGCAGCTGTAGTCGTAGTTGGGGCAACCGTAGTCGTGGTTGGGGCAGCTGTAGTCGTTGTTGGGGCAGCTGTTGTAGTAGTTGGGGCAGCTGTTGTAGTTGTTGGGGCAGCTGTAGTAGTGGTTGGGGCAGCTGTTGTAGTAGTTGTGGGGGCAGCTGTTGTAGTAGTTGGAGCAACTGTTGTAGTGGTTGGGGCAGCTGTAGTAGTTGTGGGGGCAACTGTAGTAGTTGTGGGGGCAGCTGTTGTAGTAGTTGTGGGGGCAGCTGTTGTAGTGGTTGGGGCAGCTGTAGTAGTTGTGGGGGCAGCTGTAGTAGTTGTGGGGGCAGCTGTAGTTGTGGTTGGGGCAACTGTTGTAGTAGTTGGGGCAGCTGTTGTAGTTGTTGGGGCAGCTGTTGTAGTGGTTGTGGCAGCTGTAGTAGTGGTTGGGGCAGCTGTAGTAGTTGTGGGGGCAACTGTAGTAGTTGTGGGGGCAGCTGTTGTAGTAGTTGTGGGGGCAGCTGTTGTAGTGGTTGGGGCAGCTGTAGTAGTTGTGGGGGCAGCTGTAGTAGTTGTGGGGGCAGCTGTCGTAGTTGGGGCAGCTGTTGTCGTTGTTGGGGCAGCTGTAGTTGTGGTTGGGGCAGCTGTTGTAGTAGTTGGGGCAGCTATTGTAGTAGTTGGGGCAGCTGTTGTAGTTGTTGGGGCAGCTGTTGTAGTTGTTGGGGCAGCTGTAGTAGTGGTTGGGGCAGCTGTAGTAGTTGTGAGGGCAGCTGTCGTAGTTGAGGCAGCTGTCGTCGTGGTTGGGGCAGCTGTAGTCGTAGTTGGGGCAACTGTAGTTGTGGTTGGGGCAGCTGTTGTCGTGGTTGGGGCAGCTGTAGTAGTTGTGGGGGCAGCTGTCGTAGTTGTGGGGGCAGCTGTCGTAGTTTGGGCAGCTGTAGTGGTTGTTGGGGCAGCTGTAGTGGTGGTTGGGGCAGCTGTAGTCGTAGTTGCGGCAACCGTAGTTGTGGTTGGGGCAGTTGTAGTGGTTGTTGGGGCAGCTGTAGTTGTTGGGGCAGCTGTTGTTGTGGTTGGGGCAGCTGTTGTAGTAGTTGGGCCAGCGGTTGTAGTGGTTGGGGCAGCTGTAGTAGTTGTGGGGGCAACTGTAGTAGTTGTGGGGGCAGCTGTTGTAGTAGTTGTGGGGGCAGCTGTTGTAGTCGTTGGGGCAGCTGTAGTAGTTGTGGGGGCAACTGTAGTAGTTGTGGGGGCAGCTGTTGTAGTAGTTGTGGGGGCAGCTGTTGTAGTCGTTGGGGCAGCTGTAGTTGTGGTTGGGGCAGCTGTTGTAGTAGTTGGGGAAGCTGTTGTAGTAGTTGGGGCAGCTGTTGTAGTTGTTGGGGCAGCTGTAGTAGTGGTTGGGGCAGCTGTTGTAGTTGTGGGGGCAGCTGTCGTTGTGGTTGGGGCAGCTGTAGTCGTAGTTGGGGCAACTGTAGTCGTGGTTGGGGCAGCTGTCGTAGTTGGGGCAGCTGTAGTAGTTGTGGGGGCAGCTGTCGTAGTTGTGGGGGCAGCTGTAGTAGTTGTGGGGGCAGCTGTAGTGGTTGTTGGGGCAGCTGTAGTGGTGGTTGGAGCAGCTGTAGTCGTAGTTGGGGAAACCGTAGTCGTGGTTGGGGCAGCTGTAGTCGTGGTTGGGGCAGCTGTTGTAGTAGTTGGGGCAGCTGTTGTAGTAGTTGGGGCAGCTGTTGTAGTTGTTGGGGCAGCTGTAGTCGTGGTTGGGGCAGCTGTTGTAGTAGTTGGGGCAGCTGTTGTAGTGGTTGGGGCAGCTGTAGTAGTTGTGGGGGCAACCGTAGTAGTTGTGGGTGCAGCTGTTGTAGTAGTTGTGGGGGCAGCTGTAGTTGTGGTTGGGGCAGCTGTAGTAGTTGTGGGGGCAGCTGTAGTAGTTGTGGGGGCAGCTGTCGTAGTTGGGGCAGCTGTAGTGGTTGTTGGGGCAGCTGTAGTGGTGGTTGGGGCAGCTGTAGTCGTAGTTGGTGCAACCGTAGTCGTGGTTGGGGCAGCTGTAGTGGTTGTTGGGGCAGCTGTAGTTGTTGGGGCAGCTGTTGTCGTAGTTTGGGCAACTGTAGTCGTGGTTGGGGCAGCTGTAGTCGTGGTTGGGGCAGCTGTTGTAGTAGTTGGGGCAGCTGTTGTAGTGGTTGGGGCAGCTGTAGTAGTTGTGGGGGCAACCGTAGTAGTTGTGGGTGCAGCTGTTGTAGTAGTTGTGGGGGCAGCTGTAGTTGTGGTTGGGGCAGCTGTAGTCGTGGTTTGGGCAGCTGTTGTAGTAGTTGGGGCAGCTGTTGTAGTGGTTGGGGCAGCTGTAGTAGTTGTTGGGGCAACTGTAGTAGTTGTGGGGGCAGCTGTTGTAGTAGTTGTGGGGGCAGCTGTTGTAGTCGTTGGGGCAGCTGTAGTAGTTGTGGGGGCAGCTGTAGTAGTTGTGGGGGCAGCTGTAGTGGTTGTTGGGGCAGCTGTAGTCGTGGTTGGGGCAGCTGTAGTGGTTGTTGGGGCAGCTGTAGTTGTTGGGACAGCTGTTGTCGTAGTTTGGGCAACTGTAGTCGTGGTTGGGGCAGCTGTAGTCGTGGTTGGGGCAGCTGTTGTCGTTGTTGGTGCAGCTGTAGTGGTTGTGGGGGCAGCTGTTGTAGTTGTTGGGGCAGCTGTAGTCGTGGTTGGGGCAGCTGTTGTAGTAGTTGGGGCAGCTGTTGTAGTGGTTGGGGCAGCTGTAGTAGTTGTGGGGGCAACCGTAGTAGTTGTGGGTGCAGCTGTTGTAGTAGTTGTGGGGGCAGCTGTAGTTGTGGTTGGGGCAGCTGTAGTAGTTGTGGGGGCAGCTGTAGTAGTTGTGGGGGCAGCTGTCGTAGTTGGGGCAGCTGTAGTGGTTGTTGGGGCAGCTGTAGTGGTGGTTGGGGCAGCTGTAGTCGTAGTTGGTGCAACCGTAGTCGTGGTTGGGGCAGCTGTAGTGGTTGTTGGGGCAGCTGTAGTTGTTGGGGCAGCTGTTGTCGTAGTTTGGGCAACTGTAGTCGTGGTTGGGGCAGCTGTAGTCGTGGTTGGGGCAGCTGTTGTAGTAGTTGGGGCAGCTGTTGTAGTGGTTTGGGCAGCTGTAGTAGTTGTGGGGGCAACCGTAGTAGTTGTGGGTGCAGCTGTTGTAGTAGTTGTGGGGGCAGCTGTAGTTGTGGTTGGGGCAGCTGTAGTCGTGGTTTGGGCAGCTGTTGTAGTAGTTGGGCCAGCTGTAGTAGTTGTTGGGGCAACTGTAGTAGTTGTGGGGGCAGCTGTTGTAGTAGTTGTGGGGGCAGCTGTTGTAGTCGTTGGGGCAGCTGTAGTAGTTGTGGGGGCAGCTGTAGTAGTTGTGGGGGCAGCTGTAGTGGTTGTTGGGGCAGCTGTAGTCGTGGTTGGGGCAGCTGTAGTGGTTGTTGGGGCAGCTGTAGTTGTTGGGACAGCTGTTGTCGTAGTTTGGGCAACTGTAGTCGTGGTTGGGGCAGCTGTAGTCGTGGTTGGGGCAGCTGTTGTCGTAGTTGGAGCAGCTGTTGTAGTTGTTGGGGCAGCTGTAGTCGTGGTTGGGGCAGGTGTTGTAGTAGTTGGGGCAGCTGTTGTAGTGGTTGGGGCAGCTGTAGTAGTTGTGGGGGCAACCGTAGTAGTTGTGGGTGCAGCTGTTGTAGTAGTTGTGGGGGCAGCTGTAGTTGTGGTTGGGGCAGCTGTAGTCGTGGTTTGGGCAGCTGTTGTAGTAGTTGGGGCAGCTGTTGTAGTGGTTGGGGCAGCTGTAGTAGTTGTTGGGGCAACTGTAGTAGTTGTGGGGGCAGCTGTTGTAGTAGTTGTGGGGGCAGCTGTTGTAGTCGTTGGGGCAGCTGTAGTAGTTGTGGGGGCAGCTGTAGTAGTTGTGGGGGCAGCTGTCGTAGTTGAGGCAGCTGTTGTCGTTGTTGGGGCAGCTGTAGTCGTAGTTGGGGCAACTGTAGTCGTGGTTGGGGCAGCTGTAGTCGTGGTTGGGGCAGCTGTAGTAGTTGTGGGGGCAGCTGTAGTAGTTGTGGGGGCAGCTGTAGTAGTTGTGGGGGCAGCTGTCGTAGTTGGGGCAGCTGTAGTAGTTGTGGGGGCAGCTGTCGTAGTTGGGGCAGCTGTAGTAGTTGTGGGGGCAGCTGTAGTAGTTGTGGGGGCAGCTGTAGTGGTTGTTGGGGCAGCTGTAGTGGTGGTTGGGGCAGCTGTAGTCGTAGTTGGGGCAACCGTAGTCGTGGTTGGGGCAGCTGTAGTCGTGGTTGGGGCAGCTGTTGTAGTAGTTGGGGCAGCTGTTGTAGTAGTTGGGGCAGCTGTTGTAGTTGTTGGGGCAGCTGTAGTAGTGGTTGGGGCAGCTGTTGTAGTAGTTGTGGGGGCAGCTGTTGTAGTAGTTGGGGCAGCTGTTGTAGTGGTTGGGGCAGCTGTAGTAGTTGTGGGGGCAACCGTAGTAGTTGTCGGTGCAGCTGTTGTAGTAGTTGTGGGGGCAGCTGTAGTCGTAGTTGGGGCAACTGTAGTCGTGGTTGGGGCAGCTGTAGTAGTTGTGGGTGCAGCTGTAGTAGTTGTGGGGGCAGCTGTCGTAGTTGGGGCAGCTGTAGTAGTTGTGGGGGCAGCTGTAGTAGTTGTGGGGGCAGCTGTAGTGGTTGTTGGGGCAGCTGTAGTGGTGGTTGGGGCAGCAGTTGTAGTTGTGGGGGCAGCTGTCGTTGTGGTTGGGGCAGCTGTAGTCGTAGTTGGGGCAACTGTAGTCGTGGTTGGGGCAGCTGTAGTCGTGGTTGGGGCAGCTGTAGTAGTTGTGGGGGCAGCTGTAGTAGTTGTGGGGGCAGCTGTCGTAGTTGGGGCAGCTGTAGTAGTTGTGGGGGCAGCTGTCGTAGTTGGGGCAGCTGTAGTAGTTGTGGGGGCAGCTGTAGTAGTTGTGGGGGCAGCTGTAGTGGTTGTTGGGGCAGCTGTAGTGGTGGTTGGGGCAGCTGTAGTCGTAGTTGGGGCAACCGTAGTCGTGGTTGAGGCAGCTGTAGTCGTGGTTGGGGCAGCTGTTGTAGTAGTTGGGGCAGCTGTTGTAGTAGTTGGGGCAGCTGTTGTAGTTGTTGGGGCAGCTGTAGTAGTGGTTGGGGCAGCTGTTGTAGTAGTTGTGGGGGCAGCTGTTGTAGTAGTTGGGGCAGCTGTTGTAGTGGTTGGGGCAGCTGTAGTAGTTGTGGGGGCAACCGTAGTAGTTGTCGGTGCAGCTGTTGTAGTAGTTGTGGGGGCAGCTGTAGTTGTGGTTGGGGCAGCTGTAGTCGTAGTTGGGGCAACTGTAGTCGTGGTTGGGGCAGCTGTAGTAGTTGTGGGTGCAGCTGTAGTAGTTGTGGGGGCAGCTGTCGTAGTTGGGGCAGCTGTAGTAGTTGTGGGGGCAGCTGTAGTAGTTGTGGGGGCAGCTGTAGTGGTTGTTGGGGCAGCTGTAGTGGTGGTTGGGGCAGCTGTAGTCGTAGTTGGGGCAACCGTAGTCGTGGTTGGGGCAGCTGTAGTTGTGGTTGGGGCAGCTGTTGTAGTAGTTGGGGCAGCTGTTGTAGTAGTTGGGGCAGCTGTTGTAGTTGTTGTGGCAGCTGTAGTAGTGGTTGGGGCAGCTGTTGTAGTAGTTGGGGCAGCTGTAGTAGTTGTGGGGGCAACCGTAGTAGTTGTCGGTGCAGCTGTTGTAGTAGTTGTGGGGGCAGCTGTAGTTGTGGTTGGGGCAGCTGTAGTCGTAGTTGGGGCAACTGTAGTCGTGGTTGGGGCAGCTGTAGTAGTTGTGGGTGCAGCTGTAGTAGTTGTGGGGGCAGCTGTCGTAGTTGGAGCAGCTGTAGTAGTTGTGGGGGCAGCTGTAGTGGTTGTTGGGGCAGCTGTAGTGGTGGTTGGGGCAGCTGTAGTCGTAGTTGGGGCAACCGTAGTCGTGGTTGGGGCAACTGTAGTCGTGGTTGGGGCAGCTGTTGTAGTAGTTGGGGCAGCTGTTGTAGTAGTTGGGGCAGCTGTTGTAGTTGTTGTGGCAGCTGTAGTAGTGGTTGGGGCAGCTGTTGTAGTAGTTGTGGGGGCAGCTGTTGTAGTGGTTGGGGCAGCTGTCGTAGTTGTGGGGGCAACCGTAGTAGTTGTCGGTGCAGCTGTTGTAGTAGTTGTGGGGGCAGCTGTAGTTGTGGTTGGGGCAGCTGTAGTCGTAGTTGGGGCAGCTGTAGTCGTAGTTGGGGCAGCTGTAGTAGTTGTGGGGGCAGCTGTCGTAGTTGGGGCAGCTGTTGTAGTAGTTGTGGGGGCATCTGTTGTAGTGGTTGGGGCAGCTGTAGTAGTTGTGGGTGCAGCTGTAGTGGTGGTTGGGGCAGCTGTTGTAGTAGCTGTTTGTGCTGTTGTGGTTCCTGTTGTCAAAACTGTTGAACATAATAATTATCAGTGTCATTACTTAAAATTGCACAAACACAATTTTAAGTTAATTTTCTTCACTCACCAACAAATAGCAGTAGAATTGCTTGGACCCTTGTGAGCATTTTGTGTCTGCGTCTGTTAAACAATAAGTGGAGTTAATATGATTGACAGACATGCAGGAGCAGGACGTCACCTCAGACTCCCCCGTTCTTCTCCAGTGAACCACATCTTAGCTCATCCACACCTTTAATAACGCAGAAGTCCTATTTATACGGCCTATCCTGCCAACACCATCTGTCTCTGCTCTCTCGAACCCCTACCTCCCACCTCATGTCTCTCGTTGTTCCTTCAGCCTGCAGACCTCAACATCTACAAAGGAAGCGGGGGTCCTGAATTGGCTGGGCTGACCACCTCAGATAGAGCCCCAATCCTGAGTGTCCACCCAGCCATCACATCTATCTATCGCCAATAAATATCTTTATCGTAGACCATTGTTGTGGCATGGTCCTTGCTAATGAAAGTCATTTATTATAGAATATCTTGTTTCCAAATGTAATTGTTGATTTTAGCAAAACATTCTGATATTCAAAAATAGATTAATCAAAACCCTTTCATAGTGAGAGTAGATTTATCTCATGTGCACACAACAAAATATACTGCAGATCCAGATAACGGAGCTGAGCAGTAATTCTTTCTGAAAAAATACAAACTAAAAGGCCAGTCAGATGTGGGATCCACACATTTCAGAAATGTCAGAACAGTAGAAAGTTTTGTTTTTCTTCTGAGAATCTCTTGTGCACATGAGCTCTGAGGAGCTCAGCCTGTGTCACCACAGAACTCCTGCTTCACTCCCTCACTAAAGCCATTCTTTTTGGTGGACCTTTCTGGTTGGAGAAACTACTCTTGTATGTTCAAGGTTTGTTGAAAGGTTCTATATTACAAAACATAAATTCCTGTGATCTTGTTATGATGTTACGTCATCAAAAACATACCTGGAGTTGTGTTTTGTTTCATTCACATGTTTGAGTATTCATTCATTATTAGCACGTCTATATCTGAAGCTCAAAATACTTTGCTCCACCTTGTGATGTCATGTAGTGGTAGATTTTCAAGTTAACAGCTCCTTTTACCTTTGACCTGAGCAATTCCAGGATTGAAGTCATCCAAATGATTATAGTGAAGGCATGTGGAGTTTAAAAACACAGTGGAACACATTTCCTGGTCTGTTTGTGATGAGGAAACAACATTATTACATAGTTTAAACCTCATTGGGAGACTGTAACTCTCCAAATAATAACTAATCAGTGGGATTTACTGGACAACCATACAAATCTGAAGGAGAAAATATGTGAATGTATGTGAATTGGTGCGTAAGATGAAAATTTTTATATATATTTAAATATATTACATATACATATATATATATATATATATATATATATATATATATATATATATATATATATATATATATATATATATATATATATATATATATATATATATATATCAGTGATCCTTAAAAGTCAGGACAAAACAGGTCCTCTCTAAAACACAGCAATTTGTAGAAAAAATATATTCAAAATATCATAATTGACATACGTAAAGTTAAATTGAAGTTGTAATACTGTTGTTTTTTTAACAATTTTTACGTAACTGAAAAATCTGAAGTCAATGTAATTTTTTGTATCTTCAGCCAGTGTTCAAAGAGCTCATCTGCTTGAAAAAACATTCAAAAACTCTATGTGAATAAAATTGTTTTTGATTGAATGAAAAGATTTTTCTTCAAATTTCAGTTTGTCAATGTAGTGTCCCAACGTTTTGTCAACTCCATCAGAGATTTGGAAAAACCTCATTAAATCAGGCAGTAATATAATTATGTAAATCTCAGAGGGTGGAGTAAGTAATACCCTTACTCCACTGAACGCAGCACTACCACACAGTCTGCTCACTTTTGCACTTTTTTATATTTAAGACTGATGCTGGAGTGGGTCTAAGTCCTCAGTGAAGTCTCAGTACAGCTAACAAATGGTGATCCAAGAAACAAGCTGCTGTGTGCCATGCCATGGTTAAGAGGAGACAGACTTGAACTTTTGTCAACTCCATCAGTGGCCAACTAGTGTTGACCAATCACTGACAGAGTTGACATAACCACCTGCGGCCTTGGTTGTGGAGAATGACCAAGCCAAGATCCTGTGGGACTTCCAAATACAGACTGACAGAATGGTGATAGCGAAACAACCAGACATAGTGGTTCTGGATAAGTGAGAGAACAAAGCTGTGGTGGTGGACATTGCAATAACTAGCGATGGCAATGTCAGGAAAAAGGAACACGACAAACTAGAGAAATACCAGGGGCTCAAGGAAGAGCTGGAGAGGGCCTGGAAGGCCAGTAGTGCCTGTGGTGATCGGAGCACTCAGGGCCGTGACCCCCAAACTGGATGAGTGGTTGCAGCAGATCCCAGGAAGGACAACAGACATCTCAGTCCAGAAAAGCACATTACTGGGAACAGCAAAGATACTGCACAAAACTCTCAAACTCCCAGGCCTATATATATCTATCTATCTATCTATCTATCTATCTATCTATCTATCTATCTATATATATATATATATATATATATATATACATATATATATATATATATATATATATATATATATATATATATATATATATATATATATATATATATATATTTGAAACAGATATTATGAAACTCAAATGTTCCTTAAAGTATAAAAAAACAATTTTAGTTTTCAGATAGGCTTGGACACAATTATAAATAACCCCTATTGACAAAGATTACAGATTAAATTTTATTGGATTGTAATGAATATAATTTTATCCTTTAATGTGTCTGACGGAGTAGACAGTAACTGAGGTGTATTTGGAAATATGGTATTTCTTTCAGGAAAAAAAAAAGTTTTGATTCAGAACCTGTTCCTTTGCATTTCTGTACAGCTCAGACTTCACTCCACAAAGATACAGAACTCTCATATCTCAGAAGTGCAGAATACTTTTTAAAAAGTCACTTTCAAAACCTCTTTTGTCCCGACTCAAGAATCAGCAGAATGAGCGTTAATAATGAGTGACTTCGTACATAATCAAATTAAAGAAAAAAAGCAGATGAAAATGTATTGAACCCAAGTGTTTACTGTTTATTTATTGAGGTATTAAATAGTTATAAATATTTCTAATTAACTTGGGAATGCCATTTCTGTTCAGATATTATTTTAAATTAAATATTACTTACAGTTTTCCCTTTTGTGGTGGTTTGTGGTAAAGTCAATAGTCCCGGTGCTCGGCTGAGTACAATGTTAGGTCCATTCGTGAGCTTTCTCTTTTTATATTGGGCCATTTGCTTTTACATCACCATGCAAACAAAGGTCTGCATGATGTACATCATTGTTAATGGGAGGAGTGATTTTCATTCAACATTTTTCTAGCCTATTCAGTAAATAAATACTGGTTTGTTGCCTTTGTTTCCTTTTAAATGCTCAGTTTCTCAGTGGTGAAGTATTGTATTTTTCATAGCTGAGTTTCTTAACTGTAACATAATCTACTTTTATTGGACTTGTCTACAAAATGTGAATAAATAATTAAGTCAACATTAAAGCATACCACCTTTGAAAACCAACTCTGCAAAAACAATAAAAGTTATAAATGATTTCTGATGTCACACTGTCTTTTCCGCCAGTTCCAAATGTAATACGAGCAAGGTGCAGGTAATCTTAAATTACAAAGCCTGTCATTGTGTGGGTCCAGCAGCCACAGATGGGATAACTCACAATTAGGTTTGGTTGCCGCTGCAGTGGCAGGGCCAAGCTTTAAAACTAAGGTGCAGGACATTCTTTTGGTGAAGAAGAAACCCAAGATTATCACAAACAAAACTATTTCAACAACCAAAAACACCCACCAATAAGCACTACAACCATAAATAACCATAAATAAGGTCAACCTCTAAAGTGAAACTTTGCCACACCCAACTATCTAAACTGCAGAGCTCTAATTTTAAGAATAAGTTTAGGCTGTTTTCCACTAGTTTTGTCGAGAGTGATTATCCCCTGGGAATATACGGCCATTCTTTAACATTCAGATGTTTTCGTATAATACACAACAACTAGCACCAACCGTCTAAGCACAGTTCAGATCGGATTACTCTTAAAACACAATTACACTTAGTCAATAAAATGAAAGTTATAAAAATTAAAAGCATACCTTCACAACATCTGGACTGTTACTACCCTTTAAAATGAGCCAGGCCTGGGGTGGGTGCACCCCAGCGAGCGCCTGGTGGCCAGGCCTTTCATCATCGGGCCCAGCTGGACAAAGGAGCGACATGGGGCTGCCCTCTCGTGGACTCACCACCCGCAAAAGGATCCATAGGGGGCGGGTGCAGAGGGATCTGGGCCACAGTGAAAGGTGGGAGCCCTAACTACCGGATTTCTGGACATGGAGACTAGCTCTGGGGACATGGAATGTCACCTTGCTGGGGGGAAGGAACCTGAGCTTTGGCGGGGGGTTGAGCGTTACCGACTAGATAAAGTTGGACTCACCTCCACGCACTGCTTGGGTGCTGGAACCCGACTCCTTGAGAGGGGCTGGACTCTCCATGTCTCTGACATTGGCTGCTGTGCTGGAGTTCACCCCAGTGAATGATAGGGTCTTGTCCCTGCACCTTCAGTTCGGGGACAGGTCTCTCACTGTGGTGTCGGCCTACGGGCCGAACAGCAGTGCAAAGTACCCGGCCTTCTTGGAGTCTTGGAAGGGGTACTGGACAGTACACTGACCAGGGACTGTGTTGTTCTACTGGGGACTTCAACGCCCAAGTGGGCAATGACAGTGACTTGGACGGGGTGATCGGGAGACTCCCTGATCTGAACCCGAGTGGTGTTCTGTTATTGGACTTCTGTGCTAGTCACAGTTTGTCCATAATGAACACAATGTTCAAGCACATGGAGTCTGAGTGGGCTTTATTCTCGGCCTCTATAGTCAATAGGCTTCGTAGCTGTGGTCGTAAGGTCTGTGGTGCCTGCCGTGGCAGCAATCCCCGAACCCGGTGGTGGACACCAGAAGTAAGGGATGCCGTCAGGCTGAAGAAGGAGTCTTACCGGGCCTTGCTGGCTTGAGGAACTCCTGCAGCTGACCAGTACTGCAGCCCGGATAGTCGCCGAGGCAAAAACTCTGGGATGGAGAGGCCATGGAGGAGGACTATCGGACGCTCCCAAGGAAATTCTGGCAAACCGTCTGGCGCCTCAGGAGGGGGAAGGTACTTTGGGAATCTCCTTAATCCCACTGTCATATCTTTCAAGGAGGAGGCAGAGGCTGGGGACTTGGAGGCAGACTCGTCCATCACCCTGGCTGAAGTCACTGAGGTGGTTGGAAAGCTCCTTGGTGGCAAGGCCCCGGGGGTGGAAAAGATCTGTCCTGAGTACCATAAGTCTCTGGATGTTGACCTGCAATGTGCACTGGGGCAGTTTGCAGCCGAGTGTGAAGCGGCTGGTATGAGAATCAGCTGTTTAAAATCCGAGTCCTTGGAAAAAGGCACCCTCCGGGTGGGTGGGGAGTCCCTGTGGACGAGTTCAAGTATCTCAGGATCTTGTTCCCAACTGAGGGGAGGACGGAGCATGAGCTTGACAGGCGGATCGGTGCAGCGTCTGCAGTGATGCAGTCACTGTATCGGACCGTTGTGGTGAAGACTGTCAAGACTGACATTATAAAATGCTTTGACCAGTCATTTGCTAAAACATTTGTCAGGGTTGTAACAATATCCAAATCTCTCTGTGAAAAACAAATATCCTTTGCCTCTTATCTCTGCCTTTGAACCACTGCAGGGTGCCACCATTTTCACCAAACTGGATTTGCGTAATGCATACCATCTTGGCTGCATCAAAGGAGGAGATGAATGGAAGACTACGTTCAACATACCTCTAGGGCATTTTGAATACTGCTTCATGATATTTGGACTCACTAACGCAAGTGCTGTGGTTCAGACTCTAGTAAATGATGTCCTTCTGGATTTCTCAACCACTTTCTTTTTGCCTACTTGGATGATACGCTAATATATTCCAGAGATTCATTGGAACATCACCAACATGTCTGCCTAGTCCTGCAAAGGCTTCTGGAGACTAAACCGTTCGTGAAGGGTGAGAAATGTGAGTTCCATGCCAGTTCTGTCTCTTTGTGGGTTTTATAATTGAAAGAGGACAAGTTAAAGCAGACCCTATGAAGATCAAGGCGGTCCCTGAGTGGCCTACTCCCTGTAATCGAAAACTACCGAGGTTTCTCGGTTTTGCCAACTTGTACAGGAAATTCATGCGGGATTACAGCAAAGTTGTTCTTCCTCTCACCCATCTAACCTCTTCCTTTGGAAGGCATTCTGTCAGTCTTTGAGTACCACTGTTAGCCTCTCATCTTGTTTCCATCCACAGACAAATGGTCAGACCAAAAGGAGCAATCAAGACCTAGAATCTGCTCTCTGCTGTGTGGCCAGTCGTAACCCTACATCCTGGAGTTCACACTTACCTTGGATAGAGCAGACACCTAACTCATTAACCTCCTCTGCTACTCCCATTTTCAGTGCTCCATTGGATATCAACCTCCTTTACTGTCCATGGATGTTGAAGTTGCTGTACCCTCCATCCAAGCCCATATGCAGACGTGTCGTAAGATCTGGAGGGAGACCAGGAAGGCCCTGTTACAGACATTATCCCAAAATAAGTCCTAGGCTGACCGCCATCGCCATCCAGCACCAAAGTACACTGTAGGTCAGAAAGTCTGGTTATCTTCCAAACATATCCCTTTGAAATCTGAATCTAATAAATTGTCACCCCCACTTCATTGGACTTTTGAAGTTGAAAAAGTGATTAAAGTGATTAATCCTGTTTCTGTTCACCTCAGACTCAGGGGAAGTAAGATATATGGAATTATGTAGCAAAAAAAACCCCTGCATTTTATTGAAATATTTTATAACCAAATCCCAAATTACCCACCTTTTCCTTTGTCGATCTTCTGTATGTATCTAAAATGTAGAAAGTAGTAAGAAAAAAAAGAAAGAAAACACTGACTGAGTGGGTGTGTCTAATTTCACTGTACAAACCGCACACTGCACGGACTACACACTTTAGGCTATCATTGTGGGTTCTCACATAACATGATCATTTAAAGCTTTTTAACAATGGAGCGTACCCTTCACCTTCTACCACATTTACTTTGCTGCTTTTCATCAGTTTAAATGTAGTTAACACCTGTGATGGTTTATTTTAAGAAAAAAATGGGAATTACGTTTAAAATTGTAGTCCCTGTAGTTTAAACATTGTGGTTGCAATTTGAACATGTTAAGTTGCAATTGGACTAGACCAGGTCTAAAAAGGACTAAACCAGGACTAAACCAGGTCTAAACAGGACCAAACCAGAATTGAGCCAGGACTGAACCAGAAGTGAACCAGGTCTAAACTACATCACTTTCTCTCCGATTCAAAGGTAAGCAGTGAGAGTGCTGTCAAACACTTCTGTGTCATTGTTGTCCTGAGCTCATTCTTCATTCGTTTCAAGCGGGAGAATGACTTCTTACCTTCCGCATTTGTAATGAGCAGGGTTAGGAAAATTCTGAGAGCAACAAATATGTTTGGAAACGTGCTTTGCAGGCCATGTCTGTGAAGAAGGTGTAGCGTTGTAGCGATACCCTCACAGACTGAGAGTGACCGGAGAAGTAACAACACCCGCCTAATTTGGTCTGTGCACAATGGTAACACATACCCAAGTTCCAAAGCTTATTAAAAGAAAATCTTAGACCCCACATACTTGTGTGATACATCATTTTAAAGCTTAGATCTTCTAGTTTCTGCAGATATGCATATGAAGACTGTGAGTGCAGGCTAAGTTACAGTACAGACATTCAAAAATGTTTTGCCTTGGAAAAAAAATACAAAATAATAAAGGCTGTAACTTGGGCATACTTTATCCTAGACATTGGTGGCTCACCACACCCACTGCTGAACTTGTTGGCAACAACTGTGTAAAATTTCAGACCTCTAGGCCTAAGAGTTTGGATGCTGTGACCCTTTTTGTAAAAATATGTCAATTCGGCACAAGTGTCCAAATATGTACCAGATGTTCCAAACTGTGATAAGATGTAAAGTATAATAAATAAATCATCTTCTGAACTTTAGGCAGGTTTTCTTAAGATAAAAAACTAAAACAAGCCAAAAAATTTCTCTCCAGATGCCTCTTGTGCCCCCCACCAGTGTCTGTGCGTAAGAGCAGGTCAGAGGCTGTCCTCAGGCCGCTGCGCACGGATTTCCTCTCTCACCATCTCACCTCTGCCCCACATGGGGCCCACCGCCGAAATCGTCTTTTCATAGGCTATTCAGATCTGGCAATCATTTCCTGAAAGAACCAATGACTGAAGAGCTTTTGCCATGGAACTGTCCCTTGGTCATGCGCAATACGCCGCTAACTGGACGCGCTCCTTTTGTTCCCCGAGCTGTAGCGCACCACCCCGAAGCCTCACCGAAGCCTGGATACACTTGTTTTGTAGCTAAGAGTGTGAAGAAAACAAACATACCCCACACCGCTAACAGGAGCTAAGTGTTTAGCTATGCTAAGGACCAAGAGCGAGAGAAGTAGAGAGATGTGTCGCTCATCCATTCAGACAAACACGGACTTTCTGGATTATTTCTCCACATGGAATTATTTTATGAAAAAAAAAACTGGATATTCTTTATCTGTGGACTGTTACAGACTAATTGAGCACAGCTATTCCTGGACTGGACCCGTTTCGGGTAAGAAAGGTAAGGAATGTGCAAATATGTTTAGAATATTTTCAGGAATTATAAATTATGGCTCTTTGGGCTCGCTGTGTGGCATTAAATGAATGATATGGTTGTTTTACTGAGGAATTAAGCTTTCAAACGATGTATAGCATGTCAATAGTGGAAAAATAAGTACGATGAATATCTGGTTTGACTTTTTAATGTTGTGTAATCGCCCGCCGGCGGGCGGGTGGGTGGCAAGTACCATGACAAGCAGCTATCAGACAGCCCTATGTTTTTAAGTCTTCGTAGCAGTAAATGATGGTCAACAGAATCAAAAGCCTTAGCTAAGTCAACAAAAACAGCAACACAGTATTCTTTGTTGTCAATGGCACAGATGATGTCGTCCAGGACCTTCACTGTAGCTGAGATACAGCTGTGTCCTGCTCTGAAGCCAGACTGCACTGGACTCAGGATGTTGTGAGTCTCCAGGTGGTACAGGAGCTGTTTGTTGACCAGTCTTTCCAGTATTTTAGACAGGCAAGGCAGAACTGATATGGGCCTATAACAGTTCAAATCAATGCTGTCACCACCTTTAAAAAGAGGAGTGACAGCGGCACATTTCCAGTCCTGTGGAAAAACACCAGTTTGTAAGGAGAGATTGAATAGGCAGGAGATAGGAGCAACAATGACGTGAGCTGCAGTTTCGAAGAAAAATGGATCTAATGAGTCGAGTCCAGCCGGTTTGTGAGTGTCCAGAACACACAACTCTGCAAGAACAACCTCCTCCTGTACTGGCTGGAACGAGAAGGACGGGTGTTCCGAGGCAGCAGAGGTGGACACAAGTTGGTTAAGTGGGTGGGTAGGGGGAGATGTATTGTCCCTATAGGCATAACCAGCTGAAGCAAAATGTGGGTTAAAGTAATTGACCACTGTATTCTTATCTGTGACAACAATACCATTTGTTTTAATAACAGTAGGAAGGTGTGAAAGAGATTTTTTGTTTTCCAAGGTCTTGACAGTGTTCCAAAATTGTTTTGGGTCAGGGCCATGTACGGTGAGTTGCTGTTTGAAATAGTTTGATTTTGCTTGTCTAATGGACTGTGTACATTTGTTTCTTAGTGCTCTGTAGGACTGCCAATCAAAGATTTTATTAGACACTTTTGCCGTACGCTAAAGGTGATGTTTAAGGCGAATTAGCTCAGATAGAGCAGGACTGAACCAGGGACTGACACGATTTTTAACTCTGATTTTTTTAACAGGCGCGTGTCTGTCGACAATTTCACTACAGAGAGTCTTGAAGTATAACCAGGCGTCTTCAGTGTCGGGGATGACGCCCATTCTGTGCCAGGGAACAAGTGCCAGGTCAGCTAGAAAAGCCTGTTCACTGAAGCTCTTTAACAGGCGCTTGGACACGATGAGTGGAGGACGTCTTGGAGTGAACCCCTTACGTAAACAGGCTATACTACAGTGGTCACTCAGACCTTGACAGAACACACCTGAAGTATACTTCTCTGCCCTGTTAGTGAGTATAAGGTCAATTAAAGTGCCATATTGCATAGTCTTGGTGTTGTATCTGGTAGGGGCTTGCACAATTTGAGACAGGTTAAGTCCGTCTAATTGTAGCTGCACCATGGGTGGGGGGTCAGACATGTCCCAATTTAAATCCCCTAGCAGAATGAACTCAGAGGAGGTGTAGGGGGCAATCAGTCCACTCAAAGCAAACAGCGCACATGCAGGATCTGAGGGTGGCCTGTAGCAACCTGCAACAGTGATGGAGAAGTTTTTAGAGAGATTCACCACTAGTGCTGCACACGCATATCAGACACCATATGACGAAAAGCAAAGCAATTCTCAACTTTGCAGATCATAGGTAATCCATGGAAGACGTCGCAGGGCAGCCAATCCAGCTCCGCGGCAGATTAGGATCCAGTCCGCCTTTGCTTCCCAGCCTGTCAGCTGGGTGAAGACGACGCGTTACGTCAGCTGTAAACAGGAACCGGTCTCTGGCGCTGGTCATGTTGGATATATGATTCAAATCCTTGGATATAAACTGTTGAAACGGCGATCCCATCAACTTTTGTGTGGCCACAGTTCAACACGCAGCAGACAGGAGACACGAGGAGTGAAAATGCGGCTTTAATCCAGATAGTTAGCCGCGGTCTGCAGCAGCATGACAATGGACGGAGCGACAGATCCTCGAGTACGGCTCATTCAACGTTTAAAAACCCCGATGAAATGGTAAATACAAGTAAACCACAGAATAATCCAAAAGGCCAGCACTATTAACAATAAGAGCCAGCAGTTGACACGGGTCATGATCACACATTCAGTTGGACAGGGGACAGACAGAGACGCTGCTGTTGGCGTGCTGCCATCTTGGTGTCATCTACTACTACTCCTCAAAGGTTCACCTCTGACCTTCCGTTGCTGTGAACTGAAGGCGCTCAAGGCCTGGCTCCAGGGTGAGGCCTTGGTAAAGCCATTCCGGGCGACGTAACTGGGCTTGATCTTGTATTCATCATAAGGGGAATTTGAACCACCCCTGGACCTGTTTGCCTTGGGTGACACTACCAGTGTCATGAAGCCCCCGACAACATAGCTCCTGGGGTCATTCGGGCACTCAAACCCTCCACCACCTTAAGGTGGCGGTTTGAGGAGGGGCAAAACCTCTCTCCAATACTTTGCTAAATAATCTCTCAGTTGCCTGAGTATGGCATCCACTGTGCCCACATTCCTTGTTCTTCTTAGACAGGCTAGCATACTTTCACAATGGCTTGCAATCTTCTCATGAGCCGAAACTCAATCAGGATGTTTCCAGGCCGAATATTCAGATCTAAATGCATTTTGTTGCAAGGACAGGCATTTGCAGGCAAAGCAATAAATCGTGCCTGTTAAAAGCAAGTAAATTAACCATTCTCTGGACACCAGCTGTTTGTTTGGGAGGTAGAACTGCAAAAGATCATTTGTAAGAAAAAAATATTCTTACCCCCAGTGTCATCTCATGCACCTGCTGGATATTTAGCCACCCAATTGTGACAGGTGGTAGGACCATTAGCAATAGCTAGTTCTCTCTTAAGCTCTCCCCATAGTGCAGGATCAGTTGATCTTCTGGCTTCGGCTGCACATCTGGACTGACATCCATGAAGTCCTTGTCTCCCCTGGAAGTGCCTTGGACCATATCCCCAGTGATTTCCTCTACCTCCAATTCTTCCTCGCTCCCATCTCCCTCAAGAAGAGTATCCTCGTTTGCCTCATGGTCATCGCCGATACCTTGGCTAACATTAGCAGTAACAGCTGCTGGAGCACCTCCCCCACTGGCGATAGAAGTACCATCACCCCCGCTACTATTATAGTCTCCAAGAGCTTCAGAGCTGCTAGTGACCACAGTTCCTGATGTTCTTACAAAAATCAATCACTGGAGCATTTTTAATCGTGGCTAAACGTATGAAGTCTTTCTCTTTTTTTAGTTTTCTCTTTGTACAACTACTTAGTTGATGCCTGTCCATTTTTTGTTTCTGCTGTGTTAAAAAAATGGTACAATTATGCATACTTGTGGACTGACTCAAACTGAAGGAAGGGGGAATGAATGGTCACGTAATTTTAATTTGTTCAGTATTGTCATTATTATTATTGTTATTATTGTTATTTATGGCCATTTAACATTTTCACACCCACATGGATAATCCGGCCTTGACAAGGTGCCACGTACAATCGCACTATTCTTCCTCACATTCCAAAACATTATTCCGATGCATTTGATCGCTTAACCTGTCTCTACACTTGCTCTCTACACCATCTCTGTATTCAACTGCCATTCTAGCATAGGCCACTCAGCCTATGCTATCTCAACCCACGCACGCTCAAGCAGGTTCTACATCCGCTCTCAGCTACTCCATCTTCAGCACCCAAATACACTTGTCACTATATTCTAGTTAGCACCACTAAGCTATAGCTCACGCTATTCCATCTCATGGTAACTTAAGCAGTTTCTACAGCCACTCTGCCGTCCCAGTATCCAGCACTGTCCCACTCTCTCCGACCCTTCCTCTCTCCCTCTGTCCCTTCCTCCCTCCCGACCCACATTGGGTCCCCCTCTGGTCCAGCTCCAGTTCTGGTCACTCATCAAAGCCTTCTCTGACCTTGGAGTTCCTTTGTCCGAGGAAAAGAGCCTTGGCTCTCGGACTACTATTGAGTTCTCGGCATCACACTCAACTCGGTCTCACTTCAAGTGTCTCTCCCTCCTGAGAAGGTCCAGAGAATCTCCCTGCTGCTCTCCAACTTCATTCTAGCAACCTTGTGCAACAAGAGACAGCTCTTCACGCTTCTCAGTCATCTTAATGTCCACATCATTACTCAGGGCAAGCTCTTTCATGTCTCTTCATGATATCCACATTGGTTAAATCCCTTCACGATATTATACCGCTGAACAAAGCTTGCAGGTCCAACATGCGCCTACAGAAGTATTTCCTGGACTCCTGCAATGGCATCTCTATGTTCTATGATGAATTAGCGTCAGGTTTTCACCAACACAGCTCCCTCAGTCAGTTTCAGAGGGTTTTGCTAGGAAAGGTGGATTGCTTCTACGTGACCCCTGAGCCCCTCTCTCTCAGGCCAGCTGTCAGCTCCTCTGCCTTGTTTGGATTCTAATCAATCGCTATCGCAGCCATTCTTTGGGGGCATGTGCAGATCCTTATCCTTTCCGACAGCAACCCTGTGGTCCCCATGATCTCTCAGTTCTTTTGAAAGGTGACATTGGTGTCCGCTCAGAATCAGTTTGTCATCTACACCGCTCACATTCATTCCAGGTCGCTTAAACTCCATTGATGATTCTCTTTCACTTTCGATATTCTCTGCATTCACGCTCTTCGCTCCGGATATCTCTCACCACCTGTGGACCTGACTCTCAAATGTATGATCCTCTTAGCCTTCTTTGGCTCCTCCAATGTTCAGAATTTGCTCCTTTGTCAAGCTTTTTGACCCATCGGTCCACACTTTCTGATCTCTCCATACATTCTTGGGATTCACTCATTTCACTCTCCGCAGGAGTAATGGATCAGTTATGAAACTATTCCCTATTGATCTCTTACACCTCAAGTCACTGCTAAACCCTTACGAACCCTTCATCAAATATCTCGCTAATGTCGCGCATCCTATTCCTCCGATAACGATCCGCTCTTCCTCACGGAAATGGGCAAGATCGCTTCCAGGTTCTGCTTCAAGAAGATTGAGACTGAACCGCCACCCTGAGTCTCAACCCAGTCAACTCGCCTCGTCCCCATATAATAAACCATTTTCTCTTTGCACATGTGTTGTTGGTGTGGTCTTTGGTAGTGAATATTAATTTATTTTGATCTTTTTGGAGAAAATATCAAGTGACTTCTTCAGAAGCATGATGTAACTTATTCTTTTTCTTGTACATGATATTACACAGTACACTTTTTTTCATTGTTAAAATTCACATTTGTAAAAGAAAACTACAGTATGTGAAAGTAGCACAGAAAATGTGACAAGTGTCAAATTTATGTTATGTAACTTTAATTTATTTAACATGAACACAAAAACCTCTAAACTGGACATTTTGTACAAAGCTTTTTCACAGAGCTTGAAAAGATTATAGTTGATACTATAGGCACAGTTTGTACATTTTCCAGTCAGTCACATTCTGGGAAATAGTAATATAAATTCATACAAATTAGAATAATATTACAAGGGAAGACTGTGGTGTCATGAATAAATATTAAGTGTTGTGCAATAGAGGAAAAGAAAACATGAATAACAATAAGAATAAAAACTAAGAATGACGAAAGAACATGTAGCATTTGAGACTTAAATAAAAATGGGGATTATTGTGAGGGCAAAAACAAGGAAAACAGAATATGCTTTATTGATGGACGAAGAAGCTGGAGTGGTCATTTCTGTAGATGTCAGAGCACCACTACTGGTTGTGGTTGGGGCAGCTGTAGTGGTTGAGGCAGCTGTAGTGGTGGTTGTGGCAACTGTTGTGGTCGGGGCAGCTGTTGTGGTGGTCGGGGCAGCTGTAGTGGTGGTTGGGGCAGCTGTAGTGGTGGTTGGGGTAGCTGTTGTGGTCGGGGTAGCTGTTGTGGTGGTTGGGGCAGCTGTTGTGGTCGGGGCAGCTGTTGTGGTGGTCGGGGCAGCTGTAGTGGTGGTTGGGGCAGCTGTTGTGGTGGTCGGGGCAGCTGTAGTGGTGGTTGGGGCAGCTGTTGTGGTCGGGGCAGCTGTTGTGGTGGTTGGGGCAGCTGTAGTGGTTGGGGCAGCTGTAGTGGTGGTTGGGGCAGCTGTAGTGGTTGGGGCAGCTGTTGTGGTGGTTGGGGCAGCTGTAGTGGTGGTTGGGGCAGCTGTAGTGGTTGGGGCAGCTGTAGTGGTTGGGGCAGCTGTTGTGGTGGTTGGGGCAGCTGTAGTGGTTGTGGCAGCTGTAGTGGTGGTTGGGGCAGCTGTAGTGGTTGGGGCAGCTGTAGTGGTGGTTGGGGCAGCTTGTAGTGGTTGTGTCAGCTGTTGTGGTTGGGGCAGCTGTTGTGGTTGGGGCAGCTGTTGTGGTGGTTGGGGCAGCTGTTGTGGTCGGGGCAGCTGTAGTGGTGGTTGGGGCAGCTGTAGTGGTTGGGGCAGCTGTAGTGGTGGTTGGGACAACTGTTGTGGTGGTCAGGGCAGCTGTAGTGGTGGTTGGGGCAGCTGTTGTGGTCGGGGCAGCTGTTGTGGTGGTTGGGGCAGCTGTAGTGGTGGTTGGGGCAGCTGTAGTGGTTGGGGCAGCTGTTATGGTGGTTGGGGCAGCTGTAGTGGTTGGGGCAGCTGTAGTGGTGGTTGGGGCAGCTGTAGTGGTTGGGGCAGCTGTAGTGGTGGTTGGGGCAGCTGTAGTGGTGGTTGGGGCAGCTGTTGTGGTGGTTGTGGCAGCTGTTGTGGTTGGGGCAGCTGTTGTGGTGGTCGGGGCAGCTGTAGTGGTGGTTGGGGCAGCCGTAGTGGTTGGGGCAGCTGTAGTGGTTGGGGCAGCCGTAGTGGTTGGGGCAGCTGTAGTGGTTGGGGCAGCTGTAGTGGTTGGGGCAGCTGTTGTAGTAGCTGTTTGTGCTGTTGTGGTTCCTGTTGTCAAAGCTGTTGAACATAATAATTATCAGTGTCATTACTTAAAATTGCACAAACACAATTTTAAGTTAATTTTCTTCACTCACCAACAAATAGCAGTAGAATTGCTTGGACCCTTGTGAGCATTTTGTGTCTGCGTCTGTTAAACAATAAGTGGAGTTAATATGATTGACAGACATGCAGGAGCAGGACGTCACCTCAGACTCCCCCGTTCTTCTCCAGTGAACCACAGCTTAGCTCATCCACACCTTTAATTACGCAGAAGTCCTATTTATACGGCCTATCCTGCCAACACCATCTGTCTCTGCTCTCTCGAACCCCTACCTCCCACCTCATGTCTCTCGTTGTTCCTTCAGCCTGCAGACCTCAACATCTACAAAGGAAGCGGGGGTCCTGAATTGGCTGGGCTGACCACCTCAGACAGAGCCCCAATCCTGAGTGTCCACCCAGCCATCACATCTATCTATCGCCAATAAATATCTTTATCATAGACCATTGTTGTGGCATGGTCCTTGCTAATGAAAGTCATTTATTATAGCATAACTTGTCTCCAAATGTAATTGTTGATTTTAGCAAAACATTAAGTTCTGATGTTTAAAAATAGACTTTCATAGGGAAAGTAGATTTATCTCATATGCACACAACAAAATGTACTGCAGATCCTTCAGACTTCCCTTAGGCCTTGTCCACACGTAGCCGGGTATCTGATAAACCGAAGATGTTTTGCTGCGTTTTGACCTGTCATCCACACGAACACGCATCAAAAACGAGTATTCAGGGAAAACTCCGGCCAAAGTGAAGATTTTTGAAAACTCCGTTTATGCCTGTTTGTGTGGACAGAGATAACTGGGGTTTTGCGTTTTAAAACGTCACTGTCTGCGCCAAAAAATATGAATCTGCCCTGACGTCAAACGTGCGACATTTGTTTAGGCGACTGCAAAAGCCAAAGCCAAAGCCAAAGCAGACTAAGGATCGGAGTCGTTTCTTGAGAGCTGTGTGTGTGTTGAGAGCAGAATTGCTCCTAAACTGTGTTTAGGAGCAATTCTGACTCCGAGTCTGTCCAGACAAAGCAGCTCGGCGCCATGTTTTCTGTTGTTTAAGTTTAGGCGGAAGTGACGGCGGAGTGAGGGCTCAATGGAAATAACGCCATCTACAGGTTTGGAATGTGTATGAATGTGGTTGAAAACGCAGATGTTCGGTTATGTGTGGAAGGTGTTTTTTTTCGAAGACGAGGTGGTGTGGATAAAACTATTTTTATAAACGGAGGGGGGGAAATGTTCGGTTTTAAAAATACCCGGCTACGTGTGGACATGGCCTTAATCTTTCATTCCATGGTTGGCAGCTATTCATTTAAGTAACTGCCTGTAACAGGGGCTGGTTCTCCAGCCAACATGATCGGAGAAGAATGACCTCAGTAACGGAGCTGAGCAGTAATTCTTTCTGAAAAAATACAAACTAAAAGGCCAGTCAGATGTGGGATCCACACATTTCAGAAATGTCAGAACAGTAGAAAGTTTTGTTTTTCTTCTGAGAATCTCTTGTGCACATGAGCTCTGAGGAGCTCAGCCTGTGTCACCACAGAACTCCTGCTTCACTCCCTCACTAAAGCCATTCTTTTTGGTGGACCTTTCTGGTTGGAGAAACTACTCTTGTATGTTCAAGGTTTGTTAAAAGGTTCTATATTACAAAACATAAATTCCTGTGATCTTTTAACCATGTTATAATGTTACCTCATCAAAAACATCTCATCCTTCATTATTAGCACGTCTACATCTGAAGCTCAAAATACTTTGCTCCACCTTGTGATGTCATGTAGTGGTAGATTTTCAAATTAACAGCTCCTTTTACCTTTGACCTGAGAAATTCCAGGATTGAAGTCATCTAAATGATCATAGTGAAGGCATATGGAGTTTAAAAACACAGTGGGACATGTTTTCTATGACACATGACATCACAAGGAGAGAACAGAAGAACTCAGCCTAAATCTGCAGGTTTGTGTTAAATGTGTGAATGAAACAAAACACATTTCCAGGTCTGTTTGTGATGAGGAAACAACATTATTACATAGTTCAGAGAATAGTGTAACATGGGCCCTTTATAAGCTCATTGGGAGACTGTATCTCTCCAAATAATAACTAATCAGTGGGATTTTCTGGACAACCATACAGAAGGAGCACCTCAAATCTGAAGGAGAACATATATGAATGTATGTGAATTGGTTTGTAAGTGCAACTTTTTTCAAAGTGAAATCACATGTCAATCATATATATCAGTGATTCTTAAAGGGGAACCCAGGCATGTTTGAAGCTAAGAACCATTGTTAGAGGTGGTCAAATACTGTCAGAAGCCAAAAACTGGCATAGATCAGTGTTGTCTAAATCATCTCACTGTGGTAATGAGCGTGTCAAGGCAACAAGCTAGTGTAGTAAATTAGGCAAGTTCTTAGCTTCCACATAAAATGCCAATTTGCTTCACACTGAAGAAGCTTAACACCACTTTAACCCATCTTAGAACAGCCACGAGTCTAACAAATAGAACGCTCTGCCTGGCTCACTCATTAGTGTCTGGAAACGTTAGAAAACAACTTCATGAGCAGCCTTAGCCTTACCACTGCACATTGCGAAAGCTCAAAAGACTTGATCATTGACTCCAGTGGGGGCAAGAGGCTCAAGCCACCAGGGGCAGCAATTGAGAATCGACTACTGACGGTGAAGAACAATAGAAATTGAGAGTTATTGAAAGAAAATGGTTTTGGTTTGGGAATGTATTTTTTCTATTTTTTCAAAAAAATATAATTCCTAAATAAATGGGATTAGAAACAACATCGGCGATCAAGTCTTTTGGGCTTTCGCATGCGCAGTGGGAAATCAACAAGCTAATGCTAAGGCTGCTTATAAGGTATTTTATAACATTTCCAGACACTAATGAGTGAACCAGGCAGAGCGTTTTGTTTGTTAGACTCGTGGCTGTTGTAAGATGGGTTAAAGTGGTAAAGAACATTTTAATCATAAATCATTTTAATAATAACATAGAAACATAATTTTTTTAAGTGATATATTATGAAACTCAAATTTTCTAAAAGTATAAAAGTACAATTTTAGTTTTCAGATAGGCTTGGACACAATTATAAATAATCCCTCTTGACCAAGATTGCTAATTAAATTTGATTGGATTGTAATGAATATAATTCATTAATTAATTTTATAATATTTTAATGTGTCTGACGGAGTAGACAGTAACTGAGGTGTATTTGGAAATAAGGCATTTCTTTTAGAAAAAAAAAAAGTTTTTATTCAGAACCTGTTCCTTTGCATTTCTGTACAGCTCAGACTTCACTCCACAAAGATACAGAACTCTCATATCTCAGAAGTGCAGAATACTTTTTAAAAAGTCACTTTCAAAACCTCTTTTGTCCCGACTCAAGAATCAGCAGAATGAGCGTTGATAATGAGTGACTTCGTACATAATCAAATTAAAGAAAAAAAGCATCTGAAAATGTATTGAACCCAACTGTTTACTATTTATTGAGGTATTAAATAGGTATAAATATTTCTAATTAACTTGGGAATGCCATTTCTGTTCAGATATTATTTTAAATTAAATATTACTTACAGTTTTCCCTTTTGTGGTGGTTTGTGGTAAAGTCAATAGTCCCGGTGCTCGGCTGAGTACAATGTTAGGTCCATTCGTGAGCTTTCTCTTTTTATATTGGGCCATTTGCTTTTACATCACCATGCAAACAAAGGTCTGCATGATGTACATCATTGTTAATGGGAGGAGTGATTTTCATTCAACATTATTTTTCTAGCTTATTCAGCAAATAAATACTGGCTTGAATTATTGTATTTTTCATAGCTGAGTTTCTTACCTAATCTAATGTGCTTTACTCTTATTGGACTTCACTACTGAATGAATAATTAGAGCAACATTAAAGCATACCACCTTTGAAAAACAACTCTGCAACAACAATAAAACTCATAAATGATTTCTGATACCACAATGTCTTTTGAGGTCAGTTCCAAATGTAACACGAGCAAGGTGCAGGTAATCTTAAATAACAAAGCCTGTCATTGTGTGGGTCCTGCAGCAACAGATGGGATAACACACATTTAGGATTGGTTGCCATGAGATGAATTGAAATGCTGCTGCAGTGGCAAGGCTTGACCCAGAAACTAAGGTGAAGGACAACACCAACAAAACTATTTCAACAACCAAAAACACTCCCCAATAAGCACCACAACCTTAAATCATAAATAAGGCCACCCAACTAAAAAATATATGTTGGATATACAAATATAAACAGGGCAGGGAACAAAAAGGATGCTCTTCTTTTAATGAAAATTAATGACAGGAGCACTAGATCGGCAACAATGAGACAGCCCCTAAAACGGGACTGGTTTTGTATGTGGAGGTCATTTCAAGTTTCTCCATCTTGTTTTGTTTTTTTTTGGTTCATTTTCCACGAGTGCTGCTTTGGCTACAGTGATTATCCCCACTGGGAGTATAAGGCCTTAACCCTGAGGTCTGTTGAGTTTCTACACAACATGTTTCTCTATAATACACAACAACCAGCACTAACCATCCAATCACAGTTCAGATCGCATTACTCTTAAAACACAATTACAGTTAGTCAATAAGATTAAAGTTATAAAAGTTAAAAAGCATACCTTCATAAGATCTGGACCGTTAGGACCCTTTAAAATTACATTACAAAAAAAAACAACAAAAAAACAGATTCACCAGAGGAGTCTACTACAAAACACCTAGTTTTAATTTAGTGAGCTGGTTTCTCAAGGCCTGAAACACAGCTCAGAGATAATGGATGTTTATTGTATATGTGTATGTATATACACCTGTATCATATATTTATTTGTATATATTTTTCCATATTGTATTATTATTATTTTTATTATTATTATTATTATTATTATTATTATTATTATTATTATTATTATTATTGTCATTTTTATTATTATTATTATTAATTTATTGATTTAACTAATTGTATGAAGTTGTTGCTAATTGCTAATAATAATGGGAGAGATCATAGAGGGAGTCAGTGAAGGCGTAAATTCCAGGATCACATCTACGTCCACAGTGAGCTCTAATTTTCACAGTTATTCACTACTGAAACTTCTGCAGTATTGAAACTGTGTCATGTAGGGGTGTAACGATATCCAAGTGTCACAAAACGATATTGTCACAGTATGAACCTCACGGTATGATATTTACTGCGATATGGTGGAGAGGCTCACGATATTACGATATTCTACAGAATAACAAGACTGACATTCTAAAATGCTTTGACCAGTCATTTGGTACATTTACTGTCATTAGGGATGGAATGATATCCAAATCTCTCTGTGCCATATTTTCACGATATACAGTACTGTGCAAAAGTTATAGGCAGGTGTGGAAAAAATGCTGTGAACTAGGAATTAAGTGTTCATCATTTATTTTCATCAATTAATAAAATGCAGTGAATGAACAAAAGAGAAATCTAAATAAAATCAATATCTCGTGTGAGCTTTGGCTTCAGAAGAGCATCAGTTCTTCTAGGTTTATTTGCAGACAGTTTGTGAAGGAACTGGACTGGTCGGTGTTCAAACATGTTGAAGAACTAAGCACAGATCTTGTGTGGATGGAGCTTCCTCACATCCTTCTGTCTCTTCATGGAATCAGACACACTCCATGATGTTGAGGTCAGGGCTCTGTGGGACAAAACCATCACCAACACAACTTCTTTACGCTGAAGAGAGTTCTTAATGACTTTGGCTTTTTCTTTTGTTCTCTCACTTTGCATTTTGTAAACTGAACAAAACAAACCATCATTATTTATATTTTTGAAGGCATCCTTTGTTTACAGCATTTTTTCACACCTGCCTAAAACTTTGGAACAGTACTGTACATCTCTCTCTCTTTTTTTCTGCATCAGAACTATTCATTTAAGTAAAGAGACTTGTGATTTGATATATTGTGATGGTCCACGATATTATTGTGAGAACCTTTGGCGATACGATATCACCAGATTTTTGTTATTTTTACATCCCTAGTGTCATGGTATTGTCTACCTGTGTATTTGTCCAGTGGAAGGCGACAAAATTTGTGAAGCCTCCTTATGTGTCCTTTCACATGAATAAATGCTTAATTGAAAATGTAACAACTGGCAAATGATCTTATTCTATTACACAGCCCCATCATAGATCGATCAGGTGGAGGATGAGACCGTCTCTGTTGTAACAGAAGGGTCGACCTCTGCTGCAGGTAAGAGGCTACATTTAAGATGAATTATTCTGAATTATTACAGATGCTAAGGTAATTCTAATAGGAACAGGTACAGCCACCGTCTTTCCCTCAACCTGGGTCCCCAAGGGTTAGAACTCCAAAAAGAAAAAGTGTAAGTGTAAAGATGACATGCACAGAGTCCCTAAATGTTAACCTTGCTGTCTTTATATTTCATGCTGGAGCAAACGGTGTATTGTGTATGGACAATTTGCCTGGATAACAAACACAAACTTGATATAGAGGACCTTCAGCTTTGATCAGAACCAGTGCCCCAAATTGTGTCTCCTATGGCTACGGCGGTGCGGAACGACGCAGTGGCTTACAGCTCTCTATCTGTGCACCTTTTTTGTGTGTTTTTTTGTGTTTTCATTTTTGTGTATTGTATGTCACTAACAAACTTTAGCATTCACTACAACTGTATGTAATTACTGGACATCGGTTTTCAGCAGAAGATGACCATCTGTGGTGACTTGCACCGCGCCCACAACATTCCAGATGAGATAGTGAGACTGGCGGGATCCCTGTGGATTGTTGTTGGGTCTGGTAAGCGTCGTAGATGGTGACGTGAGGACACAAAAAACAGGCTGCAGTTCTGGTCTACTGCCTAAATTAAGCAAACAGCCTCTTAAACCTCAACTGCCAAGCCTCTATCTCTCAAACGCCAGATCCATGGTACACAAAATGGATGATTTGGAATTACAGCTGGCTGGAAATTGCTACGTCCGAGAATACTGCAAGGCCAACATGTTAAATGCCCAACAAGAGGGGAGAACACTCTAGAGCATGTATATTCTAATATCAAACGTGGGTCAGACCACCTCTCTCTGTTCCTCACCCCCGCGTACACCCCACTCAGCCAACAAACAAAACCAGAAAGACTGACCATCACCACCTGGCCTGATGATGCCCTCCGCCGACTGCAGGTCTGCTTTGAACAAATGCAGTGGGAGCTTTCCACCATGAAGTCCTGGCTACTTTTACAGATACAGATAAATTCTCCATGGGCAAGGTCACTATGGAAAAGAGTGTCCGGGTGTTTCCAAATCAAAAACCAGGGATGACTAGCCAGGTCCACACGCTTCACTGATGCAGCCTTCAGAGCATACAGTGCATCACTAACTACAGAGGCTGTGCTGCAATACCAGGGGACACAGATGTGGCACTAGCAGAGGAGCTAAACAGCTTCTTTGCCCACTTTGAATCCCAGGCATTGTACTCAGACACACCACCCCAATCTTCGTTACAACCCATTCCAATCTCTGACACCCCTCCACTCACTGTTGAGGTGGAGGATGTGAGGCGGGTGCTCCATTCCATTAACCCCAGGACAGCTACAGGACTGGACAGAGTACCAGGAAAAGTACTCAAGAGATGCGCTGACCAGCTAGCACAGGTCTTCACTGACATTTTTAACCTGTCATAGGAACAATCCCACCTTACTTAAAATCTGCCACCATCATCCTGGACCCCAAAATGTCACCCACAGCCAACCTCAATGACTTCCGCCCCATAGCACTTACTCCAGGCATCACCAAGTTCTTTGAGAGATGAGTTCTAAGGCACATCAAAGAATGTCTCTCCCCCACTCTATACCCAGATCAGTTTGCACACCGGCCAAACTGATCCACTGAAGATGCAATAGCCACTGCCCTCCACTCTGCGCTCAGTCATCTGGAGAAACAGTAGAGCTATGTCAGTATGCTCTTCACTGACTACAGCTCAGCTTTTAATACAATAATACTGGACATCTTGATCCACTTACTCCTGAATTAAGGACTTTTTGGTCAACCGACACCAGCAGGTGAAACTGGGTCCCCATCTCTGATCCATCTGCACTCTCAGCAGTGTGTTGAGCCCACTTCTCTACTTGCTCTACACACACGACTGCAGTCCCACCTGGAGAACATCATTGTCAAATTGACAGCGGTGGGGCTGATAACGGAGGGAATGAGGTGCCCTATAGAGATGAGGTCCTGAAACTTAACAAGTAGAGTGCAACTAACAACTTGGCACTGAACATCACCAAAACTAAGGAACTCATCCTGGACCTCCGGAGGAACAGAGCTGCGCCTGCCCCCTGTACATCAAGGCGAAATTGTGGAATCCTTTAAATTTCTTGGGGTTCACATCTCTGCAGACCTCTCCTGGTCGGTCAACACCTCTGCACTGGTCAAAAAGGCCCAACAGCAGCTACACTTGATGAGGGTGCTCAGGAAGGAGCAAGTGAACACAAGCCTGCTGGTGACCTTCTACCATTCCACCATTGAGAGCCTGCTGACCTCTGCTGTGTCAGTGTGGCTCTCTGACAGAGGTGGACAGGAAGAGGCTGCAGAGGGTGACCAACATGGCACAGTAAATCACTGGCTGCCCTCTGCCATCCATATCCATCATCTATACCTCCTGCTGTCTCAGAAGTGCGAGAAACATCAGAAAGAACAATACCCATCCCGGCTTCCACCTCTTCAACCTGTTTCCTTCTGGCAGGAGCTTCAGGTCCATTCTAGCCAAAACAAATAGAGTCAGGGAGAGTTTATTTCCCAAAACTGTCACCACTTGGATCCAAGTCAGTTTGCACTGTCAATGCCCATGTCCCCTCTGTCTGTGCACTGTGAAAGACATTAGTCCCATGTCTGTTTCATTGTTATGTGTCTCTCTGTCTGCAAAACCCACCCACACATAACAGTGTGGGTGGGTTTTGCAGAAGTTTTGTTGTAGAGAGTTTATGTGTATTAGCTAGTAGTTTTATTCATTTTTGTGTGGACTTTGAAGGAGCAGCTTTTCATCTTGTTATAATGTGTATAATGACAATAAATGCTTTTATTCTATTCGAGGAGAGGAATCAAGGAGAAAGTGAGGAAAGAGAAACAAGATGCACCCACGACTCCTGTGATGAATCCAATAGTTTGCACTAATTTGCTCCCTCTTCAAGTCAAGAGGCATTTCATCAATCTGCACCCGTGGGGGATTGACTGGAGAGGTTTTGAAAGCCCCTCAACACACCCTCAGGACTTGCAATACATTGAATAATTTCAACACAGAAGGGGCTGCTGATCCATCTGCCACACAACCATCATCAAAAACAGATTTATTAAAGCCGCAATCCACATGGACCGCACACTGTATAGACAAACATTGTTTGTGCACACTGCACATGCTGTACAGACACACATTGTATGGACCACACACTGCACTGCTTTGCTGTTTTTTTCACCGGTTTATAGTTTATAGTTAACCCCTGTAAAGTAATTTTTAAAAAGCTAATATGGAATTATGGTTTAAATTGTAGTCTCATTTTGAGCACTGTTGTTGCAATTGGAACATGTTTAGTTGCAATTGGATGTGCAATGAAAGTGGAGCAAAAACCTTAGGGGGGCTATGGAGGTGCAATGACCATTCTAGGGGAGGCCAGTATCCTTTTAATTTATATTTATAAAACTACCGACTGTAACTAAAGTTTTTGATTAAAACTAAATAGCCTGAAGTAACAAATAAAAATAACAAAACAAAATAAATACCATCTACCATAAATATCAATTCCATATACATCCCAGTGTGGTTTAATGTACAGCAGGTATGGAGAGCAGCCTGTTTCTTTGGAGAAGCAGGTGTATGAGATTGTCACCAAAACCATCAACACGAGCTGATGGTTTTGATGAGTGTGGGGCATTCCCATGATTACATTTTTTTATTTAATTTGATCTATTTGGAGAAAATATCAAATGACTTCTTCAGAGGCAGGATGTGACTTATTCTTTTTCTTGTACATGATATTACATAATACACTCTTTTTTTTTTCCCTCCTGTGGGCTCACCACCTGCAGAGGGGTTCATAGGTGGGGGTCAGGTGCTATGAGTATTGGGCAGCAAACTGCCCCCGCGACCCAGCCGGATTAAGCGGGAGAAGATGGATGGATGGATGGACTTTTTTTTTCATTGTTAAATGCACATTTGTAGAAGAACACTACAGTATGTGAAAGTAGTATAGAAAATGTGACATGTGTCAAATAATGTATGTTATGTGACTTTAATTTATTTAACATTAACACAAAAACCTCTAAACCTCATGTAGCATTTGAGATTTAAATAAAAATGGGAATTATGGTGAGGGCAAAAACAAGGAAATTAGACGATGCTTTATTGATAGATGAAGAAGCTGAAGTGGCCGTTTTTGTAGTTATAGATGTCAGAGCATCACCACTGGTTGTGGTTGGGGCATAAGATGTTGCAGCAACTGATGTTGTGGTTGGGGCAGCTGTAGTAGTGGTTGGGGCAGCTGTAGTAGTGGTTGGGGCAGCTGTAGTAGTGGTTGGGGCAGCTGTAGTAGTTGTTGGGGCAACTGTAGTGGTTGGGGCAGCTGTTGTGGTTGTTGGGGCAGCTGTTGTGGTTGTTGGGGCAGTTGTTGTGGTTGGTGGGGCAGTTGCTGTGGTTGGTTGGGCAACTGTAGTGGTTGTTGGAGCAGCAATAGTGGTTGGGGCAGCTGTTGTGGTGGTTGGGGCAGTTGTTGTGGTTGTTGGGGCAGTTGTTGTGATTGTTGGGGTAGCTACAGTAGTTGTTCGGGCAATTGTAGTTGTTGTTGGGGAAGCTGCAGTGGTTGGGGCAGCTGCTGTGGTTGTTGGGGCAGCTGTAGTGGTTGTTGGGGCAGCTGTAGTGGTTGTTGGGGCAGCTGTTGTGGTTGTTGGGGCAGTTGTCGTGGTTGTAACGGCAGCTGGAGTGGTTGTTGGGGCAGCTGTTGTGGTTGTTGGGGCAGTTGTTGTGGTTGTAGCGGCAACTGTTGTGGTTGTTGGGGAAGCTGTAGTGGTTGTTGTGGTTGTTGGGGCAGGTGTAGTGGTTGTTGGGGCAGCTGTAGTTGTTGGTGGGGCAGCTGTTGTGGTTGTTGGGGCAGTTGTTGTGGATGTTGCGGCAACTGTTGTGGTTGTTGGGGCAGCTGTAGTGGTTGGGGCAGCTGTAGTGGTTGTTGTGGTTGTTGGGGCAGTTGTTGTGATTGTTGGGGCAGCTATAGTGGTTGTTGGGGCAGTAGTTGTGATTGTTGGGGCAGCGCTTGTAGTTGTTGTAGTATTTGGGGCAGTTGTCGTGGTTGCTGGGGCAGTTGTAGTGGTTGTTGGGGTAGCTGTAGTGGTTGTTGGGGTAGCTGTAGTGGTTTGGGCACCTGTTGTGGTTGTTGGGGCAGCTGTTGTAGTTGTTGGGGCAGCTGGTGTTTTTGTTGGGGGAGCTGTAGTGGTTGTTGGGGCAGCTGATGTGGTTGTTGGGGCTGTGGTAGTGGCAGCTGTTGTAGTTGTTGGGGCAGTTGTGGTTGTTGGGGCAGCTGTTGTGGTTAGGGCAGTTTTTATGGTTGTTGGGGCAGCTGCTGTAGTTGTTAGGGTAACTGTAGTGGTTATTGGGGCAGCTGTTGTGGTTAGGACAACTGTTGTGGTTGTTAGGGGAGGAGTTGTGGTTGTTGGGGCTTCTGTCGTGGTGGTTGGGGCAGCCTTTGTTGTAGCAGTTGTGGTTTTTGGGTCAGCTGTAGTGGTTGTTTGGGTAGCTGTTGTGGTTGTTGGTGCAGTTGCTGTGGTTGTTGGGGCAGCTGTAGTTGTTGTTGGGACAGCTGTTGTGGTTGTTGGAGCAACTGTAGTGGTTGTTGGGGCAGCTGTTGTGGTTGTTGGGGCAGCTGTAGTGGTTGTTGGGGCAACTGTAGTGGTTGTTGGGGCAGCTGTTGTGGTTGGTGGGGCTGCGGTAGTGGTTGTGGCAGCTGTTGTAGTTATTGGGGCAGTTGTTGTGGTTGTTGGGGCAGTTGTTGTGCTTGTTGGGGCAGCTGTAGTGGTTATGGCAGTTGTGGTTGTTGAGGGAGCTGTAGTGGTTGTTGGGGCAGCTATTGTGGTTGTTGGGGCAACTGTAATGGTTGTTGAGGCAGCTGTAGTTGTTGTTGGGACAGCTGTTGTGGTTGTTGGAGCACTTGTGGTTGTTGAGGCAGTTGTTGTGGTTTTTCTGGCAGTTGTAGTTGTTGGGGCATCTGTTGTGGGTGTATTGGTTGTTGGGGCAGCTGTAGTTGTGGTTGGGGCAGCTGTAGTAGTTGGGGCAGCTGTAGTGCTTGGGGCAGCTGTTGTGGTTGTTGGGGAAGTAGTTTTGGTTGTTGGGGCAACTGTAGTGGTTGTTGGGGCAGATGTTGTGGTTGGTGGGGCTGCGGTAGTGGTTGTGGCAGCTGTTGCAGTTGTTGAGGCAGTCGTTGTGGTTGTTGTGGTTGTTGGGGCAGTTGTTGTGGTTGTTGGAGCAGCTGTAGTGGTTATGGCAGTTGTGGTTGTTGAGGCAGCTGTAGTGGTTGTTGGGGCAGCTGTAGCTGTTGTTGAGACAGCTGTTGTGGTTGTTGGAGCACTTGATGTTGTTGAGGCAGTTGTTGTGGTTTTTCTGGAAGTTGTAGGTGTTGGGGCATCTGTTGTGGGTGTTTTGGTTGGTGGGGCACCTGTAGTTGTGGTTGGGGCAGCTGTAGTAGTTGGGGCAACTGTAGTGCTTGGGGCAGGTGTTGTGGTTGTTGGGGAAGTAGTTTTGGTTGTTGGTGCAGTTGCTGTGGTTGTTGGGGCAGCTGTAGTGGTTCGAGCAGCTGTTGTGGTTGCGGCAGCTGTAGTGTTTGTTAGGGCAGCTGTAGTGGTTGGGGCATCTGTTGTGGATGTTTTGGTTGTTGGGGCAGCTGTAGTTATGGTTGGGGCAGATGTTGTGCTTGGGGCAGCATTTGTGGTTGTTGGGGAAGTTGTTGTGGCAGATGTAGTTGTTGTTGAGGAAGCTGTTGTGGCTGTTGGGGCAACTGTAGTGGTTGGGGCAGTTGTTGTGGTTGTTGGGGCAGTAGTTGTGGTTTTTGGGGCAACTGTAGTGGTTGTGGGGGCAGCTGTAGTGGTTGTTGGGGCTGTTGTTGTGGTTGTTGGGGCAGCTGTAGTGGTTGTTGGGTCTGCTGTATGGATTGTTGGGGCAGTTGTTGTGGTTGTTGGGGCAGTAGTTGTGGTTTTTGGGGCAACTGTAGTGGTTGTGGGGGCAGCTGTAGTGGTTGTTGGGGCTGTTGTTGTGGTTGTTGGGGCAGCTGTAGTGGTTCGGCCAGGTGTTGTGGTTGTTGGGGCAGTTGTTGTGGTTGTTGGAGAAGCTGATGTGGTTGTTGTGGCAACTGTAGTGGTTGTTGGGGCAGCTGTTGTGGTTGTTGGGGCTGTGGTAGTGGTTTCGGCAGCTGTTGTGGTTGTTCGGGCAGTTGTTGTAGTTGTTGGGGCAGCTGGTGTTTTTGTTGGGGCAACTGTAGTGGTTGTTGGGGCAGCTGTTGTGGTTGGTGGGGCTGCGGTAGTGGTTGTGGCAGCTGTTGTAGTTGTTGGGGCAGTTGTTGTGGTTGTTGGGTCAGTTGTTGTGGTTGTTGGGGCAGCTGTTGTTATTGTTGTGGCAGCTGTAGTTGTTGTTGGGGCAGCTGTTATCGTTGCTGGGGCAGTTGTTGTGGTTGCTGGGGTAGCTGTAGTGGTTGTTGGGTCAGCTGTTGTGTATGGGGCAGCATTTTTGGTTGTTGGGACAGCTGTTGTTTTTGTTGGGGCAGCTGTAGTGGTTGTTGGGGCAGTTGTTGTGGTTGTTGGGGGAGCTGCTTTGGTTGTTGGGGCATCTATAGTGGTTGGGGCAGTTGTTGTGGTTGTTGGGGCAGCTGTAGTTGTTGGGGCTGCTGTAGTGGTTGTTGGGGCAGCTGTAGTGGTTTTTGGGGCAGATGTTGTGGTTGTTGGGGCAGCTGTTGTGGTTTTTGGGGAAGTAGTTGTGGTTGTTGGGGCAGCTGTAGTGGTTGTTGGGGTATCTGTAGTGGTTGGGGCAGTTGTTGTGGTTGTTGGGGCAGTAGTTGTGGTTGTTGGGTCTGCTGTATGGATTGTTGGGGCAGATGTAGTGGCTGTTGGGGCAGTTGTTGTGGTTGTTGGGGCAACTGTAGTGGTTGTGGGGGCAGCTGTAGTGGTTGTTGGGGAAGATGTAGTGGCTGTTGGGGCAGTTGTTGTGGTTGTTGGGGCAACTGTAGTGGTTGTGGGGGCAGCTGTAGTGGTAGGGGCAGTTGTTGTGGTTGTTTGGGCAGTTGTAGTGGTTGTTGGGGCACCTGTAGTGGTTGTTGGGTCAGCGGCTGTAGTTGTTGGGGCAACTGTAATGGCTTTTGGGGCAGCTGCAGTGGTTGGGGCAGCTGTTGTGGTTGTTGGGTCAGCTGCAGTGGTTGTTGGGACATCTGTAGTGTTTTGGGCAGTTGTAGTTGTTGCAGCTGCTCTCATTGTTGTAGGCATAGCTTTTGTTGAAGCACAGAGCAGTCATCAGCAAACATTCACAAATAGTTTAAAGTTAATTTTCTCTACTCACCAACAAGTACCAACAGAATCACATGCACTCTTGGAAACATTTTCAGATCCGCCTCTGTTCAACAAGAAAGACCTTTATTATTACAGCAAACCTTATACTATTTTTGGTCATGGGCATACAAAATCTTTAATAAATGTCCATCCAAACTTTGATGGTTGACAACAATATGTTTAAAAGAAAAAAACAGATCCACACTGCAGTTTTTTGGAGCTTTCAAATTTTTATTTTAATGACATCACAGTCTTATATTTCAGGGTCAAGTCCTTCTTCAGACATGTCATCTTGGACCCAGCATACATTTGCAACTTTTATTTGATGTGTCTGCCGATAACTATGTTAGCTACATTTACTTCTGAGAAAAATATATTAAATAAAAAGTATATTAGTATTATTTGGTATTATTATGTGCATACAACAGAATTGCAAATTGTCCTTCAGACAAGCCTAATCATGGCTGTAATGGTAATAGAAAATGGCCAGGTCAGGTTTGGGTCCTCAACTTAAACTTTCATCAGAAATGCCAGAACAGCAGAATGTTTCTGTTTTTCCAAGAGTCCCGTGTGCACACAAGGTCTGAGGAGCTCGGCCAGTGTCACCTCAGGATTCCTGTTCTGGTCTAAAATGAATTTAAACTAATAAAAAAAAAAAAGTTAACACAAATACACATTAAACAATGTAAACAAATGATGTCAGAAACAATCCATAGAGGTCCATAAACAGCCTGAAGAGAAGAGTTGTGAGGCTCATGCAGCTTTGTGTGAGCTGCACTGAAGGCCATTACGTTTCTTCTAGATCTGTAGTCCTGTGCTGTGTTCACCTCATGAAAACATCTGCAATCACAAACAGAGGAATCAAAAGAGGTAATAGCACTCTGTGCTTTCTAATGTTTTTTTAACTGTCACCACACTTGTAAACACATGAAATGAAATGCTCATCTGTAAAGTGCAGTGGATGCAGCCAAGAAGTGAGTTCAGCTCAGTAAATTTATGGGCAGTGTCTCATCCACATTATTCATAGAATTTGTCCTCCACAAATAATGACCCTAGTACATGTTATTAATTCAGTTTGAGGCGTTCTTTAAAAGTAAAAAGGCAAGAGAAGTCCCACACATGTCCATTTGTTTCCATCCACACAGCGCACAGATCAAGATGAAGCTGCAGATTAGCGACAGTGACTCTACTTCCTCTGGACTTTATCTCCAATATTTTATGCTTTGAAATCCTGTATCTGAAATATTACACCACATTTCATAAATAATAATCACAGTTTTGACTTGTATCAAAACTAGAAGTGCAGAGCTCTGATCTTTGAACACTTCAGAGTCTCAGAGCGAGTTGTTTTACTGTAGACAGGAAAAAGCTGACGCACTGATGTGTCCGAGTCCAACCTGAGCCTGAACATAAGCTCTAAATATTTGTCCATACTCATCCAAACACTTCAGCTTCTCATCGGGTTTCCATGCTCTTTGTTGAAACCTCACTAAAAAAGTAGGTGATGATGAAAATATTCACTGATGATGAAAATATTCACACAGGACTATTACCACAGTCAATATCCCATCTTGCAGTAGCACTCCCAACAAGATGAAGCTTCCACAGAGCATGTCCTTTCACCAAGGTCCAAGACGAGCACAAAACAGGTACACAGAAAAAAGGGGAGGCTTCCCACCAGCAGGAGCCGAAGAACTTTCATCACAACACGTCACCCCAGGACGGCCCATGCCGAACCATAGATGCCCCACGATTCATGCACGCCCTCCATAATTACTGGGCTTGACGCCTTGCAACAGTAATCTTAGTTCACCTAAACGCGATCCACTCAGGACCTCGCATCTTGTGGCCATGAGCATCAGGAGGGGGAGACAAGTGTGTCGCATAGCACCCTTGTTATAAGCAGGTTTGTGACGAATAAACCCAATAATATTACATATATAATAATACAGACTTTTCTACAGCCTGAGTTTATCTTCACTAATTTTGCAGAGCTTTGTTCAAGCCGCAGCCGTCAGATGAGTGGAAATAACGTCATATAATTTCCGAAAAAAATAAAATAGCACACATGAAATACAAACATTTCATATAATTTTCAGCTGTTTTGGGGCTTTTTAACATTCTGAGGGACTGGATAATGTCATCAGCCTAAAATAAAACTCTGAATATCTTAAGAATCATATTCACACAAACAAAACTTTTTGCAGCCCAAATGAAGCACAAACTATTGTCATAGTTTTTGTGTAGTTTTGTGTTTAATGGCGGACACACACCCTGGATCACCGACACTGTGGTACCCTGCCTGTGGCAGCAGCACAGAGATGAGCAGGGCCATTTCACTCATGCGCTCATGTAAACGACCCTATCGGTCTAAATACACATGTAGTCACAGATAACATTGCAGTTATGGTACGTTCACGCCACAGAGTCCAAATACACTCTGGACCCCCTATTTGGAGCTTTTGCATTTGAATTCAGATGCCCTCAATGCATATCTTGGGCGCCGTGCAAAAATGGGAGCAAAATACTCAGCTGTGGTCTGCGAGTGCCGTGTTTTCCAGGTCTAGAGAGTGACTTTCCTGTATTTATTACTTAAAACACGTCAGCGGAGCCCCAGCTCCGCAGAGCTAGCTGCGAGCTGGTCTCGGCCTCGCGGATCATAGGCCCGTGCAAGGCCGCTGAGGTCCAGCCGCGGATCTCCACTAGTGATGGGTTGGTCGTGAACGGAATGGCTCTTGGAGCCAGCTCTTTGAAGTGAACAACAGGAGCGGTGTTTTTTTTTTTTTTTTTCTCACCCTCTATCACTTTTTTCTCTTCACACCACATGATTGGTCAATATGTGTTTGTGCTGAGCAGAGGGGGGAGGGGTGGTAGTTAAAGAAACTGACTGCATCAGTGCATGAGTTTCCACTGTATGCAAATGAGCCATGTGGTTTTAAGTTTGGTTTCTGTAAAACATAAACAAATGTGCACAAAGCTGCATTAAACACATTATTACTCATGTATATGTTGAGCAGAGAATGGGGAATGTTTGTAGAGTGGTGGTAGAGAGGACCATTTATTTTTTTACATTTTATGTGGAGTGAATAAATCAAAGCATATTTATATAATAAACATATATAAATACAAAAAAAAGTTTTTTGCATTAGTAATTCATTTTGTGCAGAATTGTATATTGTTGTTGATAATAACCCTCCTGTGGGCTCACCACCTGCAGAGGGGTTCATAGGGGGGTCAGGTGCTATGAGGATTGGGCAGCAACTTGCCCCCGCGACCCAGCTGGATTAAGCCGGAGAAGATGGATGGATGGATGGATGTTGATAATTAATTAATTAAAGCAACAAAACAACTTGAAGATCTGCTTGGGAGCCGTAAGAGCCGTTCTTTTTAGTGACCCGAGCCGAAAGAGCCGGTTCTCTAAAAAGAGCGGGAATTCCCATTACTAATCTCTGCACTCCGGTTCTCAGCTCTTTCTCTTTCTTCTTCTTCCGGACAATGACGTTGCTATGTAACTGTATAGGTGTCCCTGACTGGTTGACATGGCGTGGCCCCCTCCAAACGTTCAGCTATTTCAGCTTCTGAAGCTGACGCCTTGGACGCACGTCTTCTGACGCCGAGGCCTGAATGCTCAAGATGCATCACCTCGACGTCCTAGTCGTGTGTCCACACACACTTTACATGAAAACTGGGGTGCTCTGGCCCTGCAGTCTGAACAAGCCATTAGGCATGTTTAATAGGCTACGTTTACGTGCTAAGCTACTTAACTCTATATCCTCCCTCTGTTCCCTCAGTCTCTGTATCCTCCCTCTGTTTGTTTAGTCTCTATATCCTCCCTCTGTTCCCTCAGTCTCTATATCCTCCCTCTGTTCCCTCAGTCTCTATATCCTCCCTCTGTTCCCTCAGTCTCTATATCCTCCCTCTGTTTGTTTAGTCTCTATATCCTCCCTCTGTTCCCTCAGTCTCTATATCCTCCCTCTGTTCCCTCAGTCTCTATATCCTCCCTCTGTTCCCTCAGTCTCTATATCCTCCCTCTGTTCCCTCAGTCTCTATGTCCTCCCTCTGTTTGTTTAGTCTCTATATCCTCCCTCTGTTCCCTCAGTCTCTATGTCCTCCCTCTGTTCCCTCAGTCTCTATATCCTCCCTCTGTTCCCTCAGTCTCTATGTCCTCCCTCTGTTTGTTCAGTCTCTATGTCCTCCCTCTTTTCCTCCAGTCTCTATATCCTCCCTCTGTTCAGTCTCTATATCCTGCCTCTGTTCATTCAGTCTCTATATCCTGCCAGTGTTCCCTCAGTCTCTATATCCTCCCTCTGTTCCCTGTCTCTATATCCTCCCTCTGTTCCCTCAGTCTCTCTGTCCTCCCTCTGTTTGTTCAGTCTCTATGTCCTCCCTCTGTTTGTTCAGTCTCTATGTCCTCCCTCTGTTTGTTCAGTCTCTATGTCCTCCCTCTTTTCCTCCAGTCTCTATATCCTCCCTCTGTTCAGTCTCTATATCCTCCCAGTGTTCCCTCAGTCTCTATATCCTCCCTCTGTTCCCTCACTCTCTATGTCCTCCCTCTGTTTGTTCAGTCTCTATGTCCTCCCTCTTTTCCTCCAGTCTCTATATCCTCCCTCTGTTCTCTCAGTCTTTATAGATTACACCTGTACTCCTGTTTTGTTTCTTCCAGTATTTTTTGAGACCTAATAGTGTCTTCATGTCCTATGGTAATTATTGTAAATACCAAAAGCTGACATCAAAATTGAACATGAACACTCACTCTTGTTGTAATTTCCTCTGGAAAGCTGGAAGATTTTTATGATACACGAGCCGCCGAGATAAGATAAACTTTGACCTTTCAACATGGTGTAAATGGTGTTTTATACTATTACATTAAGATCGTGTGACAAGGTCAGGCTTTACTTATATAGGCTAGCTAATACAGAAGCATTAGCCTTTGTCCTTTAAGAATTCTCTACTATACACGATCAATAAAATATACAACATATTATTTAGCCTAACGTTTGCGTTTTGAACAATTCTCTTCTTGCTGAAACAGATGAATTTGCATTTTTAAACCTCTTTAACCCAAGTAACAGATCAGCATAAACTCGGGGTCTGCCATGTTTCACTTTACTATGACAACAAAAGCACTTGAACACAACACACTCATAATTTCCACTTCACAAGAGAAAAGGTTCATCTTTTCCATACCACGTGAAGGCAGCATGAGTGCAGCTTTATTAGTTTATTCTTACACATGTTATGAGGTGTTTTGAACTTTAAGCTGAACAAAAGTTTTGCTACTTTTAATAAGTTAATATGTTTAACTAATAAATGTTCAAATCCCTGTGTAAAGGGACTACAGATTTCACATTTGAGGAACTGACTGATAATTTGGCACAGCCTCACAACATGAGTTTTATGTATGAAAACTGAAATATATTTAACTTGCTATTAGGAGTGTAACGATATCCAAGTCGCAGTATCGTCACAGTATGAATCTCACGGTCTGATATTTATTGCGATTTCATGGCAAAGCTCACAATATGACATTCATTCATTCTACCATTCCATATACATCTCACCGTACCAGATTTATTGAAATATTTTGTAGAGGCACAAAACTGTGAATCTGCTCCTTTTTCCTCTAAAAATGCTTCACAAAACTTAATCCAAAGAATGAAGATGTAAAGGTGCTTAGAACAGTTATTTCTTCATGTAGTCTGCACTGAAATGGAGCAAAGGATCATGGTCTATGTAGTTTTTTTTTTTTTTTTTTAGCTATTTCTGCATCAGAACTATTCATTTAAGCCAGGGGTGCCCAAACTTTTTTCATCTAGGGCCATATATTAAAACACAGAGCAGCATGAGGGCCGATCGAGGGTCATAGACTGGAGGTCAAAACAGGGAGTAATTAAAAACTGTGCATTTATAACAGGTTTAAATGACCCTCCAGACCTTTGTTCATGCTTAGACCCTCAAAAGGACAAACTACATTTGCTTGATCAAGGTAGATTTCAAAAACATGCAGTAAAAAGTACTACTTGTGGTAGTATGGGCCAATTCACCTGGAAGCCCTAGGGCCAAAAACAACTGGTCTGAGGGCCACATTTGGCCCCCGGGCCATAGTTTGGACATGCCTGATTTAAGCAAAGAGACTTCTGATTTGATATATTGTGATGGTCCATTATATTATTGTGAGACTTTTGGCCATACAATATCACCATATTTCAGTTACTGTTACATCCCTACTTGCTATGCCTAGTTAGACGAAAGAGGAATTTACTGTACGGTTAATCCAGTTTCCTAGATTTTTTCAAGTAAGGTCTCCTTATTAGATTTTACAGTGCACAGTGACAGGCGTGTTTGGGAGAAATCTGAAGGACATGCAGTAAATGGATTTGAGTTGGTGTACTGGATATGAACCCTTTTTAACCATTTTTCCCCCATAATAGAGTATTTTTCTTTTATCATTATTCATAAATAATATGTGGCTAAATCAATAGAAAGTAGAATCTGAAAATTGACTGAACTCAACGATTAAGCAGCTCGCAGCTTAACTTTTTAGATTCAGTCATTAATTCTAATTCAAAATAACTACTACTACTACTACTACTACTACTACTACTACTACTACTACTATTCCTACTACTACTACTAATAATAATAATATATAAACTTTACTTACATTTTTCCTTTTTGTGGTGGTCTGCTGTAAAGTCAGTAATCCTGTAGGTTCTCAGCTCAGTATAATGTTAGCTCCAGCCTTTATATCGGATTTTGCAGCACAATGCAAACATATCTTTGCACTAAGTACCAAGTCATTCACCTTAATTTTTCTAATCTGTACAGTCAATAGTGTTTGTTGACAAGGTTTCTTTTTGAATTCATATTGGGGATTGATGTTGTTCTACAGCAAGCTGAGGGACATTCTTGGCTCTTATAATGTTTTACTGTGATTTGAAAGGGAATGAATAATTAAACCAAAATTAAAACACACCACCTTTGAAAAACAACAATACAATAGCAAGGAAACTTGAAGTGATTTCTCATGTCACAATGACGTTTGTGTCAGTTTTAAACCTTTATTCCTGGACACTGCCTTGATGCATTAAATGCTGAATTTGAATCTTAAAATTACACATGAAAAATGTATTTAAAAAAATATACTAAATAATATAATGGAATATAATGAACAAATATTAATTGTAAAATATTCATATAAATCCAATTTTGTTAATAGACAATAAACAATCAGGCTCATCTGCAGACATGTCTGCGCCAAACTTTAAATGTTCCAAGCTGTGTTTAAACAATTGTCAATATAGGCTTTGTTTTCTCAGCCAATCCCAGCCCTTTTCAGGTTCGGAGGAAATTCAGTGCATAGTAACTTTTTGGCCGAGATGCATGGGTGTAAGATCTCTGATTGGCTTTCATGTGCATCAGAGCTTTCTGATTGGCTGTCAAGTGTGTTGGGGTGCTGCGTTGGACATCTGCATAATACTTTTTCTCCACTGTTTTGGCTAATTTCTTGAAACAGAAATGACATTCTCAAAATAACATGAACAAATCTCCAAACCTCCTTGCTGTCGTTCATAACAGAATGACATTTCTCACTAATTTCATCAAATTGCAAATATCTTAGTGCATGTCTCAAGTGTCACAGTGCACATTTGCAAATGTTTCTGTACAAGTCACCAACACAATGAGCCACATTTAGCACATTTTCCAAATAAATCGATCTTGCTGATCTGAACTGATGAGTTGATTTTCAGTCTAATGGTTGTTCTCTCCAAAACAGGTCAGCATGATTTCAGTGTCATATGCACAATAGTAAATAGTAAAATTTATCAAGAACAGAATACCATGAACACCTTATATGAATTTCTTTGAACATTTGCTAAATTCATAACAGTAGTGGATGGTAATAGGTGAAATTAGAACTAACGACTAACGGAGGAGGAGTTTCCCACATCTCAGACGACCAATCAAACAGTTGGTTTATAGTTTCCTGACAGGTTCTGTCTATGACTGTGAGATCACTGTGGCCACACATCCCCACTTTAGGCCCATACAACACTCAAAAGCTAATTTTCTTGGACTGTCTTTATGATCTGGTCCCAGAAAATGAGAGAGGTCTAGAAGTGCCTCACCAACTGTGATCGTGTGGGACAATGTGAACTTCCACCATGGCTCATCAGGGCCTGGTTCACTACCGTCCAGAGATGCTCATGGAGCTACTAGCACCGTACTTTCCTTTCCTCAATCTGACTGAGGAGTGTTTTTTCTGTTTGGAGGTGGAGAGTGTTTGAACATCGGGGTCAAGACCACAAGGACATCACAGGGGTCAGTGTAGGAGATGGTTGGAACAGTTGCGTCATTTCTTCCCTCGCTGCATCACAAAATATCCACTGTGATGTGGACAAAAATCTATGTCCAAACAGAGAGCAGCACAGGGATGGATGATGAGGATGAGGGGGGTGGACAGGAGAGGGAGAGTGACGACAGCAATAGGTTGAAACATTACTGTAGTTCTGAAACTTTATTTACAGCACTGTAGGCTAGATATCATTTTTCTTTTTTGCTTTGTGTTTATATTTCATACATGTACAGAATACTGTATACATTTATGCAATTTATGCTATTATACTATTATACTATTAATACTATCAGTTTTGGGAGAGATATGAGCTTTTGCTAGTGAGCTGAAATGTTGTGCAGACTATTTGGGCAAATGATCTTATAGTTTTAAGAATGTCATTTCTGTTTCAAGAAATGTCTCTCGGCTCCTTCTGCTGTGCTCTGCAACCTGTGGAACTGTGGAACTAAATGTTTAATGAAAACAAGGCAAGGCAAGTTTATTTGTGTAGCACGATTCATACACAAAGTAATTCAAAGTGCTTTACAGAATAAGAAATACATTCAAATCACAATGCAAAAAAAACAAATCAAAACATAAATAATCATCACAAAATTTTAAAATAGAAATGGGACATTAAATTAGAGAGAATTAGAGAGAAGAGAAGAGAGCGTAATGAGAAATGAAAACCTTTCAGTCATATGCAGATAAACAGAACCGTTTTGAGTCTGGATTTAAACAGAGTCAGAGTAGAGCCTGTCTCACATGTTCAGACTGTTCCAGGTTTTAGCTGCATGAGTCTGAAATGCTGAGTCCCCGAGTTTAGTCCTGACTCTGGGCACCAGCAGGAGGCCGGTCCCTGAGCTCCTCAGAGTGCAGATGGTTCATGTGGCACTAACATGTCACAGATGGACTTTGGTGCTCGGCCATGGGGAAAAGCAGAGCCACTTTAAAGTCTCTGAGCCACAGGGGCCAGTGCAGAGACCTGAGCACAGGACGCATGTGCTCGTACTTCCCGAGCTGCAGTGTTCTGGATGTTCTGCAGCTGTTTTACAATTGAATTCAATTCAGTTTTATTTCTATAGCCGAGAATCACAACAAGAGTTGTCCCAATGGGCTTCACAGTGAATAAACATGGATATAATCTGACATAGACATCAGCAAACATATTGTCCCATCCATTACAGCTCGTTTGGAGAGGCCAGTGAGAGGCTGTTACAGCACTCTAACCAAGACAAACACATAATAAGTCTCTCCAAGTCTGCTTGAGACAGTAGACCTTTGATCAAAGATCAAAAAAACAATATATTTTTTTATAGATTTGGTGATCTATATCCTGTTCTGAGGGAACTCCATGCACACCTAGAAAAACACTGGGCCTAAATAACTACTCTCATTAAATGTTTATTTTAAATTATTAGCTTACATAAAAAGCCAAATATTTTTTGATGTTGGTCACAAAATGTAGAATAAAACGCTTAAGTTCTGCTTTTCCATGTACACACACAATGTAATCTTAACTCTTTTTAAATATAGTCACCTTTAATTTATTTATGTATAATTAACATATATTTAAAATAGATACATCTTAAAATCTGAATTATTTTCTTTGTGTGAGCCAAGGTACCTTAATGAAATACTACAAACAATGACCATTTCAGTTTGTAAAATGAGACAGAGATATGTCATTAAAATATCCAAAACGAGTAAAAGACTAAAAGGAGGAGCAAGAAAAATGCAAAATGACTTATTCTGCTGTACATGAAAACAGGCTATGATTAAGATTAGAAAAGGGGCGGTATTAATTAGAATATAATCATTTATTCAGAACTGATAAAACCTTACAGCCAGGGTGGAGTGGGCAAGAAAGAAATGTTAAAGATAAATAACATGAACGATGTGAGAGGGGGAAGCCCAAACAAAATGAAAGGTGCTACCACACAGTCACAGCTATACAGACTTAGACAAACTTTATTAACCCACAAGGGAAATGATTTGGACACCGTAGTTCATACATCACATCATATTACAACAACAAACAGTAAGAAATATAATAAAAATGGTAATAACAAAATAGCAAGAGCCTGGTGTCAAATAAGGAAATATAAACCTAAATGTGTGTTAGGTTTAAACACCATCTAAAACATTCAGAGAAGAAAGACAAGAGAGATTATTTAGTTTTACTCGCGAGGAGAACGGATGCAGTTCTACACTGCCATCATCGAGTCCATCCTCACCTCCTCCATCACCGTGTGGTATGCTGGAGCCACCACCAGGGACAAACAGAGAATGCAACGTGTTGTGCGCTCTGCTGAGAAGGTGATTGGTTGCAGCCTTCCATCTCTTCAGGACCTGTACACTTCCAGGACTCGGACACGTGCAGGTCGAATTGCAGCTGATCCTTCTCACCCTGGACATGGACTTTTTGACCTACTCCCCTCAGGCAGGAGGCTACGGTCCATTCGGACCAGAACCTCTCGCCACAAAAACAGTTTCTTCCCCTCTGCTGTTGGACTCATAAATAATAACACTAGGACTGGTCCCACCCCCCACTCTGCTTCTGTCACATGACCCTGTGTTCTCGCACCTGCCTGTTTTGCACTGACCACTGATACTCTTATACTCTATATTATTATACTCCTGTAAATTTGTAAATTTTGTTATATTATATTATAGCTTTATTTTATTCTATTATTTGTTGCATGTCAGTGTTTGTCTACATCCTGCTCCAAGTACCGCAGCAATTTCCTAATGTTGTGAACCTGTTCACTCATATGGCAATAAAACACATTCTGATTCTGATTGAGACGTGCCCAGATACACTCTCCAACCCGCTCTGGAGCACGCCCCTGTCTCCTCACTTTTATTTACATTAGGATGGCCCTGGTTACAATGGGTATCACTGCTCTAAAGGAAGGGGGGAAAACAGCAGCAATACCAAGATAGGATAAATATAATAAAATATGATTATGCATTATTGATCAAGGTCAGACAGTAGGCTGAGTGCGGAGATTACGCTGGGGTGTGAGCACATTCAGTTCATGTTTTGCCAAAATCAGACAGCCCTTGTGTCATAGTCTGATAAGCCTGGCTCCAGCCTTCAGCTGCACAGAAGTGGAAAAGTACTGCACACAGTTTTCAAGCACAAAAGAGATTATTGCAAATACACATGATTAAGACAAATGTGGGATAATATACATAACTATTCTAACAATGTGTTAAATGAAATGTTTGGATCAACATGAAGTAAAAGTGACATTCTATATTTTTTATCATGTATTTCAGGGGCGCCTGCAGGATTTTTTTTGGGAAGGTACACACAGCCAAGTGGGTGACAAACCCTCCACTCAGTCTGCACACTAGTGAAGGAAGAGTCAGCTTTTTTTCTGAGCATTGTTTGTGTAGTTCCAATGTGTAGCTATAAAACTATTAAAACTATTAACTGGGCTAAAGTTGTGCTCTTTGTACAAGTAACACATGCAAATCCAAAAGTCCTGTGTCCTCATTTGTTACTCAGAGCTCCAGGGCATGTGAGGTTATGATGTGACCCAACTCACCCAGAACAGGTTTGGTGAACAGTTAATAACCAGTCACATTCCTGTCTGCTTCCCTCCTGACACTACAGTGTTCAGCCGTATCCCTGTTTAATCACTGGGTTTATTTACACAGTGTGACAGGACAATGTTTCCACCCTGCCACAGGTGTGCTGCTCTCTCTTTTCAACAAGCGCCACCTACCTGCACTCAGATAGACGCAGGCAGGAACTTTCAAATATTCCTGTACTTACTGATACTGCCCAGAAACAGGACAGTCTCAGGTTTGATTCCTGGACAATAGGAGCCTTTCCTTTATGTAGAGTAAAGTGTGCACGTTCTTCCTCCAGTATTTCACGTACATATATAGTCTCTCCATGGGTCAAAGAACTGCCCTGGAAATGAGCAGAAGTTGCTTTCTTCCTGATAAGAACTGACATGATTTGGTGTGTGAAATGTGTGACTGGGACTTCAAACGGAAAAGGCTGCGAGGACAGAGGGTCAAAATGAAAGTCCATTTACGTTCTGATGATGCAGATCTCCACACCCATGACAACAAACAAAAGGCTCTCCCGGCAACCACAAGGTACACAGACACACACAGCACAGACACACTCTACCGACACACACACTACAGACACACACAGCACAGACACACTCTACCGACACACACAGCACAGACACACACACTCTACAGACACACACAGCACACACACACTCTACAGACACACACTCTACAGACACACACACAGCACAGACACACACACCCTACATACACACACAACAGACACACACACTACAGACACACTCTACAGACACACACACTACAGACACACTCTACAGACACACACAGCACATACATACACACTCTACATACACACACTACAGACACACACTCTACAGACACACACACACAGCACATACACACACACTCTACAGACACACTCTACAGACACACACACAGCACAGACATGCACACAGCACAGACACACACACCCTACATACACACACTACAAACACACACACTACAGACACACACTCTACAGACACACACTCTACAGACACACACTCTACAGACATACACACAGCACAGACACACACACTCTACATACACACACTACAGACACACACTCTACAGACACACACAGCACAGACACACACTCTACAGACACACTCTACTGACACACACTCTACAGACACACACAGCACAGACACACACTCTACAGACACACTCTACTGACACACACTCTACAGACACACACACACAGCACAGACACACACACCCTACATACACACACTACAAACACACACACTACATACACACACTCTACAGACACACACAGCACAGACACACACTCTACAGACACACACTCTACAGACACACACAGCACAGACACACACTCTACAGACACACACAGCACAGACACACACTCTACATACACACACTACAAACACACACGCTACAGACACACACAGCACAGACACACTCTACAGACACACTCTATATACACACACGCTACATACACACACAGCACAGACACACAGTCTACATACACACACAGCACAGACACACACTCTACATACAGACACTCTACATAAACACACTCTACATACACTCACTCTACAGACACACACTCTACATACACACACTCTACAGACACACACACAGCACAGACACACACTCTACATACACACATTCTACAGACTTACACAGCACAGACACACACTCAACAGACACACACAGCACAGACACACACTCTACATACACACACTCTACAGACACACACAGCACAGACACACACTCTACATACACACACTCTACAGACACACACTCTACAGACACACACTCTACATACACACACTCTACAGACACACACTCTACATACACACACTCTACATACACACACTCTACAGACACACACTCTACAGACACACACAGCACAGACACACACTCTACATACACACACTCTACATGCACACACTCTACATACACACACTCTGCATACATACACTCTACATACACACACTCTACATACACACACTCTACAGACACACACAGCACAGACACACACTCTACATACACACACTCTACATACACACACTCTACAGACACACACAGCACAGACACACACTCTACATACACACACTCTACATACACACACTCTACAGACACACACTCTACATACACACACTCTACAGACACACACACTCTACATACACACACTCTACAGACACACACAGCACAGACACACACTCTACAGACACACACTCTACAGACACACACTCTACATACACACACTCTACAGACACACACAGCACAGACACACACTCTACAGACACACACTCTACATACACACACTCTACAGACACACACTCTACATACACACACTCTACATACACACACTCTACAGACACACACTCTACATACACACACTCTACAGACACACACTCTACAGACACACACTCTACAGACACACACTCTACAGACACACACTCTACAGACACACACTCTACATACACACACTCTACAGAGACACACACTCTACATACACACACTCTACAGAGACACACACTCTACATACACACACTCTACATACACACACTCTACAGACACACACTCTACATACACACACTCTACAGAGACACACACTCTACAGACACACACTCTACATACACACACTCTACAGAGACACACACTCTACAGACACACACTCTACAGACACACACTCTACAGACACACACAGCACAGACACACACTCTACATACACACACTCTACATACACACACTCTACAGACACACACTCTACATACACACATACACAAAATGAATTACAAATTGTTACTGTTATAGAATTGATTTAAAAAGTAAACTTAACAGGACGAGCAACAGAACCCAAACTATGTCAGACTTTCTGGTGTGAGCAAAAGGTGCTTTTAGCCGATCAAGAAGAAAGTGGCTAGAACATGGAGAAAAATGCTTCAAAGACCTTTTTAATTTGTAATGTCCTCTTAGACTTCGACAAGCTTTATTGATCCACAAGGGGAATGGATGGACACAGTAGCTCACACATCACAATGTCACATAAGAGAAAAAATCTGCAACTACTGTACCACCATGAAGCTTACTCTTTATGCTTCAGTAAAAATGGAGCAGGGGCAACACAAAGAAATACTTAAAACAAATCCTAAATCTTTGGTATTTTTCTGTGAAAAATGTCTTTCCTTTTAGTTTTTCTCGGTGATGTTCAGTAACAAGAGATGCTTATTGCTTTGACATCAACTGCAGTGTAACTTTATCTGAACTGAAATAGAAAAAAACTTGGGGAGCAGTTACAGATCAATATACACCCGCAGTCAAGAATCTAAATGTAAAATGTTGTGTAATCTGTAGCCCAGGAGTTTAAGTGTTATTGATATGTTTCCCTGTTGTTTGGTGTTGTGAGTTCAAAATACAGAAGTGTTTAAGAATGCATTGTTTGTCAGAGTATATTTCTTTGAGCCCATTCATTTTTGTCCTGGACTTTCTGAAAAAAAAGAGAGAAGTTTGAAAGCTTGGGGATAATCAGCTATGTGTTAACTAATGACCACAAGACCTATCATTTTATTTAAAAGCTGTTTCTGAAACTTAATAAATCACAAAGTTATTAAAACATTTTGCAGAATCTTGCATTTTAAAGGTTCTTTTTGAACTCAAAATAATCATGTTATGGATATTATTTAGCACTTAGATGTTTGGACGCAGAAATACCTTCGAACTCTTAATATTTGAATTTTTTCAAAAAGTCTATGGGAAAAATAAATGGTAAAAAATATGTCCAATACTTAACCAACACTTGTCAGATGAGCTCCTTCTGTCTTTTTAAATGTGTGACTTTTCATGTCACTGCAGGACACCCTCTGGATTACAGCATTAAACTTCTTCTATTTGTTTAGATTTAGTTATTGAATCATTAAGCCAACACCTTTAAGAACTGCCTCTGACACAAGAGACTCATTCGAGAATTTTTAAAGAAATGTGTGAGTCACACTGCAGGACATTTGTGTGTTTAGTGTTAAAATACAAAGAAATAAAGTGCAACTTCCTTCTAAAACTATATGTCATTTACATATATATATATATATATATATATATATATATATATATATATATATATACATATATATATATATATATATATATATATTGAGTTGAATTTTGGAGAATGAAAAATATTAGTTAGAAACTCATTTAAAATGAAATGGGCACAAGTCAAGTAAACAGTTCATTTTCAGTGATTTCTATTGTAACAATATCACAGTGAGCACAGCCCTACAGTTAAATATACACTCACACATCACACTTCACACATCACACATCACACACTCACACTTCACACATCACACATCACACATCACACACTCACACATCACACACTCACACATCACACATCACACACTCACACTTCACACATCACACATCACACATCACACACTCATCACACTGCACACATCACACACTCACATTTCACACATCACACTTCACACATCACACATCACACACTCACACATCACACAACACACAACACACAACACACACTCACACTTCACACATCACACATCACACACACACATCACACATCACACATCACACATCACACACTCACACATCACACACTCACACATCACACACTCACACATCACACACTCACACATCACACATCACACATCACACTTCACACACTCACACACTCACACATCACACTTCACACATCACACACTCACACATCACACACTCACACACTCACACATCACACATCACACATCACACATCACACACTCACACACTCACACATCACACTTCACACATCACACACTCACACATCACACACTCACACATCACACTTCACACATCACACATCACACATCACACACTCACACATCACACATCACACATCACACACTCACACATCACACACTCACACATCACACATCACACATCACACATCACACACTCACACATCACACACTCACACATCACACACTCACACATCACACACTCACACATCACACATCACACATCACACACTCACACATCACACACTCACACATCACACACTCACACATCACACATCACACACTCACACATCACACATCACACACTCACACATCACACACTCACAAAATCACACATCACTCACACACACATCACACACTCACACATCACACACTCACACATCACACTTCACACATCACACACTCACACATCACACACTCACACACTCACACACTCACACATCACACACTCACACATCACACACTCACACATCACACATCACACACTCACACATCACACACTCACACATCACACATCACACTTCACACACTCACACACTAACAAATCACACTTCACACATCACACATCACACACTCACACATCACACACATCACACATCACACACTCACACATCACACACATCACACATCACACACTCACACACTCACACACTCACACACTCACACATCACACTCACACATCACACACTCACACATCACACTCACACATGCACACGCACACATCACACTCACACATCACACATCACACACTCACACACACTCACACATCACACACTTCACACACTCACACATCACACACTCACACATCACACACTCACACATCACACACACACACACTCACACACACACACATCACACGACACACAACACACACTCACACATCACACACACACACAACACACATCACACATCACACTCACACACTCACAAACTCACACATCACACTTCACACATCACACTTCACACTTCACACACTCACACACTCACACATCACACTTCACACATCACACACTCACACATCACACACTCACACATCACACATCACACTTCACACACTCACACACTCACACATCACACTTCACACACATCACACATCACACATCACACTTCACACACTCACACACTCACACATCACACTTCACACATCACACACTCACACATCACACACTCACACATCACACACTCACACATCACACATCACACATCACACACTCACACATCACACACTCACACATCACACATCACACACTCACACATCACACGCTCACACATCACACACTCACACATCACACACATCACACATCACACACTCACACATCACACACTCACACATCACACACTCACACACTCACACACTCACACATCACACACTCACACATCACACACTCACACATCACACACTCACACATCACACACTCACACATCACACATCACACACTCACACATCACACACTCACACATCACACACTCACACATCACACACTCACACATCACACACTCACACATCACACACTCACACATCACACACTCACACATCACACACTCACACATCACACACTCACACATCACACACTCACACTTTCACACACTCACACATCACACATCACATATCACACACTCACACATCACACATCACACATCACACACTCACACATCACACACTCACACATCACACACTCACACATCACACACTCACACATCACACACTCACACATCACACATCACATATCACACACTCACACATCACACATCACACACTCACACATCACACACGAACACATCACACACTCACACATCACACACACACATCACACATCACACATCACACACACACATCACACACTCACACATCACACACTCACATCACACTCACACATCACACACTCACACATCACACAACACACATCACACACTCACACATCACACACTCACACATCACACACTCACACATCACACATCACATATCACACACTCACACATCACACATCACACACTCACACATCACACACTCACACATCACACACTCACACATCACACACTCACACATCACACAATCACACATCACACACTCACACATCACACACTCACACATCACACACTCACACATCACACATCACACACTCACACATCACACACTCACACATCACACACTCACACATCACACACTCACACATCACACACTCACACATCACACATCACACACTCACACATCACACACTCACACATCACACACTCACACATCACACACTCACACATCACACACTCACACATTCACACAACACACACTCACACACACACACTTTCACACACTCACACAACACACACAAACACAACACACACACACACATTCAGACATCACACACTCACACATCACACATTACACATTCACACACTCACACATCACACATCACACACACACACTCACACATCACACATTACACATTACACATTCACACACTCACACATCACACGCTCACACATCACACACTCACACATTCAGACATCACACGCTCACACATCACACACTCACACATTCAGACATCACACACTCACACATCACACACTCACATATTCACACATCACGCACACTCACATTCACACATCACACACTCACACATCACACACTCACACATCACACATCACACACTCACATATTCACAAATCACACACTCACACATCACACATTCACACACTCACATATTCACACATCACACACACTCACATTCACACATCACACACTTACACACTCACACATCACACACTCACACATCACACATCACACACTCACATATTCACAAATCACACACTCACACATCACACATCACACTCACACATCACACATCACACATCACACATCACACACTCACACATCACACACTCACACACTCACACACTCACACACTCACACACTCACACACTCACACATCACACACTCACACATCACACATCACACTTCACACACTCACACATCACACACTCACACATCACACACTCACACATTCAGACATCACACGCTCACACATCACACACTCACATTCACACATCACACACTTACACACTTACACATCACACACTGACTTAGGGCCACTGCATTGGCACCACCCGTCCACTCTGCACCGGCCATGGCCAGTGGACTCTGACCCACAGTGTAGAAGTACAGACAAGTCTGTATTGAGCTAATCATAATCATAATCATGGATCAGTTTTATATAGTGCTTTTTAACACTCAAAGATGCTATTAATTCTCATTTTGCTTCTCTGGTACATAAAAAGCATTCAAACCGAGTAGTGGATTTTACACACAGTGGTTGTAGTGGTTATACGTGATTTAAAAATGTGTGTGATCAGAACACAGACTGAGCTGCAAACTCTGGGCTGGTCTGGGACCGCGGCTGTCGCCTTGGACTTTACAAACACAGTGTAACTGAAGTCGGACTTCCTGTGTCTGAGAAGTGTGTGAACTCATGAGAAATGTTCCAGTTTTTTTCTTATTGTTTTGGAAAACTTGTGGTGTTTAAACATGGTGTGTATGTGAAGTATTTGGGGCTTGAGGCGGCCAAACAGGTTCAGTTGGTGGACTCCGCCATCTAGTGATCACCAGGAGACCTGCTCTTAAGAAGTGAGTCATAAACAGACACATTTTACTTTCAGATTATTGTTGGTTATTGTCACTAGAGGGCAGTGCTACACTGTTGTAAGATTAAGGTTCACCCTTTTGTTTTTGGCTAGTGAGAGTTCACATGAAACAACACAGTTGTGCCATTGCCTCCAGATCTGTATCTATCCACATTTGAACCTTCAACAGCTGGAACATAAAAATCACATTTGTGAAATCTGATTTGAAAATAAAGATAAAATAATACCTTGATAATAACTAAAACCGATAATAAAGCAAAGTGAGTTTGCTTCCTACACCAGCAGATCTCATATTGATCACTAGATGGCGCTGCTCATTGTTTCTTCAGTTCAGTTTCTATCACAAGTTCCTGAAAGCAAAGGGTGATCGTCATGTTTGTCACACACGGTGGAAGAAAACAGGGACTAAATAAAATGGCCAGAAGTACATTTAGGCTTACACGTTTTTACAATTATTACACAGCATTAAATTCCAGCTGTGAATAGAATTGTGCTTCTCTGAGTTGTTTTTGGACACCATACTTTTCCTTCTTATTAGGCTCCTCTTCCCACTGTAAGCCAAGAAGTGACTAAAGCTTTATGTTGATATTATGAAATGCTTTGTTTATTCACTGCACCTTTAAATACATTTTATATATTTTATTTTCTGCATTATTTAATATTTTGTCCTTCCAATGAAATTAAGTGTAAATTATAAATCAGATGCCCTGACCATTACCCTTACAGTTACTCTGCCCAAGCATTTTTTACCTTTTTAACTCTTTTGAATCATTTCTACCTTTACATGAGTTGTAGTTTTATTTTCTGATTTGTCTTATAATGTTTATTCTTCTTCTAAAACATACCTGGAGTTGTGCTTTGTTTCATTCACACAAATCCTGCAGATTTAGGCTTTTTGGCTCAAATGAAAAACACTCTGTTCCACCTTGTGATGTCATGTGTCCCCCTGTACACCTTCACAAGAATCATTTGATCATTTGGATCATTTCTAGCCTAGATTTGGATGATTTCAACCTTGGAATTGCCCATCTCTACTGAGCAAGAAGTAAAAGGGAGCTGTCAAATTGAAAACAACCCCTTCATGACATCACAAAGTAAAAAAAAAAACTTGACAACATTTTGAGCTCTAGAGATGTTGACAGACTAATTCAAACATGTGTGAATGAAACAAAACACAACTCCTGGTCTGTTTTGATGAGGTAACGTTATACCATGGCTAAAAGTTCACAAGAGTCAGTTTTTTGCAATATGGGATCAGTAAACTGTGTGCACAATTATTAGGCAAGTGGGTATTTTGACCATATCATGATTTTTATCCATAGTCTCCAACTCCAAGCTGTATAAACTTGAATTCTTATTAGATATGAGCAGATCTGGTGATGTGTATTGGTCCAACAATGGGGGGTGTGGCCTAAGGAGATCAACCCTATATCAAAGTGTACAGAATTATTAGGCAGCTTCTTTTCTTTGGGCAAAATGGGCCCAAAAAGATATTTAACTAACTCTGAAAAGTCAAAAAATAAATAAATAAATAAAAGTCTTTCAGAGGGATGCAGCATGCAAATATATTGAGGCGTGATCACAGAACCATGAAATGTTTTGTTGCAGTCAACAGTGTTGCAAGAAACTCTTTGAGAAAAAACAGACACACATTAACAGCAAAAGACCTGAAAAGAATCAAACATGAAGCAACCAGGAATTATCCTCCAGCGAGCTTATATTCCAGAACTCTAGCCAAAGTGGAGAGCCCAGATGTATAAGGTGTTCAGAGCTCAGAGACAGGGCCAGGGTGAGGAAGCCTGAAACCCGACCACCACTGAACAAGAAACATACACTTAAAAGTCAGGCCTGGGCCAAGAAATATCTGAAGACAGATTATTCAAAGATTTTATGGACTGATGAGATGAGAGTGACTCTTGACAGACCAATGGACTGGTCCATGGCTGGATCAGTAATGGGCACAGAGCTCCACTTCCACTCCAACGCCAGCAAGGTGGCGGCATTATTAAAGAGGAGCTTGTTGGCCTTTTTGGGTTGAAGATGGACTCAAAATGAACTGCAAAACCTATTGCCAGTTTTTTTTTTTTTTAAACAAACACTTTCTTCATGCAGTGATGCAGGAAAAAGTCGTTCAATGCATCTTTCAGGAGGACCATGATTTTTCTGCAGGAAAATGCTCCATCGTGGTGAAAGAAAACAGACCAGACGCTGCAGCACAAAAAACGATCGTCAGCAGAAACTGACTCCATGAATGGCTTATGGACATTTTTGAGAAGAAGGGGGGGCTGTATTGGTCGCAGATTTTTTATTTATTTATTTATTTATTTATTTATTTATTTATTTATTTATTTATTTATTTATTTATTTATTTATTTATTTATTTATTTATTTATGTTTATTTGTACATTTTGAGTTGTTTAATATTCTGACAGAAGAATACAAATACAAAAGTGAGAACAGAACATTTTCATTTAGTTGCATAATAATTCTGCACACAGATTTTCTCAAAATTTCACTTTTACTTTCTTAAATATTTATGTTTGGGTTAAGGTTATTGAGATTTTGGATCGACCCAGAGCACTGTAGTTGTTCAATTATAAAATTAATCTTAATAAATACAAGTTGCCTAATAATTATGCACACTACACATACTCAGATATAATGTGGGGGAGGGGATCCACACGTGTTATGTATGTGTTACTTATCTTTTACATAACCAGAGAACAACTTATAAACAAATGTTCAAACACATGACACACATTCTACAGACACACACTCTACATACACACACTCTACATACACACACTCTACATACACACACTCTACAGACACACACTCTACAGACACACACTCTACAGACACACACAGCACAGACACACACTCTACAGACACACACTCTACAGACACACACAGCACAGACACACACGCTACATACACACACTCTACAGACACACACAGCACAGACACACACTCTACAGACACACACTCTACAGACACACACAGCACAGACACACACGCTACATACACACACTCTACAGACACACACTCTACAGACACACACAGCACAGACACACACTCTACATACACACACTCTACAGACACACACTCTACAGACACACACAGCACAGACACACACTCTACATACACACACTCTACATACACACACTCTACAGACACACACACTCTACAGACACACACTCCACAGACACACACTCTACAGACACACACTCTACAGACACACTCTACATACACACACTCCACAGACACACACTCTACAGACACACACAGCACAGACACACACTCTACATACACACACTCTACATACACACACTCTACATACACACACTCTACAGACACACACTCTACAGACACACACAGCACAGACACACACTCTACATACACACACTCTACATACACACACTCTACAGACACACACTCTACAGACACACACTCTACATACACACACTCTACATACACACACTCTACAGACACACACACTCTACATACACACACTCTACAGACACACACTCTACAGACACACACTCTACAGACACACACTCTACAGACACACACTCTACAGACACACACTCTACATACACACACTCTACATACACACACAGCACAGACACACACTCTACAGACACACACTCTACATACACACACTCTACATACACACACTCTACATACACACACTCTACAGACACACACTCTACATACACACACAGCACAGACACACACTCTACATACACACACTCTACAGACACACACTCTACAGACACACACAGCACAGACACACACTCTACAGACACATACTCTATAGACACACACTCTACAGACACACACAGCACAGACACACACTCTACAGACACACACTCGACAGACACACTCTACAAACACACTCTATATTCACACACGCTGCATACACACACTCTACATACACACACTCTACAGACACACACAGCACAGACACACACTCCACAGACACACACAGCACAGACACACACTCCACAGACACACACTCTACAGACACACACTCTACATACACACACTCTACAGACACACACTCTACATACACACACAGCACAGACACACACTCTACAGACACACAGCACAGACACACACTCCACAGACACACACTCTACATACACACACTCTACAGACACACACTCTACATACACACACTCTACAGACACACACTCCACATACACACACTCTACATACACACACAGCACAGACACACACTCTACATACACACACTCTACATACACACACTCTACAGACACACACTCTACATACACACACGCTACATACACACACTCTACATACACACACTCTACAGACACACACTCTACAGACACACACAGCACAGACACACACTCTACATACACACACTCTACAGACACACACTCTACAAACACACACTACATACACACACAGCACAGACACACACTCTACAGACACACACTCTACAGACTTACACAGCACAGACACACTCTACAGACACACTCTATATTCACACACGCTACATACACACACTCTACATACACACACTCTACAGACACACACTCTACATACACACACTCTACATACACACACTCTACAGACACACACAGCACAGACACACACTCTACAGACACACACACTCTACAGACACACATTCTACATACACACACTCTACAGACACACACTCTACAGACACACACTCTACATACACACACTCTACAGACACACACTCTACAGACACACACTCTACAGACACACACTCTACAGACACACACTCTACATACACACACTCTACAGACACACACTCTACAGACACACACTCTACATACACACACTCTACATACACACACTCTACAGACACACACTCTACATACACACACTCTACATACACACACTCTACAGACACACACTCTACATACACACACTCTACATACACACACTCTACAGACACACACACTCTACATACACACACTCTACAGACACACACACTCTACAGACACACACACTCTACATACACACACTCTACAGACACACACTCTACAGACACACACTCTACAGACACACGCACTCTACATGCACACACTCTACAGACACACACTCTACATACAGACACTCTACAGATACACACACTCTACATACAGACACTCTACAGACACACACACTCTACAGACACACACTTTACAGACACACACTCTACATACACACACTCTACAGACACACACACTCTACAGACACACACTCTACATACACACACTCTACATACACACACTCTACAGACACACACACTCTACAGACACACACACTCTACAGACACACACACTCTACATACACACACTCTACAGACACACACACTCTACAGACACACACACTCTACATACACACACTCAACAGACACACACTCTATAGACACACACACTCTACAGACACACACAGTACAGACACACACTCTACATACACACTCTACATACACACACTCTACAGACACACACTCTACATACACACACTCTACAGACACACACTCTACATACACACACTCTACAGACTTACACAGCACAGAGACACACAACACAGACACACACAGCACAGACACACACTCTACATACACACACTCTACAGACACACACTCTACATACACACACTCTACAGACACACACTCTACAGACACACACTCTACAGACACACACTCTACATACACACACTCTACAGACACACACTCTACAGACACACACTCTACATACACACACTCTACAGACACACACTCTACAGACACACACACTCATGCCTCAGACGTTGGTTTTTCATTCTGTAAAAATCAGTGAGGAGAAGATATCTGGAGTTCATTTGACAGTCAGAGGTCAGTAGGAACCTTCAGGGAACAGGTAATTCAACATCTTACAGATGATGAGGGACTCATGTTCATTTAATTTGATTTCCTTCAGCCAAAATCATTCATGGTGAGGATTTTAACACTGTAATAGATGACAGTGTGGATGGGTTTCCCCAAAACATAAAAAAGCTAATTTTATAACATATGCAACAGGATGGACTTGATAGACCCTGAATACACAGTGTACCCATGGAGCAATAAAGACATGTCCTTCTGTCTCAGTCAGTATTATTGATTATGTGGCAACAACAGAAATGACACTAAGCTATTCACCAAAAGCAGTTACTGTTGAAATAATTATCTCACCCAAAAGGTCAATATATATAATGGATTACGGTAAATTCAATAAAATCCGAATCATCAATGAGGATTTCAAAAAATAAACAGTGACAAATTGTTTAAAAAAGAACTGATGAAATTTGAAATAAGGAAATTAGATAATTTTTGCTAAAAAATGGCCAAAAAAAGAAAATGAATTACAAATTGTTACTGTTATGGAATTGATTTAAAAAGTAAACTTAACAGGATGAGCAACAAGAACCCAAACTATGTCAGACTTTCTGGTGTGAGCAAAAGGTGCTTTTAGCCGATCAAGAAGAAAGTGGCTAGAACATGGAGAAAAATGCTTCAAAGACCTTTTTAATTTGGAATGTCCTCTTAGACTTTGACAAGCTTTATTGATCCACAAGGGGAATGGATGGACACAGTAGCTCACACATCACAATGTCACATAAGAGAAAAAATCTGCAACTACTGTACCACCATGAAGCTTACTCTTTATGCTTCAGTAAAAATGGAGCAGGGGCAACACAAAGAAATACTTAAAACAAATCCTAAATCTTTGGTATTTTTCTGTGAAAAATGTCTTTCCTTTTAGTTTTTCTCGGTGATGTTCAGTAACAAGAGATGCTTATTGCTTTGACATCAACTGCAGTGTAACTTTATCTGATCTGAAACAGAAAAAAACTTGGGGAGCAGTTACAGATCAATATACACCCGCAGTCAAGAATCTAAATGTAAAATGTTGTGTAATCTGTAGCCCAGGAGTTTAAGTGTTATTGATATGTTTCCCTGTTGTTTGGTGTTGTGAGTTCAAAATACAGAAGTGTTTAAGAATGCATTGTTTGTCAGAGTATATTTCTTTGAGCCCATTCATTTTTGTCCTGGACTTTCTGAAAAAAAAAGAGAGGAGTTTGAAAGCTTGGGGATAATCAGCTATGTGTTAACTAATGACCACAAGACCTATCATTTTATTTAAAAGCTGTTTCTGAAACTTAATAAATCACAAAGTTATTAAAACATTTTGCAGAATCTTGCATTTTAAAGGTTCTTTTTGAACTCAAAATAATCATGTTATGGATATTATTTAGCACTTAGATGTTTGGATGCAGAAATATCTTCGAACTCTTAATATAAATTTTTTTCAAAAAGTCTATGGGAAAAATAAATGGTAAAAAAAACTGTCCAATACTTAACCAACACTTGTCAGATGAGCTCCTTCTGTCTTTTTAAATGTGTGACTTTTCATGTCACTGCAGGACACCCTCTGGATTACAGCATTAAACTTCTTCTATTTGTTTAGATTTAGTTATTGAATCATTAAGCCAACACCTTTAAGAACTGCCTCTGACACAAGAGACTCATTCGAGAATTTTTAAAGAAATGTGTGAGTCACACTGCAGGACATTTGTGTGTTTAGTGTTAAAATACAAAGAAATAAAGTGCAACTTCCTTCTAAAACTATATGTAATTTACACACACACACACACACACACATATATATATATATATATATATATATATATATATATATATATATATATATATATATATATATATATATATATATATATATATATATATATATATATATATATATATATATGTGTGTTGAGTTGAATTTTGGAGAATGAAAAATATTAGTTAGAAACTCATTTAAAATGAAATGGGCACAAGTCAAGTAAACAGTTCATTTTCAGTGATTTCTATTGTAACAATATCACAGTGGGCACAGCCCTACAGTTAAATATACACTCACACATCACACTTCACACATCACACACTCACACATCACACATCACACATCACACTCACACATCACACATCACACATCACACATCACACACTCACACATCACACACTCACACATCACACTTCACACACTCACACTTCACACTTCACACACTCACACACTCACACATCACACTTCACACATCACACATCACACATCACACACTCACACACTCACACATCACACATCACACATCACACACTCACACACTCACACATCACACATCACACATCACACATCACACACTCACACATCACACTTCACACATCACACACTCACACACTCACACACTCACACATCACACTTCACACATCACACACTCACACATCACACTTCACACATCACACATCACACATCACACTTCACACACTCACACACTCACACATCACACTTCACACATCACACTTCACACATCACACACTCACACTTTCACACTTCACACATCACACACTCACACATCACACTTCACACATCACACACTCACACACTCACACATCACACATCACACTTCACACATCACACTTCACACATCACACTTCACACATCACACTTCACACATCACACACTCACACATCACACACTCACACATCACACTTCACACATCACACACTCACACATCACACACTCACACACTCACACACTCACACATCACACGTCACACATCACACACTCACACACTCACACATCACACACTCACACATCACACTTCACACATCACACACTCACACATCACACACTCACACACTCACACACTCACACATCACACGTCACACATCACACACTCACATTCACACATCACACACTTACACACTTACACATCACATACTCACACATCACACATCACACATCACACACTCACACATCACACATCACACACTCACACATCACACATTCACACACTCACATATTCACACATCACACACTCACACATCACACATCACACATCACACACTCACACACTCACACATCACACATCACACATCACACATCACACTTCACACACTCACACACTCACACATCACACTTCACACATCACACACTCACACATCACACACTCACACATCACACACTCACACACTCACACATCACACACATCACACTTCACACACTCACACATCACACATCACACACTCACAATTCACAAATCACACACTCACACTTCACACACTCACACATCACACACTCACACATCACACATCACACTTCACACACTCACACACTCACACATCACACTTCACACATCACACACTCACACATCACACACTCACACATCACACACTCACACATCACACACTCACACATTCAGACATCACACACTCACACATCACACACTCACACATTCAGACATCACACACTCACACATCACACACTCACACATTCAGACATCACACACTCACACATCACACATTCACACACTCACACATCACACACTCACACTTTCACACGCTCACACATCACACACTCACACATCACACACTCACACATTCAGACATCACACACTCACACATCACACATCACACACTCACACATCACACACTCACACACTCACACATCACACACTCACACATCACACACTCACACATCACACACTCACACATTCAGACATCACACACTCACACATCACACACTCACACATTCAGACATCACACACTCACACATCACACACTCACACACTCACACATCACACACTCACACATCACACACTCACACATTCAGACATCACACACTCACACATCACACATTCACACACTCACACATCACACACTCACACTTTCACACGCTCACACATCACACACTCACACATCACACACTCACAAATTCACAACAACCAACATCACACATCACACACTCACACATCACACACTCACACATCTCACACATCACACATCACACACTCACACACTCACACACTCACACACTCACACATCACACACTCACACTTTCACACGCTCACACATCACACACTCACACATCACACACTCACACATCACACACTCACACATTAAAACTTCTCACACATCAAAATTCACAAACTCACACTTCACACACTCACACACTCACACATCACACACTCACACATCACACATCACACACTCACACATCACACATCACACATCACACATCACACATCACACACTCACACATCACACACTCACACATTCAGACATCACACACTCACACACTCACACTTTCACACACTCACACATCACACACTCACACATCACACACTCACACTTTCACATTCAAACCAAGTAGTGGGTTTTACACACAGTGGTTGTAGTGGTTATACGTGATTTAAAAATGTGTGTGATCAGAACACAGACTGAGCTGCAAACTCTGGGCTGGTCTGGGACCGCGGCTGTCGCCTTGGACTTTACAAACACAGTGTAACTGAAGTCGGACTTCCTGTGTCTGAGAAGTGTGTGAACTCATGAGAAATGTTCCAATTTTTTTCTTATTGTTTTGGAAAACTTGTGGTGTTTAAACATGGTGTGTATGTGAAGTATTTGGGGCTTGAGGCGGCCAAACAGGTTCAGTTGGTGGACTCCGCCATCTAGTGATCACCAGGAGACCTGCTCTTAAGAAGTGAGTCATAAACAGACACATTTTATTTTCAGATTATTGTTGGTTATTGTCACTAGAGGGCAGTGCTACACTGTTGTAAGATTAAGGTTCACCCTTTTGTTTTTGGCTAGTGAGAGTTCACATGAAACAACACAGTTGTGCCATTGCCTCCAGATCTGTATCTATCCACATTTGAACCTTCAACAGCTGGAACATAAAAATCACATTTGTGAAATCTGATTTGAAAATAAACATAAAATAATACCTTGATAATAACTAAAACCGATAATAAAGCAAAGTGAGTTTGCTTCCTACACCAGCAGATCTCGTATTGATCACTAGATGGCGCTGCTCATTGTTTCTTCAGTTCAGTTTCTATCACAAGTTCATGAAAGCAAAGGGTGATCAAGCCATGTTTGTCACACACGGTGGAAGAAAACAGGGACTAAATAAAATGGCCAGAAGTACATTTAGGCTTACACGCTTACAATTATTACACAGCATTAAATTCCAGCTGTGAATAGAATTGTGCTTCTCTGAGTTGTTTTGGACACCATACTTTTCCTTCTTATTAGGCTCCTCTTCCCACTGTAAGCCAAGAAGTGACTAAAGCTTTATGTTGATATTATGAAATGCTTTGTTTATTCACTGCACCTTTAAATACATTTTATATATTTTATTTTCTGCATTATTTAATATTTTGTCCTTCCAATGAAATTAAGTGTAAATTATAAATCAGATGCCCTGACCATTACCCTTACAGTTACTCTGCCCAAGCATTTTTTACCTTTTTAACTCTTTTGAATCATTTCTACCTTTACATGAGTTGTAGTTTTATTTTCTGATTTGTCTTATAATGTTTATTCCTCTTCTAAAACATACCTGGAGTTGTGCTTTGTTTCATTCACACAAATCCTGCAGATTTAGGCTTTTTGGCTCAAATGAAAAACACTCTGTTCCACCTTGTGATGTCATGTGTCCCCCTGTACACCTTCACAAGAATCATTTGATCATTTGGATCATTTCTAGCCTAGATTTGGATGATTTCAACCTTGGAATTGCCCATCTCTACTGAGCAAGAAGTAAAAGGGAGCTGTCAAATTGAAAACAACCCCTTCATGACATCACAAAGTAAAAAAAAAACAAAAAAACTTGACAACATTTTGAGCTTTAGAGATGTTGACAGACCAATAATTCAAACATGTGTGAATGAAACAAAACACAACTCCTGGTCTGTTTTGATGAGGTAACGTTATATCATGGCTAAAAGTTCACAAGAGTCAGTTTTTTGCAATATGGGATCAGTAAACTGTGTGCACAATTATTAGGCAAGTGGGTATTTTGACCATATCATGATTTTTATGCATAGTCTCCAACTCCAAGCTGTATAAACTTGAATTCTTATTAGATATGAGCAGATCTGGTGATGTGTATTGGTCCAACAATGGGGGGTGTGGCCTAAGGAGATCAACCCTATATCAAAGTGTATAGAATTATTAGGCAGCTTCTTTTCTTTGGGCAAAATGGGCCCAAAAAGATATTTAACTAACTCTGAAAAGTCAAAATAAAAAATAAAAATAAAAAAAGTCTTTCAGAGGGATGCAGCATGCAAATATATTGAGGCGTGATCACAGGACCATGAAATGTTTTGTTGCAGTCAAAAGTGTTGCAAGAAACCCTTTGAGAAAAAAAAGACACACATTAACAGCAAAAGACCTGAAAAGAATCAAACATGAAGCAACCAGGAATTATCCTCCAGCGAGCTTATATTCCAGAACTCTAGCCAAAGTGGAGAGCCCAGATGTATAAGGTGTTCAGAGCTCAGAGACAGGGCCAGGGTGAGGAAGCCTGAAACCCGACCACCACTGAACAAGAAACATACACTTAAAAGTCAGGCCTGGGCCAAGAAATATCTGAAGACAGATTATTCAAAGATTTTATGGACTGATGAGATGAGAGTGACTCTTGACAGACCAATGGACTGGTCCATGGCTGGATCAGTAATGGGCACAGAGCTCCACTTCCACTCCAACGCCAGCAAGGTGGAGGTATTATTAAAGAGGAGCTTGTTGGCCTTTTTGGGTTGAAGATGGACTCAAAATGAACTGCAAAACCTATTGCCAGTTTTTTTTTTTTTTTAAACAAACACTTTCTTCATGCAGTGATGCAGGAAAAAGTCGTTCAATGCATCTTTCAGGAGGACCATGATTTTTCTGCAGGAAAATGCTCCATCGTGGTGAAAGAAAACAGACCAGACGCTGCAGCACAAAAAACGATCGTCAGCAGAAACTGACTCCATGAATGGCTTATGGACATTTTTGAGAAGACGGGGGGGCTGTATTGGTCGCAGATTATTTATTTATTTATTTATTTATTTATTATTTATGTTTATTTGTACATTTTGAGTTGTTTAATATTCTGACAGAAGAATACAAATACAAAAGTGAGAACAGAACATTTTCATTTAGTTGCATAATAATTCTGCACACAGATTTTCTCAAAATTTCACTTTTACTTTCTTAAATATTTATGTTTGGGTTAAGGTTATTGAGATTTTGGATCGACCCAGAGCACTGTAGTTGTTCAATTATAAAATTAATCTTAATAAATACAAGTTGCCTAATAATTATGCACACTAAACATACTCAGATATAATGTGGGGGAGGGGATCCACACGTGTTATGTATGTGTTACTTATCTTTTACATAACCAGAGAACAACTTATAAACAAATGTTCAAACACATGACACACATTCTACAGACACACACTCTACAGACACACACTCTACAGACACACACTCTACAGACACACACTCTACATACACACACTCTACATACACACACTCTACAGACACACACTCTACATACACACACTCTACATACACACACTCTATAGACACACACAGCACAGACACACACTCCACAGACACACACTCTACATACACACACTCTACATACACACACTCTACAGACACACACACTCTACAGACACACACTCCACATACACACACTCTACATACACACAGTCTACATCACCACACAGTACAGACACACACTCTACAGACACACACTCTACAAACACACACTCTACAGACACACACTCTACATACACACACTCCACAGACACACACTCTACAGACACACACTCTACAGACACACACTCCACAGACACACACTCTACATACACACAATAAACAGACACACACACTCTACAGACACACACTCTACATACACACACTCTACATACACACACTCTACACACACACACTCTACATACACACACTCCACAGACACACACTCTACAGACACACACTCTACAGACACACTCTACATACACACACTCCACAGACACACACTCTACATACACACACTCTACAGACACACACTCTACATACACACACTCTACATACACACACTCTACATACACACACTCTACAGACACACACTCTACATACACACACTCTACATACACACACTCTACAGACACACACTCTACAGACACACAGTCTCACAGAAACACGCACTCTACATACACACACTCTCCACAGACACACACACTCTCTACATACACACACTCTACATACACACACTTTCTACATACACACACTCCACAGACACACACACACTCTACATCCACACACACTACATACACACACTCTACAGACACACACTCTACTTACACACACTCTACATACTCACACTGTTCACAGACTATCTCTACTTAGACATACTCTACAGACACACACTCTACAGACACACACTCTACATACACACACTCTACATACACACACACTCTACATACACACACACACTACATACACACACTCTACAGACACACACTCTACAGACACACACTCTACATACACACACTCTACAGACACACACAGCACAGACACACACTCTACATACACACACTCTACATACACACACTCTACATACACACACTCTACAGACACACACAGCACAGACACACACTCCACAGACACACACAGCACAGACACACACTCCACAGACACACACTCTACAGACACACACTCTACATACACACACTCTACAGACACACACTCTACAGACACACTCTACAGACACACACTCTACATACACACACTCTACATACACACACTCTACATACACACACTCTACATACACACACTCTACAGACACACACTCTACATACACACACTCTACATACACACACTCTACATACACACACTCTACATACACACACTCTACAGACACACACTCTACAGACACACACTCTACAGACACACAAAGCACAGACACACACTTTCACAGACACACACTCCACAGACACACACACTTACATACACACACTTCCACAGACACACACTTTCACAGACACACACTTCTACAGACACACTCTACAGACACACACTCTACATACACACACTTACAGACACACACTTACATACACACACTTACAGACACACACTTCTACAGACACACACTCTACAGACACACATTTACAGACACACACTCTACATACACACACTCCACAGACACACACTCTACAGACACACAATTCACAGACACACACAGTACAGACACACACTTACATACACCCACTCCACAGACACACACTCAACAGACACACACTCTACATACACACACTCTACATACACACACTCTACATACACACACTCTACAGACACACACTCTACAGACACACACTCTACAGACACACACTCTACAGACACACACAGCACAGACACACACTCCACAGACACACACTCCACAGACACACACTCTACATACACACACTCTACAGACACACACTCTACATACACACACTCTACAGACACACACTCTACAGACACACACTCTACATACACACACTCTACAGACACACACTCTACATACACACACTCTACAGACACACACTCTACAGACACACACTCTACAGACACACACTCCACAGACACACACTCTACATACACACATTTCACAGACACACACTCTACAGACACACACTCTACAGACACACACAGCACAGACACACACTCTACATACACACACTCTACATACACACACTCTACATACACACACTCTACATACACACACTCTACATACACACACTCTACATACACACACTCTACAGACACACACTCTACATACACACACTCTACATACACACATACACAAAATGAATTACAAATTGTTACTGTTATGGAATTGATTAAAAAAGTAAACTTAACAGGACGAGCAACAGAACCCAAACTATGTCAGACTTTCTGGTGTGAGCAAAAGGTGCTTTTAGCCGATCAAGAAGAAAGTGGCTAGAACATGGAGAAAAATGCTTCAAAGACCTTTTTAATTTGTAATGTCCTCTTAGACTTCGACAAGCTTTATTGATCCACAAGGGGAATGGATGGACACAGTAGCTCACACATCACAATGTCACATAAGAACAAAGAGAAAAAATCTGCAACTACTGTACCACCATGAAGCTTACTCTTTATGCTTCAGTAAAAATGGAGCAGGGGCAACACAAAGAAATTCTTAAAACAAATCCTAAATCTTTGGTATTTTTCTGTGAAAAATGTCTTTCCTTTTAGTTTTTCTCGGTGATGTTCAGTAACAAGAGATGCTTATTGCTTTGACATCAACTGCAGTGTAACTTTATCTGATCTGAAACAGAAAAAAACTTGGGGAGCAGTTACAGATCAATATACACCCGCAGTCAAGAATCTAAATGTAAAATGTTGTGTAATCTGTAGCCCAGGAGTTTAAGTGTTATTGATATGTTTCCCTGTTGTTTGGTGTTGTGAGTTCAAAATATAGAAGTGTTTAAGAATGCATTGTTTGTCAGAGTATATTTCTTTGAGCCCATTCATTTTTGTCGTGGACTTTCTGAAAAAAAAAAAAGAGAGAAGTTTGAAAGCTTGGGGATAATCAGCTATGTGTTAACTAATGAGCACAAGACCTATCATTTTATTTAAAAGCTGTTTCTGAAACTTAATAAATCACAAAGTTATCAAAACATTTTGCAGAATCTTGCATCTTAAAGGCTCTTTTTGGACTCAAAATAATCATGTTATGGATATTATTTAGCACTTAGATGTTTGGACGCAGAAATATCTTCGAACTCTTAATATTTGAATTTTTTCAAAAAGTCTACGGGAAAAATAAATGGTAAAAAGAATGTCCAATACTTAACCAACACTTGTCAGATGAGCTCCTTCTGTCTTTTTAAATGTGTGACTTTTCATGTCACTGCAGGACACCCTCTGGATTACAGCATTAAACTTCTTCTATTTGTTTAGATTTAGTTATTGAATCATTAAGCCAACACCTTTAAGAACTGCCTCTGACACAAGAGACTCATTCGAGAATTTTTAAAGAAATGTGTGAGTCACACTGCAGGACATTTGTGTGTTTAGTGTTAAAATACAAAGAAATAAAGTGCAACTTCCTTCTTAAACTATATGTCATTTACATATATATATATATATATATATATATATATATATATATATATATATATATATATATATATATATATATATACATATATATATCTGTGTTGAGTTGAATTTTGGAGAATGAAAAATATTAGTTAGAAACTCATTTAAAATGAAATGGGCACAAGTCAAGTAAACAGTTCATTTTCAGTGATTTCTATTGTAACAATATCACAGTGGGCACAGCCCTACAGTTAAATATACACTCACACTTCACACATCACACATCACACACTCACACATCACACACTCACACATAACACATCACACATCACACATCACACACTCACACATCACACACTCACACATCACACACTCACACATTCAGACATCACACACTCACACATCACACGCTCACACATCACACACTCACACATTCAGACATCACACACTCACACATCACACACTCACATATTCACACATCACACACACTCACATTCACACATCACACACTTACACACTCACACATCACACACTGACTCAGGGCCACTGCATTGGCACCACCCGTCCACTCTGCACCGGCCATGGCCAGTGGACTCTGACCCACAGTGTAGAAGTACAGACAAGTCTGTATTGAGCTAATCATAATCATAATCATGGATCAGTTTTATATAGTGCTTTTTAACACTCAAAGATGCTATTAATTCTCATTTTGCTTCTCTGGTACATAAAAAGCATTCAAACCAAGTAGTGGGTTTTACACACAGTGGTTGTAGTGGTTATACGTGATTTAAAAATGTGTGTGATCAGAACACAGACTGAGCTGCAAACTCTGGGCTGGTCTGGGACCGCGCTGTCGCTTTGACTTTACAAACACAGTGTAACTGAAGTCGGACTTCCTGTGTCTGAGAAGTGTGTGAACTCATGAGAAATGTTCCAGTTTTTTTCTTATTGTTTTGGAAAACTTGTGGTGTTTAAACATGGTGTGTATGTAAAGTATTTGGGGCTTTGAGGTGGCCAAACAGGTTCAGTTGGTGGACTCCGCCATCTAGTGATCACCAGGAGACCTGCTCTTAAGAAGTGAGTCATAAACAGACACATTTTACTTTCAGATTATTGTTGGTTATTGTCACTAGAGGGCAGTGCTACACTGTTGTAAGATTAAGGTTCACCCTTTTGTTTTTGGCTAGTGAGAGTTCACATGAAACAACACAGTTGTGCCATTGCCTCCAGATCTGTATCTATCCACATTTGAACCTTCAACAGCTGGAGCATAAAAATCACATTTGTGAAATCTGATTTGAAAATAAACATAAAATAATACCTTGATAATAACTAAAACCGATAATAAAGCAAAGTGAGTTTGCTTCCTACACCAGCAGATCTCATATTGATCATTAGATGGCGCGGCTCATTGTTTCTTCAGTTCAGTTTCTATCACAAGTTCCTGAAAGTTAAAGGGTGATCGTCATGTTTGTCACACACGGTGGAAGAAAACAGGGACTAAATAAAATGGCCAGAAGTACATTTAGGCTTACACGTTTTTACAATTATTACACAGCATTAAATTCCAGCTGTGAATAGAATTGTGCTTCTCTGAGTTGTTTTTGGACACCATACTTTTCCTTCTTATTAGGCTCCTCTTCCCACTGTAAGCCAAGAAGTGACTAAAGCTTTATGTTGATATTATGAAATGCTTTGTTTATTCACTGCACCTTTAAATACATTTTATATATTTTATTTTCTGCATTATTTAATATTTTGTCCTTCCAATGAAATTAAGTGTAAATTATAAATCAGATGCCCTGACCATTACCCTTACAGTTACTCTGCCCAAGCATTTTTTACCTTTTTAACTCTTTTGAATCATTTCTACCTTTACATGAGCTGTAGTTTTATTTTCTGATTTGTCTTATAATGTTTATTCCTCTTCAAAAACATACCTGGAGTTGTGCTTTGTTTCATTCACACAAATCCTGCAGATTTAGGCTTTTTGGCTCAAATGAAAAACACCCTGTTCCACCTTGTGATGTCATGTGTCCCCCTGTACACCTTCAAACAAAACACAACTCCTGGTCTGTTTTGATGAGGTAACGTTATACCATGGCTAAAAGTTCACAAGAGTCAGTTTTTTGCAATATGGGATCAGTAAACTGTGTGCACAATTATTAGGCAAGTGGGTATTTTGACCATATCATGATTTTTATCCATAGTCTCCAACTCCAAGCTGTATAAACTTGAATTCTTATTAGATATGAGCAGATCTGGTGATGTGTATTGGTCCAACAATGGGGGGTGTGGCCTAAGGAGATCAACCCTATATCAAAGTGTACAGAATTATTAGGGCAGCTTTTCTTTGGGCAAAATGGGCCCAAAAAGATATTTAACTAACTCTGAAAAGTAAAAAAAATAAATAAATAAAAGTCTTTCAGAGGGATGCAGCATGCAAATATATTGAGGCGTGATCACAGAACCATGAAATGTTTTGTTGCAGTCAAAAGTGTTGCAAGAAACTCTTTGAGAAAAAAGACACACATTAACAGCAAAAGACCTGAAAAGAATCAAACATGAAGCAACCAGGAATTATCCTCCAGCGAGCTTATATTCCAGAACTCTAGTTAAAGTATGTGTTGAGTTGAATTTTGGAGAATGAAAAATATTAGTTAGAAACTCATTTAAAATGAAATGGGCACAAGTCAAGTAAACAGTTCATTTTCAGTGATTTCTATTGTAACAATATCACAGTGAGCACAGCCCTACAGTTAAATATACACTCACACATCACACTTCACACATCACACATCACACATCACACATCACACATCACACATCACACACTCACACATCACACACTCACACACTCACACATCACACTTCACACACTCACACTTCACACACTCACACATCACACATCACACTTCACACATCACACTTCACACATCACACAACACAAATCACACATCACACATCACACACTCACACATTCAGACATCACACACTCACACATCACACATCACACATCACACATCACACTTCACACATCACACTTCACATCACACACTCACACATCACACACTCACACATCACACATCACACATCACACTTCACACATCACACTTCACATCACATATCACACTTCACACATCACACTTCACACATCACACACTCACACTTTCACACTTCACACATCACACACTCACACATCACACATCACACATCACACACTCACACATCACACATCACACATCACACATCACACACTCACACATCACACACTCACACACTCACACATCACACATCACACATCACACACTCACACATCACACATCACACATCACACATCACACACTCACACTTCACACATCACACATCACACATCACACACTCACACATCACACACTCACACATCACACTCACACATCACACATCACACATCACACTTCACACATCACACTTCACACATCACACATCACACTTCACACACTCACACATCACACACTCACACATTCAGACATCACACACTCACACATCACACATCACACATCACACTTCACACATCACACTTCACACATCACACACTCACACATCACACACTCACACATCACACATCACACATCACACTTCACACATCACACTTCACACATCACACATCACACTTCACACACTCACACATCACACACTCACACATTCAGACATCAAGCACGCTCACACATCACACATCACACACTCACACATCACACATCACACACTCACACATCACACACTCACACATCACACACTCACACTTTCACACACTCACACATCACACATCACACATCACACACTCACACATCACACACTCACACATCACACAAAACACACACACACATCACACACTCACACATCACACATCACACACTCACACATCACACACTCACACATCACACACTCACACATCACACACTCACACATCACACATCACACTTCACACATCACACTTCACACATCACACTTCACACATCACACATCACACACTCACACACTCACACATCACACATCACACATCACACTTCACACACTCACACATCACATATCACACATCACACACTCACACATCACACATCACACACTACACATCACACATCACACACTCACACACTCACACATCACACACTCACACATCACACATCACACATCACACACTCACACATAACACATCACACATCACACACTCACACATCACACACTCACACATAACACATCACACATCACACATCACACACTCACACATCACACACTCACACACTCACACATCACACACTCACACATCACATACTCACACATCACACATCACACATCACACACTCACACATCACACATCACACACTCACACATCACACATTCACACACTCACATATTCACACATCACACACTCACACACTCACACATCACACAATCACACACTCACACATTCAGACCTCCCACACTCACAGCTCACACACTCACACTTTCACACGCTCACACATCACACATCACACACTCACACATCACACATCACACACTCACACATCACACATTCAGACATCACACACTCACACATCACACACTCACACATCACACACTCACACATCACACAATCACACATCACACACTAACACTTTCACACACTCACACATCACACATCACACATCACACATTCAGACATCACACACTCACACATCACACACTCACACTTTCACACACTCACACATCACATCACACATCACACACTCACACATCACACATTCACACACTCACATATTCACACATCACACACTCACACACTCACACATCACACGCTCACACATCACACACTCACACATCACACACTGACTCAGGGCCACTGCATTGGCACCACCCGTCCACTCTGCACCGGCCATGGCCAGTGGACTCTGACCCACAGTGTAGAAGTACAGACAAGTCTGTATTGAGCTAATCATAATCATAATCATGGATCAGTTTTATATAGTGCTTTTTAACACTCAAAGATGCTATTAATTCTCATTTTGCTTCTCTGGTACATAAAAAGCATTCAAACCAAGTAGTGGGTTTTACACACAGTGGTTGTAGTGGTTATACGTGATTTAAAAATGTGTGTGATCAGAACACAGACTGAGCTGCAAACTCTGGGCTGGTCTGGGACCGCGGCTGTCGCCTTGGACTTTACAAACACAGTGTAACTGAAGTCGGACTTCCTGTGTCTGAGAAGTGTGTGAACTCATGAGAAATGTTCCAGTTTTTTTCTTATTGTTTTGGAAAACTTGTGGTGTTTAAACATGGTGTGTATGTGAAGTATTTGGGGCTTTGAGGTGGCCAAACAGGTTCAGTTGGTGGACTCCACCATCTAGTGATCACCAGGAGACCTGCTCTTAAGAAGTGAGTCATAAACAGACACATTTTATTTTCAGATTATTGTTGGTTATTGTCACTAGAGGGCAGTGCTACACTGTTGTAAGATTAAGGTTCACTCTTTTGTTTTTGGCTAGTGAGAGTTCACATGAAACAACACAGTTGTGCCATTGCCTCCAGATCTGTATCTATCCACATTTGAACCTTCAACAGCTGGAACATAAAAATCACATTTGTGAAATCTGATTTGAAAATAAACATAAAATAATACCTTGATAAGAACTAAAACCGATAATAAAGCAAAGTGAGTTTGCTTCCTACACCAGCAGATCTCATATTGATCACTAGATGGCGCTGCTCATTGTTTCTTCAGTTCAGTTTCTATCACAAGTTCCTGAAAGCAAAGGGTGATCGTCATGTTTGTCACACACGGTGGAAGAAAACAGGGACTAAATAAAATGGCCAGAAGTACATTTAGGCTTACACGTTTTTACAATTATTACACAGCATTAAATTCCAGCTGTGAATAGAATTGTGCTTCTCTGAGTTGTTTTGGACACCATACTTTTCCCTCTTATTAGGCTCCTCTTCCCACTGTAAGCCAAGAAGTGACTAAAGCTTTATGTTGATATTATGAAATGCTTTGTTTATTCACTGCACCTTTAAATACATTTTATATATTTTATTTTCTGCATTATTTAATATTTTGTCCTTCCAATGAAATTAAGTGTAAATTATAAATCAGATGCCCTGACCATTACCCTTACAGTTACTCTGCCCAAGCATTTTTTACCTTTTTAACTCTTTTGAATCATTTCTACCTTTACATGAGTTGTAGTTTTATTTTCTGATTTGTCTTATAATGTTTATTCTTCTTCTAAAACATACCTGGAGTTGTGCTTTGTAGGAGGTATTATTAAAGAGGAGCTTCTTGGACCTTTTTGGGTTGAAGATGGACTCAAAATGAACAGCAAAACCTATTGCCAGTTTAAAAAAACAAACACTTTCTTCATGCAGTGATGCAGGAAAAAGTCGTTCAGTGCATCTTTCAGGAGGACCATGATTTTTCTGCAGGAAAATGCTCCATCGTGGTGAAAGAAAACAGACCAGACGCTGCAGCACAAAAAACGATCGTCAGCAGAAACTGACTCCATGAATGGCTTATGGACATTTTTGAGAAGAAGGGGGGGCTGTATTGGTCGCTGATTTATTTATTTATTTATTTATTTATTTATTTATTTATTTATTTATTTATTTATTTATTTATTTATCTTTATTTGTACATTTTGAGTTGTTTAATATTCTGACAGAAGAATACAAATACAAAAGTGAGAACAGAACATTTTCATTTAGTTGCATAATAATTCTGCACAGAGATTTTCTCAAAACTTCACTTTTACTTTCTTAAATATTTATGTTTGGGTTAAGGTTATTGAGATTTTGGATCGACCCAGAGCACTGTAGTTGTTCAATTATAAAATTAATCTTAATAAATACAAGTTGCCTAATAATTATGCACACTACACATACTCAGATATAATGTGGGGGAGGGGATCCACACGTGTTATGTATGTGTTACTTATCTTTTACATAACCAGAGAACAACTTATAAACAAATGTTCAAACACATGAGACTTTCTGCGCCAACAGTAATTAGTCTCACTAAATCAAATGACACAACCAGAGGTTTGGACACACCTTTTCACGCATACGTCTTTATTTCCATGATGTGACATTGCAGAGTTTCACTTAAGAACTCAAAACTACGAATGACACATGCAACAAACAAAAAAATACTCAAAATAATTCAAAACTTGCTCTGGTTCTTAACCTTGTTGGAGGTACTAAACCCCACTAGTTCCATCTGCGCATTCACTGAACCCTTTTTAATTGGAAAAATAAAATATGTTTTTTTCTAATTCAAAGCATAGGTATATATATGTTATTGGTGCACATGTGAATCCATATTGCACATATTTGTCCGGCCACTTTCTTTTTTTGCTCGACAAAGTTTGTATGAAGGGGAAATATTAAGAAATAAATTACACAACACCATCACGACAATCACAAGACTATTGTGCACACAAACGTTTCTGCAGCCAATAATGGCCAAACAAGGCGTGTCATCATGAATCATATGAGTTGGATGTGAGTCTTGATCCCTGCTGAACCCCAGAGCTTGACTCAGCAAACCCCTGAGGTTCGATCAAACCCAGGTTAAGAACCACTGCTTTAGATTAAAAAAAATAAAATAAAATAAAAAAATTGCCTTTAGCTTTTGTTTTGATCACTGCTTTGCACTTTTAGCTTTTCTTGACCCTGACATGGCATAGCTGTGAGTCGACTTCGTCATAAAGCTCACTGACACCAGGCCGAGGGTTTGCAGTGTCAACAAAGAAAAGGATATTTGAATATAAAATGTAAAGTATATTTAGTCAATAAAAATATACTTTATTAACAATATCTCTCAATAGATAAAACTATACTATACAAATAAATGTAAAAACAAAAAAACAAAAACAAAACAAAAAAACCCAAAAACCTCTAAAACCCTGTCCAGGGGTTAAAATATTTACTATTTACAAAGTTGAAATAAATTATTCGATTCGATAGTTTTTGACTATGTCCGCATTTTCAAAGTCATTCAAAGTATATTTAGTTGAGTTATTTAACTCCTTCACTACAGAATTCCATATGTCTTGCTTTGTATTTTTTTATGTCTCCTGTATGTGAGGGATCTTGGGATGATCGCGGACAAACTGGACATTAGTTCTGTCATAAAGTCCAGCTTCTGTCAGTTGAGGCTCTTGGCTAAAATAAAGCCCACAGGCGGATTTTGAAACTGTGATCCATGCATTTGTTACATGCATCTCGACTATTGCAATTCTCTGTATGTAGAGCAGGACCAGTGCTCCTGCAGTTCCTGCAGTTTACAACAGGTCCAGAACACTGCAGCTCGTCTGCTGACAAATACTAAGAGACGTGAACACATCACACCTGAGCTGTGACCTGCACTAGCTCCATGTCTTCTATTGTGTGTAATTTAAAATGCTATTGATTGTGTTTAGATGAAGAGTGTAGCTCTTTGGGTCCAGTCTATTTGAGGGAATTACTGGAGCCCTACACTCCGTCCAGAGCCCTGAGATCAGCCGAGCAACTCCTGTTGGTCATGTCCAAAAGTTGGCTCAAGACGAGAGGTGACAGAGCCTTTTCTGTGGCAGAGCCTGTGGACCAGACTTCCTCTTCCTGCCCTTCCATATCCTCAGATTATCTTGTTTTTTATGTTATTTTTCACATCATGTTATCTGTTTATATGTATATGCTTCTTCTGTATTTGTTAACTTTTATGTGAAGCACTTTGGTCAACTTGTTTTAAATGTGCTATATAAATTGAATTGAGTTTTGCAGGTATCTAAAAAGTATGAAACAAAAAGAAAAAAAGCACAGTGAATGATCGGGCCTGTGTCCAAACAGCTGAACTTATGAATATTTGGAAGTATTGGAGCTACTTTTAGTACATACCAAACGTGTCTGTGTGGTTGGTCTCCTGGATACTGCTTGGAGAATGTCTGGTACGTGTAGAGTACAGCAGAACCAAACTAATACAGGGGCTGGTCTGTAAAGCACAATGAAGTGAGCATTTCAGGTATGTGCCCAGTAACGCCATAAGTGACACGCAGTGGACATAATTACAGGCTTCATTGACCTTTTGATCATATTTAATTACTCTGACGCACCTATTGTATCATCATGGAGCAGCAGCAGCTTTGGAATGACTAATAACATTTTTCATTGCTTTCTCAAATACGACTCTCCCTGGACTAGATCAACAAAACTGCTCTACTCAGTTTTCTGATCTATGTTAATAATGTTCTTTGATTATCACAAATATAACTGGAGTTGTGTTTTATTTCATTCACACAAACCCTGCACATTGAGGCTGAGTTCTTCTCTCAAACTGAAAACACTTTGTTTCACCTTGTGTTTTTAAACTCCACACACCTTCACTAGAATCATTTGGATCATTTCAGTCCTGGAATTGCCCGTCTCTAGTAGACAAAAGGTAAAAAGAGCTGTTCACTTGAAAACTACGACTACGTGATATCACAGAACATTTTGAGCCATGGAGAATCACAATAATAAAGGATTCCTCGAACATGTGTGAATGAAACAAAACACATCTCCAGGTCTGTTTTTGGGGAGGTAACAACATTCTAACCAGGGTTCCTACAGGTTTCTTCAAATTAAATTCAAGTCTTTAAATAAAAACTTATTTCATAGACTTACAAGCAAAAAAATAAATAAAAAAAAAACAAATACAAATTTTTGAATTTTTGTTCATTTATTTCTCAAACAAAGGAATCTGGGGGAGGAGAGACTCTTCCCCGTAACCACAGCCTGAAGTATGTCGCTCGGTGACACAAAACCAACGTTAAAAAGCAACATAACAGCGTTAATCAAACTTTGTGTTCTGCTGAGATTGTCTTTGATTTGACTCTTCTGCTCAGCTTGTTGCTTGTGTTGTTGTAGAGTGAGATCTTCAGTGACATGTTCAGAGGATTTAGACCCGGGACTGTGTTCCCTTCTCAGTTACTGGTTCCGCTGCTCTTTATTTAGGCAACGTTATTTAACCAAATAATGGAGGCTGACAAATTAAACTTTTGAGGAGAAATGTGATATGGAGAAGTTCCACACTGCACAAATTTTAAGACCCAGATATGAAGATTCAAGACTTTTTCCAAGTCTTTTAAAGCTATTATTTCCAAATTCATAAATTCAGTGCTTTTAATACTTTTAAAACACTGTAGGAACCTTGTCTAACACGTCTTAAAGCTCACAGGACTCAGTTTTGCCTAACATAGGCCCTTTTAAAGGTGCTAGATTTGATTTGTATTACTTTTTACTTGTTTTTTATAAGCTCTTTTCACAGCCGTCAGAGCCCTGTCAAAGTAACGCTAGCAACAGCCAGCATAATAAAACGCTTCATAACTAGATGCAGACGGCAGACTTAGTTTGACCTGATTATAGCATAACTGGTACAGCTAAAAATATTGAATGTCATGAAAAAGTGTAATATTTTTAGTCACTCATCAGTCCATTTATTTTTTGACTGAGCTCTTGATGTGACACTTTGTGGAACATGAAAACTACGATGTTGACAAGTTTTGTATCTATGAATCTCTGCATTGATTTTAAAGTAAAATATGAAATATTTGGGGATCATAGTTGAATTTCATACATAAAAGTACAAATTTGGTAAATATTAAGAATGTTAGGTTTGATGAATAAATGAGCAGCCTGGAATGGGTTTGACTTTCTGAAATAAGTGACAATAAATATGGAACATTTCATGATTTCTAAGTTTTTAGATGGTCTGTGTGTAGGTCTGTATGTTGATTGTTAAATATCAGTTTTATTTGTTAGAAATGATCTTAAGTTTAAGCTTATGACCAGCTGTATACATATAATTTTGGGGACTGTGTTTTGGTGAACTATTCTAAACTCTGCACTTTGAAGACACAATATGAAACATGTGATAAAAGGCTTCATTATCATTTAACGTGATTTTTGAAAGACAAAATGTAATATTGAAATAGTAATAAAATACAATATTGCATGTATAATATATTTCCTGAAGAAAAAGTTAATCATTGCATTGTAAAAAGCTGTGAAAAGGGAGGCGGCTGATTTATTATGTAATAGTGGGGTGGGGTGAATGACTTCAGGGGACACGTATTATTCTTTTATTACGAGTGACGTGTTGGGCCAAATATAGATGCTCTTCACCGTAAGCCTTTATTTGAAACCCGTGCTACAAACAAACAGGGAAAACAAAAAAATGATTACAACACAAAATACTGTTTAATCTTTGACCTGACCAATAAGAGGTAAAAGGTGAACATGTGTGGCTTAACATTTCAGGCATTGTGCAGTGTAATTACAGTTACAAATATCGAAATATCGGCGCTTCTTGTTGTAAAACCAGAAGAAAATAAGATCATGGTCGAATCCCTCAGCTGCATAATAATCCACAACTTTCAAATCTTAATTAAACAAGACTTTTTCATGACAAATTTGTGATAGCCTCTTCCTCCCTCTCTCCTGATGATGCTGGTGAATGTCCTCAAATGCATTTTATTGTTGCATTTATGTGTTGTATTTTGTTTAGTCTATATATAGTATTAATTAATAGTGTTTTAATGGCAGCAAACAACGTGAACTTAAGAGGAAAGCAATCATCTAATAAACAGCTTCTTTATGACTGCATGTGATTGTAAAACACTAAACTATAATTTCAAACTCAACCTAACAGGAAAGAAAAGACAGAGACATTTTGTTATGTATATAGATAAATAAAGGTGGGTGTGAACCATTGAACTATTATTACCTGGGTTGCAAACCATTACCAGTAAGTCCATTATTACTGTGAAGGTTTGGGGTTTTTGTCTTGTTGTTTTGTTCCCCGTTCCTTCTGTGCTCTGGCTGCAGTTTACCGGGGTGTGGCTGAGGTCATGCTGCTGAGTGTCTCACCTGCAGCCCCACGACTTAGCCCTCTCCTTGTCGTCTGTTTCAGTTCATGCCTCGTCAGTTCCCTGTCAGTTCATGTCACATCTACGTAAACCCTTATGTTTTCCCTGTCTAACCTCGTCCAGTCCTGGTTTTACCTCATCAAGCCTGTTCCATGTCTCTGTGTCAAGCCTGTCCATGTTGTCCTGCTTATCCAGGAGTTTGCCCCAGTGTCTTCCCGCCCATACGTGTCTTCAGCCTGCTCCCTTCACCTCATCCTGCACATCTGTAATAAATACCTGTTAAGACCTACCTGTGCCTCTGTTTCTGCTTTGAGGCCCTGTCTTACTAACCGGTGTGTTCCAAAACAAACAGCTAAAACATAAGTCATTAACAATACAAAAGATGACCTATTATAATACAATTTATTTCATAATTATTTGAGGAATAAGAATGATGTGGCATTTTCTTGTTACAGATTTTGGCAGAAAAAGATGAAATATGCAAAGGGTACAATCATCCAGATCATGAAACTTACGACACTGGCACTGGGGCTTGGGCAGGGGCCAATAATGTGCTTTTATTTGAAATGTTTCATTTTTAGGCTAAAGAAGTGGTTGCACAAGTCACGAAGCTGCCTAGTTAAAACTATGATATTGTTTCATATAATAAACTACCACAGATGATCCATGAACTCTCACTGGATCAAAAAGTGATTATATAATCATTTCCATTGATAAGTACATTAAACAAATTTTTTTTTTAAGCATACTCTATTTTGCTTGTATCTGGAATCATGCTGTAAAGATTAGAGATCAGGATAAAGGCGGTGCACACAACTATTATACACCCTTATGAGGTGAATCATACTGCGTTAACAAAGAAGGTTCAAAACCTCTTAATTATATCTTGATTCTCTACAAACAATGCAGCTACTGCATTTCACAATTACAAACTCAGCGTCATTACTTGATGTATACACCTCATAGGGAGGAGACACCACGTGAATAATCATTATGAGTAGTGTTAATTATTTGTTACATGACGTGAGTTATTCCAGAACACAGCATATATATTAAAAACAGAACAGAAGACACAAGACACAAGACACTGGACTAACAGAGCACACGTTGAGGAATCCTTCATTATCACAGTGAGTACACAATGCTATTTGTTGGATTTGATTTAAGAAGGAATATTTTTAAGTATTGTGTACTGTGGTTTTGTAGTAGTTCGTTTATTTGGTCATTTTACAGCACTACAAATACACTACAAACTTATAATGCCTGTTAAACAATGACAAAAAGAAAAGCAGTGTATGAACCGCAGTTTCACTTAGAACTTACCATATATATATATATATATATATAAGAGAAAAAATTTAAATAAAAACAGCTGAATGCATAGTTCATTCCAGAGCTTTATAGCTTTCAAAACAACAACATTAAATCCCCTTTTAAAGACTTCTAGAGTATTGGACTTTTTAACATCATCATTTGGCTTGTTCCATATACTAACCCCTATAACAGAAATACAATAACTTTATTTCTTAGTTCTTGTCTTCATCTTTTGCATCTTTATACTAGCCATAGTCACACTGACTCAAATAACTGTACACAAGGAGGAAGCAGATGATTCTAGGCCTTGTGCATCACTACAGCTGTACTCAGGTCAACAAGACCAAAACACAAGTGAGGATTTTTAAAATGTATTTTATTTTATTGGAATGGGCCTTGAGATGTGCCAGCTCGTTTTCGAGGGGGTCCAAAAAAAAACCAAAAATATTCATACAATACAATAGACAGAATACAAAATTTACAGGTTTACATTACAAAACATACATACACACATATACACACAGCTCCCTCATGCACTCCTCCCAACTCCTGCAACAGTACCTGAATATCAAAAACAAAACAAAAAAAGAATGATATAAACAAATGGAAAATAATAAATAAGATGAACTAAAAACGTAAACGAAGAGTTTTGAGATACAAAAACAAAGATGATTTAAATGGACAGAAACATGTTAAAGTTCTTAAGGGTGTGGATAATCTATTCCAGTCTGAAGGGGCTTTGTACTCAAATGAGCTGCAGCCAACTTCTTCATAGATTCGGGGAACAGAAAAGTGAGACAGTGGCACCTCTAAGTGAATATGACAATGTTACTGGGACTAAATATTGATGCAGATAACGGGGACAGTTAAAGCAAATCAACTTTTTAAATGAGTTGAATCCGATGAAATTGACATCTGTTGTTTGGTTGTAGCCAGTTGAGTTTTCTAAATAAAATACAGTGATGGGTTTGGCATGGGCATTTAAGAATACATCTACATAGAGAGTTGAAGAGAACATTTAGTGGTTTGAGATAAGTATCTCTATAAGTATCCTGTGCATTTTGATAAATTGTATCAGCATAGTCAATGATGGGTAACACTAATTGAGTAATACTTTTTTCCCTGACTTCTTGAGCGAAGAGTGTTCTTTGGATGATGTAATCAATATGAGGATTAAAGTCAAGTTTACCGAGATATTTGGTCGATTCAGTTTGAATCATCCTGGACCATCACTGAGCTGAATGTGAAGGTCAGGGAATGGATTAGATTATAGTGAGTTCTAAAAAGTAAACAAGATTTTTTCATATTTTTAGATTGTGATTTGTTGGTGTATAGTGATTTCTTGATTGGCATTACAACAAATTAGTCATTGTATTTATATTAATTGATTGATCAAAGCATTTATACAGCACCTGTGGTTCATTCACTCCACACAACAGTTGTTGGTGTAAACAACTATTGTAGCCACGGCTGCCCTGGGGCAGACTGACGCAAACACGGGCCCCTCCAACCACCAACACACACACACTGTCCACTTTCATACTAGGCAATGTGGGTGAAGTGTCTTGCCTAAGGACACAATGACAGTTTTTTGCCACTGGCTCCTCCCTGCGGCACCTGATGTTCCCAGTGTCTCCCATCCATGTACTGCCCAGGCCCGGCCCTGCTGAAATGTGCTAAAAAAACTAAAAAAAAGGAAATTTTTAGCACATTTGCCGTTCCAATGAGATTTGATTGAAAATATGAAACAGAAATTGATTATTACAATTCATATTTTGCACAGGAATAATTATGCCATATAATAATAATATTAATAATAATAATAATAATAATAATAATAATAATAATAATAATAATAATAATAATAATAATAATAATTAGAATTAGAATTAGAATAATAATAATAAGGAAACAACTGTTGCCAATACAGCTACAACTAATGAACATTTTTATATTTTTCTTTGTCGTTGAGTCAGATACATTGTAGGTTGAAATAAAGTTTGACATATGGTAACCGAAAGCCTGTAGATATAGAATATTCATAAATAAAATGTACTGATGATGGTTTTCTTTGATCTTTAATCGTTGACATTTTGATTTAATAGATTTATTTAATTCTTGTTATAAAGGGTCTTGTGTTTTAGAGTCTGTATAAGTGAGATGATAAAATGATGATGAAATATGAAAATACATTTACAATGATTTTAGAATTGTTCTAGTTAATCATTGCAACCCTATTTGCCACAACAAGATCATTAATGTCATATGTCATCCTTAATTTACCAAAATATAAACAGTCAATACGTATTCATTTATTTTTACACACATTGTAATTGGTTATAATATATTTTATTTAGATTTTTTCCTGTCAGTGACAGTAAAACCCAGGAGCTTATTCCAAAAAAACACAAATATCAGAAAATACTGAAAGGCAATTACATCAAATTGTTATTTAAAAATTCAGCCTCTGAATTAATTTTTAACCATTCCATCATGTTTTCTTTTTTTTTTTTTTTTTTCCAGTTTACCTTCAAGTTTGTAAGTGGACAAGACCGCAAAGGAAAGACCGACTCAAGATTCACAATGATTCTCAGGTTGCTTCTCCTGGTGTTTCTACCAGTAGGTAAGTGTCACGATGAGAATTATTCTTCTGTTTGGAAAACTGTTGATTTGACTCTGACTCTGACCCTCTGATCATGGAACAGCAATGAACGTCCAAACTGTGGAAGCAGCGCTGAAAGACAGATGTCCAGGAATAACAACCACCCCTCTGCCAACTACCACTACAACAACACCTCCTCCAACAACCACAACCACCCTTCCGCCAACTACAACAACACCTCCTCCAACAACCACAACCACCCCTTTGCCAACTACAACGATGCCTCCTCCAACAACCACAACCACCCCTTTGCCAACTACAACGATGCCTCCTCCAACAACCACAACCACCCCTCTGACAACTACCACTACAACACCTCCTCCAACAACCACAACCACCCCTCTGCCAACTACCACTACAACACCTCCTCCAACAACCACAACCACCCTTCCGCCAACTACGACACCTCCTCCAACAACCACAACCACCTTTCCGCCAACTACAACACCACCTCCTCCAACAACCACAACCACCCCTCTGCCAACTACAACGACACCTCCTCCAACAACCACCCCTCTGCCAACAACAACAACACCTCCTCCAACAACCACAACCACCCCTCTGCCAACTACAACAACACTTCCTCCAACAACCACCACCACCCCTCTGCCAACTACAACACCACCTCCTCCAACAACCACAACCACCCCTCTGTCAACTACCACTACAACAACACCTCCTCCAACAACCACAACCACCTCTGTGCCAACTACAACGACACCTCCTCCAACAACCACAACCACCCCTCTGCCAACTACAACGACACCTCCTCCAACAACCACAACCACCCCTGTGCCAACTACAACGACACCTCCTCCAACAACCACAACCACCCCTCTGCCAACTACAACAACACCTCCTCCAACAACCACAACCACCCCTCTGCCAACTACAACGACACCTCCTCCAACAACCACAACCACCCCTCTGCCAACTACAACAACACCTCCTCCAACAACCACAACCACCCCTCTGCCAACTACAACGACACCTCCTCCAACAACCACAACCACCCCTCTGCCAACAACAACAACACCTCCTCCAACAACCACAACCACCCCTCTGCCAACTACAACGACACCTCCTCCAACAACCACAACCACCCCTCTGCCAACTACAACAACACCTCCTCCAACAACCACAACCACCCCTCTGCCAACTACAACGACACCTCCTCCAACAACCACAACCACCCCTGTGCCAACTACAACAACACCTCCTCCAACAACCACCACCACCCCTGTGCCAACTACAACGACACCTCCTCCAACAACCACAACCACCCCTCTGCCAACAACAACTACACCTCCTCCAACAACCACAACCACCCCTCTGCCAACAACAACAACACCTCCTCCAACAACCACAACCACCCCTCTGCCAACTACAACGACACTTCCTCCAACAACCATAACCACCCCTCTGCCAACTACAACGACACCTCCTCCAACAACCACCACCAGCCCTCTGCAAACTACAACAACACCTCCTCCAACAACCACAACCACCCCTCTACCAACTACAACAACACCTCCTCCAACAACCACAACCACCCCTCTGCCAACTACCACTACAACAACACCTCCAACAACCACAACCACCCCTCTGCCAACTACGACACCTCCTCCAACAACCACAACCACCCCTCTGTCAACTACCACTACAACAACACCTCCTCCAACAACCACAACCACCCCTGTGCCAACTACAACGACACCTCCTCCAACAACCACAACCACCCCTCTGCCAACTACAACAACACCCCCTCCAACAACCACAACCACCCCTCTGCCAACTACAACGACACCTCCTCCAACAACCACAACCACCCCTCTGCCAATTACAACGACACCTCCTCCAACAACCACAACCACCCCTCTGCCAACTACAACGACACCTCCTCCAACAACCACAACCACCCCTCTGTCAACTACCACTACAACAACACCTCCAACAACCACAACCACCCCTGTGCCAACTACAACGACACCTCCTCCAACAACCACAACCACCCCTCTGCCAACTACAACGACACCTCCTCCAACAACCACAACCACCCCTGTGCCAACTACAACGACACCTCCTCCAAAAACCACCCCTCTGCCAATTACAACGACACCTCCTCCAACAACCACAACCACCCCTGTGCCAACTACAACGACACCTCCAACAACCACAACCACCCCTCTGACAACTACGACACCTCCTCCAACAACCACAACCACCCCTGTGCCAACTACGACACCTCCTCCAACAACCACCACCACCCCTCTGGCAACTACAACGACACCTCCTCCAACAACCACAACCACCACTCTGCCAACTACAACAACACCTCCTCCAACAACCACCACCACCCCTCTGCCAACTACAACAACACCTCCTCCAACAACCACAACCACCCCTCTGTCAACTACCACTACAACAACACCTCCAACAACCACAACCACCCCTGTGCCAACTACAACGACACCTCCTCCAACAACCACAACCACCCCTCTGCCAACTACAACGACACCTCCTCCAACAACCACAACCACCCCTGTGCCAACTACAACGACACCTCCAACAACCACAACCACCCCTCTGACAACTACGACACCTCCTCCAACAACCACAACCACCCCTGTGCCAACTACGACACCTCCTCCAACAACCACCACCACCCCTCTGGCAACTACAACGACACCTCCTCCAACAACCACAACCACCACTCTGCCAACTACAACAACACCTCCTCCAACAACCACCACCACCCCTCTGCCAACTACAACAACACCTCCTCCAACAACCACAACCACCCCTCTGCCAACTACAACGACACCTCCTCCAACAACCACAACCAGCCCTGTGCCAACTACAACGACACCTCCTCCAACATCCACAACTACAGTAGCAACAACCACAACGACTACAGCTCCTCCAACTACCACAACTACAGCTCCTCCAACTACCAGAACTCACACGACGACAGCAGCAGTCATAGTACCGAACCTAAGTGCAGCAGTAACAGCAGCTACAGCTATTGGTGTGTCATCAACAGCAGCAACAGCAGCAGCAACAGCAGCAGCTGCAGCAGCTGCAGCAGCTGCATCCTCAACCAACAAGACCATGGCTCAGCATGCCTATGATGCATCTGTGGAAGCTCTCAAATCTGCTGAAGAGGCAGCAAGACAGGCTGCGGCATTACTAAATGGAACAGGAACAGTAAATGATACAATACAAGCAGCTCAAATGGCATCACAGAAAGCACTTGAGGCATCCCTTGCAGCAGTACAAGCATCACAGACTGCCCCAGCATCACTGACCCTATATTCAGAAAAAATTGTGGAAGCATCTGTCAGTGCAACAATGGCAGCCCTTAAGGCAGCTGAAGCAGCTAAGAATGTGTCTTCTTTAACTCCTGAAAACCTACAAGCGGCAACTACAGCCATGAATGAGTCAGCAATCGCATCACAACAAGCAGTCAAGGCTATGTTAGCAGCTCTAGAACAAAATATTACTGAGCCAATTGACCCTGTGTTAAAAACATTTATACTTGATGCAGCAAAGAATGCCGAAAACACTGCTGATGCAAACCAAAGAGCTGTTGAAAAGGCAGTAGAGTCTTTAACAGCAAACACTACAGGAGATGCACAACAATTATCAAATGAGGCTAGTACATTGTTACAAAATATAATTACTTCAGCAAACAGTGCAGCTGACAATGCATATAAAGCTATAACATATGTTCCTACCACACCATCACCTCCGACAACAACCTCTGCACCACCAACAAAATCACCTGCAGAGATGAAGGCAACCGCAGCAGCGGCAGCAGCAGCAGCATCTATAGCATCAAATGCTGCTGCAGCAGCAGCAGCCACAGCAGCCACAGTCGCATCTACCTCCACTGGGCCACTGGCTATAAAAGCAAGTGTCGCTGCAGAAGAAGCACACAGTGCTGCTGAAGAAGCAGCCAGAATGGCTGAAGCAGTGCTCAATGGAACCGTTTCACCTGATGAAGCCATACAAGCAGCTCAAACTGCAGCACAAAAAGCACAGGAGGCAGCGTTGGCAGCAAAGGAAGCAGCAGAAGCTCTCCCAGATTCAATGGCATCGTTTAGTGACAAAATTCTTGAAGCATCAGCCAATGCAACAGAAGCAGCTCTCAAAGCAGGTCAGGCAGCAAACAATGTATCTACAATAACTCCTGAAAGTCTGGATGCAGCAGCCTCAGCCATGACTGATTCAGCAATCGCAGCAGAAAAAGCCCTCACAGCGTTACTATCTGCAATACAACAAAATGTCACTGTACCCATTGACCCCAAATTAGAGGGACTTGTGTCATCAGTAGCTGAGAGTGCCGCACAAACCGCAAACAAATCTATAACAGCAGTAGAAAAGGCAGCTGCCTCCTTAACAGCAAACACAACAGAAGAAGCAAACCGTCTGTCAAATGAAGCCTTTGATTCAGTTAAAGATGCCAATAATTCAACAAACCAAACCATTGAGTCTGCTGCAAATATAGTATCAACAAAATCCCCTGTAGAGACAAAGGCAACCACAGCTGCGGCAGCAGCAGCAGCATCTATAGCATCAAATGCTGCCGCAGCAGCAGCAGCCACAGCAGCCACAGTCGCATCTGCCTCCACTGGACCGCTTGCTGACAGAGCAAGAGTCGCTGCAGAAGAAGCAATAAAGGCTGCTGAAGATGCAGCGAAAATGGCCGAAGCAGTCCTCAATGGCACCGTTTCACCTGATGAAGCCATACAAGCAGCTCAAACTGCAGCACAAAAAGCACAGGAGGCAGCATTGGCAGCAAAGGAAGCAGCAGAAGCTCTCCCAGATTCAATGGCATCATTTAGTGACAAAATTCTTGAAGCATCAGCCAATGCAACAGAAGCAGCTCTCAAAGCAGGTCAGGCAGCAAACAATGTATCTACAATAACTCCTGAAAGTCTGGATGCAGCAGCCTCAGCCATGACTGATTCAGCAATCGCAGCAGACAAAGCCCTCACAGCGTTACTATCTGCAATACAACAAAATGTCACTGTACCCATTGACCCCAAATTAGAGGGACTTGTGTCATCAGTAGCTGAGAGTGCCGCACAAACCGCAAACAAATCTATAACAGCAGTAGAAAAGGCAGCTGCCTCCTTAACAGCAAACACTACAGAAGAAGCAAACCGTCTGTCAAATGAAGCTATTGATTCAGTTAAAGATGCCGATAATTCAACAAACCAAACCATTGAGTCTGCTGCAAATATAGTATCAACAAAATCCCCTGCAGAGACAAAGGCAACCGCAGCTGCGGCAGCAGCAGCAGCATCTATAGCATCAAATGCTGCCGCAGCAGCAGCAGCCACAGCAGCCACAGTCGCATCTGCCTCCACTGGACCGCTTGCTGACAGAGCAAGAGTTGCTGCAGAAGAAGCAATAAAGGCTGCTGAAGATGCAGCGAAAATGGCCGAAGCAGTACTCAATGGAACTGTTTCACCTGATGAAGCCATACAAGCAGCTCAAATTGCAGCACAAAAAGCGCAGGAGGCAGCTTTGGCAGCAAAGCAAGCAGCAGAAGCTCTCCCAGATTCAATGGCACCATTTACAGAAAGAATTCTTCAAGCGTCTGCTAATGCAACAGAAGCAGCTCTCAAAGCAGCTCAGGCAGCAAACAACGTATCTACAATAACTCCTGAAAGTCTGGATGCAGCAGCCTCAGCCATGACTGATTCAGCAATTGCAGCACAAAAAGCCCTCACAGCGTTACTATCTGCAGCACAACAAAATGGCACTATACCCCTTGACCCCAAATTAGAAGGATATCTGTCATCAGTAGCTGAGAGTGCCGCACACACTGCAAACAAATCCATAACAGCAGTAGAAAAGGCAGCTGCCTCCTTAGCAGCAAACACAACAGAAGAGGCAAACCGTCTGTCAAATGAAGCTATTGATTCAGTTAAAGATGCCAATAATTCAACAAACCAAACCACTGAGTCTGCTGCAAATATTTTATCAACAAAGTCCCCGGCAGAGATACGGGCTGCCATAGCTGCAGCAGCAGCAGCAGCATCTATAGCATCAAGTGCTGCAGCAACAGCAGGAGCCACAGCAGCCACAGTCGCATCAGCCTCCACTGGACCGCTTGCTGACAGAGCAAGGGTCGCCGCAGAAGAAGCAATCAAGGCTGCGGCAGAGGCAGCCAGAATAGCCGAAGCAGTCCTCAATGGAACCGTTTTACCCGATGAAGCCATACGAGCAGCTCAAACTGCAGCACAGAAAGCACAGGAGGCGTCTCTGGCAGCAAATGAAGCAGCAGTGGCTCTCCCAGATTCTATGGCACCGTTCACTGAGAAAATTCTTCAAGCATCTGCCAATGCAACAGAAGCAGCTCTCAAAGCAGCTCAGGCAGCAAACAATGTATCTACAATAACTCCTGAAAGTCTGGAGACAGCAGCCTCAGCCATGGATGAATCAGCAATAGCGTCAGAAAAAGCCCTCAGAGCCTTGTTGGCTGCGCTGCAACAAACAACCACTCAACCAATTGATGCAAAAACAGTAAAAGATGTTTTTATTGCATTTGAAATAGCATCAGATCTGGTTGCAAAAACAACACCAGAAGCGAAGACTGCAGTTGATAAAGCAGCTGCTTCTATCAAAGCAGCAACTCCAGATGAAGCAGAGCAATTGGGGAATGAAGCAATTGCCTCAGCAAGAGAATCCTTAAAATCAGCTTACAGAGGTGTCACTTTGGCCAACACAACATCAGGCCTCACTCCGTCTATGGAAGACTCAACAATAAGAACCACGACATCAGCAGCAGCCTCAGCTGCCTCTGCTGCAGCATCAACAGCAGCCGCCGCTGCAGCCTCTATTTCCTCTGCTGCAGGAGCAACAGCATCTCCCAAAGCTGAGTTAGCCATGAAAGCAGCAAGGGAAGCAGCTAAGGTAGCGGCCTCAGTGGCAAACGGAGAGAGTCCACCATCAGCAGCAGCACAAGCAGCAACTGAAGCTGCCAACAAAGCTTTAGCGGCAGTTGAGGCTGCAAAACTAGAAGCCTCTGAAGTACCTGCATCTTTGAAAAAGGTGGCTGATGAACTTTTAAACATTGCCTCACAATCAGCACAGGCAGCTGTGGAGGCAGCACAAGCAGCACAGCTAGCCACCACAGGGACAGATGAAGCAATTACTGGTGCAGCTAATGCAGAGACAGAGGTCGCTCGAAGGTCTGCAGAGGCAGCAGTTTCTTTGGGTAGAATGTTAAGTTCTCTGCCAGCTACAGCAGGAGCAACACAGCTTTCCATCTCAGCAACACAAACAGTGGCACAAATGGGAGAAGCAACTGCACTAGCAGCTAGAGCTGCAACAGGTGTCACACAAACTGAAACAGTTGGCATCATGTTAGGGTCAGCAAAAGCAGCAGCTAGGGCTGCAGAGGCCAATGCAATTGCAGCAGAAATTGCACTTCCCCGGTGGAGCATTACTGACCTTCCACCAACGCCCACAACTCCAGCACCTGTAACAAGAAAGGATCGATCAGCAGTATCAACATCTACCGCAGCAGCAGCTGCAGCCACTGCATTAACAGCAGCCACAGCTTCAGCAGCGGGTGCACCACGTCAAGATGTATTAGCGGCCGTGACCGCTGCTCAGGCTGCAGCTGATGCGGCCTCAGCTGTTGCAAATGGAACTCAGCCTTTGATGGTGGCTGCAATAGCTGCCAGAAATGCAGCCGATGCTGCAGACAGGGTTGTGAATGCCGCAAGAGCATCTGTCAGTACATCTGAAGGAGCAAAGCTAATTGAGGCAGCGAACCAAGCAGCACTATCAGCCAGGAGGGCGGCAGAAGCAGCAACAAAAGCAAGCGTAGATTCTGCATCACTAGAAGAGGTGATTGAAACTGCAAATGCAGCCAAGACAGTGGGAGAAGCGGCAGTTGTTACACTGGAGGTACTGGCAGGAGCCCCTCAAAGTCAGGATGCTGAAATACAAAGAATAAAACAAGTCGCACAAATTGTGGCAGATATGACAGAAGCAACAGCCATTGCATCAGAAACTGCAGCTAATGCTGTTGTAGCAAACTCAACTGAGCTAATTACACAAACAGCTAAATCTGCTGCCAGAGCAGCTCAGGCTACAGCGAGGGCTTCTTATGAAGCATTACCAAGAACATCAGATAATGACAATACGGGTACCAGTACATCTCCATCTACACCAACAACTGATGACCCTAATGGAGGCACAAAAATAGCCTTGGCAAAAGCTCAAGAAGGTGCAGTGGTTGCATCCACGGCAGCAGCAGCAGCAGCAGCAGCTACAACCTCAGCAGCAGCAGCATCTGTAGGACCAAGTGCTCGACCTGCAGCAGAAGCCGCTGCAGCAGCAGCCAAGGCTGCAGCCAGAGCCGCTGAACTTGTATCTCTTGGATTGGCACCTTTAAACATGGCTGTGGAAGCAGCAAGAGTTGCATCTAATGCAGCCCAAGAAGCTGCAAGTGCTGCCTTAAGAGCGGCCGACACATTACCTCCTTCCCAATCACAGCAAGTAGCAGACAAAGCAGCCATAGCTTACACCAGTGCCCAAGCGGCTAACACAGCTGCTGCAGCTGCAGCAAGAGCAGCAGCAAATTCCCCAACAAGGGACACACTGTCAAATTCTGCTGATGCAGCGCGATCTGTGTCTAAAGCATCAGCTCAAGGAGCCGCACAACTCCAGGACATTATATCAAACACACCAGCCTCAAATTCAGGAGATCAAGCCATTCTTCAAGAGATCAAGGCTGTGGCTCAGATGGCCCAAGCCACAGGAATAGCAGCGGAAACTGTGTCAGAGACGGCACTGACAGGCTTAACTACTGGAAACATAGCAAATTTAGCAGATACACTATCTTCTACAGCATATTCAGCAGCCCTGGCTGCTTCAGCGACCACTTCAGCAGCTGAGGCAGCTCTGCTGTCAATAGCATCTGCAACTGAGGCTGGAACAGCTAATGGAGACTCAGCAACAACCACAGCTACAACCGTGACGGGCAGTGGAGGCAGCCAGGCAACAGCAGCGGCACCAATCAACAAAATGACTCTCTTTTCTGTGACAATTGCTCTTTCTGCAGTTGTCCTTCTATAAGCCAAATTAATAATATGTATGTACATGTAAATTATTTACAATATTTATTATTCTTTATTTATTGTGTGAATGAGAACTAAAATCCTTGATGGATGTTTTCAGATGTATAGTGTCATTGAACAATGAAATAAAATAATACATTATAAAATGCTACTTTTATTGTTGTTGTGATATGTTAATTTATAAACCACTGATAAGTCTAATAATTATAGCAATATTAAATAATTAAAAAAAAAAAACTCAACTGCTTTAATAATGTGACAACATTCTGAGCATTTATTTATTACAATTATCAGTGGAGCTTCAGTGAAGATTAAATATTATTGCCCAACAACATATACATTTGGTGGTGAGCCCTCCTCTGGGCTCACCACCTGCAGAGGGGTTCATAGGGGGGTCAGGTGCTATGAGTATTGGGCAGCACGCTGCCTTCGCGACCCAGCCGGATTAAGCGGGAGAAGATGGATGGATGGATGGAACATATACATTATATATATATATATATATATATATATATATATATATATATATATATATATATATATATATATATACAAGGTGAATTCACTGAGCATGTTTATATATATATATATATATATATATATATATATATATATATATATATATACATATATATATATATAAACATGCTCAGTGAATTCACCTTGTATATATATATATATATATAAGGTGAATTCACTGAGCATGTTTATATATATATATATATATATATATATATATATATATATATATATATATATATATATATATATATATATATATATATATATAAACATGCTCAGTGAATTCACCTTGTCTTCTCAACACTGCAGGTGTGTTCTCACATGGTAAAGGGCATTGGTCTAAACTGTCACTTTTCATACATAAAGTCAAACATAGCAGCAAAAGTCTATGTAAAACAACAAAATGAGGGAGCAGGGATTTGGCAAAGAACAAACAAGAGACAAAATACAGACATACACAATACCAGAATGTCTTGTTTGATTTCCAATGTACAACTGTACAAATGTACTGTTGATGTATTTGCTATACCAACATCTTTCAATCTTCTTCAGCAGAACTTTGATGGTAAAACTTTAGAAATGACTGATTAGTTTTGAATGAATAACCCTCAGAACCTGCTGAGGTATATTTAATTATAAGGGATGCACCTTGATATGTAACATCTCGTTTGCGTACGTTAACAACATCATTTCCAGAAAAGAAAGAAAAAACGAATCAAACCAAAATAGAAGACAACCGCAAAAAACAAACTTCTCACATTTTAGACACATATTCACTAGCTAGGACCACGCCAACACATGTGCAAAGCGAAAAGAGTTTATTATATTGAGACGAGATGGGTCGGCTGGGTTGAGACTCAGGGTGGGGGTTCAGTCTCAATCTGTCCATGGCCCAGCAGGACAGGACACCCCTCATAGGCGTCTTATGTCCGGAAGCGAACAGATAGGGGATGGGAGGATGGGGTCGACTTATTCGGGACAAACTGGGTTGCCGGGATAGGCTGCTACAAATAAGCTTCTGGGAAATTAAGCTGTGGTAGTAGTGAGCTGTGATTCGCTGGAGAGGAGGCGAAGGCTGTTGAGGCGTGGTCCTGCTCCTGAACCTAAGTTAATCATATTAAGTACATAATTATGTATGCTAAATGCTCTACAATAGACAACATTCACATTATACAATACAGGATCCTAACATACATCTCTGAATTTATCATCCCTACACCATCCATCCATCCGTCTTCTCCCGCTTAATCCAGCTGGGTCGCGGGGGCAACTTGCTGCCCAATCCTCATAGCACCTGACCCCCCTATGAACCCCTCTGCAGGTGGTGAGCCCACAGGAGGGATCCCTACACCTATATTTGTAAATTATTGAGGGGAAAAAGCAACTCTATGTAACACATAAAACAATTTATTTTTTATCAAAAACGGGAGCAGGATGTTTGTAAGTATCTGAAGAATGATGCCAGGTAGATCAATGTCATTGATCGGATTGAGGATGGCAAGTTGTTCGATTAATTTGGGGTTTTGAAGTTAAATGCTCTGCGGCCAGTTTCTTTTTTATAGTAGGAACTTAACTAAATAGTCGTTCAATGTGACAAATTATATACTGATCCAAACAAAATCAGAAACTCTTTTAAATTAAATTTTGTGTTTCTGTTCAGGATTTTGTGGGATGCCTTTTTGCAAATGTCAATTTTCTAAGGAGAAATGTCCCAGAGTGAAAAAAAAAAAAGTAATGCAGGGAATGACCCATTCTTGATGCATGGCAGCCTTCTACGAGTGTAACTTGTTCTGCTGTGCATAAAAAGTAAAGCTGTAATGGAACTATTTGTATGCAATAAGAATTAGCCTCTGAAGTCCATGCATACAAGTGTGCAGTTTGGGTCACACAGGGGATCACACAGACAGAACCCACTGAAAATCAGAGTTCAAAGCAGCACCTGTTTGTGTATGTGTAAAAATTGGGTAAAAGTTGCATTCTCACACTTCTCACAGGGGCGGCCCACAACTGGTGGTTATTAAAAGTGTCTAAGTGACTAAACTGTTTTTTATATGCTTGTCTAAATTGTTTTTAAATTGACTGTATAAAAACGGTGGTGTTTTTTGTTGTAATATTTTCCATGTAGAAAAGAGTAAAGAAGCTAAAGCTTTGTCTTGAACTTTGAGCCAGTCTAGATTAGAATGCATTGTGTTAATGCTGGAACATTTTAGTGCTGCACGAGCAGCTTTGTTCTGGATCAACTGGAGCTTGTCAAGATCTTTCGTTTTAGCTGCTGCCCAAATGCCCTGACAATAGTCCAACTGAGAAATGATCAAAGTTTTCAACACCAGCTTGGTTATCTCAGGTGTCAGATATTGGCAGCATCTTCTTACTGTGTCTAAAGATCGTCCCATATTCTTAACCATAAATTCAATATGTTTTGACCAAGACAATTTATGGTCTAGATATACTCCTAACAGTTTAGCTTCTTTTACCTGCTCTATAAGAGTGTTATTTATTATGAAATGAAACTTTGGATCTGGTTTAATATACTTATTTGAGCCAAGCACCATACATTTTGTTTCCAAATAAACCTCACACTGCAATTGTGCTTTTGGTGTCCTATTTGTGTAACTTTTTAGATCACTATTAATGCAACAATTGCTATCCTTCACAATGAAAAATAAGACATTTTGTTACAGAATGTGCAAATTGTGACAAGTGTAGTGTTGCAGTAAGCTCTTCGGGTATCTTGAAAAGGTGCTACTGTATACAAACCCATCAGTTAAAAAGATAAATTGTACAAATGTATGTATTAGGCCTACCCAGATTATACAGTTGTGGCCAAAAGTTTTGAGAATGACACTGTTGTGGAAAGTTACAGCTATGGTTACAGAACTATAGTTATTAGTACAATTCCTTTCAGGTCATCCTGACATGGGAACAGAGCAAAATAGCCAAACCTCTGCCAAAACATAAGGGAGATTAATTGGGTTGTTATTGAATAGCGCCAGAGAATGCTGAGGAGGGGAGTACCGATGCTTCCTTTAAAGGAATCACATTTGAGATGTTTCGGCTTGCCGCCAGGCTTGACCAGATTCTCGGAAGACAAGATTACTATGTCATGGTGACCTGGAGTTATGTAACTAGTGTACGTGACTCTGGGTGTTGTCTCCTGGTCCTTAAAACTGGAGATCCCAGCATCTGGGGGCTCGCTCCTCGCTGTTTGGATGGTGGTCAGGTGGGGGGCCCTCGTTCCTGCGTCTTCTCTCTCTCCTTCAGTTTTCTCGATAGGGTTAATAACAGTTTGACAATTGTATTTTGTATTCGTTTATATATCACCTTTAATAAATATCATCGAAACCTTTTGTCGGCCTCCGAGGGTTCTTTGAATCTACCACAGAAATATTTGGCGTCACGAAAGACGGACAGAATAGGAGCCACGAAAAGACCAGGTCATCTGTATCTCAGGTAAATATACCTGTTTTTATTGTGTCTCGGTCTGGCTTTTCCGTAAAGGAGCTGGTGGGGAAGATGACACAGGAGGGAGAGTAGACGAGGGACGAGTAGTGTATATATTAAAAAACAGGAAAAATAACAAAAAAAGGAAAAGTTAGGGAGCAGTCTATTGTCCACTTAAATTTGTTTAGTAAGGCACCCGTGGCTGAGGATTAGGCAAACAGAGCAAAATTTTGGGGCTTAAAGTGGAGGCCACGCGAGTCAGCCAATCTGGTCATCATTTTGAAAAAGACTGCAGGTAGTGCCATTGTTTCTGTCCCCGCAGGTCGTGACTAATAGGGCCCCCCATGATTTGACATAGGTCTGGTGAGGATTGGAATTCTGTGTGAAAATAAACGAAGTGTTTGTGGAGCCAGAGTGTCACACAAATGTCACGGGACAGGAATTGAGATGACACGCTCTATACAGCTTTAAAAAAAAAAAAAAAACGGAGGAAAATATTTAAGTTGAGTTAAAAGTTGAGTTAACAGTATTGGCAATAGAGTAAATCTGTTAAAGGCAAACCAATGTTTGGTGGAGGAGCTTTTAAATTGAATTTAATTGAAAATTGAGTAAGGAGACGCTGCAGAGTATATAGGAGTTTAATTCGTTCCACAGGCTATACCTCACAGAGTGCGGTCGGGCTGTGACGTGGTCTTTGACGGAGACAAGTCTTGGACGAATAAGTGAGTGATAGCTTTCTAGGGAAAAAGCTGAAATGGCCAGGAAACCCTGCGTTCAGCGCTGTTTGTGAATATGTAAATACATTTTAAAGTCCGGACATAATAAAATATATCATTATTTCGGGTTGTAAGCTAATAATCAAATATTATAAGTGTGTTGTATTGAAAATTGTATTGTATTGCATTGTGTTGGACAATTTTGAAACGTGTCTCATAGGCAGAGTACAGCAGCCCCCACCTTTGTGAGGGGTAAGAAGCTATTTTTAGAGCGGTGTGTGGAGGAGTGCACCCTCCCTTCGCTCTATTTCTCTCTCCCCCACCTTCCGCGCTCTCGCTCCGCCTTGTTGCTCCGCCTTGTCTCTCTCTCTCTCTCTCTCTGCGCGCGCCCGCCAGCCCCGCCCCTCTCTCCCTGCGTTTTGTCTTAAGCGCGTTCCCGTTGCATTTCTATTTTTGCCTTTTTTGCGTTACGGGGTTCATAGAGAAGTTTGCTAAGTCTGGAAGTGTCTTGTGGCAACGGTGTAATAGAGGAAAAATAATAAGAAAAAGATCTTGTGCCAATAGTTTGTACCAGGTGAGGGTTTTGTCAGTTTTAAACTGCTGTCATGGAAACGAGGAGGAGTAAGTTGAGAAGAAGGTGAACTGGGGAGACAGTATTATTGATCAATCAGGTTTAGGAGTTGAATTTTCGAATTTACCAACATCAAAAACACCAGTTAATAAAAAGAGTACAATTATAGATTTTGAAATAGTTCAAGAAAGTGGAGTCAGGGGCCAAGGGCCAGATGTCAGGATAAAAGAGAAAAGGGGAGGAGATAAGTCATCTGAATCGCAGGAGGAAGGAAAAGTCAGTGGGGAGCTAAGATTACACATAGGTCCAACTACATCGTTCATTAGGTTAGAGGAGAATTCCATGTATCCTCTGTTAGCAAAAGGAACAGAACTCTGTTATACACCATTCCCAACTCTAGATATGGAAGGGTTAATTCTGCGACTTCCATGCATACATGAGGGAGCAGAAAAATGGATTTATGCTTTTGAGGAAGAGACACTCTCTGTAATTTTAGCCATGGGAGACATGAAAGTTTTACTTGGAAAAATTCTTGGAAAATCTGATATGGAGCAGATTTTTTGTGACTCTGGTTTGGGACAATATGTTGGGACACAGGTGCATGATGGGGACATTTTTAATAGACTCCGGCATGTACTGTGGACAGGACTGAGAGAGTGTTATCCAACACAAATACAACCAGACAGCAGTGTCACAATTCCAACAAAGGATGAGGAAAGCCCCCAGGTCTACGTCCACAGCACACGTAAAGAGTGGACCAGGCAACCTGGGGCCCGCCCAGGGCAGGACATTTTCCATCAATTCGCAATGTGGAAGCGTATTGTTGACGGGCTGCCAACAGCAGCACAGAGTAGGTTAAATTAAGCTGTTGGTCCGTATAATATGCAGTCATCGTGTAACACGCCTCCACATGTCATCTATGTGCAACCACAAGGTTGGCCTGCAGGTGGAAGAGGCAGAGGTTTTCGGAGAGGCACGAGGAGAACTGGTTGGGGGAATGACAGGAGAAACTGCAGATGTTATGTATGTGGAAAAATGGGACATGTGAGTTACTCCTGTACCAAAAGGCCGCAGCAGCAGAGTGGGAGAAACTTTACAAATGCGGCTCCTTATGCTGCGGAACCTGGCAACCAGTGGCAGGGCCAGCCTGCAGGCCCCATCAATTCCTGGCAGGGGCCACCTGCTGGGTGCTAGGGGTGCTTAGAGAATCCGATGGGAGTTCATCAGCTGGCAATGACATCAAGCCCTGATGAGGAAGGAACCAATGCGTGATCGGGTTCTCAGGAGCAAAGCAGCTGATACCAAAGTCGGTTCCAGTACCCCTGGAATATCAAGGACATTCTATTGGACTGCCGGTGTTAATTTCACATCAGACACCTTTGAACTTGTTGGGAAGAGACGCGTTGTGCGAACTGAACTGTGCCATTCTGTGTAAACCAGATGGACTAAGTGTGGATGTGGGACATTGCCAAATGCACATTGTAAAAATAAGAGAAGAGATTGTGTATTGGTTGGGACTATATGACATTTTTATGGCATCCACCAGATTGTGGATGGACTTTATTAATGTGAAATTGCCTGAAGCCAGACCACTAGGTTGTCCCCCGCATTGCACACTTCAATATTTTAAGAAAGACTCTGAGGCAGATCCAAAAGGGTGGCTTAAAGTACAACCAGAGAACGCTCAATTCCAAGCATCCTCCATTGTGCTTGGTAGGCAGGGAGCTACAATGGTGGTGGATGGAAATGCATATTTAAAAGGGGAATTCCAAATGAAAAACAGTTTGCCTCATGTTACATTGTTGGTCAATTCGGGTTATAAATCAAAACATTTGGGACCAATGGTGTTAGAGGCACCAAAAACTAATTTTCTGCCAATAGAAAATAAAAACATATGGACAAGTGAGGACAACACATTGAAATTTTGACCGCAGCCTTGGGTTGGGCTATGGGTTACCCAATTGAAATTTTGTCTCACCACAAACTAGTAAATCTGATAGAGAAAGGCAAATTTGTGCTAACAGCACAGAGGCTCACAGATTACCATCGGCTTCTTGAATATCCAGATGTGACAATTAGAGTCTGTCAAATGAAAAATCTGGCAGACTCCCTTCTATTACCAGGTGAGAGAGAACCTCACGATTGTGTAGCGGAATCTGAGAAATACGCTAAATTGCGAGCAGACTTGAGTGCGGATCCATTGCAGGATGCGGAAATCACGTTGTTTGTCGATGGCTCCTGTTACAGGGATGGAGATGCACTCAAGGCGGGGTTCGCGGTCGTGGAGATGAGGGATGGTGAGACGAGAGTGGTGAGAGTGCAGAGCTGTAAACAGCCATGCTCAGCACAATTAAAGGAGCTGCAGGCATTGACGAGTGCATGTGAGTATGCTGAAGGACGAGATGCGACCATCTATACGGACTCAGCGTATGCACATGGCGTGTGTCATTTGTTTGGAGCGGCCTGGAAAGGGAGAGGATTTTTAAAAATCTGATGGTTCACCTATCCAACATGGTGACCAATTGGTAAGTTACTGATAGCTATGATGAAGCCTAAGGCTCTGGCTATCACGAATCACGAAGTGAGGTAATGAGGAAAATAAAATAAGGGAATTTCTGGGCACCGAATTTGCAATAACATGTGGACAGTGTTATCATCACCTGCTCTCTCAATACTGTCTGCTCTCTCAATACTGTCTGCTCTCTCAATACTGCCTGCTCTCTCAATAGTGTTTGAAGCCATAAACAATCACCAGCGTGCCTACCCAGATGGCGCACACATTATAGCAGGAGATTTTAATCAGGCAAATCTCAAGACTGTTTTACCAAAATTTCACCAGCATGTCAAATGTTCTACAAGAGACAACAAAACTTTGGACCATGTTTACTCCAATCTCAAGAGGGCATACAAAGCCATCCCCCTCCCCCACCTGGGCCAGTCAGATCACCTATCACTATTCCTAGCCCCAGCATATACCCCCCTCAGCCGACAAACAAAGCCCCAACGACAGCCCGTTATCACATGGCCTGAGGATGCACTCCCCCGACTCCAAGACTGCTTTGAACTGACACAATGGGAGACTTTCCAACATAACGACCTGGCTACATACACAGACACAGTGCTATCATACATCAAGTACTGCATGGGCATGGTCACTGTAGTAAAGACAGTCCGAGTATACCCCAACCAGAAACCGTGGATGTCCAGCCAGGTCCGCTCCCTCCTCCGGGCCCGCGATGCAGCCTTCAGATCTGATGACAGAGAGCTGTACAGCACAGCTCGTGCCGACCTGAGGAGAGGCATCAAGGCCGCCAAAGCAGACTACAAACAAAAGATTGAAGGTCAACTTAACAACCCCCGGCAGGTGTGGCAGAGCATACAGTCCCTGACCAACTACAGGGGCTGTGCTGTGACACCTGGGGACTCAGACGCAGCACTGGCGGAGGAGCTCAACAGCTTCTTCGCCCGCTTTGAGTCCCAAGCTCAGAAGGCAGCCACACCACCCCAACCCCCTCTACAACCCACACAAACACAAGACACACCCCCACTCACTGTGGAGGTGGAGGACGTCAGACGAGTGCTCCGCGCCGTCAACCCCAGGAAGGCCACAGGACCGGATGGAGTACCGGGCAAAGTACTCAAGGCATGCGCTGATCAGCTTGCTCCAGTTTTCACCGACATTTTCAACCTGTCACTGGAACAAGCCAACATCCCAGCTTGCCTAAAGTCGGCCACCATCATCCCAGTCCCCAAAAAGTCACCCACAACCAACCTGAACGACTTCCGCCCAGTAGCACTCACCCCAGTGATCACAAAGTGCTTTGAAAAACTGGTACTGAGACACATCAAAGCCTGTCTCCCCCCCACCCTCGACCCATATCAGTTTGCATACCGGCCAAACAGATCCACCTCCACTCTGCACTGAGCCACCTCGAGAAAAAGGGGAGCTATGTCAGGATGCTCTTCATTGACTATAGCTCAGCCTTTAACACAATAATACCGGACATTCTCATCCCCAAGTTGGCCAACCTGGGGCTCCCACCCTCCACCTGCTCATGGATCAAAGACTTCCTGATCAACCGACCCCAGCACGTGAAGCTGGGTCCCCACCTTTCATCCGCCCGCACGCTCAGCACCGGCTCGCCCCAAGGCTGCGTCCTGAGCCCTCTACTCACTATACACACATGACTGCAGACCCACCCACCCTGAGAACATCATCGTGAAATTTGCAGATGACACAACGGTAGTGGGGATGATCACAGGGGGGAATGAGGCGGCCTACAGAGATGAGGTCCTTAGACTCAGCGAGTGGTGTGCAGTCAACAATCTGGCACTGAACATTGCTAAGACCAAGGAACTCATCCTGGACTTTAGACGGAACAAGGTTGCCCCTGCCCCCCTGTACATCAACGGCGAGAGTGTGAAAAGAGTGGCGACCTTCAAATTCCTAGGGGTCCACATCTCTGCCGACCTGTCCTGGTCAGCTAACACCACTGCACTGGTCAAAAAGGCACAGCAGCGACTTCACTGCTCAGGAAGGAGCAACTCAACACCAACCTGCTGGTGACCTTTTACCGATCAGCGATCGAGAGCCTGCTGACCTACGCTGTGTCAGTGTGGCACTCAAACTGCACAGAAGCTGACAGGAAAAGACTGCAGAGGGTAACCAACACTGCACAAAAGATCATCGGTTGCCCCCTACCTCCCCTGATCTCAATCTACAACTCCAGGTGCCTTGGTAGAGCCAGAAGCATCATCAAGGACTACACACATCCTGGCTACCACCTCTTCAACCTGCTGCCCTCTGGCAGACGCTACAGGGCCATACCAGCCAAAACAAACAGACTCAGAGACAGCTTTTTCCCAAGGGCAGTCACCATACTCAACTCCAACCTGCACTGAGGAACTTTATTGTCATACCTGCTGCTGCTATGTGCCTGTTTAGCTCCAGGCTTTGCACAAGTCTATGCACAGTCTATGCAACTTTTTACAGACAGTAGCTCATATTAGTCATTGTACAGTCTATGTTAATTCTTGCACTTAGTAGTGTTTTATAGTAGTTTTATTGTACATATCTTTTATTGTTTATTTATGTGTGCACATTATGGAGAAGCTTGTAATCTCATTATACTTGTATAATGACAATAAAGGCATTCTATTCTATTCTATTCTATCAGTCGTTGTAATACATGTTTGAAAAGTAACATCAGGAGGGGGGAAACCCCTCCAGCAGGGCACATTCCGGTACCAGAGGGACCGTTTATGCATTTGGCCATGGATTTTGTGGACATGGTTAGACCAGTGCAAGGAAAAAGATGTTAGTTGTAGTGGACAGATTCAGTCGATGAGTTGAGGCAACGCCATCAAAACATAAAAATGCAGATACAGTAGCGAAATTCCTGTGCAGAGAAGTTATTCCTCGATTTGGCTTTCCAGCAAGAATAAGTTCAGATAATGGTAAAGAGTTTGTAGATAAGACAGTAAAATGTGTCTTACAGAAATTGGGTATCAAACAGAGGCTTTCCTGTGTCTATCCCCCATGGGCGAATGGGATGGTCGAGCTAACGGGGTTTTGAAAAACAAACTGTTGAAAATCTGCATGTGCACAGGTTTGAAATGGATAGATGCCCTTCCATTGGCATTGATGGCATATAGAGCAAGTGCTAAGGCAGCCAAGTAAATACAAAGCAGCCAAAGGTCCACCTTTGGATATTTTGACAAATGACATGAAAGCATATGTGAAATAATTAACGAACACCCACAGGAGCATTTCTGCTTGAGTGGCTTCTTTGTATTTCCAGGAGAAAGGAGACCAGGAGGAGAACCGAAAGTGAAACCAGGTGATTTGGTGTATGTGAAGGTCTTCAGGAGAAAGTGGGGCATTCTGAGGAGAGAAGGACCATACGAAGTGACCAGGGCGACGTCAACTGCGGTTCAAGTCAAAGGTTCAGCTACTTGGTATCACCTCAATCATTGTGTGAAAGTTCATTCTGACTTAGCAGAGACATTGGATGCAAAAGATGATGATGAGGAGTTCCAGGGTGGATCTCCCCTGGAAAGGGGGGAGGATCTTGTTTCTTCTTCTTCTGTTGATGGTGCAGATTGGAAGCCAGCCAATGATGGAGGCTGCCGGCAGTGGAGAGAAGGGGAGACAGAAGAAGGCAGCTCCCGTGGACTAGCCAAGGGTGGACCAGTGGATGCTGTCAATCCAGGAAAACCGAGTGAGGAGAAATATGTCAGTCTATATCATCCTACATTGGCTCTACATGAGACCCCCTCCAAGGGACGTAAGACTGTAATTGATAATAGTGACAGGGGTATAACGACTTCACCCCCATCGAAGACAACTACTCCAACAACGACACCTACTACTATAAAGATTACCCCTACAACTATGATCACAACGACCCCTACAACAACCACTACCACGACTACGACTACTCCTACCACGACTACGACCACGACCATTACTACTACTACTACTACGACAACTGCTGGAGGACGGAACTTCACAACAACAACAACAAGGAGGTTTAAGCAGTAGATAGAACGTGAAGGCAGTGAGGGAGCAGAGTGTCGTAGACTGTTATGTGTGTACCAAAGCTAGACCAGATCAATTGTTTGTGATAAATTCTGCTTATAGTTGGGAAAGGTGCGGAAAGGAAGTAGTCAATGCGCAATCCAAAGACAGGGCATGGTGTTTATTATATTTGGGGACTCCTGGGTATACACACGTGTTCAACTCGAGTGCCCAGGGGGTCACAAACCTGCAAAGGTGTAAGGCCTTAAAGGTGAGAATAGGTGAAAAGAGTGCGCTGTTGGGAATGCCAGTAGGATCGCCATTGACACCAGTGGGACAATTTTTTTTTTTTTTTTTTTTATTCATTCATTTCAGGCAGCAGCAATCACAAAACAACAAAATATCAACATACTGCACAACATGCCAGTTCTACCTGAAAGGGAGTGGGAAGAAGAAAACTTTGAATTCAACAATTCGAATGTGTAGGGAGAATGTGTAATGGGAGAACAGGTGGTAAGAAAATAGGTAAAATTCTTTGGTGATTAAGGGGATAAAGAAACATATTATGGTGTTGACAGCTGCAAAGTACAATGTTGATATTCCTGAGAGTAAAGGGGAGTATCCTACATATAATTGTGACGATGATAATGACGAGAAGGGGGAATCCTTGGACGAGGGATTCCTAAGTTCTAAGGATGTTTCATCTCAGGCTGTTTCATGTGCTGGTAACCTCTGAAACAGACCTGCAACCAAGAGCCTCAAGAATATTGTGCGCAGAGCACAATGAGGTGAAGACTTCAGTAAACCCTTGTATGGACACTTTAATCTGGACATTCTGATCTTTCCTGATTGCTTTATTTTCCTTTATGCTTACATGGTACTTACTACGCTGGAATGTTGTGACTGTCAATGTGATGATGTAATGAATTGAAACTAACAGTAAACACGCGACAGAGGATCGCTCTGAAAGGGGGTCGCGGAGGAATTTTCCCCAAATGAAAAGTGGGGTTTTTCGCCTCCGCCATGTGGTATGGTGATGCAAATGATGATGTTTTATATATATATATATATATATATATATATATATATATTGTTACACATTGTATACTTTATTATGATTATGTAATAATCATGTGATTCCAGGTAATACCCTGGAAAGGGGGGATGTGTTGTGGAAAGTTACAGCTATGGTTACAGAACTATAGTTATTAGTACAATTCCTTTCAGGTCATCCTGACATGGGAACAACAAAATAACCAAACCGTTGTCAAAACATAAGGGAGATTAATTGGGTTGTTATTGAATAGCACCAGAGAATGCTGAGGAGGGGAGTACTGATGCTTCCTTTAAAGGAATCACATTTGGGATGTTTCGGCTTGCCGCCAGGCTTGACCAGATTCTCGGAAGACACGATTACTATGTCATGGTGACCTGGAGTTATGTAACCAGTGTACGTGACTCTGGGTGTTGTCTCCTGGTCCTTAAAACTGGAGATCCCAGCATCTGGGGGCTCGCTCCCTGTCAGGTGTAGGGGCCCTCGTTCCTGCGTCTTCCTCTCTCTCCTTCAGTTTTCTCGATAGGGTTAATAACAGTTTGACAATTGTATTTTGTATTCGTTTATATATCACCTTTAATAAATATCATCGAAACCTTTTGTCGGCCTCCGAGGGTTCATTGAATCTACCACAACACAAATACTAATTTTCACAAAGTCTGCTCCTCCAGTTTTTATTATGGCAATTTGCATGTACTCCAGAATGCTATGAGGAGTGATCAGCTCAACTGCAATTAACTGCAAAGTCCCTCTTTGCCTTGAAAATTAACTTTATCCCCAAAAGAACATTTCCACTGCATTTCAACCCTGCCACAAAAGGACCAGCTAACATCAATTCAAAGATTCCTCCTTTAACACTGGTGTGGGTGTTGATGAGGACAAGACTGGAGATCGGTCTCTTATGATTTTAGTTAGAATAACAGACTGGACACTTGGACACTGGAGGATGGTGCATGACATCATTGTTCCTCTTCTGTTAACCATGGTTATGTGCAAAGAAACATGTGCAGTTATCATTGCATTGCACAAAAAGGGCATAACAGGGAAATTTATAGCAGCTAGTAAGATTGCACCTCAGTCAGCCATCTGATAATCGGATTATCAAGAAGTTCAAGGAGAGAGGTTCAATTGTTGCCAAACAGGCTCCAGGGCTCCCAAGAAACACCCAGCAAGCGCCAGGACTGTCTCCGAAAGTTATTTCAGCTGCGGGATCGGGCCACCACCAGTGCAGAGCTCGGGAATGGCAGCAGCCAGGTGTGAGTGCATCTGCATGCACAGTGAGGCGAAGACTTTTGGAGGAAGGCCTGGTGTCAAGAAGGGCAGCAGAGAAGCCACTTCTCTCCAGAAAAAAACATCAGAGACCGACTGATATTCTGCAAAAGGTACAGAGATTAGGCTGCTGAGGACTGGGGTAAAGTCATTTTCTCTGATGAATCCCCTTTCTGATTGTTTGGGGCATCTGGAAAAAAGTTTGTTCGGAGAAGACGAGGTGAGCGCTACCATCAGTCCTGTCTCATGCCAACAGTAAATCATCCTGACACCATTCATGTGTGGGGTTGCTTTTCAGTTAAGGGAGTGGCCTCTCTCACAATCTGGCCTAAAAACACAGCCATGAGTAAAGAATGGTACCAGGACGTCCTCCGAGAGCAACGCCTCCCAACCATCAAAGAGCAGTTTGGTGATGAACAAAGCCTTTTCCAGCAGGATGGAGCACCTCGCCATAAAGCAAACGTAATAACTAAATGGCTCGGGGAACAAAACGTAAAGATTTTAGATTCACGAAACTCCCCAGACCTTAATCTCACTGAGAACTTGTGGTCAATCCTCAAGAGGCCGGTGGACAAAAAATACCCCACAAATTCTAACAAACTCCAAGCATTGATTATGTAAGAATGGACGGCCATCAGTCAGGATTTGGTCCAGAAGTTGATTGACAGCTGCCAGGGAGAATTGCAGAGGTCTTGAAAAAGCTGGGAAATATTGACTTGTTGCATGAACTCAGTGTAATTGTCAAGAAAAGCTTTTGATGCTTATGAAATGCTTGTAATTATATTTCAGTAAACCTTAAAAACATCTGAGAAAACACCTACAAACCCTGAAGCAGCAGACCCTGTGAAAATGCAATATTTGGTGTCATTCTCAAAACCTTTGGCCATGACTGTACTTTGGCTTTAGGATGTTGCAGTGGTTTAGTGCAGTCTGACTGTGGGGTTCACGCTCGATGAATTTTGGTTTGGAAAATCTGTGCTTTTCTGTCTTAAACCTAAAATCTCTATTGTATTACATAAAATATAAAAGTACATTACCAAGTGTAAAGTAGATTTTGCAGTATTTGATGAAAAATATTTATCCTGAAAGATGCTAGAAAAGCAAATACATCAATACTTTTGTATTGTAATATGTAATATGTTCATGAAAACTAAACAAGTGTTGATTTATATAGTGCTTTTCACAGACATACGTCACAAAGACACTTTACAGAGCATTATTTACAGAGCATTATTTACAGGCCATTATTTACAGAGTGTTATTTACAGAGCATTATTTACAGGCCATTATTTACAGAGTGTTATTTACAGAGCATTATTTACAGAGTGTTATTTATAGAGTGTTATTTACAGAGTGTTATTTACAAAGTGTTATTTACAGTGTTATTTACAGAGCATTATCCGTTGGTGTGAGCTACTATTGTAGCCACAGCTGCCCTGGGACACATTGACCGAAATGCAGCTCCTCCAACCACCATCACTCACACACACACCACTTTCATGCTTGGAAATGTGGGTGAAGTGCCTTGCCTAAGGACACAACCATGACCATTTTTATGACTGGCGCCCCCCTGTTGCACTTGATTTTCCCAGTGTTCTCGTATTCAAGTACTGACCAGGACCAGTCTTATTTAACCACATATATATACACATGTATATGTGCACATACATGTCCTGTATGTGTCTGAAAAAAATGTACAAATCGTACAACAGATCTGGAGGTGGAGTACCATATACGCCCATTTCAAAGAAACGTCAAAATGCACAGGAAAACAACTTTAACCTGCATGAAACATATTGCCCCCTTAATATGCTTGTTTTTAGAATCAGTTCAGCCAAAATTCCATTATTTTTTTTTAAGTTTCAAGTTTTAATCGTGTTGTTGAGGCACATCCAAAGTTATCACCATAAGCTCATTAAAGTGTGAACCAACAGCATAACTTCGGACATAATTTGCTGCACACAGCCCAGAGCAGAAGAACTGAGTTCAGGTAACAGCAACAGTCAACAGCGATAAACACACTCAGCACTCAGCCATCTCCATCTCCATGTGCAGGTTCTGGCTAAAACGAGGCTGCGCAGTCCAGTCCAAGTGGCTTCGTCCTGCTGGTTCCAGAGCAAGTCCACAGTCATAGCTGATGTTAAAATTTTGCATGTATAAATATAACTGCATCATCAGCATACATCTGTATATTGAGATTAGGACACACATCAGGTAAGTCATTCATAGAATTGAGCATAACGGATAGGGCAGGAACTGCAACTTAATTCCAGAAATGGATAAATTTTGTTTCCTATCAGAAAGATATGACTTAAACCGGGTTCATTTAGATAGGTGGTTTACCGTATCAAAGGCCTTCTTGAAGTCCAAAAACACATCACCTACACAGGCATTTTTGTCAAGACACTTTGCAGATTTTGTTGAATGGTGATTACAGAACCCAGAATTCAAATGCTCATTCAACTGTTTTGTCACACATTTTTCAGCAATTTTGGAAATTGAAGGTAGAATACTTATAGGTCTGTAATTAGACATTTCTGCTCCAAATTTAAAAACTGGAGTGACCACTACCAGTTTCCAAGCTGAGGGTAAAACACTTTGTTTAAAGGATAAGTTTACAAGATGTGTAATAGGTGAAAAGAGTAAAAGTAAAGAGTAAAGTAAATTGCTTTAAAACCATCTTTAGACTTTGAGCAATTAAGAGAGTTTATACTGTTGAGCACTTCTGATTCTGATATTTCTTCTATCCTAAAACTGGCAAGAGTTGGATCAATAGCATAGTTAGTGCATTTGTGTAGAACAAACTGTCAAGCAATTTTGAGTTAAAGTACTCATCCATTTCTGTGCTATAACAGTAGGATTTAGTGTAGCTGTTCCATTCATTTTTATTGAAATGTTTTCTATACTATTTTTGTCTTGCCTACCAACAAGTTTACTGATGTATTTCCAAATTGTTTTAATATTCCCTTTACCATTTTCAATAACATTAATGTAAAAATTGGCTTCAGCCTTTAGAATTGTGATTGTTAAAAGGTACATTTCTGCTGATCTGTGGGCAAGCTAGATTTGATAGATTTCTTCACTCTCTTTCATCTTTTTGCATTTCTCATCAATCCATGGTAAAATTGCACTTTGACCCCTCCCCCAGAGGACTACAGATGGAAATTAGCTGTAAAGCTAGAATCTGGTACAAGCATCTCTGCCTTTGTGCTTAATGTAACTGTACATTATCCTCATAAATAAATTAAATGAAATTAAAACGTTGTAATTTCTTTTTCCCTGCTTCCATTTTTCTTAAATGGTGCAATTAATTCATGGAGCTTTGAAGCAAATAAATTACAGCTCATTTCTATATTATTACTTGTTAGAATGACATTCCATCTTCTTTGAGAACCACATGGAGGTTTTGAATGTGCTTTTTAAAATGGTCAAATGGTCACATTTTTATAGCGCTTTTCTACCCTTCAAGGCACTCAAAGCGTTTTACAACAAGGAACGACTCACCCATTCACACACACATTTATACATCAGTGTATGCAGACACTGGGGGCGAGGTGGGTTAAGTGTCTTGCCCAAGGACACAACGACAGCATTCATCTGTGGGAGCTGGAATCACACCAGCGACCTGTGGGTCAGTGGATCTGACCGCTCACCAATGATGTTTATGTTGAGAGCGGGAATATAACCTTGGAAAGCGCTTTTGGAATATAACCTTGGAAACCTGTTCTCTTGTGTGATGATTTTGTAAATGTATGAGTAATATGGTACAGTAATACAGCCCTGTGAGTAAATTATATGTTTTAACAATTCCTTCTGGATTGTTTGTTAATGATAAATCAATACAGGGAGAAAAGCAGGAGGTGTTTTTTTTTTTTTTTTGGTTTGGCTTCTCTTCTATCATTTGTTAGATTAAAAATATCCATGATTTTTTTTTTTTTTTTAACCAATACATGTTCAATAATCACCCGTGATTATTGGCTCTTTATTTAAATCACAGTTATTCAGGAGAATTTTTAATTGGTTGTAATAATCGATAGTTGCAGATGGTTTTTTATTCAATTTGTACATGCAGCTCTTAGGCCAGTTAATATGCAGCAATAATGTGTCCTACCACAACAGTGCAGACGATACTCAGATCTATGTCTCACTGCAGCAGGGACTATGGACCAGTGGACTCACTCTGCCACTGCATCCAATAGATCAGTGTGTGGATGAAAACAACTTTCTCCAGCTAAACTCAGACAAGACACAAGTCAGACTTTGGCCACAAAAACTAAGGCTATGTTCAGACTGCAGCCTGAAGTGACCCAAATCCAATTTTTTCACTCTTATGCGAACTGTATGTGATCTTTTAATGACATCTGAATGACACATATCTGATATTTTCAAATGTGACCCAGGCCACTTGGATATGTATGTACATTCGACCTACACGTCATCAACAAGTGACAGGTTACAGCTATAGTGCTATAACAAGCAGCTGTTGCGAGCCAATGCAGCAAACGGCGACGTGTTTGCTCACTAAAATCGGCTGCCGAAGATGTGTTTCCTCCCGCAAGAGTGATGTGACAGTAACTTTAAAATCGCCAGGTGCTCAAAGCAGCGTCCATGTTTAGGCGACTTCTGTAAACACTGAGCACGCTCACTGTGTGTGACGTCAGTGTGTCCTACAATGATCTTGCAGGACACTCCTGGGGCATTTAAAGTTCAAACTGGAGATCACACACAAGTCACATTTAATTGGAAATGTGACCTTGCAAAAAAAAATCTGATTTCACAAAAAAAATCCAAATTGAGCTTTAAACCCTGTGTCACGATCAAAAAAGGGAAGGACCCAAAAGCAGACAGGGATGCGGGAGAGGTTACAATTTATTCACACAAAATCGTGAATATTGAAGGGGGTAGCAGGCAGGTCAGGGAGGCAGCTTGTAGTGGAGGCAGGCACGGTTGGACAGGCTGGAGCAGAGGACGGAGCAGGAGCTGGGCTGGGCAGACTGGCAGGGAACTGGAGCAGAAAAACAGACAGGTTAGATAAAAACTCAAACTGGGCAGTAAATCCAAAAAAGACCGGAACAAGCGTTCACCACAGAGGTTAACTGACAATCTGGAGTTGGTGAGGAGAAACCAGGCACATATACAGAAGTGATTGAAGATGGCAAACAGGTACGCAGGCCAGCCCAGGAGCAGGAGGAGGAGTCGGACATGCCCAGGAGAAGGAGGTAGGTGAGGGGGAGGGTGAAGCAGGGAGAGACAGCAGCAGGAGTGTACCATGGCACCCTGCAGTGTGCAGTGTACACTGTGAGCAGTCATCTCCAGTCTCTCTCTCTGAAACCTTCAAATCAGGCTAGAAACCTCAGGGTAATAATGGGCTCAGACTTGAACCAACAGCCACATCAAATAAATAAATAACATCTGCAGCCTTTTACCATCTAAAAAACAGCAGAAATCACAGGTGTTCTGTGTAAAGCTGATTTGGAGAGACTTATCCATGTGTTTGTCTCAAGTAGGTTAGATACTGTAATGGCCTCTCACTGTGAGAGTGCATAACATCCAGAACACTGCAGCTCGGGTCCTGACTCCAACCAGGAAGTATGAGCACAGGCGTCCTGTGCTCAGGTCTCTGCACTGGCCCCTGTGGCTCAGGACTCTGCACTGGCCCCTGTGGCTCAGGTCTCTGCACTGCCCTGTGTGGGTCAGAGACTTTAAAGCAGCTCTGCTTGTGCACAAGTCTCTCCATGGCCTAGCTTCAAAGTACATCTGTGACATGTTAGTGCCACATGAACCATCTGCACTCTGAGGAGCTCAGGGACCGGCCTCCTGCTGGTGCCCAGAGTCAGGACTAAACTCGGAGAGTCAGAGTTTCAGATTCATGCAGCTAAAACCTGGGACAGTCTGAAGATGTGAGACAGACTCTACTCTGACTTTGTTTAAATCCAGACTAAAAAGAGTTCTGTTTAGCTGATTGAAAGGTTTTCATTCTGCACTCTTCTCTCTCATTTAATGTCTCTCTCTCTCTCTGTATTTTTTAATTTTATGATAATTATTTATGTTTTGATTTGTTTGTATTGTGATTTTAATGTATTTCTTATTCTGTAAAGCACTTTGAATTACTTTGTGTACGAGTTGTGCTATACAGTACAATTTTCTTTATTTTTTTGGTGACGTAGGAGCAGTCACCCTGAAACTACCCATACACTGATAGAGTAAAACCTGTGAAAAACTCAACTACAATCAACTGGCTCCAATATCTGGATTTGTCCATTGCGACCTCCTCTAGGTGTCTTTTATGTCTCATACACGATCAACAAATAAAGCTAAAAAAGGCTAAATGGATGAAGAAACTTCATCGACCCAGCTCTTTGTGGCGTACTCCACACCAAAAAAGTTCTTTGCAGAAGCCGAGAAATCGTCGGAAGAAAGTTTGCAGCATCTTGAGAACCAACTGGCTATGCTACAAGCAACTCAAATCCAACAGGGTGAGGATATTGAGAAACAGCGCAAGGATCTCACCGTCACACAGATGCATGTCAAGAAAAACAAAGACACCCTGCTGAGATTCAGTGATGTGCTAACTCAAGCTTATTTCACTGGAGAATGGAAGCATCAGGAACATGAAAGAAGGCGAGGAAAAGAACAATGCTTTTACCAAATGGTTCCCTTCCTGTTCTACCCAGCGACCATCACGATTGTCAGTCGAAGTATCTCTCTGAGTATGAAACCTCTAAAGCTACTCAGTGAACACTCCGATTGGTCAGATCTTTCCATTGACCACGATCACAATCACTTTCCACATAAATGGAGGCACGCTGTTTTGTTTTTCTCCCGGATGCGATGATGTCACCAGAGGATGGACCCTGGTTCATGCATTTCTTATTCTTATTCTCTTCACTATTTTGTATTTATTTTGTACACTTGTATGTCGGCCACATCACAGCATTTCCTGAACCTCACATTACTCCAGACCTACAGAGGTACTCTGAGAGGTTGGATAGTGCACAGCAGATTACAGCAGTTTTACCGATGCTGAACCGATGGCAGTGAGTCGGCATTGCCCGACTGCAAAACTTGACATTTTCTCCTGACTAAGCCAATTACCCTTTTTCCTTGTTTGTTCGACCTCATAAGCACACAGCTGTTTGTCTTTAAAGACGCACAGTAAAATCCTACACTGTCTTCAACAGTAAATATCTGCAAGGAGAGTATCTCCAGGTAACAGCTTGTTCAAGATGCCACCCTCTGTTATTTATTTGTCACTGGCCCTCCCTTTCTAATCATTTCAAATATTAGCAACATAAACTTGAGGAGCCATGCCAATAAGAAATGTGATCAGGTTTGTGCTTTTGCCAAAAAGAAAAAATGTGTATGCTTTTTAATGAATACTTCAAAACAGTCCAATATCACTGCAACTTTATGTCATGGGCTCCCTCTCAGCTCCTGTTAACGAGCCCCACCTACCTTAACTGTTTCACCCTCCACTCTAGCTGATTTGATCCACCTGTCCCCACTCTGCATCCTCACTCACCAACCAGCTGCACCTAATGCACCCCTGATTGACCTGTATTTAAAAAGCCCTGTTTTTCAGCCTGTCCTTTGTCAGATCGTCTGCACGTGTGGATCCGCTACCTGCTGCCAAACTTCCCTGCATTCTACCTCTGACTCCTGATAAACGAACCTGGACCTCTCTGTATCCTCTTCTGCTCCTCTGCCCCGGTAAACCCGAACTGCCTTCTGCTCTTGACCTGCAAATTCTGCTTAGCCCTTGTCTGTACTGCTGCCCTGGAGACACCGCTCCACCACCGAGACACACACGCACTCCCTTTTTCCCCTCAACCCCTAATAAACTGTTTAAACGTGACGCACTTGGGTCCTCGTCTGTCTGTTTCCTGACACTTTAAATCCAAAGGGCTTTCTGAATGACAAAGGCATGGCTGGTTGCAGTACATCTCACTCAGGAAGAACATGAATGAGCTTAATCCAAATTCAGGACACAATGTCTGTTGTTACATTAAATTGGTTGGCCAGATCTTGGAATTGGAGATTTAATTTAAGACACATGATGATAAATAAAAAATTGCTCATATTTTGACAGAGCTGATAGAGAGGAAGTTGTGATATCTGGTCCATAGAGACCTCAACTTGCCCCTTTGATATCTGATGTTAAGGCCCAGTCTTCAGACTTAAAATCAGCTGCACTAGGAGAATTATAAGGGGTCGTAACTTTAACATTAACTCTTTGAAAAGACTCTAAAACCTTGATAAACCCAAATAAACTAATACAAATATATAGATAAAACCAACACCAAATATATTTAAAATCCCTAAACTCTTTTAAATGCCCTAACAAGCCTCCTCTACACTTTCCCTGTCTTGATCCCGCCCATTTCTCCAGGGACCCCTTTGACACCTGGACACAAGGACAGACGAGGTGAGTGGACATGCTTAAAACACTCTTCTGTAAAAACATAAATACTGCACATACAATTATATCACGTATCAGCAGTTAATTTTACATGTCCTGTTCCCCTCCAGGACATGCACAGTTAAAGTGCAATGTGCCTCTGGATCTAAAACTGGATGAAAGGGGCCAACTGTTTTCATCCTCCGCATGTCAGTTGTATCACGGGGCTGGTTTGAAAGACACCTTCCTGTAATACTGTAGCCCCCCAAAGACATTCTAATGAGGTGAATCATACTGCGTTCAGAATGAAATAAATCCAGGAAACAGATTAATCGTTTAAATGACATGTTTTGGCACTACAAACAAAGGAGATATTCCTAAAATGTAACTTAACAGGTTTGACTTTGGCGGTGTCATTGAATAGGTCATAATCCTGACCAGGAAGCAAACACCAGGTGAATAAACTGTTAATTGCTCATTACACCGATTGATATGTGACGTGTGTCATTCCAGAACACAGTATTTATATGCCTACAAAACTCAGATCAGAAGTCACAAGACACTGGACTAACAGAGCACAAGTTGAGGAATCCTTCATTATCACAGTGAGTACACAATGCTATTTGCTGGATTTGAGGAGGAGTATAGTTTCAAAATATTTTATGTGGTTTTGTCATGCAAATGAAATAACCAGAAAACAAAAAAAAGAGTATTTATATTAGGGGTGTGATGATTCTGTTTCATGGAAGAGGTTCATGGCGCCATCTTAATTTTGCTCCTGAAGTTTGGTCCAGATCAGCAAATGTGACTTTGCCATCAGCAGCAGCCAAATACAGAGAGAAACTTGATCCACTTTAACAGTTTTGGCCTCAGCATTTACAATCAACTGCATTCAAATCTACATGGCAACAAAAACAGCATTTTTACTTTACATTATCAATAAACCAAATTTGCTGCACAACAAAATTGGCCATAGCATCACAAACAAATCAATGATTGGGCATGGTCTGGGCCTGGATGGACAATCCGACACATGGATGAAGAAGAGGAGATTGGAAGCCTCTGTGGAGTTTTTATTGCATATTGATATGTTTTAGAATTGCACAGACAATTGATTCATTAGATAAAGAGTGAGATGCTCATATTATTAATTAGGTCAAATGTTTGTTTGCTATAAGTTAGACTACAGAAAGAAGCATGAGCCGTGAGAGGGGAGAGAGAGGAGAGCTGACCCTGTGTGCAGAGCCTCATGAGCGGGGCAGAGAGAGCAGCCAGGGCTCTTGGACACAGGATCATGAGGGAAAGGCTGGTGAATCCGGGAGTGTTGGTAACTTTGACTAATGTAGCCTATATGTGATAAATCAGGAGTTTATTTAGGCTACACTTTGGAATTTGTAAAGGTCCAATATTACACAAATTCGGAAATGTGAGCTTTGAGCCATGTTAGAATATTGTTACCTCCTCAAAAATAGACCTATAGTTGTGTTTTGGTTCATTCGCACATGTTTCAGTAGCCCTTGTTTATTAGTCTTTCTACATCTCCAAAGCTCAAAATGCTCTGTACCACTTTGTGATGGCATGAAGCAGTAGTTTTCAAGTTCAAGCTCTTTTACCTTTTGTTCATTAAGGATCGGCAATTCCAGAGCTGAAATAACCCCACTGATTCTAGTGAATAATAATAATAATAATAATAATAATAATAATAATAACTATAGCCGCAAGCGGCGATAATAGGCCCTCGCTTGCACTCGCAGGGGGCGCTAACGCGCCCTATTCCTCCCCCCTTTTTTAGGCCAGTTCGGCTATGGTGATTTTTTTTGTTGGGCAGTGTTATTTTGTCTATTATTTATTTAATTTTTATGTCAGTCTCAACTTTGACCAGTTGGGGGTTCTTTTGAAGATGCGCCCACATTTGAGGTTGTAGCTGTTTTTACAGTTTCATAAATGAAAATGTGACAGAATTAAATGTCTACATAGTATTACATTATGACGTTTAATCCAAGATGGCGGACTTCCGGTTTGGCAGGAGGCGTGGTCACAATATATTTTTATGTTCCTATTCCCATGATGCATCTGTGTACCAAATTTGGTTTGGCTACGCCAAAGTTTTTGTCAGGCGACAGATGTTTGGGCTGTTGCCATGGAAACACGATGGTAAATGGCGTCGAGGCGTCATTGACTTTTTTGATCAAGACCAGGTCACGAACGTCTGTACCAAATTTTATATGTCTACGATAAAGTACATTTTTGCTGTTCCATGCAATCTCCCTAGGGGGCGCTATAGTGCCCATGTGAGATTTTCTTATATAAATCTGTTCAGGGTCGGGGTGTCCAGCAACGCTTAAAGTTTGAATAAAATCGGCCCACATTTGTACGAATTATCGCTCTTTGAAATTTGATGGCGAGCCACAAAAACGAACCCGAAATTTGCGTTGTTGTCACGGCAACACCGTTTGATCTTTTAAAAAGCTTTTAACAACTTTTAGTGTCCCACTCGTCGAGATGACACAGAATGATTCTGGTGAGACTACGTCAAAAACCCTAGGACGAGTTTGTTAAAATATGACTACAGAAAAATGCGCCTTTGCCACCAGGTTACACGGTCTGTCCAATATGGCTGACTTCCTGTTGGGTGCCTAGCAACTGCGTAATATACTTTTTTGTTCCTATTCCCATGATGCATCTGTGTACAGAATTTGGTTCGGCTACACGAAAGTTTTTGTCGCCTGTCGTATTTGCGAGGACAGATGTTTGCCCTGTTACCATGGCAACACGATGGGAAATGGCGTGGGGGAATTATTGACTTTTTTGATCGAGACCCTGTCATGAACATATGTACTAAATTTTATATGTCGATGACAAAGTAAATGTTTGCTGTTCCATGCAATCTCCCTAGGGGGCGCTATAGTGTCCATTTGAGATTTTCTTATATAAATCTGTTCAGGGTCGGGGTGTCCACCAACGATTAAAGTTTGAGTGAAATCAGCCAAAGTTTGTACGAATTATTGCTTGTTGAAGTTTGATGGCGATCCGCAAAAATGAACCCGAAATTTGAGCCATTGTCACGGCAACACCGTTTAATTTTTTAAAAAGCTTTTAACAACTTTTACTCTCTCGCTCGTCGAGATGACACAGAATGATTCTGGTGAGACTACGTCAAAAACCCTAGGACGAGTTCGTTAAAGTACAACGACAGGAAAATACACCTTTGCCACCAGGTTACACGGTCTATCCAATATGGCCGACTTCCTGTTGGTTGCCTAGCAACCGCGTAATATACTTTTTTGTTCCTACTCCCATGATGCATCTGTGTACCAAATTTGGTTCGGCTACGCCAAAGTTTTTGTCGGGCGTCCTATTGACCAGGACAGATGTTTGGGCTGTTGCCATGGCAACACGATGGCAAATGGCGTGGGGGCGTCATTGACTTTTTTGATCGAGACCAGGTCACGAACGTGTGTACCAAATTTTATATGTCTACGACAAAGTAAATTTTAGCTGTTCCATCCAATCTCCCTAGGGGGCGCTATCGTGCCCATTTGAGATTTTCTTATATCATTCTGTTCAGGGTCAGGGTGTCCACCAATGCTTAAAGTTTTAATGAAATCGGCCAACATTTATACGAATTATCGCTCTTCGAAATTTGATGGCGAGCCACAAAAACGTACCCGAAATTTGAGCCGTTGTCACAGGAACACCGTTTAATTTTTTAAAAAGCTTTTAATAACTTTTAATGTCCCACTCGTCGAGATGACACAGAATGATTCTGGTGAGTCTGCGTCAAAAACCCTAGGACGATGACATGAAAATGCGCCTTCGGCGCCAGGTCGCACGATTGGTCCAATATGGCCGACTTCCTGTTGGTTGCCTAGCAACCGCATAATATATTTTTTTGTTTGGGACGACAAGACCCATCCACCACCCGAATTTCGTTTTTCTACGATACAGTTCATTTTTCCCGATCAGAGGTACGAAGCTACAGTAGGGCTACAGTAAAAGAATAACAAGAATAGTCCTTTTGTAAAAGCATCCCCCTGGTAGGCTTCCACAGAGGGAGAGCCGGAGCCTCAAAGGCCCTGTCCTCCCAGTCTTGAGCCGTGTCCTGGTCCTAGCTGACTTGTGTGGTGTGTGAGCAGGTCTGTGAGGAAGGTTGGGGCAGCACCATGGATACAGTGGTGGCTCTCCTTGTATTGTATTGATGCCAGTACAGGGTGTGGAGAATGGGGATGAAGTGCTTGTGTTTATGCACCCTGATCTGGACATTGGCGGCGCTGTTCTGAACGTACTGGAGATTTTGGTTGCTCCTGCCAGGGATCCCGATGAGGAGTGCATTAGAGTAGTCCAACCTGGAGGAAGCAAGGCAGGGACAAGCTTCTCAACAGCCGGAAGGGAAAAGAGGGGACTGACCTTAGAGATATTACAGTGGTGAAGGAAGGAAACTGTCATAAGTAAAAGAGTTGCAGTTATACTCCCTGCCACAAGATGTCCTCAGATATGATGTACCCCTGAATGTGTGTCTGTGTGTGCAAGTGGTGAGCCGTTAGATGATGATGGACAATTGATAGCCTACATCACGTGTACCTGTTGCTCCTGACTCTTTATGTTAATAAATATATTTAGAGAAGAACCCAAGTTTCTTATTTAAAATATAGAAACATTACATGGTACCAGGAGTGGTCCACCAGAAGTCATGGAAAGTGTCAAGCCGCCTGAACCTCTGAATTGGACTGGAAATGTGGACTGTGAGTGGCGTACGTTCAAGCAACTTTTCAATTTGTACCTACAAGCACTGGGTCTGGACAACAAGTCAGACGCGCAGAAAATAGCACTGCTTCTCACCGTTGCGGGACCGCAGGCTGTGGAGATATTTAATACATTCGTTTTTGCTGAGAGGGATCACCAGGAACAGTACAACAAAGTCGTGGAAAAGTTTGATCAACACTGTTCGCCAAAGAAGAACGAGACCTTCGAGCGGTATGTGTTTCGATCGAGCATGCAATTGCAAACAGAAAGTTTTGATGCTTTTGTGACGGACTTGAAATTGAAAGCAAGGACGTGTAACTTCGGGGAACTGAAGGACTCGATGATTCGTGACCAAATTGTGTTCGGAGTGCACGACAAAAAAGTGAGAGAGAGGCTACTGAGAGAGCCAGAGCTAAAGCTTGCTGAAGCAATTAAAATTGGCAACGCCAGCGAACTGGCTAAGCAGCATGCTAAAACGTTGAGTGGGCAGAAGGATCAGGAGAGTGCAATGGTGCCCGTGGCTGCAGTACATAAGCAAATGAAAAAAACGAGTAAACAACAGAAAGACACGGAGACGTTTTCATGCAAAAGATGTGGCAATCAGCATGGACCAAAACAATGCCCAGCATTTGGAAAAACATGTAGCAAATGTAAAGGTAAAAATCACTTTGCTAAGCAATGCTTTTCCAAAGGGAAACAGAGTGGCAGTGATCGAGTCCACACAGTGGAGGAAGCGGGGCTTGCTGATTTGTTCTTTGTCGGCATGGTAGTGCAGGCTGAAGATAGCATGCCAGCACAGCCAAAGGACATTGAACAGTGTCGGATGGACAAATGGATTGTGCCACTGGAAATAAATGGGGCAGTCATACCACTGAAATTAGACACAGAGGCAAAGGCCAATTTAATCAGTGAGTGCGACATCAGGGCAATGATGGTGAAACCACGCATCCATCCCAGCTCAGTGAAGCTCAAAGCCTACAATGGACACAGCATTGACACAAAAGGCACATGCAAATTAAAAGTGAAAATTAAAGGAAAAGAGCATCACCTTAGGTTCGTAGTTGTTCCGGCTGGACATGACTCATTATTAGGTGATACTGCATGTGAAAATTTAGGCTTAGTGAAGAGGGTTTACTGCAACAAAGTTAATAGCCAGACCAGCGTGGAGTCAATACTGAACCAATACCCAGACATCTTCAAGGGCTTTGGCGTCTTACCATTCACCTACAAGATACAACTGAGAGATGACGCACAGCCAGTCGTCCATGCTCCCAGGCGTGTTCCAGCTCCCCTACGAGAAAAGCTGAAACAAGAACTGGATAGAATGATGTCACTGGGCGTGATAAAGAAAGTGGAAGAGCCCACGGAATGGGTGAATTCGATGGTGTATGTCAGATAATCAAATGGAGAACTGCGTGTGTGCATGGATCCAAAAGATCTGAACAACAACATAAAAAGAGAACATTATCAAATACCTACCAGAGATGAGATAACGAGTGAGATGGCTGGTGCCAAATACTTCAGTAAATTGGACGCTTCTCAAGGCTTCTGGCAGTTAAAACTGCATGAGGACAGTACAAAGTACTGCACTTTCAATACACCGTACGGACGCTACTGCTTCCAGAGAATGCCTTTTGGTATATGCTCCGCTCCAGAAGTATTCCACAGAACGATGGAGCACATCATAGAGGGCATTGAAGGTGTATGTGTGTATGACGATGATCTGATCTTATGGGGACCTACTCTTGAGCAACACAATGAAAGGCTCATCAAAGTGCTTCAGAGAGTCCAGAAGTACCAGCTGAAGCCGAACAGATCCAAGTGTCAGTTTGGTGTGAACGAGATCACCTTTCTTGGTGATAAGTTGTCAGCAGCAGGTGTTGAACCTGACAGAAGCAAAATCAAAGCAATACTGGACATGCCAAAACCTAAAGACAAAAAAGGTGTGTTGCGTGCACTAGGCATGATCAATTTCATTGGAAAATTCATACCAAACTTATCCTCCAAGACAATGCACTTAAGAGAGCTACTGCGTGACAGGTGTGAGTTCAGGTGGACATCTGAACATGAGGCAGAATGGTCCCGTTTGAAAACAACTCTCACCACAGAGCCAGTGTTGACATTTTTCGATCCATCAAAAAGGATAAAGATATCCACCGACTCATCAAAGGATGGCATTGGAGCAGTTCTGCTACAGGCAAGTGGTGAAGACTGGAAGCCGTTTGCCTATGCATCAAGGACAATGACAAGTGCAGAGTGCCGCTACGCTCAGATTGAAAAAGAGTGTTTGGGACTGGTGTATGGTTTCCAGAAGTTCCATGGCTATGTGTATGGACTGCCAAAGTTTGTAGCGGAGACAGACCACAAACCGTTAATAGCCATAATCAAGAAAAACCTCAGCGAAATGTCACCACGCATACAAAGGCTCATGATGAAACTACAACGCTATGATTTCGACCTGATGTACACACCTGGAAAGCACATAGTGCTGGCTGACGCTCTGTCTAGGGCAACCACACAGTGTGAAGAGCAGGCTGAGTGTTCCACTGAAAATGAAGTGAATCTTCATGTCAACCTGATCACTGAGACACTGCCCATATCTGACATGAAATCCAGGCTGATCGCTGATGAAACAAAGAAGGATGTCGTCCTGCGGAGAGTCATCCAGCTGATGAAGGAAGATTGGCCATGGGGTGAGTGTCAACAATACTACAACATTAGAGGAGAGCTGAGTTTTGTCAATGGACTGCTGTTGCGAACGAACAGAGTAATCATTCCTCAGTCTCTGAGACCAGACATGCTTAAAAGATTACATGAAGGGCATCTAGGCATGGAGAAGTGCAAAAGAAGGGCTAGAACAGCAGTGTATTGGCCAAGCATAAATGCTGATATCGACAGGATGGTGTCAAGATGTGCCACATGTCTAAAACACCAAGCAAAGCAGCCAAAAGAGCCCATGGTAATCACAGAGATACCCGATGAGCCCTGGCAGAAAATTGGGACTGATTTATTCTACTTGGATGGAAAGAATTATCTGCTGGTAATCGACTACCTATCCAACTATCCAGAGATTGCACTGCTCCCCAATATGTCAGCGGCCTGTGTGATTAAGCACATGAAATCTATCTTTGCCAGGCACGGGATTCCTCAAGTTGTCTACAGTGACAATGGCCCATCCTATAGCTGCAAAGAATTCCAAGATTTTGCACAAGAATACGACTTTCGTCATGTGACCTCTAGTCCCCTGTATGCCCAATCAAACGGAAAGGCAGAGAAAGGTGTGCACATAGACAAGCAGCTGCTCAAGAAAGCGCAAGAAAGTCATTCAGATCCATACTTAGCTCTGCTGAGTTATCGAGCTTCGCCTCTTGAGCATGGCCTGTCCCCTGCAGAAATTCTGATGGGACGCAGACTACGCACCACACTTCCATACACCTCAGAACAGAAACAAAAGGAAGTGAAACAAACACAAAAACGGCTTCAAAAGAGACAAAAAGCAAATTACGACAAGTCAACAAAAAGCTTAGTACCGCTGGCCAGGCATGACACCGTGAGAATATACGACTCCAACACCTGGAGCAAAAAAGCAACAGTTCTTGAGGAAGTGAGTCCAAGATCTTACAATGTCAAAATGGAAGATGGTCAAGTACTCAGAAGAAATCGGCGGAGTCTGCTAAAAACACAAGACACCTGGCAAGAACAGACCGATGAAGATTCTTCAGGAGATCCAGCCTCCTCTGCATCTGACGATCCACCACCACCAGATGATCACCAGAGCACTGACTTGCCAGTGTTGAGAAGATCAGCACGCACTGTCAAAGCACCTGACAGGCTGAATCTATAAGGACTATGAGGTGTATCCTTTTCATTGAAATTTGAGTTCATGTTTATGTTTATTAAGTAATGTCAAGATGAACAGAAGAAAAATGAGTTCATGGTCATATGTGAATGTTAAAAGCAATATAGTAATACACAGATACAGATTGTTAGATAAAATTGCTAGTTATGAGATTGCTGGTAAAATGGTTAATGCGTGATGTTTTCATCTCAAGAAAAAGGGGGATGTCATGATAAGTAAAAGAGTTGCAGTTATACTCCCTGCCACAAGATGTCCTCAGATATGATGTACCCCCTGAATGTGTGTCTGTGTGAGCAAGTGGCGAGCCGTTAGATGATGATGGACAATTGATAGCCTACATCACGTGTACCTGTTGCTCCTGACTCTTTTATGTTAATAAATATATTGAGAGAAGAACCCAAGTTTCTTATTTAAAATATAGAAACATTACAGAAACTTTTCAGATGTATGTGACAAACTTGTAGACGGACAGAGGGGAATGCTGTGGCCAAAGAGTAATATGCAGGTGATGGTGAAAGAGTGAAGTTGTGGAGAGATTCCTGTATGAATGGCTTTTGTTTTTGAGCCATTCAGCTGTGGGTGAGGCAGGTTCCAGAGGGGGTGATTTTGAGGCAGAGTTGTGTATCTGTGTGTTTCTGTCTTGTTCCCTGCAGCAGCCCCTCTCCTTCCCTTGAGAAAAAACCTGCTCTCTTCTTGTATTTTTGCCACTAAACATGTTATAGGACTTAATCATCTCTAAATGGGTTATTTACAAAATCAAACTGAGAAGATATAGTTTAAAATAAAAGTTAATATTTTCGTCAATCCGGAGTCTATCAATGTGAAATAAAAATTTACTAAAAGACAAAACTCACCTCTGTCAGGATTAGCGGCAGTGAGCCTCTACAGAGCTGTTTACTTTGCCTATTTAACACCAGAATCTTTGAGAATTTTGAGAATTGTCTCAGCCCTCATTTTTTTTAATTTATTTTCTGTTCAGATGGAGACATACATGCTGACACATTGTTAGGGCAGCAACCATGGACTTAAAATAAGAACATGACTGCAAATAATTATGTCTTGTCTTATTTTTATTAATCATTAGGTCAAACAAATTGTAAGTTGAAAATGGTAACTAAGGGCTTGTAGATACAGAATATAAAAAAATAAAGTGTATTAAAGGAGTTTTTCTATTCATGTTTGATTTTGATAATTACAATTATTCACTGCTGTACATGATCACCAATGCTAAATGTCAATCTCGAGAAATTTAATTTAGCAAATAAAAGTATGTGTTACTTATTCAATCATTTTTATATACGTTATAATACATGTGATACTGATCCTGTCAAGAAGTGACTGTAAAACCTAGGAGCTTATTCCAAATCATGTAAAGAGAAACAACAAAATATCAGAAAATACTGAAATTCAATTACAAATGATGAATGGTTGTTTAATTATTCAGCCTCTGAATGTATTTTTAACAATGCCATCCTATGCTTTGTTTTATCTTTTCAGTTTACCTTCAAGTTTGTAAGTGGACAAGACCACAAAGGAAAGACCGACTCAAGATTCACAATGATTCTCAGGTTGCTTCTCCTGGTGTTTCTACCAGTAGGTAAGTGTCACGATGAGAATTATTCTTCTGTTTGGAAAACTGTTGATTTGACTCTGACTCTGACCCTCTGATCATGGAACAGCAATGAACGTCCAAACTGTGGAAGCAGCTGTTACGAATCAATCTGGACATGCTTCATCACGTCCTACTCCAACTAACCAAGGAAATGGGCCAAAGAACCCAACTGCTGCAGATCCCCCTACACCTCCATCACCTACTCCAACTAACCAAGGAAATGGGCCAAAGAACCCAACTGCTGCAGGTCCCCATACACCTCCATCACCTACTCCAACTAACAAAGGAATTGGTCCACCTACAAAAACTACAGCAGCACCAACTACAACTACAACAGCGCCAACTACCACAACTACAGCAGCACCAACTACAACTACAGCAGCACAAACTACCACAACTACAGCAGCACCAACTACAACTACAGCAGCACCAACTACCACAACTACAGCAGCGCCAACTACAACATTCCCAACAACAACCACAGCAGCACCAACTACAACTACAGCAGCACCAACAACAACCACAGTAGCACCAACTACAACAGCACCAACCACAACTACAGCAGCACCAACCACAACTACAGCAGCACGAACTACAACAGTGCCAACTACCACAACCACAGCAGCTACGACTACAGCAGCACCAACTACCACAACTACAGCAGCACCAACTACAACTACAGCAGCGCCAACTACAACATCGCCAACAACAAACACAGCAGCACCAACAACAACCACAGCAGCACCAACTACAACAGCACCAACCAAAACTACAGCAGCACCAACTACAACTACAACAGCGCCAACTACCACAACTACAGCAGCAACAACTACAACTACAACAGCGCCAACTACCACAACTACAGCAGCACCAACTACAACTACAACAGCGCCAACTACCACAACTACAGCAGCACCAACTACAACAGCGCCACCTACAGCAGCACCAACTACAACTACAACAGCGCCAACTACCACAACTACAGCAGCACTAACTACAACTACAACAGTGCCAACTACCACAACTACAGCAGCACCAACTACAACTACAGCAGCACCAACTACCACAACTACAGCAGCACCAACTATAACTACAGCAGCACCAACTACCACAACTACAGCAGCGACAACTACAACATTCCCAACAACAACCACAGCAGCACCAACTACAACTACAGCAGCACCAACAACAACCACAGTAGCACCAACTACAACAGCACCAACTACAACAGCACCAACCACAACTACAGCAGCACCAACCACAACTACAGCAGCACGAACTACAACAGTGCCAACTACCACAACCACAGCAGCTACAACTACAACAGCACCAACCACAACTACAGCAGCACCAACTACAACTACAACAGCGCCAACTACAGCAGCAACAACTACAACTACAACAGCGCCAACTACCACAACTACAGCATCACCAACTACAACTACAACAGCGCCAACTACCACAACTACAGCAGCACCAACTACAACTACAACAGCACCAACTACCACAACTACAGCAGCACCAACTACAACAGCGCCAACTACCACAACTACAGCAGCACCAACTACAACAGCGCCAACTACCACAATTACAGCAGCACCAACTACAACTACAACAGCGCCAACTACCACAACTACAGCAGCACCAACTACCACAACTACAGCAGCACCAACTACAACTACAGCAGCACCAACTACCACAACTACAGCAGCGCCAACTACAACAGCACCAACAACAACCACAGCAGCACCAACCACAAATACAGCAGCACCAACTACAACTACAACAGCGCCAACTACCACAAATACAGCAGCACCAACTACAACTACAACAACGCCAACTACCACAACTACAGCAGCACCAACTACAACAGCGCCAACTACCACAACTGCAGCACCACCAACTACAACAGCGCCAACTACCACAACTACAGCACCACCAACTACAACAGCGCCAACTACCACAACTACAGCAGCACCAACTACAACTACAACAGCGCCAACTACCACAACTACAGCAGCACCAACTACAACAGCGCCAACAACAACCACAGCAGCACCAACTACAACTACAGCAGCATCAACCACAACTACAGCAGCACCAACTACAACTACAACAGTGCCAACTACCACAACTACAGCAGCACCAACTACAACTACAACAGTGCCAACTACCACAACTACAACAGCACCAATTACAACAGCACCAACTACCACAACTACAGCAGCACCAACTACAACTACAACAGCGCCAACTACCACAACTACAGCAGCACCAACTACAACTACAGCAGCACCAACCACAACTACAGCAGCACCAACTACAACTACTGCAGCGACAACTACAACTACAGCAACACCAACTATATCTAATGCAGCGACAACTACAGCAGCACCACCTACAACTACAGCAGCACCAACTACAACTACAGCAGCACCAACTACAACTACCGCAGCGCCAACTACAACTACAGCAGAGTCAACTACCACAACCCCAGCAGCACCAACTACCACAACTACAGCTGCACCAACTACCACAACTACAGCAGCGCCAACTACCACAACTACAGCTGCGCCAACTACCACAACCACAGCAGCCCCAACCACAACTACAGCAGCACCAACTACAACTACAACATCGTCAACTACCACAACTACAGCAGCGCAAACTACAACTACAACATTGTCAACTACCACAACTACAGCAGCACCAACTACAACAGCGCCAACTACCACAACTACAACAGCACCAACTACCACAACTACAGCAGAACCAACTACAACTACAGCAGCACCAACCACAATTACAGCAGCACCAACTACAACTACAGCAGCACCAACTACAACTACTGCAGCGACAACTACAACTACAGCAACACCAACTATAACTAATGCAGCGACAACTACAGCAGCACCACCTACAACTACAGCAGCACCAACTACAACTACAGCAGCACCAACTACAACTACAGCAGCACCAACTACAACTACCGCAGCGCCAACTACAACTACAGCAGAGTCAACTACCACAAAGCCAGCAGCGCCAACTACCACAACCACAGCAGCCCCAACCACAACTACAGCAGCGCCAACTACAACTACAACATTGTCAACTACCACAACTACAGCAGCGCCAACTACAACTACAGCAGTGCCAACTACAACAGCGCCATCTATTACAGCTAAAGCTGCACCATTTATCACAACTACAGCAGCGCCATCTACCACAACTGCAGCGGCGCCAACTACAGCTACAGTAGCACCAAATACAACTACAGAAGCGCCAACTACAACTACTGCAGCACCAACGACCACAACTACAGCAGCACCAACTACAACAGCGCCAACTATTACAACTACATCAGCACCAACTACCACAACTACAGCAGCGCCAACTACCACAACTACAGTGGCACCAACTTCAACTACAGCAGCGCCAACTACTACAAGTACAACAGTACCAACTACCACTACTACAGCAGCGCCAAAAACCCTAACTACAGCGGCATCAACTACAACGGCAGCAGAGCCAACTACCACAACTACAGCAGCACCAACTACAGCAGCACCAACTACAACTACCGCAGCGCAAACTACAACTACAGCAGAGTCAACTACCACAACTACAGCAGCAGCAACTACAACTACAGCAGTGCCAACTACCCCAACTCCAGCAGCACCAACTACCACAAGTACAGCTTCACCAACTACCACAACTACAGCAGCACCAACTACCACAACTACAGCAGCCCCAACTACAACTACCGCAGCGCAAACTACAACTACAGCAGAGTCAACTACCGCAACTACAGCAGCAGCAACTACAACTACAGCAGTGCCAACTACCCCAACTCCAGCAGCACCAACTACCACAAGTACAGCTTCACCAACTACCACAACTACAGCAGCAACAACTACAGCAGCCCCAACTACAACTACAGCAGCGCCAACTACCACAACTACAGCTGTTCCAAATACCACAACCACCCCTCTGCCAACTACAATGACAACAACACTTCCTCCAACTACAACAACCACTCCTCTGCCAACTACCACTACGACACTTCCTCCAACTACCACAAACACCCATCTACCAACTACGACAACTACAGCTACTCCAACTACCACAACCACCCCTGTGCCAACTACAACGACAACTACAGCTCCTCCAACTACCACAACTACAGTAGCAACAACCATGACTACAGCTCCTCTAACTACCACAGCTACAGTACCAACAACCATGACTACAGCTCCTCCAACTACCACAACTACAGTAGCAACAACCATGACTACAGCTCCTCCAACTACCAGAACTACAGTAGCACCAACCACGACGACTACAGCTCCTCCAACTACCACAATCACAATAGCAACAACCACAATTACAGCTTCTCCAACTACTACAACTACAGCAGTGCCAACCACGATGACTACAGCTCCTCCAACTACTACAACTACAGCTCCTCCAACTACCACAACCACAATAGCAACAACCACAATTACAGCTCCTCCAACTACCACAACTACAGCTCCTCCAACTACTACAACTACAGTAGTGCCAACCACGACGACTACAGCTCCTCCAACTACTACAACTACAGCTCCTCCAACTACCACAACTCACACGACGACAGCAGCAGTTGTAGTACCGAGCCTAAGTGCAGCAGTAACAGCAGCTACAGCTATTGGTGTGGCATCAACAGCAGCAACAGCAGCAGCAACAGCAGCAGCTGCAGCAGCTGCATCAGCTGCATCCACAACCAACAAGACCATGGCTCAGCATGCCTATGATGCATCTGTGGAAGCTCTCAAATCTGCTGAAGAGGCAGCAAGACAGGCTGCGGCATTACTAAATGGAACAGGAACAGTAAATGATACAATACAAGCAGCTCAAATGGCATCACAGAAAGCACTTGAGGCATCCCTTGCAGCAGTACAAGCATCACAGACTGCCCCAGCATCACTGACCCTATATATAGAAAAAATTGTGGAAGCATCTGTTAATGCAACAATTGCAGCCCTTAAGGCAGCTGAAGCAGCTAAGAATGTGTCTTCTTTAACTCCTGAAAACCTACAAGCGGCAACTACAGCCATGAATGAGTCAGCAATCGCATCACAACAAGCAGTCAAGGCTATGTTAGCAGCTCTCGAACAAAATATTACTGAGCCAATTGACCCTGTGTTAAAAACATTTATACTTAATGCAGCAAAGAATGCCGAAAATACTGCTGGTGCAACCCAAAGAGCTGTTGAAAAGGCAGTAGACTCTTTAACAGCAAACACTACAGGAGATGCACAACAATTATCAAATGAGGCTAGTACATTGTTACAAAATATTATTACTTCAGCAAACAGTGCAGCTGACAATGCATATAAAGCTATAACATATGTTCCTACCACACCATCACCTCCGACAACAACCTCTGTACCACCAACAAAATCACCTGCAGAGATGAAGGCAACCGCAGCAGTAGCAGCAGCAGCAGCATATATAGCATCAAATGCCGCTGCAGCAGCAGCAGCCACAGCATCCACAGTCGCATCTGCCTCCACTGGACCACTTGCTGATAGAGCAAGGGTCTCTGCAGAAGAAGCAATAAAGGCTGCGGAAGAGGCAGCCAAAATAGCCGAAGCAGTACTCAATGGAACCGTTTCACCTGATGAAGCCATACAAGCAGCTCAAATTGCAGCACAAAAAGCACAGGAGGCAGCTTTGGCAGCAAAGGAAGCAGCAGAACCTCTCCCAGATTCAATGGCATCGTTTAGTGAGAAAATTCTTCAAGCATCTGCCAATGCAACAGAAGCAGCTCTCAAAGCTGCTCAGGCAGCAAACAATGTATCTACAATAACTCCTGAAAGTCTGGATGAAGCAACCTCCGCTATGACTAATTCAGCAATCGCAACAGAAAAAGCCCTCACAGCGTTACTATCTGCAATACAACAAAATGACACTGTACCCCTTGACCCCAAATTAGAGGGACTTGTGTCATCAGTAGCTGAGAGCGCCGCACAAACCGCAAACAAATCTATAACAGCAGTAGAAAAGGCAGCTGCCTCCTTAACAGCAAACACTACAGAAGAAGCAAACCGTCTGTCAAATGAAGCTATTGATTCAGTTAAAGATGCCAATAATTCAACAAACCAAACCATTGAGTCTGCTGCAAATATAGTATCAACAAAATCCCCTGCAGAGACAAAGGCAACCGCAGCTGCAGCAGCAGCAGCAGCATCTATAGTATCAAATGCTGCTGCAGCAGCAGCAGCCACAGCAGCCACAGTCGCATCTGCCTCCACTGGACCGCTTGCTGACAGAGCAAGAGTCGCTGCAGAAGAAGCAATAAAGGCTGCTGAAGAGGCAGCGAGAATGGCCGAAGCAGTACTCAATGGAACTGTTTCACCTGATGAAGCCATACAAGCAGCTCAAATTGTAGCACAAAAAGCACAAGAGGCAGCTTTGGCAGCAAAGGAAGCAGCAGAAGCTCTCCCAGATTCAATGGCATCATTTAGTGAGAAAATTCTTCAAGCATCTGCCAATGCAACAGATGCAGCTCTCAAAGCAGCTCAGGCAGCAAACAACGTATCTACAATAACTCTTGAAAGTCTTGATGCAGCAGCCTCAGCCATGACTGATTCAGCAATCGCAGCAGAAAAAGCCCTCACAGCGTTACTATCTGCAGTACAACAAAATGGCATTGTACCCCTTGACCCCAAATTAGAAGGATATCTGTCATCAGCAGCTAAGAGTGCCGCACAAACTGCAAACAAATCCATAACAGCAGTAGAAAAGGCAGCTGAGTCTTTAACAGCAAACACAACAAAAGAGGCAAACCGTCTGTCAAATGAAGCTATTGATTCAGTTAAAGATGCCAATAATTCAACAAACCAAACCATTGAGTCTGCTGCAAATATTTTATCAACAAAGTCCCCGGCAGAGATACGAGCTGCCATAGCTGCAGCAGCAGCAGCAGCATCTATAGCAACAAGTGCTGCAGCAACAGCAGGAGCCACAGCAGCCACAGTCGCATCTGCCTCCACTGGACCGCTTGCTGACAGAGCAAGGGTCGCCGCAGAAGAAGCAATTAAGGCTGCGGCAGAGGCAGCCAAAATAGCCGAAGCAGTACTCAATGGAACCGTTTCACCCGATGAAGCCATACGAGCAGCTCAAACTGCAGCACAGAAAGCACAGGAGGCGTCTCTGGCAGCAAATGAAGCAGCAGTGGCTCTCCCAGATTCTATGGCACCGTTCACTGAGAAAATTCTTCAAGCATCTGCCAATGCAACAGAAGCAGCTCTTAAAGCAGCTCAGGCAGCAAACAATGTATCTACAATAACTCCTGAAAGTCTGGAGGCAGCAGCCTCAGCCATGGATGAATCAGCAATAGCGTCAGAAAAAGCCCTCAGAGCCTTGTTGGCTGCGCTGCAACAAACAACCGCTCAACCAATTGATGCAAAAACAGTAAAAGATATTTTTATCGCATTTGAAATAGCATCAGATTTGGTTGCAAAAACAACACCAGAAGCGAAGACTGCAGTTGATAAAGCAGCTGCTTCTATCAAAGCAGCAACTCCAGATGAAGCAGAGCAACTGGGGAATGAAGCAATTGCCTCAGCAAGAGAATCCTTAAAATCAGCTTACAGAGGTGTCACTTTGGCCAACACAACATCAGGCCTCACTCTGTCTATGGAAGACTTAACAATAAGAACCACGACATCAGCAGCAGCCTCAGCTGCCTCTGCTGCAGCATCAACAGCAGCCGCCGCTGCAGCCTCTATTTCCTCTGCTGCAGGAGCAACAGCATCTCCCAAAGCAAAGTTAGCCATGAAAGCAGCAAGGGAAGCAGCTAAGGTAGCGGCCTCAGTGGCAAACGGAGAGAGCCCACCATCAGCAGCAGCACAAGCAGCAATGGAAGCTGCCAACAAAGCTTTAGCGGCAGTTGAGGCTGCAAAACTAGAAGCCTCTGAAGTACCTGCACCTTTGAAGAAGGTGGCTGATGAACTTTTAACCATTGCCTCACAATTAGCACAGGCAGCTGTGGAGGCAGCACAAGCAGCACAGCTAGCCACCACAGGGACAGACGAAGGAATTAGTGGAGCAGCTAACGCAGAGACAGCGGTCGCTCGCAGGTCTGCGGAGGCAGCAGATTCTTTGGGTAGAATGTTAAGTTCTCTGCCAGCTACAGCAGGAGCAACACAGCTTTCCATCTCAGCAACACAAACAGTGGCACAAATGGGAGAAGCAACTGCACTAGCAGCTAGAGCTGCAACAGGTGTCACACAAACTGAAACAGTTGGCATCATGTTAGGGTCAGCAAAAGCAGCAGCTAGGGCTGCAGAGGCCAATGCAATTGCAGCAGAAATTGCACTTCCCCGGTGGAGCATTACTGACCTTCCACCAACGCCCACAACTCCAGCACCTGTAACAAGAAAGGATCGATCAGCAGTATCAACATCTACCGCAGCAGCAGCTGCAGCCACTGCATTAACAGCAGCCACAGCTTCAGCAGCGGGTGCACCACATCAAGATGTATTAGTGGCCGTGACCGCTGCTCAGGCTGCAGCTGATGCGGCCTCAGCTGTTGCAAATGGAACTCAGCCTTTGATGGTGGCTGCAATAGCTGCCAGAAATGCAGCCGATGCTGCAGACAGGGTTGTGAATGCTGCAAGAGCATCTGTCAGTACATCTGAAGGAGCAAAGCTAATTGAGGCAGCGAACCAAGCAGCACTGTCAACCAGGAGGGCGGCAGAAGCAGCAACAAAGGCAAGCGTAGATTCTGCATCACTAGAAGAGGTGATTGAAACTGCAAATGCAGCCAAGACAGTGGGAGAAGCGGCAGTTGTTACACTGGAGGTACTGGCAGGAGCCACTCAAAGTCAGGATGCTGAAATACAAAGAATAAAACAAGTCGCACAAATTGTGGCAGATATGACAGAAGCAACAGCCATTGCATCAGAAACTGCAGCTAATGCTGTTGTAGCAAACTCAACTGAGCTAATTACACCAACCGCTAAATCTGCTGCCAGAGCAGCTCTGGCTACAGCGAGGGCTTCTTATGGAGCATTACCGAGAACATCAGATAATGACAATACGGGTACCAATACATCTCCATCTACACCAACTGATGACCCTAATGGAGGCACAAAAATAGCCTTGGCGAAAGCTCAAGAAGGTGCAGTGGTTGCATCCACGGCAGCTGCAGCAGCGGCAGCAGCTACAACCTCAGCAGCAGCAGCATCTGTAGGACCAAGTGCTCGACCTGCAGCAGAAGCAGCTGCAGCAGCAGCCAAGACTGCAGCCAGAGCCGCTGAACTTGTATCTCTTGGATTAGCTCCTTTAAACATGGCAGTGGAAGCAGCAAGTGTTGCATCTAATGCAGCCCAAGAAGCTGCAAGTGCTGCCTTAAGAGCGGCCAACACATTACCTCCTTCCCAATCACAGCAAGTAGCAGAAAAAGCAGCCATAGCTTACACCAGTGCCCAAGCGGCTAACACAGCTGCTGCAGCTGCAGCAAGAGCAGCAGCAAATGCTCCAACAAGGGACACACTGTCAAATTCTGCTGATGCAGCGCGATCTGTGTCTAAGGCATCAGCTCAAGGAGCCGCACAACTCCAGGACATTATATCAAACACACCAGCCTCAAATTCAGGAGATCAAGCCATTCTTCAAGAGATCAAGGCTGTGGCTCAGATGGCCCACGCCACAGGAATAGCAGCGGAAACTGTGTCAGAGACGGCACTGACAGGCTTAACTACTGGAAACATAGCAAATGTAGCAGATACACTATCTTCAACAGCATATTCAGCAGCCCTGGCTGCTTCAGCGACCACTTCAGCAGCTGAGGCAGCTCTGCTGTCAATAGCATCTGCAACTGAGGATGGAACAGCCAATGGAGACTCAGCAACAACCACAGCTACAACCACAGCTACAACCGTGACGGGCAGTGGAGGCAGCCAGGCAACAGCAGCGGCACCAATCAACAAAATGAGTCTCTTTTCTGTGACAATAGCTCTTGCTGCAGTTGTCCTTCTATAAGCCAACTTATTTAATAATATGTATGTGCATGTTTGTCACATTATTTATTATTCTTTATTTATTGTGTGAATGAGAACTAAAATCCTTGATGGATGTTTTCAGATGTGTTTACTAGTAGAAAAAAAACAGTATAATACTAGTTTTATTTTGCAGTTGTGATGTGTTAATTTATAAACCACTATTAAATCTGATAATTATAGCAATATTAAATAAAAAATAACCATGAAAAAATCAACTGCTTAAATATTGTTGTAATTCTGAGCATTTATTTTATTACAACTATCCTTGGAGTTTCATAGAAGATTAAATGTTATTGACAATATAATTTAAAATAAATAAATATTACTATTCCTACTACTACTACTACTTCCACTGCTAATACTGTTTCAATGTTTTATTTATTTATTTATTTTTAACTTTGATGCAAATCATTCATCTCATCATCTCAAACTAAACAATTCTGTATTTGCACAGGGGCGCAAATTATTTGTCATCAGTTCTCAGAACACTTTCATTCACAAACACACATGATTAGTGAATTCACCTTGTTTTTTCAACACTAGAGGTCTGTTCTAACATGCTAAAGGGCTATGTTACTGTCAATATAGAAACCCACATATAATGGCAAATCAAAATTTGCGAGTACCAAAAGTCCAACAGGAAAGAATTTCACACACGTGTCAAACAGGGAGAAGGGTACAGACAATGAGTTCATGTATAGACTACATACAGTTCTTGTTTGATTTTAAAAACACATTACATATTACAGTAAAGTTGTATTGATGTATTTGCTATTCCAACATCTGCAAAATCTACTTTGCACTCGGTATGGTATTTTTGCATTTTACATAATACAATACAGACAGGCTTTAGACAAGAAACCATAGCCTTTCCAGTCCAAAATTCATCTCTGTAATGTGTGAACACCAGAGTCAGACTGCACTAAACCAGTGATTCTCTATGGTCGCTGAAGGTCACATCAATGAAAAAGCCCAGAAAAACACATGACGAAAGTTTGAAGATTTGATGGTTAAACTTGCTTTTGAGAAATGATCGATCAATTTTGACTGAAAAACTGCACTTTGCTGAGATTAAATTTTATTTAAAAAAAAACTTTAATTCTGTTTAAGATTTGATATGAGGGAAATCTAAATTTTTAATAGATAAAAATTTCCAAAGCAATTGAAAAAAATGTAATAATAAAAGGCTTCTCCTGAAATTCTGAGCTGAAACTTGCTCCATCCCCAGTTTAAGACTCAACTTTTAATAAGCCTGTGTCTATCTAACCAAAGCTTATTCAGGCGCTCTGGAGGACTCTGAGAAGGCCATATCATTGGAGCAATGACATCAGTGAAAATAGCTTCCAAAACTTTTTTATGAACTGACAATGGACACAGGTTTCATTCACCATCATGCAAAGGGTGACCACCAACATGACTGAAAATTAGTGCACTTAGGCCCAAAAGTGAGGAATTTTTCACTTTCTTTTGATCTTTTGTTCTGCCTAGTTCTGTTCTACATCCATACCCAGAAGGTATATGAGGCAGCCTCTTTACGATATTTGTCCAAGTGGACAAGACCCCTCACACCTTATGGTTCTGATTTGTTTTAGTTAACCTACTTAGATAGTGTTATCTCATATCAGTTGTGAGCATCCTGGTCTCCTTGGCCCCAAAACATATGTTTGGTGTGATGTTTAGTTGAATCAAGTTCCGTTGTTAATCTGCCATTTGTATGAGATCCAGATACTGGTGTTGACTTGTTTATGCTGATGATGACCGAGATGGGTATCTATCATATTTCAATATGGGTAAAGTCGTCTCCTGTGGATCTCCTGTTCATGTATCAATCTTATATTATCTATGTGTTTCATGATTGTTTATGACTTTGTGGGGTATAAAACCCTTTATGTGTTACAATGCTACACAGTCAGGGACAGATGACTCTGTGAGGGAGAGAGTAGTATTTCCTTGTGATTGCACAATTGCTTTAAATAAATCCAGACTCCTTGATTCAAGACAGTTCTCTAGAGTTTTTATTTCCACAGCTTCAGAAAATCCACAACAAGGGCAACCACAGAACAAAACAAAATGACTAAAAACATCCCAATGCAACCGCATATCACTAACGCTGTCCGGAAACTTTTCTTTTGGCAAAGTCTTTATCTTGAAAATTACCATGAGTGGTAGTTTCTGGCCATTAGCCTGGCAACCGAGAACGACAGTAAAAGATGACTTCCCTGTGGTGCATATAGATACCGTACTGGCCCCTGTTTTCTCAACAATACGATTCACAGGGATATCAAAGGTGAGTTACACCTTGTACATGTTGGTGATGTGTTCTGGCCGGATCTCCGTTTCAATGATCTTCTTACAGTAGTCGCGGAAAAGGGCCAGCTTTTCTTGGTAATCCCTTGGCAGATGCTGCAAGATGGTAGTTCTTGTGCGGCTGGAGAGATTGCACCTTTTCATAAAATGGAAGCACCAAGATGGATCTCCTCGAAAGTCGTTGATCTCCATGTCTCGTGGTACCGCTGTTGCTTTAAGTCAAATAGAGACTGTAGACATGCTTCTAACCTGCTGTTTTCTGTTCAATAACCCACTGTTCAATTTTGTCCTCTAACTGTGGCCATCGCGCTTTGTCCCTTGGAAACTCAGTTTGGTCTTCTTTACTTGGCGCAGGGCATCTTCTTGCTTCCTACACTTACGGACCATTGATTCATTAATGTTGAATTGTCATGCAGCTGCTCTGTTCCCATGTTCTACTGCGTGACTGATAGCCCTGAGTTTGAAATCCGCTTTGTAAGCATGTCTCTTAACAAGTGCCATTTTGGGGTCCTGATACACACATTACTCCTTGTGGAATAATGTATTGTATTACACAATAACAACACAGGATCCCTTGCAGTAAATCCATTCCTAGAAAGTCTTCTCTTCCCCGTCTCACCACTGTTCCCATTTGCACCTCCACAGACACTACCTCCAGAACCCACCCCTGAACACACAAAATTTGGACTTTTAAACATCAGCTCCATTAACAACAAAACCTTCATCTGCCAGGACTTCATCACCCACAACACCCATAACCCCACAAGTCCATCTTTGACCCCATTTTTGAAAGTAGACGGCAATGTAGAGTGCACGTCACCGCAACGCACCCACCCATATGTACTTCTTTTGTCTAGCAGAGATGAAAGTTTACTGAAGGCAGATGGACCTTTTAACATTTGATTTAACATGTTGGAAATGTGGGTACTCCGGTTTCCCCCATCAACCCAAAACATGCCCGCACCCCTATGAACTAACATCAAGGACCATGTTGGACCATGGATGGATGGATGGATGGATGTTGGAAATGGAAGACATAAACATCCAATCGTACAAGCCAAAGTGTGACCCACAGCAAGAAGATAACGAAGGTGATGAAACTCCAGAACCAAGGCTCCAAATGAACACATCGCAATGGTTTGTTTATGATTATTACATCCATCCATCCATCCATCTTCTCCCGCTTAATCCGGCTGGGTCGCGGGGGCAGCTTGCTGCCCAATACTCATAGCACCTGACCCCCACTATGAACCCCTCTGCAGGTGGTGAACCCACAGGAGGGTGGACATTATGGTCCTTGATGTTAGTTCATAGGGGTTGATTATTACATTACTTATTTATTTCATTAATTGTAACCTCCAGTGGCGGCTGGTGGTATAATTTTATATAGTATTACAATGAATGACAGAAACAGTCATTTTGGTCACTATTGGCTGAACTATATCAGAGCACAACCTGATCCACCGCTCACACCAGCCCCAACGACACAACGTAACACACCGCTCACACAGCACCAATGACACAACGTTACACACCACTCACACCAGACCCAACGACACAACGTAACACACCGCTCACACTCAGCCCCAATAACACAACGTTACACACCACTCACACCAGCCCCAACGACACAATGTTACACACCACTCACTCCAGCCCCAACGACACAACCTGATCCACCGCTCATAACCAACCCCAGCAACATCAGCAAAACTGCAATAAGAGGATACGGTCACAACATGAGCACACAGCATCAGTGCAGCACACGGCAGAACACCGGAGCAGCTCTGTTGCACCCACGAGCTCATTTATCCACTATTTACCTGTGAGGCTCCATCCTCAGATTTGCCCCAAACTAACAAAAACAAGCATCTTTATCTTTACAATATTTGTTGTATTTAAATTTTTGTTATTTAGTTCAAAAGAAACTATGTGATGTACAGTTGTTATTTATTACACTTATTACACTTTGCAGACAAAAGATAGGGGTTTATAATGTCTTGTTTGTGATCTTAGTTACAGTTAGTAGTTGGTAACAGAATGAGTCAGCATACTAATGGTCACCAAAAGAGTTTTTTTACTCGATGTTGCCTCAGTTTTGATGGGTTTAGGTCTTCCGTCTCCCTTCTTGAATTTAGTGTAGTACAATTGGAACATAAGTTATCCAGATGAGGTGATTGCTTGCAGATTTCCAGGACCTTCAGGTAAAACCTTTCTAAAATATAGACACAGTTACGTCCTCTAAACTAATGTGTGGGATTTTAAAATTGAATAACTAATTACCTGTCTAACAATTCAAAGAAAAGATCTTTTGGGAGTGAATCTCAGAACGACATAATCAGCTGATCCTTGATCCAATCAAAAACAGCTGATTTTTTTTTTCCCTCCAAGTGTGGGATGTAAACAGAGGGAATGCCGGGTCATTGTGTGTGTGGAATGGATGTCTTGCACATGATTAATAATGAATGTCCACTTCCCTAATTTTTCTGGGATGTAGAAGAATAGGCAGCAGTATAAGAATACAAATGAATCAGATCCACTGACATTTAAATTATCTGGTTGGGGTATAATGTATGGTTAGGGTGTTAGATGTAGTTGTGTCTCCACTGAGCACATCTTCACTGTTTCTGTCTGTGTACAAGTGTTTGTGAAAGAACGTTCTTGCCTTGTAGAGGGCCTCTGGAAAAAAATGGCAGCAGTACATGAATTTTGTGCATAACGCCTCAGAATAAGCTCCACACAGAGCATAGTAGCTTTAATGCATGGCAACAAGCAACTCTAGTCTATGTACCTCATATGATAAAAAAGTTAGTTATAGTAAAAAATCACAATAGTGCTCAAACTGAAAGTCAAAAGCTCTATGTTACTGGTCACATGTGCCAAACACAAAAAATACATTACCAAAACTCAGTGTAACAAAAAGTAAACAAAAGAGCCAAGGAACAACCTGGTAAGCTGCTGGGTCACTGCTGGTAAACACATTTCACTAGCTAGGACCACGCCAACAACACGTGCAAAGAGAAAAGAGTTTATTATGGCGACAAGGTGGGGTGCTGGGTTGAGACTCAGGGTGGGGGTTCAGTCTCAATCTTCACAGGGCCCAGTAGGAACAGGACCCTACTCGTAGGCGTCTTATGCCTGGAAGTGAACAGTGCTGGGAGGGTGGGGTTGAGTTATCTGGTAGAAACTGGGTTGTCAGGATAGGCTGATATAAATAGGCTTCTGGGAAAGGTGTGGTAGAAGTGAGCTGTGATTTGCTGGAGAGGAGGAGAGAACGGTCGAGGCGTGGTCCTGCTCCTGAACCTAATTTATTCATATTAACTACATATATTACACTAGAGTGTCAGAATACATTTTATAGAAAGTTAGGTTTAGTATTGAGCATGGAAAAAAAGTTTAAAAAAATGCCAACAAGCAGTTAAAGAAGCAATGACCGTATTTTGTTCAAACACCATTAATAAGAACAAGTCAAATCCAAGGACTTTATTTCAGGTTTTAGACTCAATCTCCAAGCCTAAACCCAGTCTTTTTAATGATGCATCCACTGAACTGTGTGAACTGTTTTTAAACCACATGAACAGTTTTTTTTTTTTTTTTGTATTGTGGTTGGGTCCGGTATTTTATCTATTGGCAATGAGTCTCTGTCTGAAGGCCTTGTCACATCCCATTTTAAACTTGTTGCTGTCCAGCAACTTTTGAAGAAATGTAACTTGGGCACCTCTGATTTTAACAATTTTAGACCAATTTGAAAACTTCAATTTTTATCAAAAATTTTCGAGAAAGTTCTTTCTAACTAGATTTTAGATTTTATAAATACATCTTTGAGAAATTTCAGTCAGGTTTGAAAGCATCACACAGCAGTGAAACAGCCCTCATCAAATGATATCAATGATAGCCGCAGACAGAGGAGAGTGCTCGATTTTAATTTCTTTGAGATTTAGACAAAACCTTTGCAGTCACCATAGGCAATATGTGCATATACATACTAAACATATAGCACAGATGAAATTACTGTCCTCTCCCACCTCAGTGCAAACATTCAAGTAAAAGGAATATAAAGACATACTAGACTACAAAAGACCACAAATAGACAAAACAAAAAATGTGCAAATGAAAAGTGAGGTAGTGCTAAAATATATAAAGTAAGCACATATGAAAACAATTAAATTATTTAATTGCGATTAATGTCATGAATGTCATAGCTAACTTGTGATTAATCACACATTTTTTGTCCCCTTGAATCATCATTTTAATACTCTTTATCCACATAGAAACGTGGATAGGCTTTGTGCAGAAGTATTATTATTTTATTTTTGAATTGCAGGTTACCTCTGCTGTGTCATTTTTGACTCTCTCCTCAACTTCCACTTTCAAACCGAGTTATAGTCAGGCAGTAGCAGGGACCCCGGACCGCGTTAGCATTAGCACAGCTAGCGAGAGCAGCCCCCTGGGGCATCCCGTGCAGCCGGGACCAAACCAGGACAGGTTTGTGACAGTTAGAAGCAGGCGCAGGGCTAAGACTATGACTGCAGGAGATCAGGGACACAGGGCTGAGAGCAGGGAGCTTCCCGTGCAGAACAGGTTCGCCCCCCTGAGCTGGACGCGGGACACTCTAGTCATAGGGAGCTCCATAGTCAGGGACGTGGAACTGCCTGCAGCTTCCACGCGGTGTTACCCTGGAGCCAGACTGGGTGACATCGAGGGGAATCTAAGGGTTTTAAAGAGAAGTAAGAACAGGTACCGCTGGATCATTATACACGCGGGGGTAACGATATCCCTCCTCGAACCGCCACCTTAACGTGGTGGAGGGGTTTGAGTACCCGAATGATCCCAGGAGCTATATTGTCGGGGGCTTTATGCCCCTGGTAGGGTCACCCAAGGCAAACAGGTCCGGGGGGACGGGTCAGACGAAGAGCGGTTCAGAAGACCCCTATGATGAGATTAAAAACTAGGTCAGTGACGTCGCCCGGAAAGGCGGTACCGGGGCCCCACCCTGGAACCAGGCCTGGGGTGGGTGCACGTGGGCGAGCGCCTGGTGGCCGGGCCTTTCCCCACGGGGCCCGGCCGGGCACAGCCCGAAGGAGCGACGTGGGGCCGCCCTCCCCTGGACCCACCATCCGCGGGAGGAGCCATAGGGGCCGGGTGCAGAGAGATCTGGGCGGCAGTTGAAGGCGGGGGCCTCGGCGACCAGATCTCCGGACATGGAGACTAGCTCTGGGGACATGGAATGTCATCTCGCTGGGGGGGAAGGAGCCTGAGCTTGTGCGGGAGGTCGAGCGTTACCGGCTAGATATAGTCAGCCTCACCTCCACGCACAGCTTGGGCTCTGGAACCCAACTCCTTGAGGGGTTGGACTCTCCATTTCTCTGGCGTTGGCCGCGGGGAGCGGCGGCGAGCTGGTGTGGGCCTCCTCATCGCCCCTCAGCTCAGCCGTTGCGTGTTGGAGTTTACCCCGGTGAACGAGAGGGTCGCGTCCCTGCACCTTCGGGTCAGGGACAGGTCTCTCACTGTGGTGTCGGCCTACGGGCCGAACAGCTGTGCAGAGTACCCGGCCTTCTTGGAGTCTCTGGGAGGGGTACTGGACAGTGCTCCGACCGGGGACTCCATTGTTCTACTGGGGGACTTCAACGCCCATGTGGGCAACGACAGTGACACTTGGAGAGGGGTGATTGGGAGGAACGGCCTCCCTGATCTGAACCCGAGCGGTGTTCTGTTATTGGACTTCTGTGCTAGTCACAGTTTGTCCATAACGAACACCATGTTCGAGCACAAGGGGGTCCATCGGTGCACATGGCACCAGGACTCCCTAGGCCGGAGGTCGATGAACGACTTTGTTGTCGTGTCATCTGACCTCCGGCCGTGTGTCTTGGACACTCGGGTGAAGAGAGGGGCAGAGCTGTCAACTGATCACCACCTGATGGTGAGTTGGGTCCGCTGGCGGAGGAGGAAGCCGGAAAGACCTGGCAGGCCCAAGCGTGTCGTAAGGGTCTGCTGGGAACATCTGGCGGAACCTTCTGTCGGTGTGGCCTTCAACTCACACCTCCGGGAGAGGTTCTCCCAGGTCCCGGGGGAGGCTGGGGACATGGAGCCCGAGTGGGCTTCGTTCTTGGCCTCCATTGTCGATGCGGCCGTTTGTAGCTGTGGCCGTAAGGTCTGCGGTGCCTGTCGCGGCGGCAATCCCCGAACCCGGTGGTGGACACCGGAAGTAAGGGATGCCGTCAAGCTGAAGAAGGAGTCCTACCGGGCCTTACTGGCCCAGTGGACTCCTGAGGCAGCTGACGGGTACCGTCGGGCCAAGCGTGCTGCAGCTCGGGCGGTTGCAGAGGCAAAAACTCGGGTCTGGGAGGAGTTCGGGGAGGCCATGGAGGAGGACTATCGGACGGCCCCAAGGAAATTCTGGCAAACCGTCCGGCGCCTCAGGAGGGGGAAGCGGTCCTTCACCAACACTGTTTACAGTGCGGGGGGAGAGCTGCTGACCTCGACTGGGGATGTTGTCGGGCGGTGGAAGGAATACTTTGGGGATCTCCTAAATCCCACCGTCACGTCCTCCGAAGAGGAGGCCGAGGCTGGGGACCCAGAGGCGGACTCATCCATCACCCTGGCTGAAGTCACTGAGGTGGTCGGAAAGCTCCTCGGTGGCAAGGCTCCGGGGGTGGATGAGATCCGTCCTGAGTACCTTAAGTCTCTGGGTGTTGTGGGGCTGTCTTGGCTGACACGCCTCTGCGGGAACAGTACCTCTGGACTGGCAGACCGGGGTGGTGGTCCCTCTGTATAAAAAGGGGGACCGGAGGGTGTGTTCCAACTACAGGGGAATCACACTCCTCAGCCTCCCCGGTAAAGTCTATGCCAGGGTACTGGAGAGGAGAGTTCGGCCGATAGTCGAACCTCGGTTTCAAGAGGAGCAGTGTGGTTTTCGGCCTGATCGTGGAACACTGGACCAGCTCTACACCCTCCATCGGGTGCTCGAGGGTTCATGGGAGTTTGCCCAACCAGTCCACATGTGCTTTGTGGACCTGGAGAAGGCATTCGACCGTGTCCCTCGTGGTGCCCTGTGGGGGGTGCTCCGGGAGTATGCGGTCCGGGGCCCTTTGCTAAGGGCTGTCCGGTCCCTGTATGACCGGAGAAGGAGCTGTGTTCGCATTGCCGGCAGTAAGTCAGACTTGTTCCCGGTGCATGTTGGACTCCGCCAGGGCTGCCCTTTGTCACCGGTTCTGTTCATTGTATTTATGGACAGAATTTCTAGGCGCAGCCAGGGGCCGGAGGGGGTCCAGTTCGGGGACCACAGGATCTCATCGCTGCTTTTTGCGGATGATGTTGTCCTGTTGGCTCCATCGAGCCAGGACCTGCAGCGTGCACTGGGGCGGTTTGCAGCCGAGTGTGAAGTGGCTGGGATGAGAATCAGCTGTTCCAAATCCGAGGCCATGGTTCTCGACCGGAAAAAGGTGGATTGCCCTCTCCGGGTGGGGAGTCTCTGCCTCAAGTGGAGGAGTTCAAGTATCTCGGGGTCTTGTTCACGACTGAGGGGAGGATGGAGCGTGAGATTGACAGGCGGATCGGTGCGGCATCGGCAGTGATGCAGTCGCTGTATCGGACCGTTGTGGTGAAGAGGGAGCTGAGCCGAAAGGCGAAGCTCTCGATTTACCGGTCAATCTACGTTCCTACCCTCACCTATGGTCATGAGCTCTGGGTAATGACTGAAAGGACAAGATCGCGGATACAAGCGGCCGAAATGAGTTTCCTCCGCAGAGTGGCCGGGCGCTCCCTTAGAGATAGGGTGAGAAGCTCGGTCACACGAGAGGAGCTCGGAGTAGAGTCGCTGCTCCTCCACGTCGAGAGGAGCCAGCTGAGGTGGCTCGGGCATCTGGTCCGGATGCCTCCTGGTTCCGGGCATGTCCCACCGGTAGGAGGCCCCGGGGAAGACCCAGGACACGCTGGAGGGACTATGTCTCTCGGCTGGCCTGGGAACGCCTCGGGGTCCGTCCGGAGGAGCTGGAGGAAGTGGCTGGGGAGAAGGAAGCTTGAGAGCCCCTGCTTAGACTGCTGCCCCCGCGACCCGGCCCCGGATAAGCGGAAGAAGATGGATGGATGGGTAACGATACTCGCGGTCAGTCAGAGGTGGTGAAGTTGCAGATAGCGGCAGTCTGTGAATTGGTTAAGTCGATGTCGGAGTCCGTGTACTTCTCTGGCCCCCTTCCAAATCAGTGGTCAACCAGTGGTTGACCAATTGGTGCCCGCAGAATGGTGTCGTCTTCATAGATAATTGGAGGGCATTTGAGGGGAAGCCCAGGCTTATACGTAGTGATGGCATCCACCCCACACAGGCTGGTTCCTCCCTTTTAGCTCAGAATATGATTGCTAGTCTTAGATGACCATCAGGTAAGACTAGCACACAGAATAGCTCAGGGAGTGTCAGTGATGCTAGGGAGCAGAGTAGACTAGTGAGGCACTGCTCTGTTAGCGAGAACAGCTCCAAACAGGCTGAGGCTGTGTGTGCCCCACGTCCAGGGGCCTCCTCTGAGCCACCCTGCATGAACAATTCTCCCAGACTGGCTGAGGCTGTGTATGTCCCACGCACAAAAAGCACAAATAAAACACAGCTAAACTCTGACAGGAAAGGCATCAGATCTCCTAACTTAATAAAAATAAATACATGCGTCGCAAATAAACAAAATAAGTGTGTAAAAAGCACAAATAAAACTCAACTAAACTCTGACAGGAAAGGCGTCAGACCTCATAACTTAATAAAAATAAATACATGTGTCGCAAACAAACAAAATGATAAGTGTGTAAAATGTGGACTGCTAAACATCAGGTCCCTCTCCTCCAAATCTCTTTTAATAAATGAATTAATTGACGACTTTAATATTGATCTTCTATCTTTAACTGAAACATGGCTTCAGGAAAAGGATTATGTTAGATTAAACGAATCTACAGCTCCAAGTCACGTGAACTTTCAAAGTGCCAGGAGCACAGGTCGAGGTGGCGGTGTGGCCGTCATTTCTCACTCCAGCCTAATTCTCAGCCTCAAATCTAATTATACATTCCGCTCCTTTGAAAGCCTCGCACTACTACGTGCACCAACTGGAAAAACCAAAAAGCTGTTATATTCATAACAATCTACCGACCTCCTGGTCCATATGCCGAGTTTCTGACAGAGTTTTCTGACTTTATTTCAAGTTTAGTTTTGGAATGGGAAAGGAGTGTTATAGTTGGAGATTTCAACATACATGTTGATAACAGCAGTGAGTGCCTCAGCAGTGCTTTTGGTGCTCTCCTGGATGGGGTCGGTTTTACCCAGAGTGTGAACAAGCCGACTCACTGTCACAATCACACTCTTGATCTCGTCCTAACTTATGGTATTGAGATTAAGGATTTAATTGTTCTTCCTCAAAACCCTATACTCTCTGACCATTTTTAATTACCTTTCAATTCGTACTAAGACTATCCAGCTCTGCAGGACAAAACTATAATGAAAAGAATAATATCAGAAAAATCGGTAGCCGAGTTCAAAGAAATAATTGAGCCAGTATTAAATGATATGCCATGTGACAATGAGAACAACTTTAATCCAATTATCATGGATCAGTTTGTTGATAGGACAATGCTCACCTTAAAATCTGCTCTTGATGTTGCAGCTCCGCTAAAACAGAAAAGCATTAAACCAAGACCTCCGGCTCCTTGGTATACTACAGAACTGTGATCACTCAAACAACACGTAAGACGCACAGAGAAGCTCTGGTGCCGCTCGCGCTCCGAGCAGTCTCTGAAGGCATGGAAGCTCTGCCTGCTCTCTTATAAGGCCGCTCTGCGAAAAGCGCAAACCAGATACTATTCAAACCTAATAGGAGTAAACAAAAGCAACCCCAGATTTCTGTTCAGCACTGTAGCCAGGCTGACAAACTCGCACACTGCCCCTAAGTCTCTTCTCCCCTTGAAATTCAGTTGTGATGATTTTCTTGAATTCTTTGATTACAAAATTACAACCATTAGAGACAAGATCAGCGAAGCTACTCCAAAAATCAGCCCCGAGCAAATTCAGCAAATCCAGTCCGTAACACCAATATCCCACATGAATCCTAACAGCATTAGACAAATTTACTCCTGTCGATGAGGTGGAGATTTCCTCAGTCATCATGTCGTCCAAACCATCAACTTGTTTGCCCTATTCCAGTCAAACTCCTCAAAGAAGCTCTTCACCTAATAATAGGTTCCACTCATAACATAATAAATATGTCGTTAGAAAATGGCTATATTCCTCAGTCCTTTAAATATGCTGTAATTAAACCGCTTTTGAAAAAACCTAGCTTAAATCCTGATGAACTAGCCAACTACAGACCTATCTCGAATCTTCCATTTCTCTCAAAGATTCTGGAAGGAGTTGTGGTGAAACAGCTTTGTCACCATCTGCAGGGCAATAATTTATTTGAAAAATTTCAGTCTGGTTTCAGAGCTCACCACAGCACAGAAACTGCTCTGCTTAAAGTGACAAATGATTTGCTACTAGCAGCTGACAACGGGCTGGCTTCAGTCCTGGTCCGACTGGACCTCAGTGCAGCGTTTGACACCATTGATCACAACATTCTACTGCAGAGGGTAGAATGTGACATAGGTGTCAGAGGGACCGCCCTCAAATGGTTTAAATCTTATCTATCAGATAGGTACCAGTTTGTTAGTGTAAACCAGTGCACCTCTCCCTGCTCTAAAGTAGCTTGCGGTTTTCCACAAGGATCTGTGCTTGGTCCAATCCTGTTTACTCTGTATATGTTGCCATTAGGTAACATTATCAGAAAACATGGCGTTAATTTCCACTGCTATGCTGATGACACTCAGCTGTACTTATCAATGAAACCAAATCAGACCGATCAAATCAATAAGCTCAGTGCCTGTGTGAAGGACATCAAAACCTGGATGACCCTGAATTACCTGCTCTTAAATCCTGAAAAAACAGAGGTCATTGTTGTCGGTCCTAAATGTCAGAGAGATTCTCTGTCCGACCAGATAATCTCACTTGACAATGTGACTATAGCCTCTAGCTCTACTGTAAAAAACCTTGGAGTCATATTTGACCGAAATCTCTCATTCACATCTCATATAAACCAAGCTTGTAAAACTGCATATTTTCACCTGCGAAACATAACTAAAATCAGAAATGTTTTGCCAAAAAATGATGCTGAAAAACTTATCCATGCATTTGTTACATCCAGACTAGATTACTGTAATTCTCTGGTCACCGTCTGCGCTAAAGGTACTTTAAGAAGCTTCCAGTTGGTCCAAAATGCAGCAGCCAGAGTCCTAACAGGAACTAAAAGAAGCGATCACATCAGTCCTGTGTTAAAATCACTTCACTGGAATCGAACCTCCCACCTCACCCCCACCAGAATCGAACAATTGTATCGTTTTTTTTTTTTTTACTTGTCCCATTTTTGTTTTTTATATATTCTGTTCAGATGAGACTTCATTGGAGAAACAGAAGATGCCATAACAAAAAGAGAAAAAAAAAGAAACAAATGTTGCCACTAAGGCGACAAGCATAGATCTATAATAAGAACATAGCTGCAAATAATAAGCTAAAATTATTTTTATTAGTCATTAAGTCAAACAAATTGCAAATTGAATATGGTAACTGAGGGCTTGTAGATACAGAATATTAAAAAGTTTTTTTCTATCAATGTTTGGCAATTTGATTTAATAGATTGATTTTGATTTTGATAAAGGGTCTTCTGGCACATGTTTTAGTCTGTATCGTCATGACGATTATGATCATGACATTTTGACAGACAATTACAATTATTCACTACTGTACATGATCACCAATGCTAAATGTCAAACTCCAGTAATTTAATTTAGCAAATAAAAGTATGTGTTACTTATTCAATCATTTTTATATACGTTATAATACATGTGATACTGATCCTGTCAAGAAGTGACTGTAAAACCTAGGAGCTTATTCCAAATCATGTAAAGAGAAACAGAAAAAAATATCAGAAAATACTGAAATTCAATTACAAATGATGAATGGTTGTTTAATTATTCAGCCTCTGAATGTATTTTTAACAATGCCATCCTATGCTTTGTTTTATCTTTTCAGTTTACCTTCAAGTTTGTAAGTGGACAAGACCACAAAGGAAAGACCGACTCAAGATTCACAATGATTCTCAGGTTGCTTCTCCTGGTGTTTCTACCAGTAGGTAAGTGTCACGATGAGAATTATTCTTCTGTTTGGAAAACTGTTGATTTGACTCTGACTCTGACCCTCTGATCATGGAACAGCAATGAACGTCCAAACTGTGGAAGCAGCTGTTCAGAATCAAGCTGCAACTGCTCCGGCTGCCAATACACCTCCATCACCTACTCCAACTAACAATAGATCTGCTCCAACTACAGCTCCTCCAACTACCACAACGACAGCTCCTCCAACTACCACAACTACAGGTCCTCCAACTACCACAACTACAGTAGCACCAACTACAACTGCTCTACCTACAACTACAGCTGTTCCAACTACAACTGCTCCACCTACATCTACAGCTCCTACAACTACAGCTGCTCCACCTACTACAACAGCTGTTCCAACTACAACTGCTCCACCTACATCTACAGCTACTAAAAGTACAGCTGCTCCACCTATTACAACAGCTGCTCCAACTACAACTACAGTTTCTCCAACTACAGCTGCTCCAACTACAGCACCTCCAACTACAGCTCCTACAACTACAGCTGCTTCACCTACTACAACAGCTGCTCCAACTACTACAGCTTCTCCAACTACCACTGCTCCATCTACAATTGCTCCAGTTACAACTACAGCTCGTAAAACTACAGCTGCTCCAACTACAACTACAGCTTCTCCAACTACAGTTGCTCAAACCAGAATTTCTCCAACTGCAACTACACCTCCTATAACTTCAGCTGCTCCAGCTACAACTTCATATGCTCCAACTACAACTGCTCCACCTACAACTACAGCTGTTCCAACTACAACTGCTCCACCTACATCTACAGCTCCTACAACTACAGCTGCTCCACCTACTACAACAGCTGTTCCAACTACAACGGCTCCACCTGCAACTACAGCTCCTTCAACTACAGGTCCTCCAACCACAATTGCTCCAACTACAACTACACCTTCTACAACTTCAGCTACTCCAACTACAACAACGGCTGTCCCAACTACTACTACAAAAGCTACAAGAGCTGTTACAACTACAACTGCTCCACCTACAACTACAGCTGCCCCAACTACAACTGCTCCACCTACTACTACAGCTGCTGCAACTATATCTACAGCTTTTACAAATGCAGCTTCTCCACCTACAACAGCTGTTCCAACTACCACTGCTCCACCTACAACTACAGCGGCTCCACCTACTACAACAGTTGCTCCAACTACATCCACCGCTCCTACAACTACAGCTGCTCCATCTACAATTGCTCCAACTATAACTACACCTCCAACAACTTCAGCCGCTCCAACTACAACTACAGTTGTTCCAACTACTACTACAGAAGCTACAACAGCTGTTCCAACTAAAACTGGTCCACCTACAACTCCAACAACTACAGCTGCTCCGCCTACTGCAAAAGCTGGTACATCTACAACTGCACCTCCTACAACTTCAGCTGCTCCAACTACAACTACAGCTGTTCTAACTACAACTACAGATGCTACAACTACATCTCCTGCCACTACAAGTGCTGAACCTCCAACTACAACTATTCCGAGTAAATTACAGCTACTCCAACTACCCCTACACCTGCATCATCTGTTCCAACTATACATACAGATGCTACAACTACAGCCGCTCCAACTATAACTACATCTTCTCCAACTACAGCTGCTCCAACTACAGGTGCCCCAACTACAACTGCTCCACCTACAACTACAGCTGCTCCAATTACAACTACAGCTGTTCAAACTACAACTGCTTCACCTACAACGACAGGTCCAACAACTACACCTGCTCCACCTACTAAAACAGCTGGTCCAACTACAACTACAGCTACCACTGCTCTAAGCACAATTGTTCCAACTACAACTCCATCTCTGACAACTACATCTCCTGCAACTACAACTACAGCTATTCCAAGTAAATCTACAGCTACTCCAACTACCCCTACACCTGCATCACCTGCTCCAACTAAACATACATCTGCTACAACTACAATTACAATTACAGCTCCTACGACTACAACCACAGCTGCTCCAACCACAACTACAACCACAGCAGCTGCTATGACAACAACTACAACTGCTCCAACTAGGCAAGGCAAGGCAAGTTTATTTGTATAGCACAATTCGTACACAAAGTAATTCAAAATGCTTTACAGAATAAGAAATACATTAAAATCACAATACAAACAAATTAAAACGTAAATAATCATCATAAAATTTTTAAATAGAGATGCAACGTTAAATTAGAAAGAATTAGAGAGAAGAGAAGAGTAGAGGGCGGAATGGAAAATGAAATCCTTTCAGTCGTATGCACAGCTAAACAGAACAGTTTTTACCCTGGATTTAAACAGAGTCAGAGTAGAGTCTGTCTCACATGTTCAGGGAGACTGTTCTAGGTTTTAGCTGCATGAGTCTGAAATGCTGACTCTCCGAATTTAGTCCTGACTCTGGACACCTGCAGGAGGCCGGTCCCTGAGGTCCTCAGAGTACGAGATGGTTCATACGACACTAACATGTACATGAGAGATGTACACTAACATGAGAGACTTGTACACAAGTAGAGCTGCTTTAAAGTCTATTCTCTGAGCCACAGGAACCCAGTGTAGAGACCTGAGCACAGGACTTATGTGCTCGTACTTCCTGGTTCGAGTCAGGACTCGATCTGGAGCGTTCTGGATGTACTGTAGCTGTTTTACAGCTCGTTTGGAGAGGCCAGTGAGAGGCTGTTACAGTAATCTAACCTACTGGAGACAAACGCATGGATAAGTCTCTCCAAGTCTGTTTTAGACAGTAGACCTTTGATTTTTGCTATGGTTTTTAGATGGTAAAAGGCTGCAGATGTCATTGATTTGATGTGGCTGTTAAAGTTCAAGTCTGAGTCCATTATTACCCCTAGATTTCTAGCCTGACTTGCAGGTTTTAGAGAGACAGACTGGAGGTAACTGCTGACACTGTCTCTTTGTTTCTGTGGGCCAAAGACTATGACTTCTGTCTTGTCTGAGTTTAGCTGGAGAAAGTTGTTTTCATCCACACACTGATCTGTTGGATGCAGTGGCAGAGTGAGTCCACTGGTCCATAGTCCCTGCTGCCAGTGAGACATAGATCTGAGTGTTGTCTGCGTAGTTGTGGTAGGACACATTATTGCTGCGTATTAACTGGCCTAAAGGCAGCATGTAAAGATTAAACAAAAGTGGGCCCAGGATCGACCCCTGGGGCCCCCCACAGGTCAGGGCCATGTGATCTGAGACACAGTTTCCAATTTCAACAAAATACTTCCTGTTTTCTAGATAGGAATTGAACCAGTTTAGTGCAGTACCAGAGATGCCCACCCAGTCCTCTAGTCTCTGTAAGAGGATCCCATGATCAACAGTGTCAAAAGCAGCACTCAGATCTAACAGGATCAGCACTGAGACTTTTCCTGCGTCAGTGTTCAGGCGGATGTCCTTTGTCACCTTGATCAGAGCCGTCTCAGTGCTGTGGTGGGCTCTAAAACCTGACTGGAAAACATCGAAGGAGTTGTTCATATGGAGAAAGTTAGTAGTTTTTCAAGGACCTTGCCAAAAACGGCAGATTTGAGATGGGTCGGAAATTGTTCAGTACTGTGGCATCAAGACTGCTCTTCTTTAGGAGAGGCTTAATGACTGCAGTTTTCAAGGCTCTTAGGAATGTTCCAGATTGAAATGGCATGTTGACTATGTGAGCGAGTGGTGAAAGTAAACTGTGGGGGATAGACTTTAGAAATCTAGTGGGTAACACTTCGAGGCAGCATGTGGATGAACTCAGACTGGAGACTCTAATCTCTAAGACAGTTTTGTCAGTTACAGGTGCAAAGTGACTCAGCTCTAAGTGTCTCTGTGGCTGTGTGATTGTTATTTCTGTTGTGGAATTGATGGCATTTTTGATGCCCTGAACCTTGTCATTAAAGAATACTGTAAACTCATTGCACTTAGATGTGGAAATCAGTTCTAACGGCAGTGGGGCTGGAGGGTTTGTTAATCTGTTCACTGTTGCAAACAGGACACGAGAGCTGCAATTTCCAATCATGTCTGAAAAGTACCTCTCTCTTGTTCGAGCCAAACTGTGGTTGTGCATGTGCATAGTTTCTCTGTAAATCTTGTAATGAACCTGTAGGTTTGACTTTTGCCAGTTCTGCTCGGCTCTTCTGAACTCCCTTTTTTGTGTCCTGACACAGTCATTGTTTCTCCATGGTGCTTTTTGCCTATTTTTAATCATTTTAGCCTTCATCAGGGCAATAGTGTCCAGAACATTCAAGACACTCAAAGTCACAGAGCTCAACATATCATCAACATTAGAACATGAAGCAATTTCAAAGTGTATCATTTCCATGAAGAGTGCACTTGTGTTTGCATTTATGTGTCTCCTTCGAACAGCTGTAGGAGGAGCCAGTGGTTTGGGAATAACAGGCAGGTCAAAGAAGACACAGAAATGATCAGACAGAGCAACATTAACCACACTGACATTTGAAATATTTACACCCGTTGTAATGAGCAGGTCCAGAGTGTGGCCCCTGTTGTGTGTGGGCTCACTGACCTGCTGAGTCAGACCAAGATTTTCAAGGACAGCGCTGAGCTCGTTGGCATTTTTGTCGCCCACATTATCCACATGTACATTAAAATCACCTGTAATGACTAAACCATCAAAGTCTGTGGAAATGACTGAAAGCATCTCAGTAAAATCATCAATAAAACTTGGACAGTGCGGAGGAGGTTTGTATATGACTATGTAGAGTATTGAGGGCGATTGTTTTAGCTCCATTTTGAAGGAAACAGACTCAAATGATGAAAACACCCCAAATGACAACCTGTGTGTAACCAAATGATCTCTAAAAAATGCACACACACCTCCACCCTTTTTGTTGACCCATGTTTCAGATTCAAAATTGAAGTTGGGAGGAGTTGATTCTACTAGCACTGCATTATCTGTGTTTTCGTCAAGCCATGTTTCAACTACAACTGCTCCACCTACTACTACAGCTGCTGCAACTATATCTACATCTTTTACAACTACAGCTTTTCCAGCTACAACAACAGTTGTTCCAACTACAACTGCTCCACCTACAACTATAGCTGCTACTACTACAACTGCTCCACCTACAGCTGCTCCACCTTCATCAACAGTTGCTCCAACTACAACCACAGCTCCTACAACTACAGCTGCTCCAACCACAATTGCTACAACTACAGCATCTACAACTACAGCTGCTCCACCGACTACAACAGCTGCTACAACTACAACGACAGCTCCTCTAACTACAGCTGCTCCAACTACAGGAGCTCCAACTACAGCTCTAGCAACTACAAATGCTCCACCTACAAATGCGGCTCCAACAACTACAGCTTCTAAAACTACAGCTGCTCCAACTACAGCAACATCAACTACAGCTCCTACAACTGCAACTACAGCTGTTCTAACTACAACTACAGATGCTACAACTACAGCTGCCCCAACTACAACTGCTCCACCTACGACTACAGCTGCTGCAACTATATCTACAGCTCCTACAACTACAGCTGCTCCACCTACAACAACAGATGTTCCAACTACAACTGGTCCACCTACAACTACAACTCCAAAAACTACAGCTGCTCCGCCTACTACAAAAGCTGCTAAATCTACAACTACACCTCCTCCAACTACAATTGCTCCACCTACATCTACAGCTGCTCCAATTACAACTACAGCTGTTCCAACTGCAACTGCTCCACCTACAACTAAAACTCTAACAACTACAGCTGTTCCACCTACTATAACAGCTGCTCCAACTACAACTACAGCTTCTCCAACTTCCACTGCTCCAATCACAATGGCTCCAACTACCACTGCTCTAACCACAATAGCTCCAACTACATCTCCTAGAACTACAGCTGTTCCAATTACAACTACAGAACCAACAACTACATCTACTGCACCTACAACTACAGCTCCTACAGCTACAGCTGCTCCACCTACTACAACAGCAGTTCCAACTACAACTGCTCCATCTGCAGGTACAGCTCCTCCAACTACAACTACAGCTCTTAAAACTACAGCTTGTCCAAGAACAATTGCTCCAATTACAACTACAGCTCCTACAACTACAACTGCTCCATCTACATTTGCTCCAACTATAACTACAGCTCCTACAACTACAGCTGCTCCACCTACAACAGCTGTTTTAACTACAACTGGTAAAACTACAACTCCAAAAACTAGAGCTGCTCTGCCTACAACAAAAGCTGCTACACCTACAACTACATCTCCTACAACTTAAGTTGCTCCAACTACAACTACCGCTGTTCTAACTAAAACTACAGATGCAACAACTACATCTCCTGCAACTACAACTGCTCCACCTACATCTACAGCTGCTCCAATTACAACTACAGCTGTTCCAACTGCAACTGCTCCACCTACAACTACAACTCTAACAACTACAGCTGTTCCACCTACTATAACAGCTGCTCCAACTACAACTACAGCTTCTCCAACTACCACTGCTCCAATCACAATGGCTCCAACTACCACTGCTCTAACCACAATAGCTCCAACTACATCTCCTAGAACTACAGCTGTTCCAATTACAACTACAGAACCAAAAACTACATCTACTGCACCTACAACTACAGCTCCTACAACTACAGCTGCTCCACCTACTACAACAGCAGTTCCAACTACAACTGCTCCATCTGCAGGTACAGCTCCTCCAACTACAACTACAGCTCTTAAAACTACAGCTTGTCCAAGAACAATTGCTCCAATTACAACTACAGCTCCTACAACTACAACTACTCCATCTACAATTGCTCCAACTATAACTACAGCTCCTACAACTACAGCTGCTCCACCTACAACAACAGCTGTTCCAACTACAACTGGTAAAACTACAACTCCAAAAACTACAGCTGCTCTGCCTACAACAAAAGCTGCTACATCTACATCTCCTACAACTTAAGTTGCTCCAACTACAACTACCGCTGTTCTAACTAAAACTACAGATGCAACAACTACATCTCCTGCAACTACAACTGCTGCACCTACAACTACAGCTATTCTGAGTAAAGCTACAGCTACTTCAACTACCCCTAAACCTGCATCACCTGCTCCAACTAAATATACAGCCGCTCAAACTACAACTACATCTTCTCCAACTACAGCTGCTCCAACTACAGGTTCTCCAACTACAACTGCTCCACCTACAACTACAGCTGCTCAAATTACAACTACTATCACGCAGGAGCACAGGACTCAAATACAACACAAAGAATGCCGTCCAACACAAAGTATTATTTCAGTACAACAGAAAGTGTCCTACAAAAGGTAAGGACTAAATGGCAAGGCAGGTAGATAACAACAAAGGAATTATATGATTTGTAAAGTGAACTAAAATATCCTCCAAAACTGGGAATCTCTTCAACAAGAAAACAGGCAGGGAAAGAACTCAGATTCAGGGACTTCAGAGTTGCTCAAATGCAAACAACAGATACAGGGTTACAGATACAGAGCTTGAAATTGGGTGTTCACAGATCAACAATCTAGCAAAGACTGAGTGAAGACCAGGAGCTTATATAGGCTCCCCAGGGATAATTAGGGAATGAGAGACAGGTGTCGGAGAACAGGCCTGGAGCTGGACTGGGGAAGAACATGTACACAATAGGCAGAACGGTGACAGAACCCCTCTCTCAAGGGACGGCTCCTGACATCCTAAAAAATAAGACCGAGCATGGGTGGGAGGAGGGGGCCTGGAGGAGGGTCAAAACTCCTCAGAAAGATCAGAGTCAAAGCTGGACTCAGGTTCTTTGTCCTCAGACGGATCTCTCAGGGTAGCAGAAGGGACAGAATGATAACCCCGAGAGCACTTTGAAGGTTGTTCTGGGTGCTGCTCATGGAAGGCCTCAATAAGAAGAGGGTCTAAGATGAAGCTAGCAGGCACCCATGAACCCTCCTCTGGACCATAGCCTTCCCAATCAACCAAGTATTGGAGACCTCGACCACGGCGTCAGGAGCGCAGGAGACGACGCACAGTATATGCAGGTTCCCCATCAATCAGGCGTGTCAGCGGTGGTGGCGGCACGACAGGAGCTAGAGGGCTTTCACAGACAGGTTTCAACTTCGACACATGGAATGTTGGATTTATCCGCATAGCTTTGGGTAGTTTGAGGCGGGCAGCCACTGGGTTGACCATCATCTCTATTTCAAAGGGCCTAATGAACTTAGGAGCCAGCTTCTTGGAGTCAACCCGAAAAGACAGATCCTTAGTGGACAGCCAAACCATGTGGCCAGCCTGGTAAGCAGGAGTCTCTGATCGCCAACGGTTAGCGGAAGCAGAGTAACGCCGAGCGGTGCGGAGAAGGGTGGACCGAGCCCGTTTCCAGGTCTTGTAGCAGCGCTTGATGAAGGCCTGAACAGAAGGACAGGGTGCTTCCTTCTCCTGAGAAGGAAACAAGGGTGGCTGGTAACCATAAGCACACTGAAATGGGGAAAGACCCGTGGCCGAGCTTTTCAGTGTGTTGTGCGAGTACTCAACCCACAGTAACTGCTGGGACCAGGAGGATGGGTTCCTTGATGCCATACAACGCAGCACTGTCTCCATCTGCTGATTGATTCTCTCTGTTTGGCCGTTGGACTGAGGGTGATAGCCTGATGACAGGCTAACAGTGGCTCCTAAAAGAGAACAGAACTCACGCCAGAATATGGAGGTGAACTGTGGACCCCGATCGGAAACAACATCAGTGGGGAGCCCATGCAATCGAAAAACATGCTGCAGCATAAGCTCAGCAGTTTCCTTAGCAGATGAAAGTTTGGCCAGCGGAATGAAATGGGCCATCTTGCTAAAACAATCGACTACAGACAGGATGGTGGTGTGTCCATTGGAAACAGGTAAGCCAGTGACAAAGTCCAGGGATATATGGGACCAAGGCCGGTGGGGAACAGGGAGAGGAAGAAGATGGCCAGCAGGTGCTTGGTGAGTAGGTTTAGACTGGTTACAGACTTGACAGGCATTAACAAAATCTCTGGTGTCTTCATCCAGGGTACCCCACCAGAATCTTTGACGTAGGACCTCCTTAGTTCGCTGGATCCCAGGATGACAGGTAAGTCTAGAACTGTGGGCCCACTACAGAACATCTGACCTGAGATGTTGTGGAACATACAGGAGATTACTGGGGCATGTACTGTGGCCAGGTTGATCTTCCAGGGCACCCTTAACCCTTTCCTCAACCTCCCAGGTGAGAGTTGCCACGATATGGGAATGGGGAAGGATGGTATCAGGTTCTTCAATGCTGTCAGAGGTAGAAAACTGGCGAGACAGCGAATCAGGCTTGGCATTGCGAGAACCAGGACGGTAGGACAGAGTAAAATTGAACCTGGTGAGAAACAGGGCCCATCTAGCTTGTCGAGAGTTGAGGCGTTTTGCAGATTGGAGATACTCCAGATTCTTGTGATCTGTCCAGACCAGGAACGGAACCTTGCAAGCCAGTGTTTCCACTCTTCAAAACGGCTCCTACACCTATGTCTGAGGCATCCACCTCGACCACAAACTGTCTTTCAGGATCAGGAACTCGAAGGATAGGAGCTGTGGTGAAGAAGGTCTTCAGAGTATTGAAGGCTGCATCTGTCTCTGGTGACTACTTGTAGGTCACTTTGGAGGAGGTGAGGGCTGTAAGAGGAGCGGCGACCGAACTGTATCCACGGATGAACCGCCTGTAGAAATTTGCAAACCCCAGAAGCGCTGTAGCATCTTGCGGGACTCAGGAACAGGCCATGAGGTAACAGCTTCAACCTTGGTAGGGTCCATGGAAACACTCCCCTGACTAATGATATACCCCAGAAAGGCAACTGACGAGGCGTGGAACTCACACTTCTCTGCCTTGACAAAGAGTGAGTTAGACAGGAGGCACTGCAACACAGTCTAAACGTGATAGATGTGTTCCTCCTTGGACTTGGAGAAAATCAGAATGTCGTCAAGGTAAACAAAAACACACCTGTTCAGCATGTCACGGAGGACATCATTGACAAGTGCCTGGAACACGGCAGGGGCATTGGTAAGACCAAAAGGCATGACAAGATACTCGTAATGGCCTGTCGGAGTGTTAAAGGCAGTCTTCCACTCGTCCCCTTCACGGATCCGGACGAGATGGTAAGCGTTGCGCAAGTCAAGCTTTGTAAAAATAACAGCATCCTGCAAGAGCTCAAATGCCGAAGAAATGAGTGGCAGAGGGTAACGGTTCTTGATAGTTATATTGTTTAGCCCTCGGTAGTCTATGCAAGGTCTAAGTGTCTTGTCTTTCTTGTCAACAAAGAAGAAACCCGCCCCAGCAGGAGACGAAGAGGGACGGATGATTCCTGCAGCCAATGACTCATTGACATATTTCTCCATAGCTTCTCTTTCTGGTCCAGAGAGGGAATAGATATGACCACGTGGGGGAGAAGTTCCAGGCAGAAGGTCAATGGCACAGTCATACGGACGATGTGGGGGAAGTGATGTAGCCTTAGTCTTGCTGAAAACCTCTGAGGTCATGGTACTCTTCAGGAACACCTGTTAAGTCTGGTTGAGGACTAGTGTTGTTACTGGGTAGCACTGCTGGGACGGCTTGCTTGAGACAAATCTGATGGCAAGATGGGCTCCAGTTAGAAATGGAACCTGTAGCCCAATCTATTTGGGGATTGTAACAAAGAAGCCAAGGGAAGCCAAGGATTACTGGGTGCTGTGGAGTTTTCAGGATGTGAAATTGGATTGACTCATGGTGATTGCCAGCCATTAGCAGGAGAACAGGAACAGTGCGATGTGTTATGGAACCCAGAAGTCTGCCATCCAGGGCATTGGCAGGCACAGGTACAGGGAGAGGAACAAGGTTTATCTTTAATTGCAGAGCCAGGCTTTCATCAATAAGACTGATGTCAGAACCAGAGTCAATTAGAGTGGTCACTGTGAGTACCGCTCTCAAGCAACAGATGGGCTTGAAAATGAGGACGTTTTATAGGGGAAGGTGTGGAGGAAAGACTCATCAGTATTCCCCTTTCTACTGATGAGCCTGCCCTTTTACTGGACACACAGAAACAACATGGCCAGGCTTCCCACAATAGAGACAGAGATTCCTCAGGCGGCGACGTTCTCGCTCCTCAGGAGAAGGACTCGTTCTGCCCACCTGCATGGGCTCAGGACCTCCATCATGAGGAGATGAAGTGTGCCTAAGGGACTTTAAAGAAAGAGGCGGGCGTGAGAAATGTTGTCGTTCAGAAAGTCTGAGTCTCTTCTCGTGTCTCCGAGCTTGGATGCGGTGATCAAGCTTAGTTGCCAGTTCAATCAAATGATCAAGATCAGACGGGAGATCAAACGACACCAACTCATCTTTAACATAGTCACTGAGACCCAAAAGGTAGGCATCAGTTTGGGCTGCCATATTCCACTGGCTTTGAAGGGCCCGGGTTCAGAATTCAATAGAATAATCTGCAACAGTGCGGGCTCCCTGTCGCAGACCCATTAGACCACCGGCTGCATCAGGTCCAGATGACGTGGCACCAAACACCTTGCGTAGTTCTTGAGCAAAAGCGTCAAAAGAGGCACAGGCAATGGTTTGACACTCCCATTCAGCAGTTCCCCACAGCTTAGCCCTATCTGTGAGGTGGTTGATGGCAAATGCCACCTTGGCTTTTTCTGTGGAGAATGTGTGCGGCTGTAAGGCAAAGAGGATGGAGCAGTTGGTCAAAAACAGATTGCACCCCTCTGGGTCTCCCTTATAACGTTCAGGAGTGCCTACTCTGGGTTCACAATCTGGTCCAGGTGCCAGCACTTCAACAGAAGGTGGCGGGGCGGGGTTGGTAGGAGCAGGAGTAACTGCAGTTACTAGCTGGGTGACAGTGACCGCCAGTTGGTGGATCTGAGCCGTTAAAGTGGCAATATTCTGTTCATTAGCTGCAGTTGACTGCTGAGCAGCATTAGCAGCAGATGCTAACTCGGCCTGCTGTTTCTGTAGGCTTTCCTCTAGCCTAGCAAGCCTCTCCATGGGGCTTTCCTTATGTGCTGAGTCCATACTGGCTAGATTGTACTATCACGCAGGAGCACAGGACTCAAATGCAACACAAAGAATGCCGTCCAACACAAAGTATTATTTCAGTACAACAGAAAGTGTCCTACAAAAGGTAAGGCCTAAATGGCAAGGCAGGTAGATAACAACAAAGGAATTATATGATTTGTAAAGTGAACTAAAATATCCTCCAAAACTGGGAATCTCTTCAACAAGAAAACAGGCAGGGAAAGAACTCAGATTCAGGGACTTCAGAGTTGCTCAAATGCAAACAACAGATACAGGGTTACAGATACAGAGCTTGAAATTGGGTGTTCACAGATCAACAATCTAGCAAAGACTGAGTGAAGACCAGGAGCTTATATAGGCTCCCCAGGGATAATTAGGGAATGAGAGACAGGTGTCGGAGAACAGGGAGGGAGCAAAAGGAGGACTGGAACAGACCTGGAGCTGGACTGGGGAAGAACATGTAGACAATAGGCAGAACTGTGACAACTACAGCTGTTCCAACTGCAACTGCTCCTCCTACAACTACAGCTCCAACAACTACAGCTGTCCCACCTACTACAACAGATGCTCCACCTATAACTACAGCTTCTCCAACTACCACTGCTCCAAATACAATGGCACCAACTACCACTGCTCTAACCACAATGGCTCCAGCTACAACTACAGCTCCTACAACTACAGCTGCTTCACCTACTACAACAGCAGTTCCAACTACAACTGCTCCACCTACAGGTACAGCTCCTCCAACTACAACTACAGCTCTTAAAACTACAGCTGCACCAAGCACAATTGCTCCAACTACAAGTACAGCTCCTACAACTACAGCTGCTCCACCTACTACAACAGCTGTTCCAAGTACAACGGCTCCACCTGCAACTACAGCTCCTTCAACTACAGGTCCTCCAACCACAATTGCTCCAACTACAACTACACCTCCTACAACTACAGCTACTCCAACTACAGCTGTTCCAACTACTACTACAGAAGCTACAACAGCTGTTACAATTACAACTGCTCCACCTACAACTACAGCTGCCCCAACTACAACTGCTCCACCTACTACTACAGCTGCTGCAACTACAACAACAGCTGTTCCAACTACTACAACAGCTGCTCCAACTACAACTACAGCTTCTCCAACTACCACTGCTCCAACCACAATGGCTCCAACTACCACTGCTCTAACCACAATAGCTCCAACTACAACTACATCTCCTAGAACTACAGCTGTTCCAATTACAACTACAGAAGCAACAACTACATCTACTGCACCTACAACTACAGCTCCTACAACTACAGCTGCGCCACCTACTACAACAGCAGTTCCAACTACAACTGCTCTACCTACAGGTACAGCTCCTCCAACTACAACTACAGCTCTTAAAACTACAGCTGCTCTAAGCACAATTGCTCCAACTACAACTACAGCTCCTACAACTACAGCTGCTCCATTTACAATTGCTCCAACTATAACTACAGCTCCTACAACTACAGCAGCTCCACCTACAACAGCTGTTCCAACTACAACTCTTCCACCTACAACTATAACTCCAAAAACTACAGCTGCTCTGCCTACAACAAAAGCTGCTACATCTCCAACTACACCTCCTACAACTTAAGTTGCTCCAGCTACAACTACAGCTGTTCTAACTACAACTACAGATGCGACAACTACATCTCCTGCATTACAACTGCTACACCTAAAACTACAGCTATTCAGAGTAAAGCTACAGCTACTCCAACTACTCCTACACCTGCATCACCTGCTCCAACTAAACATACAGCTGCCACAACTACAGCCGCTCCAACTACAAGTACATCTTCTCCAACTACAACTGGTCCAACTACAGGTGCTCCAACTACAACTGCTCCACCTACAACTACAGCTGCTCCAATTACAACTACAGCTGTTCCAACTTCAACTGCTCCACCTACAACTACAGCTCCAACCACAATGCCTCCAACTACCACTGCTCTAACCACGATGTCTCCAACTACAGCTACACCTCCTAGAACTACAGCTGTTCCAATTACAATTACAGAGGCAACAACTACATCTGCTGCACCTACAACTACAGCTCCTACAACTACAGCTCCTCCACCTACTACAACAGCTGTTCCAACTACAACTGCTCGACCTGCAACTACAGCTCTTTCAACTTCAGCTCCTACAACTACAACTACAGCTTTTAATACTACAGATGCTCCAAGCACAATTGCTCCAACTACAACTACAGCTCCTACAACTACAGCTGCTCCACCTACTACAACAGCTGTTCCAACTACAACTGCTCGACCTGCAACTACAGCTCCTCCAACCACAATTGCTCCATTTACATCTACACCTCCAACAACTTCATCTGCTCCATCTACAACTACAGCTGTTCCAACTACTACTACAGAAGCTACAACACCTGTGACAATTACATCTGCTCCACCTACTACTGCAGCTGCTGCAACTATATCTACAGCTTTTACAACTTCAGCTTCTCCACTTACAACAACAGCTGTTCCAACTACAACTGCTCCACCTACAACTACAACTACACCTGCTCCGCCTACTACAAAAGCTGTTACATCTACAAGTACAGCTGTTCTAACTCCAACTACAGATGCTACTACTACATCTCCTGCAACTACAACTGCTGCACCTACAACTACAGCTATTCCGAGTAAAGCTACAGTTACAACAACTACCCCTACACCTGCATCACCTGTTCCAACTAACCATACAGCTGCTACAACTACAGCTGCTAAAACTGCAACTACAGCTGCTCCAACTACAACTGCTCCACCTGCAACTACAGCTCCAACAACTACAGCTTCTACAACTACAGCTGCTCCACCTACTACAACAGCTGCTACATCTACAACTACAGCTTGTCCAACTACAGCTGCTCCAACCACAATTGCTCTAACTATAACTACACCTCCTACAACTTCAGCTGCTTCAACTACAACTACATCTCCTGCTACTACAACTGTTGCACCTACAACTACAGCTGCTGCAACTACAACAGCTGCTCCAACTACAACTGCTCCATCTATAACTACAGCTGTTCCAATTACACCTACAGAAGCAACAACTACATCTGCTGCACCTACAACTACAGCTCCTCCACCTAATACAACAGCTGTTCCAACTACAACTGCTCGACCTGCAACTACGTCTCCTTCAACTACAGCTCCTCCAACCACAATTGCTCCAGTTACAGCTACACCTCCAACAACTTCATCTGCTCCAACTACCACTTCAGCTGTTCTAACTACTACTACAGAAGCTACAACAGCTGTGACAACTACAGCTGCTAAATCTACAACTGCTCCACCTACTACTAGAGCTACTACAACTGTATCTACAGCTTTTACAACTTCAGCTTCTCCACTTACAACAACAGCTGTTCCAACTACAACTGCTCCACCTACAACTACAGCGGCTCCACCTACTACAACAATTGCTCCAACTACAACTGCTCCACCTACAACTGCTGTTACAACAACAGCTGTTCCCACTACAGCTGCTCCACCTGCTACAACAGCATCTGCAACTACATCTACAGCTCCTACTAGTAAAGCTCCAACTACAACTACCAATTCTCCAACTACAGCTGCTCCAACTACAGCTGCTGCAACTACAACTGCTCAAACTACACCTACAGCTCCAACAACTACAGCTTCTACAACTACAGCTGCTCTACTTACTACAACAGCTGCTACATCTACAACTACAGCTTCTCCAACTACAGCTGCTCCAACCTGTTCCAACTATAACTACACCTCCTACAACTTCAGATGCTTCAACTACAACTACATCTCCTGCTACTACAACTGTTGCACCTACATCTACAGCTGCTGCAACTACAACAACAGCTGTTCCAACTACAACTGCTCCATCTATACCTACAGCTGTTCCAAGTACAACAACAGCTGTTCCAACTACAACTGCTCCACCTATAACTACAGCTGCTCCACCTACTACAACAGCTGCTCCAACTATAACTACAGCTTCTCCAACTACCATTGCTCCAACCACAATGGCTCCAACTACACCTACACTTCCTACAACTACAGCTGTTCCAATTACAACTACAGGAGCAACAACTACATCTGCTGCACCTACAACTACAGCTCCTACAACTACAGCTGCTCCATCTGCAACAACAGCTGTTCAAACTACAACTGGTCCACCTACAACTACAACTCCTACAAGTACAGCTGCACCACCTACTACAACAGCTGCTACATCTACAGTGTCTCCAACTACAGCTGCTCCAACCACAATTGCTCCAATTACACCTCCTCCAACTTCAGCTGCTCCAACTACAACTACAGCTGTTCCAACTACTACTACAGAAACTATAACAGCTGTTACAACTACATCTGCTCCACCTACAACTACAGCTGTTCCGACTACAACTGCTCCACCTACAACTACAGCTCCTTCAACTTCAGCTGCTCCAACTACAACTACAGCTGTTCCAACTACTATTACAGAAGCTACAACAGCTGTTACAACTACATCTGCTCCACCTACAGCTGTTCCTCCTGCAACAACAGCTGTTCCAACTACAACTGGTCCACCTACAACTACAACTTCTACAACTACAGCTGCTCCGCCTACTACAACAGCTGCTACATCTACAACTACAGCTTCTCTAACTACAGCTGCTCCGACCACAATTGCTCAAACTACAACTACACCTCCTACAACTACAACTGCTCCACCTACAACTACAACTCCAACAACTACATCTTCTCCACCTTCTACAACAGCTGCTCCAACTACAACTACAGCTTCTCCAACTACCACTGCACCAACCACAATGGCTCCAACTACGACTACACCACCTACATCTACAGCTGTTCCAATTACACCTACAGAAGCAACAACTACATCCGCTGCACCTACAACTACAGCTCCTACAACTACAGATGCTCCACCTACTACCAGGACTGTGCACCGCCCCCTGGTCTCAGGACTCTGCACTGCCCCCTTGGGTCAGAGACTTTAAAGCAGCTCTGCTTGTGCACAAGTCTCTCCATGGCCTAGCTTCAAAGTACATCTGTGACATGTTAGTGCCACATGAACCATCTGCACTTCAAGATGCCACCCTCTGTTATTTATTTGTCACTGGCCCTCCCTTTCTAATCATTTCAAATGTTAACAACATAACCTTGAGGAGCTATGCCAATAAGAAATGTGATCAGGTTTGTGCTTTTGCAAAAAAAAAAAAAAAAAAAATCAGTATGAATTTAATGAATACTTCAAAACAGTCCAATATCACTGCAACTTTAAATCCAAAGGGCTTTCTGAATGACAAAGGCATGGCTGGTTGCAGTACATCTCACTCAGGAAGAACATGAATGAGCTTAATCCAAATTCAGGACACAACGCCTGTTGTTACATTAAATTGGTTGGGGCAGCTGTAGTTGTAGGTGGAGCAGTTGTAGTTGTAACAGCTCTTGTAGCTTCTGTAGTAGTAGTTGGAACAGCTGTTGTTGTAGTTGGAGTAGCTGAAGTTGTAGAAGGTGTAGTTGTAGTTGGAGCAATTGTGGTTGGAGGACCTGTAGTTGAAGGAGCTGTAGTTGCAGGTGGAGCCGATGTAGTTGGAACAGCTGTTGTAGTAGGTGGAGCAGATGTAGTTGTAGGACCTGTACTTGTAGTTGGAGCAATTGTGCTTGGAGCAGCTGTAGTTTTAAGAGCTGTAGTTGTAGTTGGAGGACCTGTACCTGTAGGTGGAGCAGTTGTAGTTGGAACTGCTGTTGTAGTAGGTGGAGCAGCTTTTGTTGTAGGAGCTGTAGTTGTAGGTGCAGCAGATGTAGTTGTTGTGTCTGTAGTTGTAATTGGAACAGCTGTAGTTGTAGGAGGTGTAGTTGTAGTTGGAGCCATTGTGGTTAGAGCAGTGGTAGTTGGAGCCATTGTGTTTGGAGCAGTGGTAGTTGTTGGAGCTGTAGTTGTAGGTGGAGCAGTTGCAGTTGGAACAGCTGTAGTGGTAATTGGAGCAGCTGTAGTTGTAGGTGGAGCAGTTGTAGTTGGAGAACCTGTAGTTGGAGCAGCTGTAGTTGGAGAAGATTTAGTTGTAGTTGGAGCGGCTGTAGTTGTAGCAGCTGTATGTTTAGTTGGAACAGGTGATGCAGGTGTAGGGGTAGTTGAAGTAGCTGTAGCTTTCCTCAGAATAGCTGTAGTTGTAGGTGCACCAGTTGTAGTTGCAGGAGATGTAGTTGTAGTTAGAACAGCTGTAGTTGTAGGTGTAGCAGTTGCAGTTGTAGGAGCTGTAGTTGATGTTGCTGTAGTTGGAGCGGCTGTTGTAGTAGGTGGAGCAGCTGTAGTTGTAGATGCTGTAGTTGTAGCAATTGTGGTTGGAGCAGCTGTAGTTGTAGGAGCTGTGGTTGTAGTTGGAGCAATTGTTGTTGTAGGTGAAGAAGCTGTAGTTGTAGGAGCTGTAGATGTAGTTGCAGCATCTGTAGTGGTAGGTGGAGCAGTTGTAGTAGGAGCAGCTATAGTTGTAGGTGGAGCAGTTGTAGTTGGAACAACTGTTGTAGGTGGAAAAGCTGTAGTTGTAAAAGATGTAGATATAGTTGCAGCAGCTGTAGTAGTAGGTGGAGCAGTTCCAGTTGGAACAGCTGTAGTTGTAGGTGGAGGAGTTGTAGTTGGAACAGCTGTAGTTGTGATTGGAGCAGCTCTAGTTGTAGGTGGAGCAGTTGTAGTTGGAGCATCTGTAGTAGGAGCAGCTGTAGTTGGAGAAGATGTAGTTGTAGGTGGAGCCGCTGTAGTTGTAGGAGCTGTAGTTGGAATTGCTGTAGTTGGAGCGGCTGTCATTGTAGGAGCTGTAGTTGGAGCAAATGTTGTAGTAGGTGGAGCAGCTGTAGTTGTAGGTGGAGCATTTGTGGTTGGAGCAGCTGTACTAGTAGGAGCTGCAGATGTAGTTGCAGCAGCTGTTGTTGTAGGTGGAGCAGCTGTAATTGGAATAGCTGTTGTTGTAGTAGCAGCAATTGTAGGTGGAGCAGTTGTGGTTGGAGCAGTTGTAGTTGTGGTCGTAGCAGCTGTTGCTGTAGTTGTGGTTGGAGCAGCTGTTGTTGTAGTCGTAGGAGCTGTAATTGTAATTGTAGTTGTAGCAGCTGTATGTTTAGTTGGAGCAGGTGATGAAGGTGTAGGTGTAGTTGGAGCAGCTGTAGATTTATTTGGATCAACTGTAGTTGTAGGTGAAACAGTTGTAGTTGCAGGAGATGTAGTTGTAATTGGAATAGCTGTAGTTGTAGTTGGAGCAGCTGAAGTTGTTCGAGATGTAGTTGTAGTTGGAGAAATTGTGGTTTGAGCAGCTGTAGTTGGAGAAGCTGTAGTTGTAGTTGTAACAGCTGATGTTGTAGGTGGAGCCGCAGTAGTTTTAGGAGCTGTAGTTTTAGCAGCTGTTGTAGTAGGTGGAGCAGTTGTAGCTGTAGGAGCTGTAGTTGGAGCTGCTGTAGTAGCAGCTGTAGTTGTAGTTGTAGCAGCTGTTGTAGTAGGTGGAGCAGCTGTAGTTGTAGGAGATGCAGTTGTAGTTGGAGCAATTGTGGTTTTAGCAGCCATCCATCCATCTTCTCCCGCTTAATCCGGCTGGGTCCTCCCCCCTCCCCCACCCCCCATGAACCTATAAATAACCTATAAATGTAGCAACCACCTCCTGCAAATTCTTGTTTGGTTTTAGACCTGGTTTTAGACCTGGTTTTAGACCTGGTTTAGAAATGGTTTTAGTCCTGATTTAATGCTTGTTTAGTCCTGGTTTTAGGTCCGGTTTACATCTGGTTTAGACCTGCTTTAGACCTGGCTTAGTCCTGGTGTTAGTTCTGGTTTAGAGGCGCACAGGAGGAAGCGCGGTCCACGCAGCGTACGCGACAAGACACGATCCACGTGCGGAGTCCACGCCGTACAAGAGGAGGTGCTGTGTGCGCAATGCAAAGGTTTTTCAATGTATATTGTCTCATTTAGACAGAATGCACCCTTTCACTAAGATAACTTTTCAACCAGTTCCCAAATTCCCAATTCTTTTCAACCAGTTCCCCCTAAATCGAAAAATGCTGTATTCACATCACATCACATACCAAATAATCACTATTCTTCACCTGTGTCTCCTCCCAGACTGGAGGTGTATACACTTATGGGATGATGCTGATGTTTGGAGATTTAATGTCAAACTTGTTATGCAACATTTTGGGCAGACAGATGCATTGTTGTACATTATAAATATGATATGGTTCAGCTGTCTGCATAATTATTAGGGGAGTAGTATTTATAAGGATGGATTTTATCATTGAACAACTATGTACAATGCTCTGAGTCAATCCAAAATGTTCATAAACCTCAAACATGAATATATAAGAAAGTAAAAGTGAAGTTTTGGATTTGTGTGCATAATTATGGGGCAACTATTTATGTGCAGAATTATTATGCAACTAAATGAACATTTTCCATTCTCACTTGTTTATTTTCATCTGTCCAAATAAATATATTGTTAACTTAGAGGTGTTATCCAGGATATCACCAAAGGCCCATGGGGTCTTCACCTGTTGATCCCAGCTACCCTTCTGGTTATCTCAACTGTACCTGATATGATCATCTGTTGCTTTGTTATTGCTGTGTAAATGTTAAACTGCATCCACATCTATTTGTATAAAATGCTTGCTGTACCTTTGCTCTTGATCAGCTTCCTTCACAGACACCATGTGTGTCATAAGCACAACCTCTGCCCGCTTACAGCATGGAACTTTCAACCAATAAAGACAGCACTACACCAAACCAAATATCTCAAAGCGAGACATTTTACTCTAGACAGGAAACATCTTTATTTATAATGATAAATCTTTATTTATAAAGCACTTTTAAAACAAGGTTTACAAAGTGCTGTACAAGCAGCAAAGAACAATAAAAACAGCATACAGAAAGCATACAAACTTGGTAACTTTAACATTAACTCTTTGAAAAGACTCTAAAACTTTCATAAACCCAAATAAACTAATACAAATATATAGTTAAAACCAACAGCAAATATATTTAAAATCCCTAAACTCTTTTAAATGCCCTAACAAGTCTCCTCTACACTTTCCCTGTCTTGATCCCGCCCATTTCTCCAGGGACCCCTTTGACACCTGGACACAAGGACAGACGAGGTGAGTGGACATGCTTAAAACACTCTTCTGTAAAAACATAAATACTGCACATACAATTATATCACGTATCAGCAGTTAATTTTACATGTCCTGTTCCCCTCCAGGACATGCAATTAAAGTGCAATGTGCCTCTGGATCTAAGACTGGATGAAAGGGGCCAACTGTTTTCATCCTCCGCATGTCAGTTGTATCACGGTGCTGGTTTGAAAGACACCTTCCTGTAATACTGTAGCCCCCCAAAGACATTCTAATGAGGTGAATCATACTGCGTTCAGAATGAAATAAATCCAGGTAACAGATTAATCGTTTAAATGACATGTTTAGGCACTACAAACAATGAAGCTATTCCTAAAATGTAACTTAACAGGTTTGACTTTGGCAGTGTCATTGAATAGGTCATACTTCTGACCAGGAAGCAAACACCAGGTGAATATTATGACAACAACTGTTAATTACTTATTACACTGATGGATATGTGACGTGTGTCATTCCAGAACACAGCATATATATATGCCTACAAAACTCAGATCAGAAGTCACAAGACACTGGACTAACAGAGCACAAGTTGAGGAATCCTTCATTATCACAGTGAGTACACAATGCTATTTGCTGGATTTGAGGAGGAGTATAGTTTCAAAATATTTTATGTGGTTTTGTCATGCAAATGAAATAATCAGAAAACAAAAAAAAGAGTATTTACATTAGGGGTGTGATGATTCTGTGTCATGGAAGAGGTTCATGGCCCCATCTTAATTTTGCTCCTGAAGTTTGGTCCAGATCAGCAAATGTGACTTTGCCATCAGCAGCAGCCAAATACAGAGAGAAACTTGATCCACTTTAACAGTTTTGGCCTCAGCATTTACAATCAACTGCATTCAAATCTACATGGCAACAAAAACAGCATTTTTACTTTACATTATCAATAAACCAAATTTGCTGCACAACAAAATTGGCCATAGCATCACAAACAAATCAATGATTGGGCATGGTCTGGGCCTGGATGGACAATCCGACACATGGATGAAGAAGAGGAGATTGGAAGCCTCTGTGGAGTTTTTATTTCACATTGATATGTTTTAGAATTGCACAGACAATTGATTCATTAGATAAAGAGTGAGATGCTCATGTTATTAATTAGGTCAGATGTTTGTTTGCTATAACTTCGACTACAGAAAGAAGCATGAGCCGTGAGAGGGGACAGAGAGGAGAGCTGACCCTGTGTGCAGAGCCTCATGAGCGGGGCAGAGAGAGCAGCCAGGGCTCTTGGACACAGGATCATGAGGGAAAGGCTGGTGAATCCGGGAGTGTTGGTAACTTTGACTAATGTAGCCTATATGTGATAAATCAGGAGTTTATTTAGGCTACACTTTGGAATTTGTAAAGGTCCAATATTACACAAATTCGGAAATGTGAGCTTTGAGCCATGTTAGAATATTGTTACCTCCTCAAAAATAGACCTATAGTTGTGTTTTGTTTCATTCGCACATGTTTGAGTAGCCCTTGTTTATTAGTCTTTCTACTTCTCCAAAGCTCAAAATGCTCTGTACCACTTTGTGATGGCATGAAGCAGTAGTTTTCAAGTTCAAGCTCTTTTACCTTTTGTTCATTAAGGATCGGCAATTCCAGAGCTGAAATAACCCCACTGATTCTAGTGAATAATAATAATAATAATAATAATAATCATGATTTTTCTTTATAGTGCACTTTATATTTGAAAGCAAATTTTAAATGAATGAATGCCTTTATTTGTCAATTCCTTCACATGTACAAGACATAGAAAGCAAAAGAAATTGGACCTGTCACCCCGTCCGTACATTACAACATACAAAAAACAATATTACATGGGGAAGACAACATGGACCGGACAGGAAGAAAGGTAGCAGATAGAAATAAACAAAAAAAAAACAGCATCACATCAGCACAGGGGTAGGAGAACAAAAAAAGGGCCACCCAGATCATGCCCCAAACTACGGGACATCGTATGGAATGTGTACACAAAATAAAAAACCACCTCCGAGCATCAGCAACATAGTCAAAACACAGTACAAACATTCCACAGGACTAGCAACAGGGTAGGGGAAGGTTGTGGAGGAAGTCCAACGTAGGTAAGCAGCCATCCGGATCCCGCAGCCCTGACGGCACTGGATGCAACAGACCCGCCCGCCCGGTCAGAGGTACGAAGCTACAGTAGGGCTACAGTAAAAGAATAACAAGAATAGTCCTTTTGTAAAAGCATCCCCCTGGTAGGCTTCCACAGAGGGAGAGCCGGAGCCTCGAAGGCCCTGTCCTCCCAGTCTTGAGCCGTGTCCTGGTCCTAGCTGACTTGTGTGGTGTGTGAGCAGGTCTGTGAGGAAGGTTGGGGCAGCACCATGGATACAGTGGTGGCTCTCCTTGTATTGTATTGATGCCAGTACAGGGTGTGGAGAATGGGGATGAAGTGCTTGTGTTTATGCACCCTGATCTGGACATTGGCGGCGCTGTTCTGAACGTACTGGAGATTTTGGTTGCTCCTGCCAGGGATCCCGATGAGATGACTGAGCTTAGACATATTACAGTGGTGAAGGAAGGAAACTTTTCAGATGTATGTGACGAACTTGTAGACGGACAGAGGGGAATGCTGTGGCCAAAGAGTAATATGCAGGTGACGGTGAAAGAGTGAAGTTGTGGAGAGATTCCTGTATGAATGGCTTTTGTTTTTGAGCCATTCAGCTGTGGGTGAGGCAGGTTCCAGAGGGGGGTGATTTTGAGGCAGAGTTGTGTATCTGTGTGTTTCTGTCTTGTTCCCTGCAGCAGCCCCTCTCCTTCCCTTGAGAAAAAAACCTGCTCTCTTCTTGTATTTTTGCCACTAAACATGTTATAGGACTTAATCATCTCTAAATGGGTTATTTACAAAATCAAACTGAGAAGATATAGTTTAAAATAAAAGTTAATATTTTCGTCAATCCGGAGTCTATCAATGTGAAATAAAAATTGACTAAAAGACAAAACTCACCTCTGTCAGGATTAGCGGCAGTGAGCCTCTACAGAGCTGTTTACTTTGCCTATTTAACACCAGAATCTTTGAGAATTTTGGGAATTGTCCCAGCCCTTTTTTTTTTTTTTTTGTTCAGATGGAGACATACATGTTTACAAATTGTTAGGGCAGCAACCATAGACCTAAAATAAGAACATGACTGCAAATGATTATGTTTTTATTATCTTATTTTTAAGTCAAAAAAATTGTAAGTTGAAAATGGTAACTAAGGGCTTGTAGATACAGAATATAAAAAAAAATAAAGTGTATTAAAGGAGTTTTTCTATTCATGTTTGATTTGGATAATTACTAATTATTCACTGCTGTACATGATCACCAATGCTAAATGTCAATCTCGAGAAATTTAATTTAGCAAATAAAAGTATGTGTTACTTATTCAATCATTTTTATATACGTTATAATACATGTGATACTGATCCTGTCAAGAAGTGACTGTAAAACCTAGGAGCTTATTCCAAATCATGTAAAGAGAAACAAGAAAATATCAGAAAATACTGAAATTCAATTACAAATGATGAATGGTTGTTTAATTATTCAGCCTCTGAATGTATTTTTAACAATGCCATCCTATGCTTTGTTTTATCTTTTCAGTTTACCTTCAAGTTTGTAAGTGGACAAGACCACAAAGGAAAGACCGACTCAAGATTCACAATGATTCTCAGGTTGCTTCTCCTGGTGTTTCTACCAGTAGGTAAGTGTCACGATGAGAATTATTCTTCTGTTTGGAAAACTGTTGATTTGACTCTGACTCTGACCCTCTGATCATGGAACAGCAATGAACGTCCAAACTGTGGAAGGAAATCATCCGGATCACGCTGCAACTGCTGCAGGTCATTCACATAAAAGTACTGCAGCACCAACTACAACTACAGCAGCACCAACTACATCTACAGCAGCGCCAACTACAACTACAGCAGCACCAACTACCACAACTACAGCAGCACCAACTACAACTACAGCGGCACCAACTACCACAATTACAGCAGCACCAACTACAACTACAGCAGCACCAACTACAACTACAGCAGTGCCAACCACAACTACACCGGCACCAACTACAACTACAGCAGCACCAACTACAACTACAGCTTTGCCAACTATAACTACAGCAGCACCAACTACCACAACTACAGCAGCACCAACTACAACTACAGCAGCACCAACTACCACAACTACAGCAGCACCAACTACAACTACAGCAGCACCAACTACCACAACTACAGCAGCACCAACTACAACTACAGCAGCACCAACTACCACAACTACAGCAGCACCAACTACAACTACAGCAGCACCAACTACAACTACAGCAGCACCAACTACAACTACAGCAGCACCAACTACCACAACTACAGCAGCACCAACTACAACTACAGCAGCACCAACTACCACAACTACAGCAGCACCAACTACAACTACAGCAGCACCAACTACCACAACTACAGCAGCGCCAACTACAACTACACCAGCACCATCCACAACTACAGCAGCACCAACTACCACAACTACAGCACCACCAACTACCACAACTACAGCAGCACCAACTACCACAACTACAGCAGCACCAACTACAACTACAGCAGCACCAACTACCACAACTACAGGAGCACCAACTACCACAACTACAGGAGCACCAACTACCATAACTACAGCAGCACCAACTACCACAACTACAGCAGCACCAACTACAACTACAGCAGCACCAACTACCACAACTACAGCAGCACCAACTACAACTACAGCAGCACCAACTACAACTACAGCAGCACCAACTACCACAACTACAGCAGCACCAACCACAACTACAGCAGCACCAACTACAACAACGCCAACTACAACAACTACAGCAGCACCAACTACAACTACAGCAGCGCCAACTACCACAACTACAGCAGCACCAACTACAACAGCGCCAACTACCACACCTACAGCAGCACCAACTACAACTACAACAGCGCCAACTACCACAACTACAGCAGCACCAACTACAACTACCACAACTACAGCAGCACCAACTACAACAGCGCCAACTACCACAACTACAGCAGCAGCAACTACCACAACTACAGCAGCACCAACTACAACTACAGCAGCACCAACTACCACAACTAGAGCAGCACCAACTACAACTACAACAGCGCCAACTACAACTACAGCAGCACCAACTACCACAACTACAGCAGCACCAACAACAACTACAGCAGCACCAACTACAACAACTACAACAACCACACCTACAGCAGCAGCAACAACAACTACAGCAGCGCTAACTACCACAACTACAGAAGCACCAACTACAACAGCGCCAACTACCACACCTACAGCAGCACCAACTACAACTACAACAGCGCTAACTACCACAACTACAGCAGCACCAACTACAACTACCACAACTACAGCAGCACCAACTACAACAGGACCAACTACCACAACTACAGCAGCACCAACTATCACAATTACAGCATCACCAACGACAACTACAGCAGCACCAACTACCACAACTACAACAGCACCAACAACAACCACAGCAGCACCAACTGCAACTACAGCAGTACCAACAACTACAGCAGCACCAAATACCACCACTACAGCATCGCCAACTACACCAGTGCCAACTACTACTACAGCAGCACCAACCATAACTACAGCAGCGCCAACTACAACTACAGCAGCACCACCTACAACAACAGCAGCACCAACTACAACTACAGCAGCACCGACTACCACCAATACAGCAGCGCCAACTACACCAGCGCCAACTACAACTACAGCAGCACCAACTACAGCAGCACTACCTACAACTATTGCAGCTCCAACTACTACTACAGCAGCACCAACTACAACTAATGCAGCGACAACTACAGCAGCACCACCTACAACTACAGCAGCACCAACTACACCTACAGCAGCACCAACTACCACAACTACAGCAGCACCAACTACAACAGCGGCAACTACAACGACAGCAGCACCAACTACAGCAGCACCAACTACCCCAACTACAGCAGCACCAACTACTACTACTGCAGCCCCAACTACAACTACTGCAGCGACAACTACAGCAGCACCAACAAGTACAGCAGCACCAACTACAGCAGCACCAACTACAACTACTGCTGCGCCAACTACAACTACTGCAGTACCAACTACAACTACTGCAGTGCCACCTACAACTACAGCAGCACCAACTACAACTACAGCAGCACCAACTACAACTACAGCAGCCCCAACTACCACAACTACAGCTGCACCAACTACCACAACTACAGCTGCACCAACTACCACAACTACAACAGCGCTAACTACTACAACTACAGCTGCACCAACTACCACAACCACAGCAGCCCCAACCACAACTACTGCAGTACCAACTACATCTACTGCAGTGCCACCTACAACTACAGCAGCACCAACTACAACTACAGCAGCACCAACTACAACTACAGCAGCCCCAACTACCACAACTACAGCAGCACCAACTACAACTACACCAGCACCAACTACAGCCACACCAGCACCAACAACAACTACACCAGCCACCACTACAACTACCCCTGTCCCCACTACAACTACCCCTGCACCAACTACACCTACCCCTGCAACAACTACAACTACCCCTGCACTAACTACAACTACAGCAGCGCCAACTACAACAGCGCCAACCACCACAACTACAGCAGCGCCAACTACCACAACTACAGCAGCGCCAACTACAACTACAACAGCGCCAACTACTACAACTACAGCAGCTCCAACTACGACTACAGCAGCACCAACTACAACTACAGCAGCTCCAACTACGACTACAGCAGCACCAACTACAAATACAGCAGCACCAAGTACAACTACCTCTGCACCAACTACAACTACCCCTGCACCAACTACAACTACCCCTGCACCAACTACAACTACAGCAGCGCCAACTACAACTACAGCAGCACCAGCTACCACAACTACAGCACCGCCAACTACAACTACAGCAGCGCCAACTACAGCAGCACCAACAACAACAACTACACTAGCGCCAACTACAACAACTACAGCAGCTCCAACTACAACAGCACCAACTACAACTACAGCAACACCAACGACAACTACATCAGCGCCAACTACTACACGTACAGCAGTACCAACCACAACTACATCAGCACCAACTACCACTACTACAGCAGCGCCAACTACCACAACTACAGTGGCAAAACTACAACGACAGCAGAGCCAACTACCACAACTATAGCAGCACCAACTACAACTACAGCAGCACCAACTACAACTACCGCAGCGCCAAATCCAACTACAGCAGAATCAACTACCACAACTACAGCAGCACGAACTAACACAACTACAGCTGAACCAACTACCACAACAACAGCACCACCAACTACAACAACAACAGATGCACCAATTACCACGACCACAGCAGCCCCAACCACAACTACAGCAGTGCCAACTACAACAGCGCCAACTATTACAACTAAAGCTGCCCCATTTATCACAACTACAGCAGCGCCATCTACCACAAATACAGCGGCGCCAACTACAGCTACAGTAGCACCAACTACAACTACAGCAGCGCCAACTACAACTACTGCAGCACCAACGACCACAACTACAGCAGCACCAACTACAACAGCGCCAACTATTACAACTACAGCAGCTCCAACTACAACTACAGCAGCACCAACTACAACTACAGCAACACCAACTACAACTACCGCAGCGCCAACTTCTACAAGTACAGCAGTACCAACTACCACAACAACAGCAGCATCAACCACAACTGCATCAGCACCAACTACCACTATTACAGCAGCGCCAACTACCACAACTACAGCGGCAAAAAGTACAACGACAGCAGAGCCAACTACCACAACTACAGCAGCACCAACTACCACAACTACAGCAGCGCCAACTACCACAACTACAGCTGCTCCAACTACCACAACCACCCCTCTGCCAACTACGATGACAACAGCACTTCCTCCAACTACCACAACCACCCATCTGCCAACTACGACAACTACAGCTGCTCCAACTACCACCACCACCCCTGTGCCAACTACAACGACAACTACAGCTCCTCCCACTACCACAACTACAGTAGCAACAACCATGACTACAGCTCCTCCAACTACCACAACTACAGTAGCACCAACCACGATGACTACAGCTCCTCCAACTACCACAACTACAGCTCCTCCAACTACTACAACTACAGCAGTGCCAACCACGACGACGACAGCTCCTCCAACTACTACAACTACAGCAGTGCCAACCACGACGACGACAGCTCCTCCAACTACTACAACTACAGCTCCTCCAACTACCACAACTCACACGACGACAGCAGCAGTTGTAGTACCGAGCCTAAGTGCAGCAGTAACAGCAGCTACAGCTATTGGTGTGGCATCAACAGCAGCAACAGCAGCAGCAACAGCAGCAGCTGCAGCAGCTGCATCAGCTGCATCCACAACCAACAAGACCATGGCTCAGCATGCCTATGATGCATCTGTGGAAGCTCTCAAATCTGCTGAAGAGGCAGCAAGACAGGCTGCGGCATTACTAAATGGAACAGGAACAGTAAATGATACAATACAAGCAGCTCAAATGGCATCACAGAAAGCACTTGAGGCATCTCTTGCAGCAGTACAAGCATCACAGACTGCCCCAGCATCACTGACCCTATATTCAGAAAAAATTGTGGAAGCATCTGTTAAAGCAACAATGGCAGCCCTTAAGGCAGCTGAAGCAGCTAAGAATGTGTCTTCTTTAACTCCTGAAAACTTACAAGCGGCAACTACAGCCATGAATGAGTCAGCAATCGCATCACAACAAGCAGTCAAGGCTATGTTAGCAGCTCTAGAACAAAATATTACTGAGCCAATTGACCCTGTGTTAAAAACATTTATACTTGATGCAGCAAAGAATGCCGAAAATACTGCTGGTGCAACCCAAAGAGCTGTTGAAAAGGCAGTAGACTCTTTAACAGCAAACACTACAGGAGATGCACAACAATTATCAAATGAGGCTAGTACATTGTTACAAAATATAATTACTTCAGCAAACAGTGCAGCTGACAATGCATATAAAGCTATAACATATGTTCCTACCACACCATCACCTCCGACAACAACCTCTGTACCACCAACAAAATCACCTGCAGAGATGAAGGCAACCGCAGCAGCAGCAGCAGCAGCAGCAGCATCTATAGCATCAAATGCTGCTGCAGCAGCAGCAGCCACAGCAGCAACAGTCGCATCTACCTCCACTGGGCCACTGGCTATAAAAGCAAGGGTCGCTGCAGAAGAAGCACACAGGGCTGCTGAAGAAGCAGCCAGAATGGCTGAAGCAGTGCTCAATGGAACCGTTTCACCTGATGAAGCCATACAAGCAGCTCAAACTGCAGCACAAAAAGCACAGGAGGCAGCTTTGGCAGCAAAGGAAGCAGCAGAAGCTCTCCCAGATTCAATGGCATTGTTTAGTGACAAAATTCTTCAAGCATCAGCCAATGCAACAGAAGCAGCTCTCAAAGCAGCTCAGGCAGCAAACAATGTATCTACAATAACTCCTGAAAGTCTGGATGCAGCAGCCTCAGCCATGACTGATTCAGCAATCGCAGCAGAAAATGCCCTCACTGCGTTACTATCTGCAATACAACAAAATGTCACTGTACCCATTGACCCCAAATTAGAGGGACTTGTGTCATCAGTAGCTGAGAGTGCCGCACAAACCGCAAACAAATCTATAACAGCAGTAGAAAAGGCAGCTGCCTCCTTAACAGCAAACACTACAGAAGAAGCAAACCGTCTGTCAAATGAAGCTATTGATTCAGTTAAAGATGCCAATAATTCAACAAACCAAACCATTGAGTCTGCTGCAAATATAGTATCAACAAAATCCCCTGCAGAGACAAAGGCAACCGCAGCTGCGGCAGCAGCAGCGGCATCTATAGCATCAAATGCTGCTGCAGCAGCAGCAGCCACAGCAGCCACAGTCGCATCTGCCTCCACTGGACCGCTTGCTGACAGAGCAAGAGTCGCTGCAGAAGAAGCAATAAAGGCTGCTGAAGATGCAGCGAAAATGGCCGAAGCAGTCCTCAATGGAACCGTTTCACCTGATGAAGCCATACAAGCAGCTCAAATTGCAGCACAAAAAGCACAGGAGGCAGCTTTGGCAGCAAAGGAAGCAGCAGAAGCTCTCCCAGATTCAATGGCATCGTTTAGTGAGAAAATTCTTCAAGCATCTGCCAATGCAACAGAAGCAGCTCTCAAAGCAGCCCAGGCAGCAAACAATGTATCTACAATAACTCCTGAAAGTCTGGATGCAGCAGCCTCAGCCATGACTGATTCAGCAATCGCAGCACAAAAAGCCCTCACAGCGTTACTATCTGCAGCACAACAAAATGGCACTATACCCCTTGACCCCAAATTAGAAGGATATCTGTCATCAGTAGCTGAGAGTGCCGCACACACTGCAAACAAATCCATAACAGCAGTAGAAAAGGCAGCTGCCTCCTTAACAGCAAACACAACAGAAGAGGCAAACCGTCTGTCAAATGAAGCTATTGATTCAGTCAAAGATGCCAATAATTCAACAAATCAAACCACTGAGTCTGCTGCAAATATTTTATCAACAAAGTCCCCGGCAGAGATACGGGCTGCCATAGCTGCAGCAGCAGCAGCAGCATCTATAGCATCAAGTGCTGCAGCAACAGCAGGAGCCACAGCAGCCACAGTCGCATCAGCCTTCACTGGACCGCTCGCTGACAGAGCAAGGGTTGCTGCAGAAGAAGCAATCAAGGCTGCGGAAGAGGCAGCCAAAATAGCCGAAGCAGTACTCAATGGAAACGTTTTACCCGATGAAGCCATACGAGCAGCTCAAACTGCAGCACAGAAAGCACAGGAGGCATCTCTGGCAGCAAATGAAGCAGCAGTGGCTCTCCCAGATTCTATGGCACCGATTACTGAAAAAATTCTTCAAGCATCTGCCAATGCAACAGAAGCAGCTCTCAAAGCAGCTCAGGCAGCAAACAATGTATCTACAATAACTCTTGAAAGTCTGGAGGCAGCAGCCTCAGCCATGGATGAATCAGCAATAGCATCAGAAAAAGCCCTCAGAGCCTTGTTGGCTGCGCTGCAACAAACAACCGCTCAACCAATTGATGCAAAAACAGTAAAAGATGTTTTTATCGCATTTGAAATAGCCTCAGATTTGGTTGCAAAAACAACACCAGAAGCGAAGACTGCAGTTGATAAAGCAGCTGCTTCTATCAAAGCAGCAACTCCAGATGAAGCAGAGCAACTGGGGAATGAAGCAATTGCCTCAGCAAGAGAATCCTTAAAATCAGCTTACAGAGGTGTCACTTTGGCCAACACAACATCAGGCCTCACTCCGTCTATGGAAGACTTAACAATAAGAACCACGACATCAGCAGCAGCCTCAGCTGCCGCTGCAGCAGCATCAACAGCAGCTGCCGCTGCAGCCTCTATTTCCTCTGCTGCAGGAGCAACAGCATCTCCCAAAGCAGAGTTAGCCATGAAAGCAGCAAGGGAAGCAGCTAAGGTAGCGGCCTCAGTGGCAAACGGAGAGAGCCCACCATCAGCAGCAGCACAAGCAGCAACGGAAGCTGCCAACAAAGCTTTAGCGGCAGTTGAGGCTGCAAAACTAGAAGCCTCTGAAGTACCTGCACCTTTGAAGAAGGTGGCTGATGAACTTTTAAACATTGCCTCACAATTAGCACAGGCAGCTGTGGAGGCAGCACAAGCAGCACAGCTAGCCACCACAGGGACAGATGAAGCAATTAGTGGAGCAGCTAACGCAGAGACAGAGGTCGCTCGAAGGTCTGCAGAGGCAGCAGTTTCTTTGGGTAAAATGTTACGTTCTCTGCCAGCTACAGCAGGAGCAACACAGCTTTCCATCTCAGCAACACAAACAGTGGCACAAATGGGAGAAGCAACTGCACTAGCAGCTAGAGCTGCAACAGGTGTCACACAAACTGAAACAGTTGGCATCATGTTAGAGTCAGCAAAAGCAGCAGCTAGGGCTGCAGAGGCCAATGCAATTGCAGCAGAAATTGCACTTCCCCGGTGGAGCATTACTGACCTTCCACCAACGCCCACAACTCCAGCACCTGTAACAAGAAAGGATCGATCAGCAGTATCAACATCTACTGCAGCAGCAGCTGCAGCCACTGCATTAACAGCAGCCACAGCTTCAGCAGCGGGTGCACCACGTCAAGATGTATTAGCGGCCGTGACCGCTGCTCAGGCAGCAGCTGATGCGGCCTCAGCTGTTGCAAATGGAACTCAGCCTTTGATGGTGGCTGCAATAGCTGCCAGAAATGCAGCCGATGCTGCAGACAGGGTTGTGAATGCCGCAAGAGCATCTGTCAGTACATCTGAAGGAGCAAAGCTAATTGAGGCAGCGAACCAAGCAGCACTATCTACCAGGAGGGCGGCAGAAGCAGCAACAAAGGCAAGCATAGATTCTGCATCACTAGAAGAGGTGATTGAAACTGCAAATGCAGCCAAGACAGTGGGAGAAGCGGCAGTTGTTACACTGGAGGTACTGGCAGGAGCCACTCAAAGTCAGGATGCTGAAATACAAAGAATAAAACAAGTCGCACAAATTGTGGCAGATATGACAGAAGCAACAGCCATTGCATCAGAAACTGCAGCTAATGCTGTTGTAGCAAACTCAACTGAGCTAATTACACCAACCGCTAAATCTGCTGCCAGAGCAGCTCTGGCTACAGCGAGGGCTTCTTATGAAGCATTACCAAGAACATCAGAAAATGACAATACGGGTACCAGTATATCTCCATCTACACCAACAACTGATGACCCTAATGGAGGCACAAAAATAGCCTTGGCGAAAGCTCAAGAAGGTGCAGTGGTTGCATCCACGGCAGCAGCAGCAGCGGCAGCAGCTACAACCTCAGCAGCAGCAGCATCTGTAGGACCAAGTGCTCGACCTGCAGCAGAAGCAGCTGCAGCAGCAGCCAAGACTGCAGCCAGAGCCGCGGAACTTGTATCTCTTGGATTAGCACCTTTAAACATGGCTGTGGAAGCAGCAAGAGTTGCATCTAATGCAGCCCAAGAAGCTGCAAGTGCTGCCTTAAGAGCGGCCGACACATTACCTCCTTCCCAATCACAGCAAGTAGCAGAAAAAGCAGCCATAGCTTACACCAGTGCCCAAGCGGCTAACACAGCTGCTGCAGCTGAAGCAAGAGCAGCAGCAAATTCCCCAACAAGGGACACACTGTCAAATTCTGCTGATGCAGCGCGATCTGTGTCTAAAGCATCAGCTCAAGGAGCCGCACAACTCCAGGACATTATATCAAACACACCAGCCTCAAATTCAGGAGATCAAGCCATTCTTCAAGAGATCAAGGCTGTGGCTCAGATGGCCCAAGCCACAGGAATAGCAGCGGAAACTGTGTCAGAGACGGCACTGACAGGCTTAACTACTGGAAACATAGCAAATTTAGCAGATACACTATCTTCTACAGCATATTCAGCAGCCCTGGCTGCTTCAGCGACCACTTCAGCAGCTGAGGCAGCTCTGCTGTCAATAGCATCTGCAACTGAGGCTGGAACAGCTAATGGAGACTCAGCAACAACCACAGCTACAACCACAGCTACAACCGTGACGGGCAGTGGAGGCAGCCAGGCAACAGCAGCGGCACCAATCAACAAAATGACTCTCTTTTCTGTGACAATTGCTCTTTCTGCAGTTGTCCTTCTATAAGCCAACTTATTTAATAATATGTATGTGCATGTTTGTCACATTATTTATTATTCTTTATTTATTGTGTGAATGAGAACTAAAATCCTTGATGGATGTTTTCAGATGTATAGTGTCATTGAACAATGAAATAAAATAATACATTATAAAATGCTACTTTTATTGTTGTTGTGATATGTTAATTTATAAACCACTGATAAGTTTAATAATTATAGCAATATTAAATAATAAATTAAAAAAAAAACTCAACTGCTTTAATAATGTGACAACATTCTGAGCATTTATTTATTACAATTATCAGTGGAGCTTCAGTGAAGATTAAATATTATTGCCCAACAACATTACAACATACATTTTATATATATATATATATCCATCCATCCATCCATCCATCTTCTCCCGCTTAATCCGGCTGGGTCGCGGGGGCAAATACTCATAGCACCTGACCCCCCCTATGAACCCCTCTGCAGGTGGGGAGCCCACAGGAGGGTGGACAACATGGTCCTTGATGTTATTTCATAGGGGTGCGGGCATGTTTTGGGTTGATGGGGGAAACTGGAGTACCCGGAGGAAACCCATCCAGACACGGATATATATATATATATATATATATATATATATATATATAATATATATATATATATATATACATATATATATATATATATATAAACATGCTCAGTGAATTCACCTTGTCTTCTCAACACTGCAGGTGTGTTCTCACATGGTAAAGGGCATTGGTCTAAACTGTCACTTTTCATACATAAAGTCAAACATAGCAGCAAAAGTTTATGTAAATTTTGTGAGCATCTACAATCTAACAACAAAATGAGGGAGCAGGGATTTGGCAAAGAACAAACAAGAGACAAAATACAGACATACACAATACCAGAATGTCTTGTTTGATTTCCAATAACACATTACATATTACATTACAAATGTACTGTTGATATATTTGCTATACCAACATCTTTCAATCTTCTTCAGCAGAACTTTGATGGTAAAACTTTAGAAATGACTGATTAGTTTTGAATGAATAACCCTCAGAACCTGCTGAGGTATATTTAATTATAAGGGATGCACCTTGATATGTAACATCTCGTTTGCGTACGTTAACAACATCATTTCCAGAAAAGAAAGAAAAAACTAATCAAACCAAAATAGAAGACAACCGCAAAAAACAAACAACTTCTCACATTTTAGACACATATTCACTAGCTAGGACCACGCCAACACATGTGCAAAGCGAAAAGAGTTTATTATATTGAGACGAGATGGGTCGGCTGGGTTGAGACTCAGGGTGGGGGTTCAGTCTCAATCTTTCCATGGCCCAGCAGGACAGGACACCCCTCATAGGCGTCTTATGTCCGGAAGCGAACAGATAGGGGATGGGAGGATGGGGTCGACTTATTCGGGACAAACTGGGTTGCCGGGATAGGCTGCTACAAATAAGCTTCTGGGAAATTAAGCTGTGGTAGTAGTGAGCTGTGATTCGCTGGAGAGGAGGCGAAGGCTGTTGAGGTGTGGTCCTGCTCCTGAACCTAAGTTAGTCATATTAAGTACATAATTATGTATGCTAAATGCTCTACAATAGACAACATTCACATTATACAATACAGGATCCTAACATACATCTCTGAATTTATCATCCCTACACCATCCATCCATCCGTCTTCTCCCGCTTAATCCAGCTGGGTCGCGGGGGCAACTTGCTGCCCAATCCTCATAGCACCTGACCCCCCTATGAACCCCTCTGCAGGTGGTGAGCCCACAGGAGGGATCCCTACACCTATATTTGTAAATTATTGAGGGGAAAAAGCAACTCTATGTAACACATAAAACAATTTATTTTTTATCAAAAACGGGAGCAGGATGTTTGTAAGTATCTGAAGAATGATGCCAGGTAGATCAATGTCATTGATCGGATTGAGGATGGCAAGTTGTTCGATTAATTTGGGGTTTTGAAGTTAAATGCTCTGCGGCCAGTTTCTTTTTTATAGTAGGAACTTAACTAAATAGTCGTTCAATGTGACATAAATTATATACTGATCCAAACAAAATCAGAAACTCTTTTAAATTAAATTTTGTGTTTCTGCTCAGGATTTTGTGGGATGCCTTTTTGCAAATGTCAATTTTCTGAGGAGAAATGTCCCAGAGTGAAAAAAAAAAAAAGTAATGCAGGGAATGACCCATTCTTGATGCATGGCAGCCTTCTACGAGTGTAACTTGTTCTGCTGTGCATAAAAAGTAAAGCTGTAATGGAACTATTTGTATGCAATAAGAATTAGCCTCTGAAGTCCATGCATACAAGTGTGCAGTTTGGGTCACACAGGGGATCACACAGACAGAACCCACTGAAAATCAGAGTTCAAAGCAGCACCTGTTTGTGTATGTGTAAAAATTGGGTAAAAGTTGCATTCTCACAGGGGCGGCCCACAACTGGTGGTTATTAAAAGTGTCTAAGTGACTAAACTGTTTTTTATATGCTTGTCTAAATTGTTTTTAAATTGACTGTATAAAAACTGTGGTGTTTTTGTTGTAATATTTTCCATGTAGAAAAGAGTAAAGAAGCTAAAGCTTTGTCTTGAACTTTGAGCCAGTCTAGATTAGAATGCATTGTGTTAATGCTGGAACATTTTAGTGCTGCACGAGCAGCTTTGTTCTGGATCAACTGGAGCTTGTCAAGATCTTTCTTTTTAGCTGCTGCCCAAATGCCCTGACAATAGTCCAACTGAGAAATGATCAAAGTTTTCAACACCAGCTTGGTTATCTCAGGTGTCAGATATTGGCAGCATCTTCTTACTGTGTCTAAAGCTCGTCCCATATTCTTAACCATAAATTCAATATGTTTTGACCAAGACAATTTATGGTCTAGATATACTCCTAACAGTTTAGCTTCTTTTACCTGCTCTATAAGAGTGTTATTTATTATGAAATGAAACTTTGGATCTGGTTTAATATTCGTTCGGTTCATGCAACGTCACGCAAGTTGCGCGGCCATTTTCCCGACCCGATTGACAACAAACACCACAGACCCCATTGGTTTCAGTGGGTCAGCAACTTGAGAAAACTACGACCAAAGAGTTATTTTACGACCTCATAGAGAGTCATGCCGGCAATTTGTTGTGTAGTGGGCTGTAACAACAACCGTAAGAGGAACCCCGACTTGATTTTTTATTCTTTTCCAATGGAGAAACGGAGAAGAGATAAGTGGTTAGCTGTCATCAGAAGAGATCGTTGGACACCCACATCCCACAGCTTGCTGTGCTCAGAGCACTTCGTGTCAGGTAAGATTTCTCCTCAACTTTGTCGCACTTAGGGCTAATAATTAGAAGAGCACTTGACAACATCACTCAATTAAGTTTCATGATTTTCATGTGTTTTGTAAACATATCTTTTAGCGTCTGTAGCATGTGTTTGTGTTGTAGCCTATTAGTAGTTAGAGCCAGCTAGCAGAGGTTAACATTTGGTAAATGCGTTCAACTCATTCCGTAAAGTTAGATAATTGGGAAATTATGTCGTCAACACAATATAGACAACAAAATATCAAATATGACAAGACATGTAATGCAAAGACAATAAAACATGGTGTTGTGATAGCCTAAACATATTTCATATTTGGTTCGGCTAACGTTTGTTTTGTCTACCTACAATTACCTGTGTTTAACTCATGCATTACATTACATTGCATTTGGCTGACGCTTTTTGAACCCAAAGCGACTTACAATCGAGGACACAACCAGTAGCATACAATACAAGTAGGAATACAATAGGCCAAGCGGTGTTAGTAATTTTTTTTTTTCATGCAGTAACTTCATGATCAGATTTGCAGATTCTAGCCTATATCAGTCAAAATGAACTAATTGACCCTTTCCCAGTTAGAACTTACATTTACTTTGAGATGTATTTATTTAGTTTGGACAATGTGTCCCAAATATAATCTTTGTTTTACTATGCTCTGCCTTTGTAGGAGCTAAACAGGACAACCCATTGAGCCCTGATTTTGTGCCCAGCCTATTTTCATTTACCTCAGCGGGGGAGAGGGACAAGCAACATTATGCCTACCAAAAGTTCCTGAAGACTCAGCAGATGAAGCGCAAGATCCGTGAGGCCAGCAGCACAATGCCAGCAGATGATCCTGACCCTTCAACTACTGATGTGGCTGATATGGAGGACCTTGAAGTCACTTCTGACCACAACACCGATCACAGCTATACAAGAGAGGCAGGCCCTGGCATTGTAGAACCATGCATGAATCCATCCTGCCAGGCTACGATATTTGCCATGGAAAGTGAGTGTGCGCGGCTCCGAGCTGAGGTCGGTAAGTTAAGGGCTAGGGTAGAGGAGCGGTCCTTGAATGAGGAGGCATTCAGGGACAATGACACCATGGTCCAGGAACACACAGGTCTTCCAACCTTCGCCAAGTTAATGGTTTTGTTTCATTTTCTAAAAGACTTCATTAAAGTTGGACATTCAGTTACACCATTTCAATGTTTGATCCTGACATTGATGAGACTGAAGCTTAATGTTCCGCTTCATTTTTTAGCATTTGTTTTTGGATTTTCTAAGGCAACTGCTGTCAGAGTGTTTAATAGCACATTAGATGTATTATATTTCAGAATATCAGATCTCATTGTATGGCCAACTAGAGAACAAATTCAAATCAGTCTCCCAATGTGTTTTCGCAACAACTTTAAAAACTGCATCTCCATAATTGATTGCTTTGAAATATTTATTGAAAAGCCAAGGGACCTGAGGTGCCGTGCACAGACTTACTCGCAGTATAAGCATCACAACACTGCAAAATATTTGATCTCAATAACACCACAAGGTGTAATATCTTATGTTTCAAAAGGTTGGGGAGGTCGTACAAGCGACAAGCATATCACAGAAAATTGTGGATATCTTGATAAATTGTCACCAGGAGATGTCATTCTCGCCGATCGAGGTTTTAATGTTAAAGATACAATGGGTCTGTATTGTGCTCAGTTGAAAATACCTGCATTTACCAAAGGCGCGACACAGATGCATCCTCTGGATCTAGAGGCAACAAGGGGACTGGCAGCAGTCAGGATCCATGTGGAGAGAGTCATTGGCCTGGTTAGGAATAAGTACACTATCCTTCAGTCTACCATCCCTCTGACCCTCTGCCAGGCTGCTTCACAAGGACAACCTACCTCCATTGACAAAATGGTGACAGTTTGCTGTGCTCTTTGTAACATGTGCCCATCAGTCATCCCTACTGAGTAGACACATTGCAATTGTTTTCTCTGACTCTGAAAAACACAGATCAACAACTATACACAGTCATTAAAAAATCGTATTGTTTTATTGTTCATCTCTGTATGTATGGATCAATTTTATTTGTCATATGACTAAAACACATGTACACACAAAACTACATACAATTTATGTAATGGCTGGAACAAAATGTCAACTTATGACAATAAATATTCATCTGTCTTTTTTCAAAAGCATCTCTGGATACCAATCTCATTTCTTTTTTGTTTGTGATTTGCATTCTACACATTTCCAACTCTTTGGCACCCTGCGGAGCTGCATACATGACTTGTGAAAGTGCTTCCGTTTGCATTGCTCAGATGTGCAAGACAGTATGTCTGTGTTATCAACAGGGTTCCCGCAGTAACATCCCTCAGGTGCCGTCTCAAGATTAGCACTTGAGGAGAGACGTGGCACAGTCACCCATTTGCCCAACAGCTCTGGTAGTACCCCTGTTCGAATAAATTCCTCTACCCTCAAATAGGCCTCATCAAAAAAGCACTGATCAAATTGGACCCGCTGTATAAAAAGCTCTTGTGGTGTCCACACGATAAAATCTCCATACACCACTTCAGCGATACACATTTGGGCCTGCAGCTGATAGTTGTAGCTATGATCCTGTTTGAGGGCCATACCTTCTGCAGTCATGGTGAGGCAGAAACGTGGGTTGCTCACACATTCTCTGAGAGCGCAGCCCTTTGCATTAAAAGGACATTTAATTTCGACAACCCCAGTCCCATGACAATCACAGGATACCACGCCATCTGGTGATGCCCCTATCCATGGTAAGCTTGGGTTGATAATGAGACCTGATTCTTTGATGCCGAAGTTCACATGGACGTCCTGCATGATCTTCAAGTATGAATTCCTGGCAGTGCTCTCGTTATGCAGGCCCCATCTGATGAAAACATGTAAATCAGCAATGATATTTTGAACTTTATGGTAACCCAACTAGTGTACATGTAGTAAGTCTTAGTATGAAAGATGGGAGAAAGAGAGTGTGTGTGGGGTAATATGTTGGTAATATGGGTGTTTGAATGGACATGTATAGGTCTATATATGGTATATGTTACTGTCTTGTCAACTATTGTGTATGTTTTTGTGTAATCATAATCTCTCATTGCCGAAGACAAATATCTCTTTGAAAGAGACAATAAAGGCTCATCTTATCTTACCTTACATACTACTTTAATGGTAACCATAATGTACATCATTCCTGGAGTATATTCATGATGGAACTTAAAAGGCATTTGTTTATTAATTTTCATTGCTTGCCTTCTAAAATGTGTACCTGGTTGCTTCGGTTGAGAAATGTGACGACTGGGGATAGCAAATTCTCTTTATCAGAGATGAAGAGTTTTCTGTCTTTGCTGCCTCACGAAACACTGATGCAGTAACTCTTCCTGCTCTCTGATCATGCCATACCCTGGACTTTCTCTGCTCTCTTGTCTTCTGCTCAACTAACAAACACTTCAACAAAAACTGTAGGTGAAATACGCTTGTCATATCATATGCATCAAATAAACTTCCATGCTGTGTGGGGAATGACAAGAAAACATTTGAGAATCACTGTTAAAGAAGTACTTTCAATGTCTTACCTGTTCCTGTGTGAGTTGTAGCTCCTCAAAAGTCTTTTCAGCCTCCTCAAGCAGTGACGGCAAATCCATTTCAAGATTGGCGCTTGAGAAGAGAGTAGGGAGAGGTGGTGGCAAATCCAACTGGACAGTTTTGGGCATGTATCTGATGGAATGGCCTTCAACAACTGACAAAATGGCACTTTTCCTTGGTATTACTTCATGGTTTTCACTGAGGTGGAGCTGGTCAAAAAACAGCTTGAGCTCATCAGCGGAAGGTTTCATGTGACAGTGGTCCTCTTGTTTTTTAAGTTTCTCCTTCTTTTGAAAAATGTTTGCGAGCTCATCGTACTTCACAAGTTTTTGCCCTGGCTCTTCCCATGCACATGCCTTGTCTGTGCATGCCTCGCCATCTCTTCGCTCAACAGCAGCTAGGAGTGAGAACATCAGTGCTGCTGCATGGGAACACACTTCTCCCAGGCCTGCTAAACAAGTGCAGTGTGCCATGACAACAGTCCCATCCTCCTGCACAACTACCCATGGCTGCGTGGGCTTAGTGTTCACAGCTTGAGAATGAAGCACCTGTTAAGTGAAGAACAAACAGTTAAATACTGAATATTCGTTCAAAAGTTAATTCTCCTAATATAGCTTTGATGGGCATCATAGACCCTATCTAGTTCAAAAATTATTAATTTCTCATAAAACCATTTTGCATAACTAACAGATGAGACCTACCAGTAACCTAAATAAGAAAAGCATTGCTTGTGCCAGTTTGTCATATTTAACTCCAAAGATAAGTCTAAGCTTAGGTACTGTGGAGCAGTATTTCTTTGTGCTTTGCATGTTTCTAGTAAACAGCATTGCAGACAACCCCACACCGTTGGAATCAGCAGAAACACAGCAACAATTTATCCACTTCATTTTCACCACAGCACTTCACATCTCAAACTGAAGCCATCTATATCCACACATATAAAAATACAACTGTCTGGGGCTTAAGAGGAGGCGTTCGTAGATTTTGACATAACCTACCTAAGCCTACAGACACCGCAGGGTAGCTAAAGCTGTAGCTGCACGCTAGAAGCAGAGAGGCTACTGTTCCCAGTCACGAACACCTTATTTTCTTTCCCTTACATTCTTTCAATGAATATGAGCACACCTGACATTTTAAACATTATCCAGATAGAAACCCACCACAAACTGTGCCCACAAAGTCACAAACACCTTATTTCCTTTCCCTTACGTTCTCTCAACGAATATAAACACATCTGATCTCTTGAACATTACCCATATATGAATGACAGCTGGCCTCGGTAGCTAGCTATTAGCGAGCCGTTAGCCACTGGGCTAACAACTTAAGATCTAATCAGGTTAAACTGACAGCAAAATCATACATTATTTTGATCATTTTCAAATACAGTACTTACCTTTGCCATTGCAAGATATAAATTCTTGGCAGCCAAATGTCTCACTCTGGCCTCCTTCACCCATCCAGCCACAGCATACCTGTAAGCATCAGTGCTTTTATAAGCCTTCAGGTTATCTCCACTGTACGGAGAAGGGTTGTGAACTAAATAAATATAGATGTCGTGAAAAGTTAACTTTGGCAAACGTGGTACTGACAATAAAGGGCTAAAAAAAACGGGGGGTAACAAATAGGGATCAGAGCCTAATACTGAAATTTTCTCAAGATATCTCTCTTTCTGTCTCTCGTTAAGATGCGTTATGTGGGTAGCCATACTTGTTGTGATGGTCGGGCAAATGGCGGCGTACTACACCGGAAGTACGTATATGAACCAAACGAATACTTATTTGAGCCAAGCACCATACATTTTGTTTCCAAATAAACCTCACACTGCAATTGTGCTTTTGGTGTCCTATTTGTGTAACTTTTTAGATCACTATTAATGCAACACTTGCTATCCTTCACAATGAAAAATAAGACATTTTGTTACAGAATGTGCAAATTGTGACAAGTGTAGTGTTGCAGTAAGCTCTTCGGGTATCTTGAAAAGGTGCTACTGTATACAAACCCATCAGTTAAAAAGTTAAATTGTACAAATGTATGTATTAGGCCTACCCACATTATACAGTTGTGGCCAAAAGTTTTGAGAATGACACAAATACTAATTTTCACAAAGTCTGCTCCTCCAGTATGTATTATGGCAATTTGCATGTACTCCAGAATGTTATGAGGAGTGATCAGCTCAACTGCAATTAACTGCAAAGTCCCTCTTTGCCTTGAAAATTAACTTTATCCCCAAAAGAACATTTCCACTGCATTTCAGCCCTGCCACAAAAGGACCAGCTAACATCAATTCAAAGATTCCTCCTTTAACACTGGTGTGGGTGTTGATGAGGACAAGACTGGAGATCGGTCTCTTATGATTTTAGTTAGAATAACAGACTGGACACTTAGACACTGGAGGATGGTGCATGACATCATTGTTCCTCTTCTGTTAACCATGGTTATGTGCAAAGAAACATGTGCAGTCATTGCATTGCACAAAAAGGGCATAACAGGGAAATTTATAGCAGCTAGTAAGATTGCACCTCAGTCAGCCATCTGATAATCGGATTATCAAGAAGTTCAAGGAGAGAGGTTCAATTGTTGCCAAACAGGCTCCAGGGCTCCCAAGAGACACCCAGCAAGCGCCAGGACTGTCTCCTAAAGTTATTTCAGCTGCGGGATCGGGCCACCACCAGTGCAGAGCTCGGGAATGGCAGCAGCCAGGTGTGAGTGCATCTGCATGCACAGTGAGGCGAAGACTTTTGGAGGAAGGCCTGGTGTCAAGAAGGGCAGCAGAGAAGCCACTTCTCTCCAGAAAAAACATCAGAGACCGACTGATATTCTGCAAAAGGTACAGAGATTAGGCTGCTGAGGACTGGGGTAAAGTCATTTTCTCTGATGAATCCCCTTTCTGATTGTTTGGGGCATATGGTAAAAAGTTTGTTCAGAGAAGACGAGGTGAGCGCTACCATCAGTCCTGTCTCATGCCAACAGTAAATCATCCTGACACCATTCATGTGTGGGGTTGCTTTTCAGTTAAGGGAGTGGCCTCTCTCACAATCTGGCCTAAAAACACAGCCATGAGTAAAGAATGGTACCAGGACGTCCTCCGAGAGCAACGCCTCCCAACCATCAAAGAGCAGTTTGGTGATGAACAAAGCCTTTTCCAGCAGGATGGAGCACCTCGCCATAAAGCAAACGTAATAACTAAATGGCTCGGGGAACAAAACGTAAAGATTTTAGATTCATGAAACTCCCCAGACCTTAATCTCACTGAGAACTTGTGGTCAATCCTCAAGAGGCAGGTGGACAAAAAATACCCCACAAATTCTAACAAACTCCAAGCATTGATTATGTAAGAATGGACGGCCATCAGTCAGGATTTGGTCCAGAAGTTGATTGACAGCTGCCAGGGAGAATTGCAGAGGTCTTGAAAAAGCTGGGAAATATTGACTTGTTGCATGAACTCAGTGTAATTGTCAAGAAAAGCTTTTGATGCTTATGAAATGCTTGTAATTATATTTCAGTAAACCTTAAAAACATCTGAGAAAACACCTACAAACCCTGAAGCAGCAGACCCTGTGAAAATGTAATATTTGGTGTCATTCTCAAAACCTTTGGCCATGACTGTACTTTGGCTTTAGGATGTTGCAGTGGTTTAGTGCAGTCTGACTGTGGGGTTCACGCTCGATGAATTTTGGTTTGGAAAATCTGTGCTTTTCTGTCTAAAACCTAAAATCTCTATTGTATTACATAAAATATAAAAGTACATTACCAAGTGTAAAGTAGATTTTGCAGTATTTGATGAAAAATATTTATCCTGAAAGATGCTAGAAAAGCAAATACATCAATACTTTTGTATTGTAATATGTAATATGTTCATGAAAACTAAACAAGTGTTGATTTATATAGTGCTTTTCACAGACATACGTCACAAAGACACTTTACAGAGCATTATTTACAGGCCATTATTTACAGAGTGTTATTTACAGAGCATTATTTACAGAGTGTTATTTACAGAGGATTATTTACAGAGCATTATTTACAGGCCATTATTTACAGAGTGTTATTTATAGAGCATTATCCGTTGGTGTGAGCTACTATTGTAGCCACAGCTGCCCTGGGACACACGGACCGAAATGCAGCTCCTCCAACCACCATCACTCACACACACACCACTTTCATGCTTGGAAATGTGGGTGAAGTGCCTTGCCTAAGGACACAACCATGACCATTTTTATGACTGGCGCCCCCCTGTTGCACTTGATTTTCCCAGTGTTCTCCTATTCAAGTACTGACCAGGTCCAGTCTTGTTTAACCACATATATATACACATGTATATGTGCACATACATGTCCTGTATGTGTCTGAAAAAAATGTACAAATCGTACAACAGATCTGGAGGTGGAGTACCATATACGCCCATTTCAAAGAAACGTCAAAATGCACAGGAAAACAACTTTAACCTGCATGAAACATATTGCCCCCTTAATATGCTTCTTTTTAGAATCAGTTCAGCCAAAATTCCATTATTTTTTTTTAAGTTTGAAGTTTTAATCGTGTTGTTGAGGCACATCCAAAGTTATCACCATAAGCTCATTAAAGTGTGAACCAACAGCATAACTTCGGACATAATTTGCTGCACACAGCCCAGAGCAGAAGAACTGAGTTCAGGTAACAGCAACAGTCAACAGCGATAAACACACGGATGAAGCACTCAGCCATCTCCATCTCCATGTGCAGGTTCTGGCTAAAACGAGGCTGCGCAGTCCAGTCCAAGTGGCTTCGTCCTGCTGGTTCCAGAGCAAGTCCACAGTCATAGCTGATGTTAAAATTTTGCATGTATAAATATAACTGCATCATCAGCATACATCTGTATATTGAGATTAGGACACACATCAGGTAAGTCATTCATAGAATTGAGCATAACGGATAGGGCAGGAACTGCAACTTAATTCCAGAAATGGATACATTTTGTTTCCTGTCAGAAAGATATGACTTAAACCGGGTTCATTTAGATAGGTGGTTTACCGTATCAAAGGCCTTCTTGAGGTCCAAAAACACATCACCTACACAGGCATTTTTGTCAAGACACTTTGCAGATTTTGTTGAAGGGTGATTACAGAACCCAGAATTCAAATGCTCATTCAACTGTTTTGTTACACATTTTTCAGCAATTTTGGAAATTGAAGGTAGAATACTTATAGGTCTGTAATTAGACATTTCTGCACCAAATTTAAAAACTGGAGTGACCACTACCAGTTTCCAAGCTGAGGGCAAAACACTTTGTTTAAAGGATAAGTTTACAAGATGTGTAACAGGTGAAAAGAGTAAAAGTAAAGAGTCAAGTAAATTGCTTTAAAACCATCTTTAGAGTTTGAGCAATTAAGAGAGTTTATACTGTTGAACACTTCTGATTCTGATATTTCTTCTATCCTAAAACTGGCAAGAGTTGGATCAATAGCATAGTTAGTGCATTTGTGTAGAACAAACTGTCAAGCAATTTTGAGTTAAAGTACTCATCCATTTCTGTGCTATAACAGTAGGATTTAGTGTAGCTGTTCCATTCATTTTTATTGAAATGTTTTCTATACTATTTTTGTCTTGCCTACCAACAAGTTTACTGATGTATTTCCAAATTGTTTTAATATTCCCTTTACCATTTTCAATAACATTAATGTAAAAATTGGCTTCAGCCTTTAGAATTGTGATTGTTAAAAGGTACATTTCTGCTGATCTGTGGGCAAGCTAGATTTGATAGATTTCTTCACTCTCTTTCATCTTTTTGCATTTCTCATCAATCCATGGTAAAATTGCACTTTGACCCCTCCCCCAGAGGACTACAGATGGAAATTAGCTGTAAAGCTAGAATCTGGTACAAGCATCTCTGCCTTTGTGCTTAATGTAACTGTACATTATCCTCATAAATAAATTAAATGAAATTAAAACGTTGTCATTTCTTTTTCCCTGCTTCCATTTTTCATAAATGGTGCAATTAATTCATGGAGCTTTGAAGCAAATAAATTACAGCTCATTTCTATATTATTACTTGTTAGAATGACAATCCATCTTCTTTGAGAACCACATGGAGGTTTTGAATGTGCTTTTTAAAATGGTCAAATGGTCACATTTTTATAGCGCTTTTCTACCCTTCAAGGCACTCAAAGCGTTTTACAACAAGGAACGACTCACCCATTCACACACACATTTATACATCAGTGTATGCAGACACTGGGGACGAGGTGGGTTAAGTGTCTCGCCCAAGGACACAACGACAGCATTCATCTGTGGGAGCTGGAATCACACCAGCGACCTGTGGGTCAGTGGATCTGACCGCTCACCAATGATGTTTATGTTGAGAGCGGGAATATAACCTTGGAAAGCTTTTTTGGAATATAACCTTGGAAACCTGTTCTCTTGTGTGATGATTTTGTAAATGTATGAGTAATATGGTACAGTAATACAGCCCTGTGAGTAAATTATATGTTTTAACAATTCCTTCTGGATTGTTTGTGAATGATGAATCAATACAGGGAGAAAAGCAGGAGGTGTTTTTTTTTTGGTTTGGCTTCTCTTCTATCATTTGTTAGATTAAAAATATCCACGATTTTTTTTTCTTTTTTTTTACCAATACATGTTCAATAATCACCCGTGATTATTGGCTCTTTATTTAAATCACAGTTATTCAGGAGAATTTTTAATTGGTTGTAATAATCGATAGTTGCAGATGGTTTTTTATTCAATTTGTACATGCAGCTCTTAGGCCAGTTAATATGCAGCAATAATGTGTCCTACCACAACAGTGCAGACGATACTCAGATCTATGTCTCACTGCAGCAGGGACTATGGACCAGTGGACTCACTCTGCCACTGCATCCAATAGATCAGTGTGTGGATGAAAACAACTTTCTCCAGCTAAACTCAGACAAGACACAAGTCAGACTTTGGCCACAAAAACTAAGGCTATGTTCAGACTGCAGCCTGAAGTGACCCAAATCCAATTTTTTCACTCTTATGCGAACTGTATGTGATCTTTTAATGACATCTGAATGACACATATCTGATATTTTCAAATGTGACCCAGGCCACTTGGATATGTATGTACATTCGACCTACACGTCATCAACAAGTGACAGGTTACAGCTATAGTGCTATAACAAGCAGCTGTTGCGAGCCAATGCAGCAAACGGCGACGTGTTTGCTCACTAAAATCGGCTGCCGAAGATGTGTTTCCTCCCGCAAGAGTGATATGACAGCAACTTTAAAATCGCCAGGTGCTCAATGCAGCGTCCATGTTTAGGCGACTTCTGTGAACACTGAGCACGCTCACTGTGTGTGACGTCAGTGTGTCCTACAATGATCTTGCAGGACACTCCTGGGGCATTTAAAGTTCAAACTGGAGATCACACACAAGTCACATTTAATTGGAAATGTGACCTTGCAAAAAAAAATCTGATTTCACAAAAAAAATCCAAATTGAGCTTTAAACCCTGTGTCACGATCAAAAAAGGGAAGGACCCAAAAGCAGACAGGGATGCGGGAGAGGTTACAATTTATTCACACAAAATCGTGAATATTGAAGGGGGTAGCAGGCAGAGAGGCAGCTGGTAGTGGAGGCAGGCACGGTTGGACAGGCTGGAGCAGAGGACGGAGCAGGAGCTGGGCTGGGCAGACTGGCAGGGAACTGGAGCAGAAAAACAGACAGGTTAGATAAAAACTCAACGAACTGGGCAGTAAATCCAAAAAAGACCGGAACAAGCGTTCACCACAGAGGTTAACTGACAATCTGGAGTTGGTGAGGAGAAACCAGGCACATATACAGAAGTGACTGAAGATGGCAAACAGGTGCGCAGGCCAGCCCAGGAGCAGGAGGAGGAGTCGGACATGCCCAGGAGAAGGAGGTAGGTGAGGGGGAGGGTGAAGCAGGGAGAGACAGCAGCAGGAGTGTACACTGTGAGCAGTCATCTCCAGTCTCTCTCTGAAACCTTCAAATCAGGCTAGAAACCTCAGGGTAATAATGGGCTCAGACTTGAACCAACAGCCACATCAAATAAATAAATAACATCTGCAGCCTTTTACCATCTAAAAAACAGCAGAAATCACAGGTGTTCTGTGTAAAGCAGACTTGGAGAGACTTATCCATGTGTTTGTCTCAAGTAGGTTGGATACTGTAATGGCCTCTCACTGTGAGAGTGCATAACATCCAGAACACTGCAGCTCGGGTCCTGACTCCAACCAGGAAGTATGAGCACAGGCGTCCTGTGCTCAGGTCTCTGCACTGGCCCCTGTGGCTCAGGACTCTGCACTGGCCCCTGTGGCTCAGGTCTCTGCACTGCCCTGTGTGGGTCAGAGACTTTAAAGCAGCTCTGCTTGTGCACAAGTCTCTCCATGGCCTAGCTTCAAAGTACATCTGTGACATGAACCATCTGCACTCTGAGGAGCTCAGGGACCGGCCTCCTGCTGGTGCCCAGAGTCAGGACTAAACTCGGAGAGTCAGAGTTTCAGATTCATGCAGCTAAAACCTGGGACAGTCTGAACATGTGAGACAGACTCTACTCTGACTTTGTTTAAATCCAGACTAAAAACAGTTCTGTTTAGCTGATTGAAAGGTTTTCATTCTGCACTCTTCTCTCTCATTTAATGTCTCTCTCTCTGTATTGTTTCATTTTATGATAATTATTTATGTTTTGATTTGTTTGTATTGTGATTTTAATGTATTTCTTATTCTGTAAAGCACTTTGAATTACTTTGTGTACGAGTTGTGCTATACAGTACAATTTTCTTTATTTTTTTGGTGACGTAGGAGCAGTCACCCTGAAACTACCCATACACTGATAGAGTAAAACCTGTGAAAAACTCAACTACAATCAACTGGCTCCAATATCTGGATTTGTCCATTGCGACCTCCTCTAGGTGTCTTTTATGTCTCATACACGATCAACAAATAAAGCTAAAAAAGGCTAAATGGATGAAGAAACTTCATCGACCCAGCTCTTTGTGGCGTACTCCACACCAAAAAAGTTATTTGCAGAAGCCGAGAAATCATCGGAAGAAAGTTTGCAGCATCTTGAGAACCAACTGGCTATGCTACAAGCAACTCAAGTCCAACAGGGTGAGGATATTGAGAAACAGCGCAAGGATCTCACCGTCACACAGATGCATGTCAAGAAAAACAAAGACACCCTGCTGAGATTCAGTGATGTGCTAACTCAAGCTTATTTCACTGGAGAATGGAAGCATCAGGAACATGAAAGAAGGCGAGGAAAAGAACAATGCTTTTACCAAATGGTTCCCTTCCTGTTCTACCCAGCGACCATCACGATTGTCAGCAGCAACAAATAACTTTTCTTTGAGAGGCCAGCTGCAGCAGAAAAGTATCTCTCTGAGTATGAAACCTCTAAAGCTACTCAGTGAACACTCCGATTGGTCAGATCTTTCCATTGACCATGATCACAATCACTTTCCACATAAATGGAGGCACGCTGTTTTGTTTTTCTCCCGGACGCGATGACGTCACCAGAGGATGGACCCTGGTTCATGCATTTCTTATTCTTATTCTCTTCACTATTTTGTATTTATTTTGTACACTTGTATGTCGGCCACATCACAGCATTTCCTGAACCTCACATTACTCCAGACCTACAGAGGTACTCTGAGAGGTTGGATAGTGCACAGCAGATTACAGCAGTTTTACCAATGCTGAACCGATGGCAGTGAGTCGGCATTGCCCGACTGCAAAACTTGACATTTTCTCCTGACTAAGCCAATTACCCTTTTTCCTTGTTTGTTCGACCTCATAAGCAGACAGCTATTTGTTTTTTTTCATTTGTGAATGAAGGCGTCTTTAAAGACGCACAGTAAAATCCTACACTGTCTTCAACAGTAAATATCTGCAAGGACAATATCTCCAGGTAACAGCTTGTTCAAGATGCCACCCTCTGTTATTTATTTGTCACTGGCCCTCCCTTTCTAATCATTTCAAATATTAACAACATAACCTTGAGGAGCCATGCCAATAAGAAATGTGATCAGGTTTGTGCTTTTGCCAAAAAGAAAAAAATGTGTATGCTTTTTAATGAATACTTCAAAACAGTCCAATATCACTGCAACTTTATGTCATGGGCTCCCTCTCAGCTCCTGTTAACGAGCCCCACCTACCTTAACTGTTTCACCCTCCACTCTAGCTGATTTGATCCACCTGTCCCCACTCTGCATCCTCACTCACCAACCAGCTGCACCTAATGCACCCCTGATTGACCTGTATTTAAAAAGCCCTGTTTTTCAGCTTGTCCTTTGTCAGATCGTCTGCACGTGTGGATCCGCTACCTGCTGCCAAACTTCCCTGCATTCTACCTCTGACTCCTGATAAACGAACCTGGACCTCTCTGTATCCTCTTCTGCTCCTCTGTCCCGGTAAACCCGAACTGCCTTCTGCTCTTGACCTGCAAATTCTGCCTAGCCCTTGTCTGTACTGCTGCCCTGGAGACACCGCTCCACCACCGAGACACACACACACGCACTCCCTTTTTCCCCTCAACCCCTAAATAAACTGTTTAAACGTGACGCACTTGGGTCCTCGTCTGTCTGTTTCCTGACACTTTAAATCCAAAGGGCTTTCTGAATGACAAAGGCATGGCTGGTTGCAGTACATCTCACTCAGGAAGAACATGAATGAGCTTAATCCAAATTCAGGACACAATGTCTGTTGTTACATTAAATTGGTTGGCCAGATCTTGGAATTGGAGATTTAATTTAAGACACATGATGATAAATAAAAAATTGCTCAAATTTTGACAGAGCTGATAGAGAGGAAGTTGTGATATCTGGTCCATAGAGACCTCAACTTGCCCCTTTGATATCTGATGTTAAGGCCCAGTCTTCAGACTTAAAATCACCTGCACTAGGAGAATTATAAGGGGTCGTAACTTTAACATTAACTCTTTGAAGAGACTCTAAAACCTTGATAAACCCAAATAAACTAATACAAATATATATATAAAACCAACACCAAATATATTTAAAATCCCTAAACTCTTTTAAATGCCCTAACAAGCCTCCTCTACACTTTCCCTGTCTTGATCCCGCCCATTTCTCCAGGGACCCCTTTGACACCTGGACACAAGGACAGACGAGGTGAGTGGACATGCTTAAAACACTCTTCTGTAAAAACATAAATACTGCACATACAATTATATCACGTATCAGCAGTTAATTTTACATGTCCTGTTCCCCTCCAGGACATGCACAGTTAAAGTGCAATGTGCCTCTGGATCTAAAACTGGATGAAAGGGGCCAACTGTTTTCATCCTCCGCATGTCAGTTGTATCACGGGGCTGGTTTGAAAGACACCTTCCTGTAATACTGTAGCCCCCCAAAGACATTCTAATGAGGTGAATCATACTGCGTTCAGAATTAAATAAATCCAGGAAACAGATTAATCGTTTAAATGACATGTTTAAATGACATGTAAATGACATGTTAAATGACATGCACTACAAACAATGGAGCTATTCAATTCCCCACAATCTCTTTAGTCTGCCTAATATGTAACTTAACAGGTTTGACTTTGGCAGTGTCATTGAATAGGTCATAATCCTGACCAGTAAGCAAACACCAGGTGAATAAACTGTTAATTACTCATTACACCGATTTATATGTGACGTGTGTCATTCCAGAACACAGTATTTATATGCCTACAAAACTCAGATCAGAAGTCACAAGACACTGGACTAACAGAGCACAAGTTGAGGAATCCTTCATTATCACAGTGAGTACACAATGCTATTTGCTGGATTTGAGGAGGAGTATAGTTTCAAAATATTTTATGTAGTTTTGTCATGCAAATGAAATAACCAGAAATACAAAAAAGAGTATTTACATTAGGGGTGTGATGATTCTGTTTCATGGAAGAGGTTCATGGCACCATCTTAATTTTGCTCCTGAAGTTTGGTCCAGATCAGCAAATGTGACTTTGCCATCAGCAGCAGCCAAATACAGAGAGAAACTTGATCCACTTTAACAGTTTTGACCTCAGCATTTACAATCAACTGCATTCAAATCTACATGCCAACAAAAACAGCATTTTTACTTTACATTATCAATAAACCAAATTTGCTGCACAACAAAATTGGCCATAGCATCACAAACAAATCAATGATTGGGCATGGTCTGGGCCTGGATGGACAATCCGACACATGGATGAAGAAGAGGAGATTGGAAGCCTCTGTGAAGTTTTTATTTCATATTGATATGTTTTAGAATTGCACAGACAATTGATTCATTAGATAAAGAGTGAGATGCTCATGTTATTAATTAGGTCAGATGTTTGTTTGCTATAACTTAGACTACAGAAAGAAGCATGAGCCGTGAGAGGGGAGAGAGAGGAGAGCTGACCCTGTGTGCAGAGCCTCATGAGCGGGGCAGAGAGAGCAGCCAGGGCTCTTGGACACAGGATCATGAGGGAAAGGCTGGTGAATCCGGGAGTGTTGGTAACTTTGACTAATGTAGCCTATATGTGATAAATCAGGAGTTTATTTAGGCTACACTTTGGAATTTGTAAAGGTCCAATATTACACAAATTCGGAAATGTGAGCTTTGAGCCATGTTAGAATATTGTTACCTCCTCAAAAATAGACCTATAGTTGTGTTTTGTTTCATTCGCACATGTTTGAGTAGCCCTTGTTTATTAGTCTCCAAAGCTCAAAATGCTCTGTACCACTTTGTGATGGCATGAAGCAGTAGTTTTCAAGTTCAAGCTCTTTTACCTTTTGTTCATTAAGGATCGGCAATTCCAGAGCTGAAATAACCCCACTGATTATAGTGAATAATAATAATAATAATAATAATAATAATAATAATGATTTTTCTTTATAGTGCACTTTATATTTGAAAACAAATCCTAAATGAATGAATGCCTTTATTTGTCAATTCCTTCACATGTACAAGACATAGAAAGCAAAAGAAATTGGACCTGTCACCCCGTCCGTACATTACAACATACAAAAAACAATATTACATGGGGAAGACAACATGGACCGGACAGGAAGAAAGGTAGCAGATAGAAATAAAAAAAAAAAAAACAGCATCACATCAGCACAGGGATAGGAGAAAAAAAAAAGGGCCACCCAGATCATGCCCCAAACCACGGGACATCGTATGGAATGTGTACACAAAATAAAAAACACCTCCGAGCATCAGCAACATAGTCAAAACACAGTACAAACATTCCACAGGACTAGCAACAGGGTAGGGGAAGGTTGTGGAGGAAGTCCAACGTAGGTAAGCAGCCATCCGGATCCCGCAGCCCTGACGGAACTGGATGCAACAGACCCGCCCGCCCGGTCAGAGGTACGAAGCTACAGTAGGGCTACAGTAAAAGAATGAAGTGCTTGTGTTTATGCACCCTGATCTGGACACTGGCGGCGCTGTTCTGAACGTACTGGAGATTTTGGTTGCACCTGCCAGGGATCCCGATGAGGAGTGCATTAGAGTAGTCCAACCTGGAGGAGGCAGGGCAGGGACAAGCTTCTCAACAGCCGGAAGGGAAAAGAGGGGACTGAGCTTAGAGATATTACAGTGGTGAAGGAAGGAAACTTTTCAGATGTATGTAATGAACTTGTTGACGGACAGAGGGGAATGCTGTGGCCAAAGAGTAATATGCAGGTGACGGTGAAAGAGTTGTGGAGATATTCCTGTATGAATGGCTTTTGTTTTTGAGCCATTCAGCTGTGGGTGAGGCAGGTTCCAGAGGGGGGTGATTTTGAGGCAGAGTTGTGTATCTGTGTGTTTCTGTCTTGTTCCCTGCAGCAGCCCCTCTCCTTCACTTGAGAAAAAAACCTGCTCTCTTCTTGTATTTTTGCCACTAAACATGTTATAGGACTTAATCATCTCTAAATTGGTTATTTACAAAATCAAACTGAGAAGATATAGTTTAAAATAAAAGTTAATATTTTCGTCAATCCGGAGTCTATCAATGTGAAATAAAAATTGACTAAAAGACAAAACTCACCTCTGTCAGGATTAGCGGCAGTGAGCCTCTACAGAGCTGTTTACTTTGCCTATTTAACACCAGAATCTTTGAGAATTTTGAGAATTGTCCCAGGCCTAATTTTTTATTTTTTTTTCTGTTCAGATGGAGACATACATGTTTACAAATTGTTAGGACTGCACCCATAGACCTAAAATAAGAACATGACTGCAAATAATTATGTTTTTATTATCTTATTTTTATTAATCATTAAGTCAAACAAATTGTAAGTTAAAATTGGTAACTAAGGGCTTGTAGATACAGAATATATATAAAAAAAAAGTGTATTAAAGGAGTTTTTCTATTCATGTTTGATTTTGATAATTACAATTATTCACTACTGTACATGATCACCAATGCTAAATGTCAATCTCGAGAAATTTAATTTAGCAAATAAAAGTATGTGTTACTTATTCAATCATTTTTATATACGTTATAATACATGTGATACTGATCCTGTCAAGAAGTGACTGTAAAACCTAGGAGCTTATTCCAAATCATGTAAAGAGAAACAAGAAAATATCAGAAAATACTGAAATTCAATTACAAATGATGAATGGTTGTTTAATTATTCAGCCTCTGAATGTATTTTTAACAATGCCATCCTATGCTTTGTTTTATCTTTTCAGTTTACCTTCAAGTTTGTAAGTGGACAAGACCACAAAGGAAAGACCGACTCAAGATTCACAATGATTCTCAGGTTGCTTCTCCTGGTGTTTCTACCAGTAGGTAAGTGTCACGATGAGAATTATTCTTCTGTTTGGAAAACTGTTGATTTGACTCTGACTCTGACCCTCTGATCATGGAACAGCAATGAACGTCCAAACTGTGGAAGCAGCTGTTACGAAAAAAGCTGCAACTGCTGCAGATCAAGGTCAATCAAATGCAAACGGTAATGGAGCACCTGTCGTAGGAACCACAACTACAACAGCGCCAACTACCACAACTACAGCAGCACCAACTACATCTACAGCAGCGCCAACTACAACTACAGCAGCACCAACTACCACAACTACAGCAGCTCCAACTACAACAGCGCCAACTACAACTACAACAGCGCCAACTACCACAACTACAGCAGCGCCAACTACAACAGCGCCAACTACCACAACTACAGCAGCACCAACTACAACTACAACAGCGCCAACTACCACAACTACAGCAGCGCCAACTACAACAACGCCAACTACCACAACTACAGCAGCACCAACTACAACTACAGCAGCACCAACTACAACTACAGCAGCACCAACTACCACAACTACAGCAGCACCAACTACAACTACAGCAGCACCAACTACAACTACAACAACGCCAACTACCACAACTACAGCAGCACCAACTACCACAACTACAGCAGCACCAACTACAACTACAGCAGCACCAACTACCACAACTACAGCAGCACCAACTACAACTACAGCAGCACCAACTACCACAACTACAGCAGCACCAACTACAACTACAGCAGCACCAACTACCACAACTACAGCAGCACCAACTACAACTACAGCAGCACCAACTACCACAACTACAGCAGCACCAACTACAACTACAGCAGCACCAACTACCACAACTACAGCAGCGCCAACTACAACTACACCAGCACCATCCACAACTACAGCAGCACCAACTACCACAACTACAGCACCACCAACTACCACAACTACAGCAGCACCAACTACCACAACTACAGCAGCACCAACTACAACTACAGCAGCACCAACTACAACTACAGCAGCACCAACTACCACAACTACAGGAGCACCAACTACCACAACTACAGGAGCACCAACTACCATAACTACAGCAGCACCAACTACCACAACTACAGCAGCACCAACTACAACTACAGCAGCACCAACTACCACAACTACAGCAGCACCAACTACAACTACAGCAGCACCAACTACAACTACAGCAGCACCAACTACCACAACTACAGCAGCACCAACCACAACTACAGCAGCACCAACTACAACAACGCCAACTACAACAACGACAGCAGCACCAACTACAACTACAGCAGCGCCAACTACCACAACTACAGCAGCACCAACTACAACAGCGCCAACTACCACACCTACAGCAGCACCAACTACAACTACAACAGCGCCAACTACCACAACTACAGCAGCACCAACTACAACAGCGCCAACTACCACAACTACAGCAGCACCAGCTACAACTACAACAGGACCAACTACCACAACTACAGCAGCACCAACTATCACAATTACAGCATCACCAACGACAACTACAGCAGCACCAACTACCACAACTACAACAGCGCCAACAACAACCACAGCAGCACCAACTGCAACTACAGCAGTACCAACAACTACAGCAGCACCAAATACCACCACTACAGCATCGCCAACTACACCAGTGCCAACTACTACTACAGCAGCACCAACCATAACTACAGCAGCGCCAACTACAACTACAGCAGCACCACCTACAACAACAGCAGCACCAACTACAACTACAGCAGCACCGACTACCACCAATACAGCAGCGCCAACTACACCAGCACCAACTACAACTACAGCAGCACCAACTACAGCAGCACTACCTACAACTATTGCAGCTCCAACTACTACTACAGCAGCACCAACTACAACTAATGCAGCGACAACTACAGCAGCACCACCTACAACTACAGCAGCACCAACTACACCTACAGCAGCACCAACTGCCACAACTACAGCACCGCCAACTACAGCAGCACCAACTACCACAACTACAGCAGCACCAACTACTACTACTGCAGCGACATCTACAACTACTGCAGCAACAACTACAGCAACACCAACTACAGCAGCACCAACTACAACTACTGCAGTGCCAACTACAACTACTGCAGTACCACCTACAACTACTGCAGTGCCACCTACAACTACAGCAGCACCAACTACAACTATAGCAGCACCAACTACAACTACAGCAGCCCCAACTACCACAACTACAGCTGCACCAACTACCACAACTACAGCTGCACCAACTACCACAACTACAGCAGCGCCAACTACCACAACTACAGCTGCACCAACTACCACAACCACAGCAGCCCCAACCACAACTACTGCAGTACCAACTACATCTACTGCAGTGCCACCTACAACTACAGCAGCACCAACTACAACTACAGCAGCACCAACTACAACTACAGCAGCCCCAACTACCACAACTACAGCAGCACCAACTACAACTACACCAGCACCAACTACAGCCACACAAGCACCAACTACAACTACCCCTGCCCCAACTACAACTACCCCTGTCCCCACTACAACTACCCCTGCACCAACTACAACTACCCCTGCACCAACTACACCTACCCCTGCAACAACTACAACTACCCCTGCACTAACTACAACTACAGCAGCGCCAACTACAACAGCGCCAACCACCACAACTACAGCAGCGCCAACTACCACAACTACAGCAGCGGCAACTACAACTACAGCAGCATCAATTACCACAACTACAGCAGCGCCAACTACAACTACAACAGCGCCAACTACTACAACTACAGCAGCTCCAACTACGACTACAGCAGCACCAACTACAAATACAGCAGCACCAAGTACAACTACCTCTGCACCAACTACAACTACCCCTGCACCAACTACAACTACCCCTGCACCAACTACAACTACAGCAGCGCCAACTACAACTACAGCAGCACCAGCTACCACAACTACAGCACCGCCAACTACAACTACAGCAGCGCCAACTACAGCAGCACCAACTACCACAACTACAGTAGCGCCAACTACCACAACTACAGCAGCTCCAACTACAACAGCACCAACTACAACTACAGCAACACCAACTACAACTACTGCAGCGCCAACTACTACAAGTACAGCAGTACCAACCACAACTACATCAGCACCAACTACCACTACTACAGCAGCGCCAACTACCACAACTACAGTGGCAAAAACTACAACGACAGCAGAGCCAACTACCACAACTATAGCAGCACCAACTACAACTACAGCAGCACCAACTACAACTACCGCAGCGCCAACTGCAACTACAGCAGACTCAACTACCACAACACCAGCAGCACCAACTATCACAACTACAGCTGAACCAACTACCACAACTACAGCAGCGCCAACTACCACAACTACAGCTGCACCAATTACCACAACCACAGCAGCCCCAACCACAACTACAGCAGTGCCAACTACAACAGCGCCAACTATTACAACTAAAGCTGCCCCATTTATCACAACTACAGCAGCGCCATCTACCACAAATACAGCGGCGCCAACTACAGCTACAGTAGCACCAACTACAACTACAGCAGCGCCAACTACAACTACTGCAGCACCAACGACCACAACTACAGCAGCACCAACTACAACAGCGCCAACTATTACAACTACATCAGCACCAACTACCACAACTACAGCAGCACCAACTACCACAACTACAGCGGCACCAACTTCAACTACAGCAGCGCCAACTACTACAAGTACAGCAGTACCAACTATCACAACAACAGCAGCGCCAACCACAACTACATCAGCACCAACTACCACTACTACAGTAGCGCCAACTACCACAACTACAGCGGCATCAACTACAATGACAGCAGAGCCAATTACAACTACAGCAGTGCCAACTACCACAACTCCAGCAGCACCAACTACCACAACTACAGCAGCGCCAACTACCACAACTACAGCTGCTCCAACTACCACAACCACCCCTCTGCCAACTACGATGACAACAGCACTTCCTCCAACTACCACAACCACCCATCTGCCAACTACGACAACTACAGCTGCTCCAACTACCACCACCACCCCTGTGCCAACTACAACGACAACTACAGCTCCTCCCACTACCACAACTACAGTAGCAACAACCATGACTACAGCTCCTCCAACTACCACAACTACAGTAGCACCAACCACGATGACTACAGCTCCTCCAACTACCACAACTACAGCTCCTCCAACTACTACAACTACAGCAGTGCCAACCACGACGACGACAGCTCCTCCAACTACTACAACTACAGCAGTGCCAACCACGACGACGACAGCTCCTCCAACTACTACAACTACAGCTCCTCCAACTACCACAACTCACACGACGACAGCAGCAGTTGTAGTACCGAGCCTAAGTGCAGCAGTAACAGCAGCTACAGCTATTGGTGTGGCATCAACAGCAGCAACAGCAGCAGCAACAGCAGCAGCTGCAGCAGCTGCAGCAGCTGCATCCACAACCAACAAGACCATGGCTCAGCATGCCTATGATGCATCTGTGGAAGCTCTCAAATCTGCTGAAGAGGCAGCAAGACAGGCTGCGGCATTACTAAATGGAACAGGAACAGTAAATGATACAATACAAGCAGCTCAAATGGCATCACAGAAAGCACTTGAGGCATCCCTTGCAGCAGTACAAGCATCACAGACTGCCCCAGCATCACTGACCCTATATTCAGAAAAAATTGTGGAAGCATCTGTCAGTGCAACAATGGCAGCCCTTAAGGCAGCTGAAGCAGCTAAGAATGTGTCTTCTTTAACTCCTGAAAACTTACAAGCGGCAACTACAGCCATGAATGAGTCAGCAATCGCATCACAACAAGCAGTCAAGGCTATGTTAGCAGCTCTAGAACAAAATATTACTGAGCCAATTGACCCTGTGTTAAAAACATTTATACTTGATGCAGCAAAGAATGCCGAAAATACTGCTGGTGCAAACAGAGCTGTTGAAAAGGCAGTAGACTCTTTAACAGCAAACACTACAGGAGATGCACAACAATTATCAAATGAGGCTAGTACATTGTTACAAAATATAATTACTTCAGCAAACAGTGCAGCTGACAATGCATATAAAGCTATAACATATGTTCCTACCACACCATCACCTCCGACAACAACCTCTGTACCACCAACAAAATCACCTGCAGAGATGAAGGCAACCGCAGCAGCAGCAGCAGCAGCAGCATCTATAGCATCAAATGCTGCTGCAGTAGCAGCAGCCACAGCAGCAACAGTCGCATCTACCTCCACTGGGCCACTGGCTATAAAAGCAAGGGTCGCTGCAGAAGAAGCACACAGGGCTGCTGAAGAAGCAGCCAGAATGGCTGAAGCAGTGCTCAATGGAACAGTTTCACCTGATGAAGCCATACAAGCAGCTCAAACTGCAGCACAAAAAGCACAGGAGGCAGCTTTGGCAGCAAAGGAAGCAGCAGAAGCTCTCCCAGATTCAATGGCATTGTTTAGTGACAAAATTCTTCAAGCATCAGCCAATGCAACAGAAGCAGCTCTGAAAGCAGCTCGGGCAGCAAACAATGTATCTACAATAACTCCTGAAAGTCTGGATGCAGCAGCCTCAGCCATGACTGATTCAGCAATCGCAGCAGAAAATGCCCTCACTGCGTTACTATCTGCAATACAACAAAATGTCACTGTACCCATTGACCCCAAATTAGAGGGACTTGTGTCATCAGTAGCTGAGAGTGCCGCACAAACCGCAAACAAATCTATAACAGCAGTAGAAAAGGCAGCTGCCTCCTTAACAGCAAACACTACAGAAGAAGCAAACCGTCTGTCAAATGAAGCTATTGATTCAGTTAAAGATGCCAATAATTCAACAAACCAAACCATTGAGTCTGCTGCAAATATAGTATCAACAAAATCACCTGCAGAGATAAAGGCAACCGCAGCAGCGGCAGCAGCAGCAGCATCTATAGCATCAAATGCTGCTGCAGCAGCAGCAGCCACAGCAGCCACAGTCGCATCTGCCTCCACTGGACCGCTTGCTGACAGAGCAAGGGTCACTGCAGAAGAAGCAATAAAGGCTGCTGAAGAGGCAGCGAGAATGGCCGAAGCAGTACTCAATGGAACTGTTCCACCTGATGAAGCCATACAAGCAGCTCAAATTGCAGCACAAAAAGCACAGGAGGCAGCTTTGACAGCAAAGGAAGCAACAGAAGCTCGCCCAGATTCAATGGCATCATTTAGTGAGAAAATTCTTCAAGCATCTGCCAATGCAACAGATGCAGCTCTCAAAGCAGCTCAGGCAGCAAACAATCTATCTACAATAACTCCTGAAAGTCTGGATGCAGCAGCCTCAGCCATGACTGATTCAGCAATCGCAGCAGAAAATGCCCTCACAGCGTTACTATCTGCAATACAACAAAATGTCACTCTACCCATTGACCCCAAATTGGAGGGACTTGTGTCATCAGTAGCTGAGAGTGCCGCACAAACCGCAAACAAATCTATAACAGCAGTAGAAAAGGCAGCTGCCTCCTTAACAGCAAACACTACAGAAGAAGCAAACCGTCTGTCAAATGAAGCTATTGATTCAGTTAAAGATGCCAATAATTCAACAAACCAAACCATTGAGTCTGCTGCAAATATAGTATCAACAAAATCCCCTGCAGAGACAAAGGCAACCGCAGCTGCGGCAGCAGCAGCGGCATCTATAGCATCAAATGCTGCTGCAGCAGCAGCAGCCACAGCAGCCACAGTCGCATCTGCCTCCACTGGACCGCTTGCTGACAGAGCAAGAGTCGCTGCAGAAGAAGCAATAAAGGCTGCTGAAGATGCAGCGAAAATGGCCGAAGCAGTCCTCAATGGAACCGTTTCACCTGATGAAGCCATACAAGCAGCTCAAATTGCAGCACAAAAAGCACAGGAGGCAGCTTTGGCAGCAAAGGAAGCAGCAGAAGCTCTCCCAGATTCAATGGCATCGTTTAGTGAGAAAATTCTTCAAGCATCTGCCAATGCAACAGAAGCAGCTCTCAAAGCAGCCCAGGCAGCAAACAATGTATCTACAATAACTCCTGAAAGTCTGGATGCAGCAGCCTCAGCCATGACTGATTCAGCAATCGCAGCACAAAAAGCCCTCACAGCGTTACTATCTGCAGTACGACAAAATGGCACTATACCCCTTGACCCCAAATTAGAAGGATATCTGTCATCAGTAGCTGAGAGTGCCGCACACACTGCAAACAAATCCATAACAGCAGTAGAAAAGGCAGCTGCCTCCTTAACAGCAAACACAACAGAAGAGGCAAACCGTCTGTCAAATGAAGCTATTGATTCAGTCAAAGATGCCAATAATTCAACAAATCAAACCACTGAGTCTGCTGCAAATATTTTATCAACAAAGTCCCCGGCAGAGATACGGGCTGCCATAGCTGCAGCAGCAGCAGCAGCATCTATAGCATCAAGTGCTGCAGCAACAGCAGGAGCCACAGCAGCCACAGTCGCATCAGCCTTCACTGGACCGCTTGCTGACAGAGCAAGGGTCGCTGCAGAAGAAGCAATCAAGGCTGCGGAAGAGGCAGCCAAAATAGCCGAAGCAGTACTCAATGGAAACGTTTTACCCGATGAAGCCATACGAGCAGCTCAAACTGCAGCACAGAAAGCACAGGAGGCATCTCTGGCAGCAAATGAAGCAGCAGTGGCTCTCCCAGATTCTATGGCACCGATTACTGAAAAAATTCTTCAAGCATCTGCCAATGCAACAGAAGCAGCTCTCAAAGCAGCTCAGGCAGCAAACAATGTATCTACAATAACTCTTGAAAGTCTGGAGGCAGCAGCCTCAGCCATGGATGAATCAGCAATAGCATCAGAAAAAGCCCTCAGAGCCTTGTTGGCTGCGCTGCAACAAACAACCGCTCAACCAATTGATGCAAAAACAGTAAAAGATGTTTTTATCGCATTTGAAATAGCCTCAGATTTGGTTGCAAAAACAACACCAGAAGCGAAGACTGCAGTTGATAAAGCAGCTGCTTCTATCAAAGCAGCAACTCCAGATGAAGCAGAGCAACTGGGGAATGAAGCAATTGCCTCAGCAAGAGAATCCTTAAAATCAGCTTACAGAGGTGTCACTTTGGCCAACACAACATCAGGCCTCACTCCGTCTATGGAAGACTTAACAATAAGAACCACGACATCAGCAGCAGCCTCAGCTGCCGCTGCAGCAGCATCAACAGCAGCTGCCGCTGCAGCCTCTATTTCCTCTGCTGCAGGAGCAACAGCATCTCCCAAAGCAGAGTTAGCCATGAAAGCAGCAAGGGAAGCAGCTAAGGTAGCGGCCTCAGTGGCAAACGGAGAGAGCCCACCATCAGCAGCAGCACAAGCAGCAACGGAAGCTGCCAACAAAGCTTTAGCGGCAGTTGAGGCTGCAAAACTAGAAGCCTCTGAAGTACCTGCACCTTTGAAGAAGGTGGCTGATGAACTTTTAAACATTGCCTCACAATTAGCACAGGCAGCTGTGGAGGCAGCACAAGCAGCACAGCTAGCCACCACAGGGACAGATGAAGCAATTAGTGGAGCAGCTAACGCAGAGACAGAGGTCGCTCGAAGGTCTGCAGAGGCAGCAGTTTCTTTGGGTAAAATGTTACGTTCTCTGCCAGCTACAGCAGGAGCAACACAGCTTTCCATCTCAGCAACACAAACAGTGGCACAAATGGGAGAAGCAACTGCACTAGCAGCTAGAGCTGCAACAGGTGTCACACAAACTGAAACAGTTGGCATCATGTTAGAGTCAGCAAAAGCAGCAGCTAGGGCTGCAGAGGCCAATGCAATTGCAGCAGAAATTGCACTTCCCCGGTGGAGCATTACTGACCTTCCACCAACGCCCACAACTCCAGCACCTGTAACAAGAAAGGATCGATCAGCAGTATCAACATCTACTGCAGCAGCAGCTGCAGCCACTGCATTAACAGCAGCCACAGCTTCAGCAGCGGGTGCACCACGTCAAGATGTATTAGCGGCCGTGACCGCTGCTCAGGCTGCAGCTGATGCGGCCTCAGCTGTTGCAAATGGAACTCAGCCTTTGATGGTGGCTGCAATAGCTGCCAGAAATGCAGCCGATGCTGCAGACAGGGTTGTGAATGCCGCAAGAGCATCTGTCAGTACATCTGAAGGAGCAAAGCTAATTGAGGCAGCGAACCAAGCAGCACTATCAGCCAGGAGGGCGGCAGAAGCAGCAACAAAAGCAAGCGTAGATTCTGCATCACTAGAAGAGGTGATTGAAACTGCAAATGCAGCCAAGACAGTGGGAGAAGCGGCAGTTGTTACACTGGAGGTACTGGCAGGAGCCCCTCAAAGTCAGGATGCTGAAATACAAAGAATAAAACAAGTCGCACAAATTGTGGCAGATATGACAGAAGCAACAGCCATTGCATCAGAAACTGCAGCTAATGCTGTTGTAGCAAACTCAACTGAGCTAATTACACAAACAGCTAAATCTGCTGCCAGAGCAGCTCAGGCTACAGCGAGGGCTTCTTATGAAGCATTACCAAGAACATCAGAAAATGACAATACGGGTACCAGTATATCTCCATCTACACCAACAACTGATGACCCTAATGGAGGCACAAAAATAGCCTTGGCGAAAGCTCAAGAAGGTGCGGTGGTTGCATCCACGGCAGCAGCAGCAGCGGCAGCAGCTACAACCTCAGCAGCAGCAGCATCTGTAGGACCAAGTGCTCGACCTGCAGCAGAAGCAGCTGCAGCAGCAGCCAAGACTGCAGCCAGAGCCGCTGAACTTGTATCTCTTGGATTAGCACCTTTAAACATGGCAGTGGAAGCAGCAAGAGTTGCATCTAATGCAGCCCAAGAAGCTGCAAGTGCTGCCTTAAGAGCGGCCGACACATTACCTCCTTCCCAATCACAGCAAGTAGCAGAAAAAGCAGCCATAGCTTACACCAGTGCCCAAGCGGCTAACACAGCTGCTGCAGCTGCAGCAAGAGCAGCAGCAAATTCCCCAACAAGGGACACACTGTCAAATTCTGCTGATGCAGCGCGATCTGTGTCTAAAGCATCAGCTCAAGGAGCCGCACAACTCCAGGACATTATATCAAACACACCAGCCTCAAATTCAGGAGATCAAGCCATTCTTCAAGAGATCAAGGCTGTGGCTCAGATGGCCCAAGCCACAGGAATAGCAGCGGAAACTGTGTCAGAGACGGCACTGACAGGCTTAACTACTGGAAACATAGCAAATGTAGCAGATACACTATCTTCTACGGCATATTCAGCAGCCCTGGCTGCTTCAGCGACCACTTCAGCAGCTGAGGCAGCTCTGCTGTCAATAGCATCTGCAACTGAGGCTGGAACAGCTAATGGAGACTCAGCAACAACCACAGCTACAACCACAGCTACAACCGTGACGGGCAGTGGAGGCAGCCAGGCAACAGCAGCGGCACCAATCAACAAAATGACTCTCTTTTCTGTGACAATTGCTCTTTCTGCAGTTGTCCTTCTATAAGCCAAATTAATAATATGTATGTACATGTAAATTATTTACAATATTTATTATTCTTTATTTATTGTGTGAATGAGAACTAAAATCCTTGATGGATGTTTTCAGATGTATAGTGTCATTGAACAATGAAATAAAATAATACATTATAAAATGCTACTTTTATTGTTGTTGTGATATGTTAATTCATAAACCACTGATAAGTTTAATAATTATAGCAATATTAAATAATAAATAAAAAAAAAACTCAACTGCTTTAATAATGTGACAACATTCTGAGCATTTATTTATTACAATTATCAGTGGAGCTTCAGTGAAGATTAAATATTATTGCCCAACAACATTACAACATACATTTTATATATATATATATATATATCCATCCATCCATCTCCTCCCGCTTAATCCGGCTGGGTCGCGGGGGCAGCGTGCTGCCCAATACTCACAGCACCTGACCCCCCCATGAACCCCTCTGCAGGTGGTGAGCCCACAGGAGGGTGGACAACATGGTCCTTGATGTTATTTCATAGGGGTGCGGGCATGTTTTGGGTTGATGGGGGAAACCGGAGTACCCGGAGGAAACCCATCCAGACACGGGGAGATATATATATATATATATATATAAAAAAAAAAAACGCATTTCTCACCTTCCACGGTGGTTGGTCTCTCTCACCCTCATCAGCTCGGGTCCTCTACCAGAGGCCTGGGAGCTTGAGAGTTCTGCGCAGTATCTTTGCTGTTCCCAGTACTGCACATTTCTGGACTGAGATGTCTGTTGTCCTTCCTGGGATCTGCTGCAACCACTCCTCTAGTTTGGGGGTCACGGCCCCGAGTGCTCCGATCACCACAGGCACCACCGATGCTTTCACCTTCCAGGCTCTCTCCAGCTCTTCTTTGAGCCCCTGGTATTTCTCTAGTTTCTCGTGTTCCTTTTTCCTGACATTGCCATCGCTCGGTATTGCAATGTCCACCACCACGGCTTGGTTCTCCCGCTTATCCAGAACCACGATGTCTGGTTGGTTCGCCATCACCATTCTGTCAGTCTGTATTTGGAAGTCCCACAGGATCTTGGCCCGCTCATTCTCCACAACCTTTGGAGGCGTTTCCCACCTTGATCCTGGGGTCTCCAGCCCGTACTCTGCACAGATGTTTCTGTACACTATGCCCACTACTTGGTTATGTCGCTCCATGTACGCTTTCCCTGCCAGCATCTTACACCCTGCAGTTATGTGCTGGACTGTCTCAGGCACTTCTTTGCACAACCTACACCTTGGGTCTTGTCTGGTGTGGTAGATCTGGGCCTCTATTGCTCGGGTGCTCAAGGCCTGCTCCTGTGCAGCCAGGATGAGTGCTTCTGTGCTGTCCTTCAGACCAGCCCTCTCCAGCCATTGGTAGGATTTCTTGATATCAGCCACTTCAGTTATGTTCCGGTGGTACGCCCCGTGTAGGGGTTTGTCCTGCCATGATGGTCCCTCCAGCACCTCTTCCTCTGCGCCCCACTGTCTGAGACATTCTCTGAGCACGTCATCAGTCTGGGCCTTGTCACTGTCTGGGCCTTGTCACTGATGTACTTGTGGAGCTTGGATTTTTCATCCTGGACAGTGGTTCCCACACTCACTAGTCCTCGGCCTCCTTCCTATATATATATATATATATATATATATATATATATATATATATATATATATATATATATATATATATATATATATATATATATATAAACATGCTCAGTGAATTCACCTTGTCTTCTCAACACTGCAGGTGTGTTCTCACATGGTAAAGGGCATTGGTCTAAACTGTCACTTTTCATACATAAAGTCAAACATAGCAGCAAAAGTCTATGTAAATTTTGTGAGCATCTACAATCTAACAACAAAATGAGGGAGCAGGGATTTGGCAAAGAACAAACAAGAGACAAAATACAGACATACACAATACCAGAATGTCTTGTTTGATTTCCAATAACACATTACATATTACATTACAAATGTACTGTTGATGTATTTGCTATACCAACATCTTTCAATCTTCTTCAGCAGAACTTTGATGGTAAAACTTTAGAAATGACTGATTAGTTTTGAATGAATAACCCTCAGAACCTGCTGAGGTATATTTAATTATAAGGGATGCACCTTGATATGTAACATCTCGTTTGCGTACGTTAACAACATCATTTCCAGAAAAGAAAGAAAAAACGAATCAAACCAAAATAGAAGACAACCGCAAAAAACAAACAACTTCTCACATTTTAGACACATATTCACTAGCTAGGACCACGCCAACACATGTGCAAAGCAAAAAGAGTTTATTATATTGAGACAAGATGGGTCGGCTGGGTTGAGACTCAGGGTGGGGGTTCAGTCTCAATCTTTCCATGGCCCAGCAGGACAGGACACCCCTCATAGGCGTCTTATGTCCGGAAGCGAACAGATAGGGGATGGGAGGATGGGGTCGACTTAATCGGGACAAACTGGGTTGCCGGGATAGGCTGCTACAAATAAGCTTCTGGGAAATTAAGCTGTGGTAGTAGTGAGCTGTGATTTGCTGGAGAGGAGGCGAAGGCTGTTGAGGTGTGGTCCTGCTCCTGAACCTAAGTTAATCATATTAAGTACATAATTATGTATGCTAAATGCTCTACAATAGACAACATTCACATTATACAATACAGGATCCTAACATACATCTCTGAATTTATCATCCCTACACCATCCATCCATCCATCTTCTCCCGCTTAATCCAGCTGGGTCGCGGGGGCAACTTGCTGCCCAATCCTCATAGCACCTGACCCCCCTATGAACCCCTCTGCAGGTGGTGAGCCCACAGGAGGGATCCCTACACCTATATTTGTAAATTATTGAGGGGAAAAAGCAACTCTATGTAACACATAAAACCATTTATTTTTTATCAAAAACGGGAGCAGGATGTTTGTAAGTATCTGAAGAATGATGCCAGGTAGATCAATGTCATTGATCGGATTGAGGATGGCAAGTTGTTCGATTAATTTGGGGTTTTGAAGTTAAATGCTCTGCGGCCAGTTTCTTTTTTATAGTAGGAACTTAACTAAATAGTCGTTCAATGTGACATAAATTATACACTGATCCAAACAAAATCAGAAACTCTTTTAAATTAAATTTTGTGTTTCTGCTCAGGATTTTGTGGGATGCCTTTTTGCAAATGTCAATTTTCTAAGGAGAAATGTCCCAGAGTGAAAAAAAAAAATAAGTAATGCAGGGAATGACCCATTCTTGATGCATGGCAGCCTTCTACGAGTGTAACTTGTTCTGCTGTGCATAAAAAGTAAAGCTGTAATGGAACTATTTGTATGCAATAAGAATTAGCCTCTGAAGTCCATGCATACAAGTGTGCAGTTTGGGTCACACAGGGGATCACACAGACAGAACCCACTGAAAATCAGAGTTCAAAGCAGCACCTGTTTGTGTATGTGTAAAAATTGGGTAAAAGCTGCATTCTCACACTTCTCACAGGGGCGGCCCACAACTGGTGGTTATTAAAAGTGTCTAAGTGACTAAACTGTTTTTTATATGCTTGTCTAAATTGTTTTTAAATTGACTGTATAAAAACTGTGGTGTTTCTGTTGTAATATTTTCCATGTAGAAAAGAGTAAAGAAGCTAAAGCTTTGTCTTGAACTTTGAGCCAGTCTAGATTAGAATGCATTGTGTTAATGCTGGAACATTTTAGTGCTGCACGAGCAGCTTTGTTCTGGATCAACTGGAGCTTGTCAAGATCTTTCGTTTTAGCTGCTGCCCAAATGCCCTGACAATAGTCCAACTGAGAAATGATCAAAGTTTTCAACACCAGCTTGGTTATCTCAGGTGTCAGATATTGGCAGCATCTTCTTACTGTGTCTAAAGCTCGTCCCATATTCTTAACCATAAATTCAATATGTTTTGACCAAGACAATTTATGGTCTAGATATACTCCTAACAGTTTAGCTTCTTTTACCTGCTCTATAAGAGTGTTATTTATTATGAAATGAAACTTTGGATCTGGTTTAATATACTTATTTGAGCCAAGCACCATACATTTTGTTTCCAAATAAACCTCACACTGCAATTGTGCTTTTGGTGTCCTATTTGTGTAACTTTTTAGATCACTATTAATGCAACAATTGCTATCCTTCACAATGAAAAATAAGACATTTTGTTACAGAATGTGCAAATTGTGACAAGTGTAGTGTTGCAGTAAGCTCTTCGGGTATCTTGAAAAGGTGCTACTGTATACAAACCCATCAGTTAAAAAGATAAATTGTACAAATGTATGTATTAGGCCTACCCAGATTATACAGTTGTGGCCAAAAGTTTTGAGAATGACACTGTTGTGGAAAGTTACAGCTATGGTTACAGCACTATAGTTATTAGTACAATTCCTTTCAGGTCATCCTGACATGGGAACAGAGCAAAATAGCCAAACCTCTGCCAAAACATAAGGGAGATTAATTGGGTTGTTATTGAATAGCGCCAGAGAATGCTGAGGAGGGGAGTACCGATGCTTCCTTTAAAGGAATCACATTTGCGATGTTTTGGCTTGTCGCCAGGCTTGACCAGATTCTCGGAAGACAAGATTACTATGTCATGGTGACCTGGAGTTATGTAACTAGTGTACGTGACTCTGGGTGTTGTCTCCTGGTCCTTAAAACTGGAGATCCCAGCATCTGGGGGCTCGCTCTCTGTCAGGTGTAGGGGCCCTCGTTCCTGCGTCTTCCTCTCTCTCCTGCAGTTTTCTCGATAGGGTTAATAACAGCTTGACAATTGTATTTTGTATTCGTTTATATATCACCTTTAATAAATATCATCGAAACCTTTTGTCGGCCTCCGAGGGTTCATTGAATCTACCACAACACAAATACTAATTTTCACAAAGTCTGCTCCTCCAGTTTTTATTATGGCAATTTGCATGCACTCCAGAATGCTATGAGGAGTGATCAGCTCAACTGCAATTAACTGCAAAGTCCCTCTTTGCCTTGAAAATTAACTTTATCCCCAAAAGAACATTTCCACTGCATTTCAGCCCTGCCACAAAAGGACCAGCTAACATCAATTCAAAGATTCCTCCTTTAACACTGGTGTGGGTGTTGATGAGGACAAGACTGGAGATCGGTCTCTTATGATTTTAGTTAGAATAACAGACTGGACACTTGGACACTGGAGGATGGTGCATGACATCATTGTTCCTCTTCTATTAACCATGGTTATGTGCAAAGAAACATGTGCAGTCATTGCATTGCACAAAAAGGGCATAACAGGGAAATTTATAGCATCTGTGTGGACTCACCACACAGATGCACTGTACAGGAAGGGCCAGAGCAGGCTCTACCTCCTGAGGAGACTCAGGTCCTTTGGAGTGAAAGGGCCCCTCCTGAGGACCTTCTACGACTCTGTGGTGGCATCAGCCATCCTGTACGGTGTGGTCTGCTGGAGCAGCAGCATCACAGAGAGGGACAAGAGGAGACTGGACAAAGTCATCAGGAAGTCCAGCTCTGTCCTGGGCTGTGCCTTGGATTCGGTGCAGGAGGTGGGGGACAGAAGGGTCCTGGCCAGATTCACTTCTATGCTGGACCTGGAGTCTCACCCTCTTCAGGGCGCCCTGTCTGCTCTGGAGAGCAGCTTCAGTGACAGACTGATCCACCCTCGCTGTGTGAAGGAGAGGTTCCGCAGGTCTTTCCTTCCTGCTGCTGTCAGACTTTACAATGAACACTGCTAACTCTGCTGCCTGTGCAATACTGGGACCCTGTGCAATAATGTAAGATAGTAATTTATTGTATATATAGCTTTTTTGATTGCAATTTATTGTATATATTGTGTATATATTGTCTTTAGATCCCTATAGTGTTTGTCTATTTTTAACTTAACTGTACTCTATTGCTGCTACTGTTTCTTGCTGTTCTCTTTACTGTGCGTTGCAACACTGAAATTTCCCCATTGTGGGACAAATAAAGGATATCTTATCTTATCTAGTAAGATTGCACCTCAGTCAGCCATCTGATAATCGGATTATCAAGAAGTTCAAGGAGAGAGGTTCAATTGTTGCCAAACAGGCTCCAGGGCTCCCAAGAGACACCCAGCAAGCGCCAGGACTGTCTCCTAAAGTTATTTCAGCTGCGGGATCGGGCCACCACCAGTGCAGAGCTCGGGAATGGCAGCAGCCAGGTGTGAGTGCATCTGCATGCACAGTGAGGCGAAGACTTTTGGAGGAAGGCCTGGTGTCAAAAAGGGCAGGAGAGAAGCCACTTCTCTCCAGAAAAAAACATCAGAGACCGACTGATATTCTGCAAAAGGTACAGAGATTAGGCTGCTGAGGACTGGGGTAAAGTCATTTTCTCTGATGAATCCCCTTTCTGATTGTTTGGGGCATATGGTAAAAAGTTTGTTCAGAGAAGACGAGGTGAGCGCTACCATCAGTCCTGTCTCATGCCAACAGTAAATCATCCTGACACCATTCATGTGTGGGGTTGCTTTTCAGTTAAGGGAGTGGCCTCTCTCACAATCTGGCCTAAAAACACAGCCATGAGTAAAGAATGGTACCAGGACGTCCTCCGAGAGCAACGTCTCCCAACCATCGAAGAGCAGTTTGGTGATGAACAAAGCCTTTTCCAGCAGGATGGAGCACCTCGCCATAAAGCAAACGTAATAACTAAATGGCTCGGGGAACAAAACGTAAAGATTTTAGATTCACGAAACTCCCCAGACCTTAATCTCACTGAGAACTTGTGGTCAGTCCTCAAGAGGCCGGTGGACAAAAAATACCCCACAAATTCTAACAAACTCCAAGCATTGATTATGTAAGAATGGACGGCCATCAGTCAGGATTTGGTCCAGAAGTTGATTGACAGCTGCCAGGGAGAATTGCAGAGGTCTTGAAAAAGCTGGGAAATATTGACTTGTTGCATGAACTCAGTGTAATTGTCAAGAAAAGCTTTTGATGCTTATGAAATGCTTGTAATTATATTTCCGTAAACCTTAAAAACATCTGAGAAAACACCTACAAAAACTGCAGCAGCAGACCCTGTGAAAATGTAATATTTGGTGTCATTCTCAAAACCTTTGGCCATGACTGTACTTTGGCTTTAGGATGTTGCAGTGGTTTAGTGCAGTCTGACTGTGGGGTTCACGCTCGATGAATTTTGGACTGGAAAATCTGTGCTTTTCTGTCTAAAACCTAAAATCTCTATTGTATTACATAAAATATAAAAGTACATTACCAAGTGTAAAGTAGATTTTGCAGTATTTGATGAAAAATATTTATCCTGAAAGATGCCAGAAAAGCAAATACATCAATACTTTTATATTGTAATATGTAATATGTTCATGAAAACTAAACAAGTGTTGATTTATATAGTGCTTTTCACAGACATACGTCACAAAGACACTTTACAGAGCATTATTTACAGAGCATTATTTACAGGCCATTATTTACAGAGCATTATTTACAGAGCATTATTTACAGAGCATTATTTACAGAGCATTATCCGTTGGTGTGAGCTACTATTGTAGCCACAGCTGCCCTGGGACACACTGACCGAAATGCAGCTCCTCCAACCACCATCACTCACACACACACCACTTTCATACTTGGAAATGTGGGTGAAGTGCCTTGCCTAAGGACACAACATGACCATTTTTATGACTGGCGCCCCCCTGTTGCACTTGATTTTCCCAGTGTTCTCCTATTCAAGTACTGACCAGGTCCAGTCTTATTTAACCACATATATATACACATATATATGTGCACATAAATGTCCTGTATGTGTCTGAAAAAAATGTACAAATCGTACAACAGATCTGGAGGTGGAGTACCATATACGCCCATTTCAAAGAAACGTCAAAATGCACAGGAAAACAACTTTAACCTGCATGAAACATATTGCCCCCTTAATATGCTTCTTTTTAGAATCAGTTCAGCCAAAATTCCATTATTTTTTTTAAGTTTGAAGTTTTAATCGTGTTGTTGAGGCACATCCAAAGTTATCACCATAAGCTCATTAAAGTGTGAACCAACAGCATAACTTCAGACATAATTTGCTGCACACAGCCCAGAGCAGAAGAACTGAATTCAGGTAACAGCAACAGTCAACAGCGATAAACACACTCAGCACTCAGCCATCTCCATCTCCATGTGCAGGTTCTGGCTAAAACGAGGCTGCGCAGTCCAGTCCAAGTGGCTTCGTCCTGCTGGTTCCAGAGCAAGTCCACAGTCATAGCTGATGTTAAAATTTTGCATGTATAAATATAACTGCATCATCAGCATACATCTGTATATTGAGATTAGGACACACATCAGGTAAGTCATTCATAGAATTGAGCATAACGGATAGGGCAGGAACTGCAACTTAATTCCAGAAATGGATACATTTTGTTTCCTATCAGAAAGATATGACTTAAACCGGGTTCATTTAGATAGGTGGTTTACCGTATCAAAGGCCTTCTTGAAGTCCAAAAACACATCACCTACACAGGCATTTTTGTCAAGACACTTTGCAGATTTTGTTGAAGGGTGATTACAGAACCCAGAATTCAAATGCTCATTCAACTGTTTTGTTACACATTTTTCAGCAATTTTGGAAATTGAAGGTAGAATACTTATAGGTCTGTAATTAGACATTTCTGCACCAAATTTAAAAACTGGAGTGACCACTACCAGTTTCCAAGCTGAGGGTAAAACACTTTGTTTAAAGGATAAGTTTACAAGATGTGTAACAGGTGAAAAGAGTAAAAGTAAAGAGTCAAGTAAATTGCTTTAAAACCATCTTTAGAGTTTGAGCAATTAAGAGAGTTTATACTGTTGAACACTTCTGATTCTGATATTTCTTCTATCCTAAAACTGGCAAGAGTTGGATCAATAGCATAGTTAGTGCATTTGTGTAGAACAAACTGTCAAGCAATTTTGAGCTAAAGTACTCATCCATTTCTGTGCTATAACAGTAGGATTTAGTGTAGCTGTTCCATTCATTTTTATTGAAATGTTTTCTATACTATTTTTGTCTTGCCTACCAACAAGTTTACTGATGTATTTCCAAATTGTTTTAATATTCCCTTTACCATTTTCAATAACATTAATGTAAAAATTGGCTTCAGCCTTTAGAATTGTGATTGTTAAAAGGTACATTTCTGCTGATCTGTGGGCAAGCTAGATTTGATAGATTTCTTCACTCTCTTTCATCTTTTTGCATTTCTCATCAATCCATGGTAAAATTGCACTTTGACCCCTCCCCCAGAGGACTACAGATGGAAATTAGCTGTAAAGCTAGAATCTGGTACAAGCATCTCTGCCTTTGTGCTTAATGTAACTGTACATTATCCTTATAAATAAATTAAATGAAATGAAAACGCTGTCATTTCTTTTTCCCTGCTTCCATTTTTCATAAATGGTGCAACTAATTCATGGAGCTTTGAAGCAAATAAATTACAGCTCATTTCTATATTATTACTTGTTAGAATGACATTCCATCTTCTTTGAGAACCACATGGAGGTTTTGAATGTGCTTTTTAAAATGGTAAAATGGTCACATTTTTATAGCGCTTTTCTACCCTTCAAGGCACTCAAAGCGTTTTACAACAAGGAACGACTCACCCATTCACACACACATTTATACATCAGTGTATGCAGACACTGGGGGCGAGGTGGGTTAAGTGTCTCGCCCAAGGACACAACGACAGCATTCATCTGTGGGAGCTGGAATCACACCAGCGACCTGTGGGTCAGTGGATCTGACCGCTCACCAATGATGTTTATGTCGAGAGCGGGAATATAACCTTGGAAAGCTTTTTTGGAATATAACCTTGGAAACCTGTTCTCTTGTGTGATGATTTTGTAAATGTATGAGTAATATGGTACAGTAATACAGCCCTGTGAGTAAATTATATGTTTTAACAATTCCTTCTGGATTGTTTGTTAATGATAAATCAATACAGGGAAAAAAGCAGGGGGTGTTTTTTTTTTTTTGGTTTGGCTTCTCTTCTATCATTGGTTAGATTAAAAATATCCATGTTTCGCTTAGGATTTTTTTTTTTTTTTTTTACCAATACATGTTCAACAATCACCCGTGATTATTGGCTCTTTATTTAAATCACAGTTATTCAGGAGAATTTTTAATTGGTTGTAATAATCGATAGTTGCAGATGGTTTTTTATTCAATCTCTACATGCAGCTCTTAGGCCAGTTAATACGCAGCAATAATGTGTCCTACCACAACAGTGCAGACGATACTCAGATCTATGTCTCACTGCAGCAGGGACTATGGACCAGTGGACTCACTCTGCCACTGCATCCAATAGATCAGTGTGTGGATGAAAACAACTTTCTCCAGCTAAACTCAGACAAGACACAAGTCAGACTTTGGCCACAAAAACTAAGGCTATGTTCAGACTGCAGCCTGAAGTGACCCAAATCCAATTTTTTCACTCTTATGCGAACTCTATGTGATCTTTTAATGACATCTGAACGACACATATCTGATATTTTCAAATGTGACCCAGGCCACTTGGATATGTATGTACATTCGACCTACACGTCATCAACAAGTGACAGGTTACAGCTATAGTGCTATAACAAGCACCTGTTGCGAGCCAATGCAGCAAACGGCGACGTGTTTGCTCACTAAAATCAGCTGCCGAAGATGTGTTTCCTCCCGCAAGAGTGATATGACAGCAACTTTAAAATCGCCAGGTGCTCAAAGCAGCGTCCATGTTTAGGCGACTTCTGTGAACACTGAGCACGCTCACTGTGTGTGACGTCAGTGTGTCCTACAATGATCTTGCAGGACACTTCTTTAAAGTTCAAACTGGAGATCACACACAAGTCACATTTAATTGGAAATGTGACCTTGTAAAAAAATCTGATTTCTCAAAAAAAATCCAAATTGAGCTTTAAACTCTGTGTCACAATCAAAAAAGGGAAGGACCCAAAAGCAGACAGGGATGCGGGAGAGGTTACAATGATTTATTCACACAAAATCGTGAATATTGAAGGGGGTAGCAGGCAGGTCGGGGAGGCAGCTCGTAGTGGAGGCAGGCACGGTTGGACAGGCTGGAGCAGAGGACGGAGCAGGAGCTGGGCCGGGCAGACTGGCAGGGAACTGGAGCAGAAAAACAGACAGGTTAGATAAAAACTCAACGAACTGGGCAGTAAATCCAAAAAAGGCCAGAACAAGCGTTCACCACGGAGGTTAACTGACAATCTGGAGTTGGTGAGGAGAAACCAGGCACATATACAGAGGTGATTGAAGATGGCAAATAGGTGCGCAGGCCAGCCCAGGAGCAGGTGGAGGAGTCGGACATGCCCAGGAGAAGGAGGTAGGTGAGGGGGAGGGTGAAGCAGGGAGAGACAGCAGCAGGAGTGTACCATGACACCCTGCAGTGTGCAGTGTACACTGTGAGCAGTCATCTCCAGTCTCTCTCTCTGAAACCTTCAAATCAGGCTAGAAACCTCAGGGTAATAATGGGCTCAGACTTGAACCAACAGCCACATCAAATAAATAAATAACATCTGCAGCCTTTTACCATCTAAAAAACAGCAGAAATCACAGGTGTTCTGTGTAAAGCTGATTTGGAGAGACTTATCCATGTGTTTGTCTCAAGTAGGTTAGATACTGTAATGGCCTCTCACTGTGAGAGTGCATAACATCCAGAACACTGCAGCTCGGGTCCTGACTCCAACCAGGAAGTATGAGCACAGGAGTCCTGTGCTCAGGACTCTGCACTGCCCCCTTGTCTCAGAACTCTGCACTGCCCCCTGTGGATCAGGACTCTGCACTGGCCCCTGGTCTCAGGACTCTGCACTGCCCCCTGTGGCTCAGGACTCTGCACTGGCCCCTGTGGGTCAGAGACTTTAAAGCAGCTCTGCTTGTGCACAAGTCTCTCCATGGCCTAGCTTCAAAGTACATCTGTGACATGTTAGTGCCACATGAACCATCTGCTCTCTGAGGAGCTCAGGGACCGGCCTCCTGCTGGTGCCCAGAGTCAGGACTAAACTCGGAGAGTCAGAGTGTCAGATTCATGCAGCTAAAACCTGGGACAGTCTGAACATGTGAGACAGACTCTACACTGACTTTGTTTAAATCCAGACTAAAAACAGTTCTGTTTAGCTGATTGAAAGGTTTTCATTCTGCACTCTTCTCTCTCATTCAATGTTTTAGTTTAGTTTAGTTTATTAGTTTATTTGACAGGGACAATGCACATAAAAACATTGACCTAGACAAAAGAGGTAATATGTTTGTGCCAGGTTATAGCAAATATGCTAATTTCCACCTGCAGTCCCTGGACAGGTTGATATAAAATGGCAGATATGCCAATAAAATAACATGAAAAACAACTTACAAAATGGTTACTCAGTCCTAGAGATAAGATCAGTCACATTCATACATCACAACCACACGCACTATATACATTTCATATTTCTGTATTCACACAGTTCATTAATGTGTGCATGTTTGAGTGGATAAAAGCAATCGTTTGGTCAGACGTGCAAACATTCCATAACTTGTGCATGAGACTATTTCAGATGGCAGCGTGTTCCAGAGGCTTATGGCTTTGTACGAAAAAGAGGACTGACCAAACGAGGTTCTAAACTTCGGAACAGTGCACTGTCCTCGGGCTGTGGAGCGTGTGGCTCGGGAGCTCCTCTCTGACGTGAGCACTAGAGGTAAGAGCCAGAGCATGCTCTGCGGCTGCGCACGTGAACCTAATTTGTTATCATAAATCACCCTTCCTCCTCCCGAGTCCTCAGATAAAATATGAAATTTCGGGTTTGCTTCGGGCTCGGGCCTGCAAATCAAGTTAATTGGTCGGGCTCGGGTCGGGTCGGGCTTTAATACCCGTGGGTCGGGTTGGGTCGGGCTGGATTTTTTAGGCCCGATCTTACCTCTAGTGAGCACCACAAACTTTTTCAGAGGGGGAGCAGCAGCGCCATGAATGATTTTGAACAATGTTATAATTTCATTAAATTTAAGCAAGTTTTGAAAATTTAGCAATTTGTATTTCACCAAAATTGGGCAATGGTGGTACAGACAAGATTTTTTGTCATGTATTTTTAGTGCCCTTTTATATAATGTTTCAATTGGCTTTAGAGATGTTTTAAAGGCCTGCGACCAGCTTGTAATGCAGTAACGAAGATGGGACACTACCATGGCATTTAAATATGCGAAGGAGGCCTCGGTTGTTAAGGAATTTCTGATATGTTTAAAATTCATTAAACTGAACTTGAGCGTGTTTCCAAGTCTTTTTATGTGATTTTTAAAGCTAATATTTGAGTCAAGCATTAATCCTAGATATTTAAATTCATTTACATTTTTAATAATTTGACCATTTACTATTATTTCAAAAGTTTGAGAAGATTTGCGCTTGTTTGTAAACAGCATTGAGACTGTTTTTTCAGTGTTTAATGTAAGGCAAGAATTTTGTAGCCAGATTGACACTTTTTCCATTTCTCTTGTTAGTTTTTCTGTAACTTCCTGTAAGTTTTTCCCATGGGTGAAAAGCACTGTATCATCAGCATACATTAATATATCAATATCGGTGCAAGTAGGGAGATCGTTTATATAAACACTAAAAAGCAGAGGTCCCAAAATGGACCCCTGAGGCACTCCCATAGAGATATTTTTAAACGGGGATAGAGTATTATTAACCCGTACGCACTGCTGCCGATCCTTCAGATAAGACCTTAACCAATTTAGAGTATGTATTGAAAGACTGTAATTATTGAGCTTGTTAAGGAGTATCTCATGATTCACTGTGTCAAAGGCTTTGCGTAGATCAAGGAAGACAGCCCCCACTACTCTTCCCTGATCTACGTGTGCCCTAATTTCTTCCAGGAAATAGCAACAGGCCAGATCTGTCGAGTGCTTTTGTCTAAACCCAAATTGCATTGGGTGTAAGAGAGAATTTTGGTTAAAATGTGCTGTTAGTTGCTCTACCACAACTTTTTCAAGCACCTTTGACGCAATTGGAAGGAGACGAAAATTACCAACTTCTTGTTTGTCCCCTGATTTAAAAACAGGGGTAACTATAGCACGTTTTAGAGTTTCAGGAAACACACCTTTAAAAATAGACTTATTTATAGTGTCAGTTAGTGGGCCAGTGAGTGAGTCTTTATTTCTTTTTTAGAATGCCACATCAAGTCCATAAATGTCCTTTGATTTGCTACTTTTTAATAAGGAGATAATCTTCCCAACCTTACTTTCATTTGTTGGGAATAGACAAAAATTTGAATAATTATTGCTAATTGGATTGAGAGGAATAGTTTGAAAAAGCTGTGACAATTTTTGCACTGAATTGATAAAATATTCATTGAAATGTATTGCCACTGGTAACGAATCATCAATAATAGTGCTATCAATTTTAAGACTTAAATCTGTACATTTGAATTTTTCTTTTACCATTAATTTATCAATAGTTTGCCACACAATTTTGCTATTTCCTTGTGCATTTTTTATTATTTCAAGAAAGAAATTGGCTCTAGCTTGTCTGAGGGCAGATGTAACTATATTTCTTAGACTTGTGAAAATGTGGCGGTCAGTGGATAATCCAGTTTTTTGTGATTTTTTCAAAGATTCATCTCACTTTTTCATGAGGCTCCAAATTTTGTCATTAAACCATGGTATTTTTTTTCTCTCATTATTTTTTTTAGGCATGTTTTTTGTGTATTTCAATAAAATTTTATTCAAGACTGTCATTACTTCATGACACCCCTGCTCACAGTTTTTATTAACAATTATTTCTTCCCAATTAGTTTGTTTTATGTCATTTACAAACAAATGTATGTCTTTTCTTGGAATAAAAGCAATGTGCGCTTTACTTTTTATTGGTTTTTCTCTGTTATATCTTGCTTTAGTTAGTTTTCTGGACACTAAGGTCAGATTATGGTCTGACATGCCAGTGATTAAATTATAAGTTCTAGTTATTCGTTCGGGCTTATTAGTAAAAATCAAATCTAATAACGTTTGAGAGGACTTGGTTATACGAGTAGGTTTACTTATCAATTGTGTCATTTGAAAAGATTTTGTGATTTCCTTGAGTTTTTTCTTGCGTGATATTTCAAGCCAGTTTAAGTTAAAGTCACCCAGTAATATGACTTCCTTTCCATCACATTGTTTAAGTATTTTATCCAAAGAGACAAAAAATTCATTTCTAGAAGTTGGAGGCCAGTACATCACAATTACATAAAATGTCATTTCAGGTGAAAGTGTAATGGATATCCCCACACGTTCTAAGTTATAGTCATCAATGTCCAACAGTTTGCTTTGTATGTTCTCCTTCACATAAATCAGTATGCCACCGCCTTTTCCCTTAGATCTGTCTCGTCTGTATACTGAATAGCCCGGAATTTTAACAACAGTCATTGGAATAGCTGGAGTTAACCACGAAATTCCAAGATAATCTATATAGGAGTTCGTTAACAGATGTTCAACCTGTTCAGTCTTTGATACGACACTACGGATGTTTAAATGTCCTCCGAAAATGCCCTTTGGCTTAGTTTTCGGATTCCACAATACGCTCGCGTGGTTCACAGTCTGAAAAACTTTCATCTGTTGCTGTTTTAGTGACACGGCCGTGGCTACTGACTTAGCACGAAGGCCAGATGTTAAGAATTCCCCGTATTTCATGTTGTTTGGAGCAGAGTTTGTTGGTGCGTTACCTCGTTGTCCCACGCAGGCGTTTGAATGGGAGGTTACCGGTATCTCCGCTTGGTGAGGTGTAACAGCTGATAGCAACGCATCCTCTTGGGAGCGGTAATCCACAGGACCGGGGTTAAGATGAATGTCCCCGCACAGCAGTAGAATCGTGCACAAGAAGGCTGAAACTTCCCGATTTACTGATCTCGCTGTGGTACCACGCCGCTCGGGAAGAACAGTGCGCGCAGGCCTAGCGCGCCCATATGGAAAGCCAAGACTGCAACAATTCGCACATACTAACTCACGTTGAACTCACGTTTTGCGCGTTTTTTACGCACGTTTTGTGCATCAAGACGCGCATTTTTTACGCGCGTTTTGTGTGTCCACCAAGACGCGCGTTTTTTATGCGCGTGTTGTGCATCAAGACGCACGTTTTTTACGCACGTTTTGTGCATCAAGACGCGCATTTTTTACGCGCGTTTTGTGTGTCCACCAAGACGCGCGTTTTTTATGCGCGTGTTGTGCATCAAGACGCACGTTTTTTACGCGCGTCTTGATGCACAACACGCGCGTAAAAAACGCGCGAGTTTCATTATGTTAATGGTATCCAGCCTTCTTGTCTGACAGCCAATGACTTTGAAGTGTTTGCGCCCAATGGCTGTTCAAGACAAGCAGACAAAAACAGTTCAGCACAGATCACCTATGTGGCAAAGATTGCTCTAACTGAACTGCATTATATTTTCACATTGGCTGATTTTTGTGGTTGACAGAAAAATAACTCCAACGCGTAGTATGACCTAGTATGACAATGGCTTGGTCATACTAGGTCATACTACGCGTTGGAGTCGTTTTAATGTCTAGTATGAACAAGCCATCACAATAAAGGCTTTTTAATTTTTACTATAAGAAAGTGCCTTGGATTTCCTTCAGAGTTTTGCATCTTCAGTTTTTCCCTTCCAAAGAGCACCTCAACCGAACTTTCTTTGAGTCCAGGAAGCGCTCCTAAACAAACTGTCTTTTTAGTGGAATGGCTTTATTGGACCAACAGTCAAAGATAAAAGCAATAGAAAAACAATAATAACCATAGAAAAGATTTTTAATGGCTACGTAGTTACAGCCATTATGATGGAAATATTTCAGAATGCTATGGTAACTAATTGTAAATAATGTATATCTTACGTTACAATTGCAATAAAACTATATATACCTTTTTATTTTAAAAACCCTTCACACATATTTTGCATACTCCTGTCAGGATTCGAACCTACAACTTTGCTGGAAATTTCACATAGATAATGATATGCGTGTGTCAGAGAAGTACTGGTTGTGTGACGCCATCTACAGGCTGGTAATTTCATATCTTAATTGCAGATGGACAGCAGGCACATCACTGTAATTTTGTTTAGTAATAACACAAGCCTGCAAAATCAGTCTATCCAAACAAAATTCACACAACAAAATACCCCCACCCCCCCAAAGTAAGTGGATATCTATCCAAAAAATGCACAACAAAGTAGCAACATGGGAGAGAGAAGAAAATAACTTCGTGTCTTGCAAGATTTGAACCTGAATTTCCACACTACATGTCTTGCTAGGCAGGTGCTCTAACCACTGCACCACAATCTACAGACTAATTCAATGAGAGAACTAAAAGAATTAAATTCATGACACAGCATTTCAAAAAAAAAATCTAATTTTAGATGAAACGTATCATGAAATAGGGATTCAAATTAACAATGAGGTTCATTTATGGGTTATTTTTCTGTTAACCACAAAAATCAGCCAATGTGAAAATATAATGCAGTTCAGTTAGAACAATCTTTGCCACATAGGTGATCTGTGCTGAACTGTTTTTGTCTGCTTGTCTTGATCAGCCATTGGGCGCAAACACTTCAAAGTCATTGGCTGTCAGACAAGAAGGCTGGATACCATTAACATAATGAAACTCGCGCGTTTTTTACGCGCGTGTTGTGCATCAAGACGCGCGTAAAAAACGTGCGTCTTGATGCACAACACGCGCGTAAAAAACGCGCGTTTTGGTGGACACACAAAACGCGCGTAAAAAATGCGCGTCTTGATGCACAAAACGCGCGTAAAAAACGCGCAAAACGTGAGTTCAACGTGAGTTAGTATGTGCGAATTGTTGCAGTCTTGGCTTTCCATACGCCCATCCCACAGCATGTTGGAGTATAGCGTGTACTGGCACCATGGAGCAAAAGGCACGGCTGCTGTGCCGTGCGCAACGCAGCGTTCACGCTCACATACGGCAGACCAGCTTCCCCACAGTTGGGTGAATAAGAGAGCAAACACACACAGAGTCACGCGGAGATAAAATAAAACCTCCTTTTTTGTGCACGTAGAAGAATGTGTGTTCCAGGACGTAAAGATTCCATTTGCAGAGATGTTAACAGGCGGATTCCCAGGTCGTTTTAGGAGAAGTGCAGCAGCACCTGTCGAGTTGCCACCTTCAGCCGCCATTTTTCAAAACTGGTACCTCTCTCTCTGTATTTTTTAATTTTATGTTAATTATTTATGTTTTGATTTATTTGTATTGTGATTTTAATGTATTTCTTATTCTGTAAAGCACTTTGAATTACTTTGTGTACGAGTTGTGCTATACAGTACAATTTTCTTTATTTATTTCTTTGGTGACGTAGGACCAGTCACCCTGAAACTACCCATACACTGATAGAGTAAAACCTGTGAAAAACTCAACTACAATCAACTGGCTCCAATATCTGGATTTGTCCATTGCGACCTCCTCTAGGTGTCTTTTATGTCTCATACACGATCAACAAATAAAGCTAAAAAAGGCAAAATGGATGAAGAAACTTCATCGACCCAGCTCTTTGTGGCATACTCCACACCAAAAAAGTTCTTTGCAGAAGCCGAGAAATCATCGGAAGAAAGTTTGCAGCATCTTGAGAACCAACTGGCTATGCTACAAGCAACTCAAATCCAACAGGGTGAGGATATTGAGAAACAGCGCAAGGATCTCACCGTCACACAGATGCATATCAAGAAAAACAAAGACACCCTGCTGAGATTCAGTGATGTGCTAACTCAAGCTTATTTCACTGGAGAATGGAAGCATCAGGAACATGAAAGAAGGCGAGGAAAAGAACAATGCTTTTACCAAATGGTTTCCTTCCTGTTCTACCCAGCGACCATCACGATTGTCAGCAGCAACAAATAACTTTTCTTTGAGAGCCCAGCTGCAGAAGAAAAGTATCTCTCTGAGTATGAAACCTCTAAAGCTACTCAGTGAACACTCCGATTGGTCAGATCTTTCCATTGACCACGATCACAATCACTTTCCACATAAATGGAGGCACGCTGTTTTGTTTTTCTCCCCGACGCGATGACGTCACCAGAGGATGGACCCTGGTTCATGCATTTCTTATTCTTATTCTCTTCACTATTTTGTATTTATTTTGTACACTTGTATGTGGGCCACATCACAGCATTTCCTGAACCTCACATTACTCCAGAGCTACAGAGGTACTCCGAGAGGTTGGATAGTGCACAGCAGATTACAGCAGTTTTACCAATGCTGAACCGATGGCAGTGAGTCGGCATTGCCCGACTGCAAAACTTGACATTTTCTCCTGACTAAGCCAATTACCCTTTTTCCTTGTTTATCTGACCTCATAAGCAGACAGCTGTTTTTTTTTTTCATTTGTGAATGAAGGCGTCTTTAAAGATGCACAGTAAAATCCTACACTGTCTTCAACAGTAAATATCTGCAAGGAGAGTATCTCCAGGTAACAGCTTGTTCAAGATGCCACCCTCTGTTATTTATTTGTCACTGGCCCTCCCTTTCTAATCATTTCAAATATTAGCAACATAACCTTGAGGAGCCATGCCAATAAGAAATGTGATCAGGTTTGTGCTTTTGCAAAAAAAAAAAAAAAAAAAAAATGTGTATGCTTTTTAATGAATACTTCAAAACAGTCCAATATCACTGCAACTTTAAATCCAAAGGGCTTTCTGAATGACAAAGGCATGGCTGGTTGCAGTACATCTCACTCAGGAAGAACATGAATGAGGTTAATCCAAATTCAGGACACAATGTCTGTTGTTACATTAGATTGGTTGGCCAGATCTTTGAATTGGAGATTTAATTTAAGACACATGATGATAAATAAAAAATTGCTCAAATTTTGACAGAGCTGATAGAGGAAGTTGTGATATCTGGTCCATAGAGTTGGAAAATTTGTATTAAAACAAAAAAATGGGCAAATCCCATGTAGAACTCCCGCTGGCGTGAAGCATCTGCTGGAGACCTCAAATTGCCCCTTTGATAACTCATATTAAGGCCCAGTCTTCAGACTTAAAATCAGCTGCACTAGGATAATTATAAGGGGTCATAACTTTAACATTAACTCTTTGAAAAGACTCTAAAATCTTCATAAACCCAAATAAACTAATACAAATATATAGTTAAAACCATCCATCCATCCATCCATCTTCTTCCGCTTATCCGGGGCCGGGTCGCGGGGCAGCAGTCTAAGCAGGGGCTCCCAAGCTTCCTTCTCCCCAGCCCTTTCGGCTCAGCTCCCTCTTCACCACAACGGTCCGATACAGCGACTGCATCACTGCCGACGCCGCACCGATCCGCCTGTCAATCTCGCGCTCCATCCTCCCCTCACTCGTGAACAAGACCCCGACATACTTGAACTCCTCCACTTGAGGCAGAGACTCCCCACCCACCCGGAGGGGGCAATCCACCTTTTTCCGGTCGAGAACCATGGCATCGAATTTGGAACAGCTGATTCTCATCCCAGCCACTTCGCACTCGGCTGCAAACCGCCCCAGTGCACGCTGCAGGTCCTGGTTCGATGGAGCCAACAGGACAACATCATCCGCAAAAAGCAGCGATGAAATCCTGTGGTCCCCAAACTGGACCCCCTCCGGCCCCTGGCAGCGCCTAGAAATTCTGTCCATAAATACAATGAACAGAACCGGTGACAAAGGGCAGCCCTGGTGGAGTCCAACATGCACCGGGAACAGGTCTGACTTACTGCCGGCAATGCGAACACAGCTCCTGCTCCGGTCATACAGGGACCGGACAGCCCTTAGCAAAGGGCCCCGGACCCCATACTCCCGGAGCACCCCCCACAGGGCACCACGAGGGACACGGTCGAATGCCTTCTCCAAGTCCACAAAACACATGTGGACTGGTTGGGCAAACTCCCATGAACCCTCGAGCACCCGATGGAGGGTGTAGAGCTGGTCCAGTGTTCCACGACCAGGCCGAAAACCACACTGCTCCTCTTGAATCCGAGGTTCGACTATCGGCCGAACTCTCCTCTCCAGCACCCTGGCATAGACTTTACCAGGGAGGCTGAGGAGTGTGATTCCCCTGTAGTTGGAACACACCCTCCGGTCCCCCTTTTTATACAGAGGGACCACCACCCCGGTCTGCCAGTCCAGAGGTACTGTTCCCGACCGCCACGCGATGTTGTAGAGACGTGTCAGCCAAGACAGCCCCACAACACCCAGAGACTTAAGGTACTCAGGACGGATCTCATCCACCCCCGGAGCCTTGCCACCGAGGAGCTTTCTGACCACCTCAGTGACTTCGGCCAGGGTGATGGATGAGTCTGCCTCTGGGTCCCCAGCCTCGGCCTCCTCTTCGGAGGACGTGACGGTGGGATTGAGGAGATCCCCAAAGTATTCCTTCCACCGCCCGACAACATCCCCAGTCGAGGTCAGCAGCTCTAACCCCACACTGTAAACAGTGTTGGTGAAGGACCGCTTCCCCCTCCTGAGGCGCCGGACGGTTTGCCAGAATTTCCTTGGGGCCGTCCGATAGTCCTCCTCCATGGCCTCCCCGAACTCCTCCCAGACCCGAGTTTTTGCCTCTGCAACCGCCCGGGCTGCAGCACGCTTGGCCCGACGGTACCCGTCAGCTGCCTCAGGAGTCCACCGGGCCAGTAAGGCCCGGTAGGACTCCTTCTTCAGCTTGACGGCATCCCTTACTTCCGGTGTCCACCACCGGGTTCGGGGATTGCCGCCGCGACAGGCACCGCAGACCTTACGGCCAAAGCTACGAATGGCCGCATCGACAATGGAGGCCGAGAACGAAGCCCACTCGGGCTCCATGTCCCCAGCCTCCCCCGGGATCTGGGAGAAGCTCTCCCGGAGGCGTGAGTTGAAGGCCACACTGACAGAAGGTTCCGCCAGACATTCCCAGCAGACCCTCACGACATGCTTGGGCCTGCCAGGTCTTTCCGGCTTCCTCCCCCGCCAGCGGACCCAACTCACCACCAGGTGGTGATCAGTTGACAGCTCTGCCCCTCTCTTCACCCGAGTGTCCAAGACACACGGCCGGAGGTCAGATGACACGACAACAAAGTCGATCATCGACCTCCGGCCTAGGGAGTCCTGGTGCCACGTGCACCGATGGACCCCCTTGTGCTCGAACATGGTGTTTGTTATGGACAAACTGTGACTAGCACAGAAGTCCAATAACAGAACACCGCTCGGGTTCAGATCAGGAAGGCCGTTCCTCCCAATCACCCCTCTCCAAGTGTCACTGTCGTTGCCCACATGGGCGTTGAAGTCCCCCAGTAGAACAACGGAGTCCCCGGTCGGTGCACTATCCAGTACCCCTCCCAGAGACTCCAAGAAGGCCGGGTACTCTGCACTGCTGTTCGGCCCATAGGCCGACACCACAGTGAGAGACCTGTCCCCGACCCGAAGGCGCAGGGACGCCACCGGGTAAACTCCAACACGCAGCGGCTGAGCTGTGGGGCTATAAGCAAGCCCACGCCAGCTCGCCGCCGCTCCCCGCGGCCAACGCCAGAGAAATGGAGAGTCCAACCCCTCTCAAGGAGTTGGGTTCCAGAGCCCAAGCTGTGCGTGGAGGTGAGGCCGACTATATCTAGCCGGTAACGCTCGACCTCCCGCACAAGCTCAGGCTCCTTCCCCCCCAGCGAGGTGACATTCCATGTCCCCAGAGCTAGTCTCCATGTCCGGAGATCTGGTCGCCGAGGCCCCCGCCTTCGACTGCCGCCCAGATCTCTCCGCACCCAACCCCTATGGCTCCTCTCGCGGGTGGTGGGCCCACCAGAGGGCGGCCCCACGTCGCTCCTTCGGGCTGGGCCCGGCCGGGCCCCGTGGGGAAAGGCCCGGCCACCAGGCGCTCGCCGGCGTGCACCCACCCCAGGCCTGGCTCCAGGGTGGGGCCCCGGTGTCGCCATTCCAGGCGACGTAACTGGCCTCTGTATGTTCATCATCATTAGGGGCTTCTGAACCGCTCTTCGTCTGACCCGTCCCCCCGGACCTGTTTGCCTTGGGTGACCCTACCAGGGGCATAAAGCCCCCGACAACATAGCTCCTGGGATCATTCGGGTACTCAAACCCCTCCACCACGTTAAGGTGGCGGTTCGAGGAGGGATAGATAAAACCAACAGCAAATATATTTAAAATCCCTAAACTCTTTTAAATGCCCTAACAAGTCTCCTCTACACTTTCCCTGTCTTGATCCCGCCCATTTCTCCAGGGACCCCTTTGACACCTGGACACAAGGACAGACGAGGTGAGTGGACATGCTTAAAACACTCTTCTGTAAAAACATAAATACTGCACATACAATTATATCACGTATCAGCAGTTAATTTTACATGTCCTGTCCCCCTCCAGGACATGCAATTAAAGTGCAATGTGCCTCTGGATCTAAAACTGGATGAAAGGGGCCAACTGTTTTCATCCTCCGCATGTCAGTTGTATCACGGGGCTGGTTTGAAAGACACCTTCCTGTAATACTGTAGCCCCCCAAAGACATTCTAATGAGGTGAATCATACTGCGTTCAGAATGAAATAAATCCAGGTAACAGATTAATCCTTTAAATTACATGTTTAGGCACTACAAACAATGGAGCTATTCAATTTCCCGCAATCTCTTTAGTCTGCCTAATATGTAACTTAACAGGTTTGACTTTGGCAGTGTCATTGAATAGGTCATAATCCTGACCAGTAAGCAAACACCAGGTGAATAAACTGTTAATTACTCATTACACCGATTCATATGTGACGTGTGTCATTCCAGAACAAAGCATATATATATATGCCTACAAAACTCAGATCAGAAGTCACAAGACACTGGACTAACAGTGCACAAGTTGAGGAATCCTTCATTATCACAGTGAGTACACAATGCTATTTGCTGGATTTGAGGAGGAGTATAGTTTAAAAATATTTTATGCGGTTTTGTCATGCAAATGAAATAATCAGAAAACAAAAAAAGAGTATTTACATTAGGGGTGTGATGATTCTGTTTCATGGAAGAGGTTCATGGCACCATCTTAATTTTGCTCCTGATGTTTGGTCCAGATCAGCAAATGTGACTTTGCCATCAGCAGCAGCCAAATACAGAGAGAAACTTGATCCACTTTAACAGTTTTGGCCTCAGCATTTACAATCAAATGCGTTCAAATCTACATGGCAACAAAAACAGCATTTTTACTTTACATTATCAATAAACCAAATTTGCTGCACAACAAAATTGGCCATAGCATCACAAACAAATCAATGATTGGGCATGGTCTGGGCCTGGATGGACAATCCGACACATGGATGAAGAAGAGGAGATTGGAAGCCTCTGTGGAGTTTTTATTTCATATTGATATGTTTTAGAATTGCACAGACAATTGATTCATTAGATAAAGAGTGAGATGCTCGTGTTATTAATTAGGTCAGATGTTTGTTTGCTATAACTTAGACTACAGAAAGAAGCATGAGCCGTGAGAGGGGAGAGAGAGGAGAGCTGACCCTGTGTGCAGAGCCTCATGAGCAGGGCAGAGAGAGCAGCCAGGGCTCTTGGACACAGGATCATGAGGGAAAGGCTGGTGAATCCGGGAGTGTTGGTAACTTTGACTAATGTAGCCTATATGTGATAAATCAGGAGTTTATTTAGGCTACACTTTGGAATTTGTAAAGGTCCAATATTACACAAATTCGGAAATGTGAGCTTTGAGCCATGTTAGAATATTGTTACCTCCTCAAAAATAGACCTATAGTTGTGTTTTGTTTCATTCGCACATGTTTGAGTAGCCCTTGTTTATTAGTCTTTCTACATCTCCAAAGCTCAAAATGCTCTGTACCACTTTGTGATGGCATGAAGCAGTAGTTTTCAAGTTCAAGCTCTTTTACCTTTTGTTCATTAAGGATCGGCAATTCCAGAGCTGAAATAACCCCACTGATTCTAGTGAATAATAATAATAATAATAATAATAATAATAATAATAATAATAATAATAATAATAATCATGATTTTTCTTTATAGTGCACTTTATATTTGAAAACAAATCCTAAATGAATGAATGCCTTTATTTGTCAATTCCTTCACATGTACAAGACATAGAAAGCAAAAGAAATTGGACCTGTCACCTCGTCCGTACATTACAACATACAAAAAACAATATTACATGGGGAAGACAACATGGACCGGACAGGAAGAAAGGTAGCAGATAGAAATAAACAAAAAAACAGCATCACATCAGCACAGGTCTAGGAGAAAAAAAAGGGCCACCCAGATCATGCCCCAAACCAAGGGACATTGTATGGAATGTGTACACAAAATAAAAAACACCTCCGAGCATCAGCAACATAGTCAAAACACAGTACAAACATTCCACAGGACTAGCAACAGGGTAGGGGAAGGTTGTGGAGGAAGTCCAACGTAGGTAAGCAGCCATCCGGATCCTGCAGCCCTGACGGCACTGGATGCAACAGACCCGCCCGCCCGGTCAGAGGTACGAAGCTACAGTAGGGCTACAGTAAAAGAATAACAAGAATAGTCCTTTTGTAAAAGCATCCCCCTGGTAGGCTTCCACAGAGGGAGAGCCGGAGCCTCGAAGGCCCTGTCCTCCCAGTCTTGAGCCGTGTCCTGGTCCTAGCTGACTTGTGTGGTGTGTGAGCAGGTCTGTGAGGAAGGTTGGGGCAGCACCATGGATACAGTGGTGGCTCTCCTTGTATTGTATTGATGCCAGTACAGGGTGTGGAGAATGGGGATGAAGTGCTTGTGTTTATGCACCCTGATCTGGACATTGGCGGCGCTGTTCTGAACGTACTGGAGATTTTGGTTGCTCCTGCCAGGGATCCCGATGAGGAGTGCATTAGAGTAGTCCAACCTGGAGGAGGCAGGGCAGGGACAAGCTTCTCAACAGCCGGAAGGGAAAAGAGGGGACTGAGCTTAGAGATATTACAGTGGTGAAGGAAGGAAACTTTTCAGATGTATGTGACGAACTTGTAGACGGACAGAGGGGAATGCTGTGGCCAAAGAGTAATATGCAGGTGACGGTGAAAGAGTGAAGTTGTGGAGAGATTCCTGTATGAATGGCTTTTGTTTTTGAGCCATTCAGCTGTGGGTGAGGCAGGTTCCAGAGGGGGGTGATTTTGAGGCAGAGTTGTGTATCTGTGTGTTTCTGTCTTGTTCCCTGCAGCAGCCCCTCTCCTTCCCTTGAGAAAAAACCTGCTCTCTTCTTGTATTTTTGCCACTAAACATGTTATAGGACTTAATCATCTCTAAATGGGTTATTTACAAAATCAAACTGAGAAGATATAGTTTAAAATAAAAGTTAATATTTTCGTCAATCCGGAGTCTATCAATGTGAAATAAAAATTGACTAAAAGACAAAACTCACCTCTGTCAGGATTAGCGGCAGTGAGCCTCTACAGAGCTGTTTACTTTGCCTATTTAACACCAGAATTTTGAGAATTTTGAGAATTGCCCCAGCCCTAATTTTTTTTTTTAATTTATTTTCTGTTCAGATGGAGACATACATGCTGACACATTGTTAGGGCAGCAACCATGGACCTAAAATAAGAACATGACTGCAAATAATCATGTTTTTATTATCTTATTTTTATTAATCATTAGGTCAAACAAATTGTAAGTTGAAAATGGTAACTAAGGGCTTGTAGATACAGAATATAAAAAATAAAGTGTATTAAAGGAGTTTTTCTATTCATGTTTGATTTTGATAATTACAATTATTCACTACTGTACATGATCACCAATGCTAAATGTCAATCTCGAGAAATTTAATTTAGCAAATAAAAGTATGTGTTACTTATTCAATCATTTTTATATACGTTATAATACATGTGATAGTGAACCTGTCAAGAAGTGACTGTAAAACCTAGGAGCTTATTCCAAATCATGTAAAGAGAAACAAGAAAATATCAGAAAATACTGAAATTCAATTACAAATGATGAATGGTTGTTTAATTATTCAGCCTCTGAATGTATTTTTAACAATGCCATCCTATGCTTTGTTTTATCTTTTCAGTTTACCTTCAAGTTTGTAAGTGGACAAGACCACAAAGGAAAGACCGACTCAAGATTCACAATGATTCTCAGGTTGCTTCTCCTGGTGTTTCTACCAGTAGGTAAGTGTCACGATGAGAATTATTCTTCTGTTTGGAAAACTGTTGATTTGACTCTGACTCTGACCCTCTGATCATGGAACAGCAATGAACGTCCAGACTGTGGAAGTCACTCGTCCGACTCAAGCTGCATCACCAACTAACAATAGACCTACACAATCACATACTGACAATGGAAAAAGGCCAACTACTGCAGCGCCAACTACAACTACAGCAGTGCCAACCACAACTACACCGGCACCAACTACAACTACAGCAGCACCAACTACAACTACAGCTTTGCCAGCTATAACTACAGCAGCACCAACTACCACAACTACAGCAGCACCAACTACAACTACAGCAGCACCAACTACCACAACTACAGCAGCACCAACTACAACTACAGCAGTGCCAACCACAACTACACCGGCACCAACTACAACTACAGCAGCACCAACTACAACTACAGCTTTGCCAACTATAACTACAGCAGCACCAACTACCACAACTACAGCAGCACCAACTACAACTACAGCAGCACCAACTACCACAACTACAGCAGCACCAACTACAACTACAGCAGCACCAACTACCACAACTACAGCAGCACCAACTACAACTACAGCAGCACCAACTACCACAACTAGAGCAGCACCAACTACAACTACAACAGCGCCAACTACCACAACTTCAGCAGCGCCAACTACCACAACTACAGCAGCACCAACTACAACTACAACATTGCCAACTACCATAACTGCAGCAGCACCAACTGCCACAACTACAGCAGCACCAACTACAACTACAGCAGCACCAACTACAACTACATCAGCACCAACTACTACAACTACATCAGCACCAACTACAACAGCGCTAACAACTACAACTACACCAGCACCAACTACCACAACTACAGGAGCACCAACTACCACAACTACAGGAGCACCAACTACCACAACTACAGCAGCACCAACTACCACAACTACAGCAGCACCAACTACAACTACAGCAGCACCAACTACCACAACTACAGCAGCACCAACAACAACCACAGCAGCACCAACTACAACTACAGCAGCACCAACCACAACTACAGCAGCACCAACCACAACTACAGCAGCACCAACTACAACAGCGCCAACTACCACAACTACAGCAGCACCAACTACCACAACTACAGCAGCACCAACTACAACTACAGCAGCACCAACTACCACAACTACAGCAGCACCAACTACAACTACAGCAGCACCAACTACAACTACAGCAGCACCAACTACCACAACTACAGCAGCACCAACTACAACTACAGCAGCACCAACTACAACTACAGCAGTGCCAACTACCACAACTACAGCAGCACCAACTACAACAGCGCCAACTACCACAACTACAGCAGCACCAACTACAACTACAGCAGCAACAACTACCACAACTACAGCAGCATCAACTACAACTACAGCGGCACCAACTACCACAACTACAGCAGCGCCAACTACAACAGCACCAACCACCACAACTACAACAGCGCCAACTACCACAACTACAGCAGCACCAACTATCACAACTACAGCATCACCAACGACAACTACAGCAGCACCAACTACCACAACTACAGCAGCGCCAGCTACAACAGCGCCAACAACCACAGCAGCACCAACTACAACTACAGCAGCACCAACCACAACTACAGCAGCACCACCTACAACAACAGCAGCACCAACTACAACTACAGCAGCACCGACTACCACCAATACAGCAGCGCCAACTACACCAGCGCCAACTACAACTACAGCAGCACCAACTACAGCAGCACTAACTACAACTACTGCAGCGCCAACTACTACTACAGCAGCACCAACTACAAATACTGCAGCGACAACTACAGCAGCACCAACTACACCTACAGCAGCACCAACTACCACAACTACAGCAGCACCAACTACAACAGCGGCAACTACAACGACAGCAGCACCAACTACAGCAGCACCAACTACCACAACTACAGCAGCACCAACTACTACTACTGCAGCGACATCTACAACTACTGCAGCAACAACTACAGCAACACCAACTACAGCAGCACCAACTACAGCAGCACCAACTACAACTACTGCAGTGCCAACTACAACTACTGCAGTACCACCTACAACTACTGCAGTGCCACCTACAACTACAGCAGCACCAACTACAACTACAGCAGCACCAACTACAACTACAGCAGCCCCAACTACCACAACTACAGCTGCACCAACTACCACAACTACAGCAGCGCCAACTACCACAACTACAGCTGCACCAACTACCACAACCACAGCAGCCCCAACCACAACTACTGCAGTACCAACTACATCTACTGCAGTGCCACCTACAACTACAGCAGCACCAACTACAACTATAGCAGCACCAACTACAACTACAGCAGCCCCAACTACCACAACTACAGCAACTACAACTACACCAGCACCAACTACAGCTACACCAGCACCAACTACAACTACCCCTGCCCCAACTACAACTACCCCTGTCCCCACTACAACTACCCCTGTCCCCACTACAACTACCCCTGCACCAACTACAGCTACCCCTGCAACAACTACAACTACCCCTGCACTAACTACAACTACAGCAGCGCCAACTACAACAACGCCAACCACCACAACTACAGCAGCGCCAACTACCACAACTACAGCAGCGCCAACTACAACTACAGCAGCATCAATTACCAGAACTACAGCAGCGCCAACTACAACAGGGCCAACTACTACAACTACAGCGGCGCCAACTACAACTACAGCAGCACCAACTACAAATACAGCAGCACCAAGTACAACTACCTCTGCACCAACTACAACTACCCCTGCACCAACTACAACTACCCCTGCACCAACTACAACTACAGCAGCGCCAACTACAACTACAGCAGCACCAGCTACCACAACTACAGCACCGCCAACTACAACTACAGCAGCGCCAACTACAGCAGCACCAACTACCACAACTACAGTAGCGCCAACTACCACAACTACAGCAGCTCCAACTACAACAGCACCAACTACAACTACAGCAACACCAACTACAACTACTGCAGCGCCAACTACTACAAGTACAGCAGTACCAACCACAACTACATCAGCACCAACTACCACTACTACAGCAGCGCCAACTACCACAACTACAGCGGCAAAAACTACAACGACAGCATCACCAACTACAACTACCGCAGCGCCAACTGCAACTACAGCAGACTCAACTACCACAACACCAGCAGCACCAACTACCACAACTACAGCTGAACCAACTACCACAACTACAGCAGCGCCAACTACCACAACTACAGCTGCACCAATTACCACAACCACAGCAGCCCCAACCACAACTACAGCAGTGCCAACTACAACAGCGCCAACTATTACAACTAAAGCTGCCCCATTTATCACAACTACAGCAGCGCCATCTACCACAAATACAGCGGCGCCAACTACAGCTACAGTAGCACCAACTACAACTACAGCAGCGCCAACTACAACTACTGCAGCACCAACAACAACAACAACAGCACCACAAACAACAACAACGACAACTAAAACAACTACAACAGCACCAACTACCACAACTACAGCAGCGCCAACTACTACAAGTACAGCAGTACCAACTATCACAACAACAGCAGCGCCAACCACAACTACATCAGCACCAACTACCACTACTACAGTAGCGCCAACTACCACAACTACAGCGGCATCAACTACAACGACAGCAGAGCCAATTACAACTACAGCAGTGCCAACTACCACAACTCCAGCAGCACCAACTACCACAACTACAGCAGCGCCAACTACGACAACTACAGCTGCTCCAACTACCACCACCACCCCTGTGCCAACTACAACGACAACAACACTTCCTCCAACTACAACAACCACTCCTCTGCCAACTACGACAACTACAGCTGCTCCAACTACCACCACCACCCCTGTGCCAACTACAACGACAACTACAGCTCCTCCCACTACCACAACTACAGTAGCAACAACCATGACTACAGCTCCTCCAACTACCACAACTACAGTAGCACCAACCACGATGACTACAGCTCCTCCAACTACCACAACTACAGCTCCTCCAACTACTACAACTACAGCAGTGCCAACCACGACGACGACAGCTCCTCCAACTACTACAACTACAGCAGTGCCAACCACGACGACGACAGCTCCTCCAACTAATATTACTACAGCTCCTCCAACTACCACAACTCACACGACGACAGCAGCAGTTGTAGTACCGAGCCTAAGTGCAGCAGTAACAGCAGCTACAGCTATTGGTGTGGCATCAACAGCAGCAACAGCAGCAGCAACAGCAGCAGCTGCAGCAGCTGCATCAGCTGCATCCACAACCAACAAGACCATGGCTCAGCATGCCTATGATGCATCTGTGGAAGCTCTCAAATCTGCTGAAGAGGCAGCAAGACAGGCTGCGGCATTACTAAATGGAACAGGAACAGTAAATGATACAATACAAGCAGCTCAAATGGCATCACAGAAAGCACTTGAGGCATCTCTTGCAGCAGTACAAGCATCACAGACTGCCCCAGCATCACTGACCCTATATTCAGAAAAAATTGTGGAAGCATCTGTTAAAGCAACAATGGCAGCCCTTAAGGCAGCTGAAGCAGCTAAGAATGTGTCTTCTTTAACTCCTGAAAACTTACAAGCGGCAACTACAGCCATGAATGAGTCAGCAATCGCATCACAACAAGCAGTCAAGGCTATGTTAGCAGCTCTAGAACAAAATATTACTGAGCCAATTGACCCTGTGTTAAAAACATTTATACTTGATGCAGCAAAGAATGCCGAAAACACTGCTGGTGCAACCCAAAGAGCTGTTGAAAAGGCAGTAGACTCTTTAACAGCAAACACTACAGGAGATGCACAACAATTATCAAATGAGGCTAGTACATTGTTACAAAATATAATTACTTCAGCAAACAGTGCAGCTGACAATGCATATAAAGCTATAACATATGTTCCTACCACACCATCACCTCCGACAACAACCTCTGCACCACCAACAAAATCACCTGCAGAGATGAAGGCAACCGCAGCAGCAGCAGCAGCAGCAGCAGCATCTATAGCATCAAATGCTGCTGCAGCAGCAGCAGCCACAGCAGCAACAGTCGCATCTACCTCCACTGGGCCACTGGCTATAAAAGCAAGGGTCGCTGCAGAAGAAGCACACAGGGCTGCTGAAGAAGCAGCCAGAATGGCCGAAGCAGTGCTCAATGGAACCGTTTCACCTGATGAAGCCATACAAGCAGCTCAAACTGCAGCACAAAAAGCACAGGAGGCAGCTTTGGCAGCAAAGGAAGCAGCAGAAGCTCTCCCAGATTCAATGGCATTGTTTAGTGACAAAATTCTTCAAGCATCAGCCAATGCAACAGAAGCAGCTCTGAAAGCAGCTCGGGCAGCAAACAATGTATCTACAATAACTCCTGAAAGTCTGGATGCAGCAGCCTCAGCCATGACTGATTCAGCAATCGCAGCAGAAAATGCCCTCACTGCGTTACTATCTGCAATACAACAAAATGTCACTGTACCCATTGACCCCAAATTAGAGGGACTTGTGTCATCAGTAGCTGAGAGTGCCGCACAAACCGCAAACAAATCTATAACAGCAGTAGAAAAGGCAGCTGCCTCCTTAACAGCAAACACTACAGAAGAAGCAAACCGTCTGTCAAATGAAGCTATTGATTCAGTTAAAGATGCCAATAATTCAACAAACCAAACCATTGAGTCTGCTGCAAATATAGTATCAACAAAATCCCCTGCAGAGACAAAGGCAACCGCAGCTGCGGCAGCAGCAGCGGCATCTATAGCATCAAATGCTGCTGCAGCAGCAGCAGCCACAGCAGCCACAGTCGCATCTGCCTCCACTGGACCGCTTGCTGACAGAGCAAGGGTCGCTGCAGGAGAAGCACTAAAGGCTGCTGAAGAGGCAGCGAGAATGGCCGAAGCAGTCCTCAATGGAACTGTTTCACCTGATGAAGCCATACAAGCAGCTCAAATTGCAGCACAAAAAGCACAGGAGGCAGCTTTGGCAGCAAAGGAAGCAGCAGAAGCTCTCCCAGATTCAATGGCATCATTTAGTGAGAAAATTCTTCAAGCATCTGCCAATGCAACAGATGCAGCTCTCAAAGCAGCTCAGGCAGCAAACAATGTATCTACAATAACTCCTGAAAGTCTGGATGCAGCAGCCTCAGCCATGACTGATTCAGCAATCGCAGCAGAAAAAGCCCTCACAGCGTTACTATCTGCAGTCCAACAAAATGGCACTGTACCCCTTGACTCCAAATTAGAAGGATATCTGTCATCAGCAGCTAAGAGTGCCACACAAACTGCAAACAAATCCATAACAGCAGTAGAAAAGGCAGCTGCCTCCTTAACAGCAAACACAACAGAAGAAGCAAACCGTCTGTCAAATGAAGCCTTTGATTCAGTTAAAGATGCCAATAATTCAACAAACCAAACCACTGAGTCTGCTGCAAATATTTTATCAACAAAGTCCCCGGCAGAGATACGGGCTGCCATAGCTGCAGCAGCAGCAGCAGCATCTATAGCAACAAGTGCTGCAGCAACAGCAGGAGCCACAGCAGCCACAGTCGCATCGGCCTCCACTGGACCGCTTGCTGACAGAGCAAGGGTCGCCGCAGAAGAAGCAATCAAGGCTGCGGAAGAGGCAGCCAGAACAGCCGAAGCAGTACTCAATGGAACCGTTTCACCTGATGAAGCCATACGAGCAGCTCAAACTGCAGCACAGAAAGCACAGGAGGCGTCTCTGGCAGCAAATGAAGCAGCAGTGGCTCTCCCAGATTCTGTGGCACCATTCACTGAGAAAATTCTTCAAGCATCTGCCAATGCAACAGAAGCAGCTCTCAAAGCAGCTCAGGCAGCAAACAATGTATCTACAATAACTCCTGAAAGTCTGGAGACAGCAGCCTCAGCCATGGATGAATCAGCAATAGCGTCAGAAAAAGCTCTCAGAGCCTTGTTGGCTGCTCTGCAACAAACAACCGCTCAACCAATTGATGCAAAAACAGTAAAAGATGTTTTTATCGCATTTGAAATAGCATCAGATTTGGTTGCAAAAACAACACCAGAAGCGAAGACTGCAGTTGATAAAGCAGCTGCTTCTATCAAAGCAGCAACTCCAGATGAAGCAGAGCAACTGGGGAATGAAGCAATTGCCTCAGCAAGAGAATCCTTAAAATCAGCTTACAGAGGTGTCACTTTGGCCAACACAACATCAGGTCTCACTCCATCTATGGAAGACTCAACAATAAGAACCACGACATCAGCAGCAGCCTCAGCTGCCTCTGCTGCAGCATCAACAGCAGCCGCCGCTGCAGCCTCTATTTCCTCTGCTGCAGGAGCAACAGCATCTCCCAAAGCAGAGTTAGCCATGAAAGCAGCAAGGGAAGCAGCTAAGGTAGCGGCCTCAGTGGCAAAAGGAGAGAGCCCACCATCAGCAGCAGCACAAGCAGCAATGGAAGCTGCCAACAAAGCTTTAGCGGCAGTTGAGGCTGCAAAACTAGAAGCCTCTGAAGTACCTGCACCTTTGAAGAAAGTGGCTGATGAACTTTTAACCATTGCCTCACAATTAGCACAGGCAGCTGTGGAGGCAGCACAAGCAGCACAGCTAGCCACCACAGGGACAGATGAAGCAATTAGTGGAGCAGCTAATGCAGAGACAGAGGTCGCTCGAAGGTCTGCAGAGGCAGCAGTTTCTTTGGGTAAAATGTTAAGTTCTCTGCCAGCTACAGCAGGAGCAACACAGCTTTCCATCTCAGCAACACAAACAGTGGCACAAATGGGAGAAGCAACTGCACTAGCAGCTAGAGCTGCAACAGGTGTCACACAAACTGAAACAGTTGGCATCATGTTAGAGTCAGCAAAAGCAGCAGCTAGGGCTGCAGAGGCCAATGCAATTGCAGCAGAAATTGCACTTCCCCGGTGGAGCATTACTGACCTTCCACCAACGCCCACAACTCCAGCACCTGTAACAAGAAAGGATCGATCAGCAGTATCAACATCTACCGCAGCAGCAGCTGCAGCCACTGCATTAACAGCAGCCACAGCTTCAGCAGCGGGTGCACCTCGTCAAGATGTATTAGCGGCCGTGACCGCTGCTCAGGCTGCTGCTGATGCGGCCTCAGCTGTTGCAAATGGAACTCAGCCTTTGATGGTGGCTGCAATAGCTGCCAGAAATGCAGCCGATGCTGCAGACAGGGTTGTGAATGCTGCAAGAGCATCTGTCAGTACATCTGAAGGAGCAAAGCTAATTGAGGCAGCGAACCAAGCAGCACTATCAACCAGGAGGGCGGCAGAAGCAGCAACAAAAGCAAGCGTAGATTCTGCATCACTAGAAGAGGTGATTGAAACTGCAAATGCAGCCAAGACAGTGGGAGAAGCGGCAGTTGTTACACTGGAGGTACTGGCAGGAGCCACTCAAAGTCAGGATGCTGAAATACAAAGAATAAAACAAGTCGCACAAATTGTGGCAGATATGACAGAAGCAACAGCCATTGCATCAGAAACTGCAGCTAATGCTCTTGTAGCAAACTCAACTGAGCTAATTACACCAACTGCTAAATCTGCTGCCAGAGCAGCTCAGGCTACAGCGAGGGCTTCTTATGGAGCATTACCAAGAACATCAGATAATGACAATACGGGTACCAATACATCTCCATCTACACCAACAACTGATGACCCTAATGGAGGCACAAAAATAGCCTTGGCGAAAGCTCAAGAAGGTGCGGTGGTTGCATCCACGGCAGCAGCAGCAGCAGCAGCAGCTACAACCTCAGCAGCAGCAGCATCTGTAGGACCAAGTGCTCGACCTGCAGCAGAAGCAGCTGCAGCAGCAGCCAAGGCTGCAGCCAGAGCCGCTGAACTTGTATCTCTTGGATTAGCACCTTTAAACATGGCAGTGGAAGCAGCAAGTGTTGCATCTAATGCAGCCCAAGAAGCTGCAAGTGCTGCCTTAAGAGCGGCCAACACATTACCTCCTTCCCAGTCACAGCAAGTAGCAGAAAAAGCAGCCATAGCTTACACCAGTGCCCAAGCGGCTAACACAGCTGCTGCAGCTGCAGCAAGAGCAGCAGCAAATGCTCCAACAAGGGACACACTGTCAAATTCTGCTGATGCAGCGCGATCTGTGTCTAAGGCATCAGCTCAAGGAGCCGCACAACTCCAGGACATTATATCAAACACACCAGCCTCAAATTCAGGGGATCAAGCCATTCTTCAAGAGATCAAGGCTGTGGCTCAGATGGCCCAAGCCACAGGAATAGCAGCAGAAACTGTGTCAGAGACGGCACTGACAGGCTTAACTACTGGAAACATAGCAAATGTAGCAGATACACTATCTTCAACAGCATATTCAGCAGCCCTGGCTGCTTCAGCGACCACTTCAGCAGCTGAGGCAGCTCTGCTGTCAATAGCATCTGTAAATGAGGATGGAACAGCCAATGGAGACTCAGCAACAACCACAGCTACAACCGTGACGGGCAGTGGAGGCAGCCAGGCAACAGCAGCGACACCAATCAACAAAATGACTCTCTTTTCTGTGACAATAGCACTTGCTGCAGTTGTCCTTCTATAAGCCAACTTATTTAATAATATGTATGTGCATGTTTGTCACATTATTTATTATTCTTTATTCATTGTGTGAATGAGAACTAAAATCCTTGATGGATGTTTTCAGATGTGTTTACTAGTAGAAAAAAAAAAACAGTATAATACTGGTTTTATTTTGCAGTTGTGATGTGTTAATTTATAAACCACTATTAAATCTGATAATTATAGCAATATTAAATAAAAATAACCATGAAAAATATTAACTACTTAAATATTGTTGTAATTCTGAGCATTTGTTTTATTACAACTATCCTTGGAGTTTCATAGAAGATTAAATATTATTGACAATATAATTTTAAAAAAAAATTACTATTCCTACTACTACCACTGCTAATACTGTTTCAATGTTTTATTCATGTATTTATTTATTTATTTTTAACTTTGATGCAAATCATTCATCTCATCATCTCAAACTAAACAAATCTGTATTTGCACAGGGGCGCAAGTTATTTGTCATCAGTTCTCAGAACACTTTCATTCACAAACACACATGATTAGTGAATTCACCTTGTTTTTTCAACACTAGAGGTCTGTTCTAACATGCTAAAGGGCTATGTTACTGTCAATATAGAAACCCACGTATAATGGCAAATCAAAATTTGCGAGTACCAAAAGTCCAACAGGAAAGAATTTCACACACGTGTCAAACAGGGAGAAGGGTACAGACAATGAGTTCATGTATAGACTACATACAGTTCTTGTTTGATTTTAAAAACACATTACATATTACAGTAAAGTAGTATTGATGTATTTGCTATTCCAACATCTGCAAAATCTACTTTGCACTTGGTATGGTATTTTTGCATTTTACATAATACAATACAGACAGGCTTTAGACAAAAAACCATAGCCTTTCCAGTCCAAAATTCATCTCTGTAATGTGTGAACACCAGAGTCAGACTGCACTAAACCAGTGATTCTCTATGGTCGCTGAAGGTCACATCAATGAAAGAGCCCAGAAAAACACATGACGAAAGTTTGAAGATTTGATGGTTAAACTTGCTTTTGAGAAATGATCGATCAATTTTGACTGAAAAACTGCACTTTGCTGAGATTAAATTTTATTTTTAAAAAAACTTTAATTCTGTTTAAGATTTGATATGAGGCAAATCTAAATATTCAATAGATAAAAATTTCCAAAGCAATTGAAAAAAATGTAATAATAAAAGGCTTCTCCTGAAATTCTGAGCTGAAACTTGCTCCATCCCCAGTTTAAGACTCAACTTTTAATAAGCCTGTGTCTATCTAACCAAAGCTTATTCAGGTGCTCTGGAGGACTCTGAGAAGGCCATATCATTGGAGCAATGACATCAGTGAAAATAGCTTCCAAAGCTTTTTTATGAACTGACAATGGACACAGGCTTCATTCACCATCATGCAAAGGGTGACTGCCAACATGACTGAAAATTAGTGCACTTAGGCCCAAAAGTGAGGAAATCTTCACTTTCTTTTGATCTTTTGTTCTGCCTAGTTCTGTTCAACATCCGTACCCGGAAGGTATATGAGGCAGTCTCTTTACGATATTTTTCCAAGTGGACAAGACCTTATGGTTCTGGTTTGTTTTAGTTAACCTACTTAGATATTGTTATCTCATATCAGTTGTGAGCATCCTGGTCTCCTTGGCCCCAAAACATATGTTTGGTGTGATGTTTAGTTTAATCAAGTTCCGTTGTTAATCTACCATTTGTATGAGATCCAGATACTGGTGTTGACTTGTTTATGCTGATGATGACCGAGATGGGTATCTATCATATTTCAATATGGGTAAAGTCGTCTCCTGTGGATCTCCTGTTCATGTATCAATCTTATATTATCTATGTGTTTCATGATTGTTTATGACTTTGTGGGGTATAAAACCCTTTATGTGTTACAATGCTACACAGTCAGGGACAGATGACTCTGTGAGGGAGAGAGTAGTATTTCCTTGTGATTGCACAATTGCTTTAAATAAATCCAGACTCCTTGATTCAAGACAGTTCTCTAGAGTTTTTATTTCCACAGCTTCAGAAAATCCACAACAAGGGCAACCACAGAGAAAACAAAATGGCTAAAAACATCCCAATGCAACCGCTTATCACTAACGCCATCTGGAAACTTTTCTTTTGGCAAAGTCTTTCTCTTGAAAATTACCATGAGTGGTAGTTTCTGGCCATTAGCCTGGCAACCGAGAACAACAGTAAAAGATGACTTCCCTGTGCTGCATATAGATACGGTACTGGCCCCTGTTTTCTCAAAAGTATGATTCACAGGGATATCAAAGGTGAGTTGCACCTTCTACATGTTGGTGATGTGTTCTGGCCGGATCTCCTTTTCAATGATCTTCTTACAGTAGTCGCGGAAAAGGGCCAGCTTTTCTTGGTAATCCTTTGGCAGATGCTGCAAGATGGTAGTTCTTGTGCGGCTGGAGAGATTGCACCTTTTCATAAAATGGAAGCACCAAGATGGATCTCCTCGAAAGTCGTTGATCTCCATGTCTTGTGGTACCGCTGTTGCTTTAAGTCAAATAGAGACTGTAGACATGCTTCTAACCTGCTGTTTTCTGTTCAATAACCCACTGTTCAATTTTGTCCTCTAACTGTGGCCATCACGCTTTGTCCCTCGGAAACTCAGTTTGGTCTTCTTTACTTGGCGCAGGGCATCTTCTTGCTTCCTCCACTTACGGACCATTGATTCATTAATGTTGAATTGTCATGCAGCTGCTCTGTTCCCATGTTCTACTGCGTGACTGATAGCCCTGAGTTTGAAATCCGCTTTGTAAGCATGTCTCTTAACAAGTGCCATTTTGGGGTCCTGATACACACATTACTCCTTGTGGAATAATGTATTGTATTACACATTAACAACACAGGATCCCTTGCAGTAAATCCATTCCTAGAGAGTCTTCTCTTCCCCGTCTCACCACTGTTCCCATTTGCACCTCCACAGACACTACCTCCAGAACCCACCCCTGAACCCACAAAATTTGGACTTTTAAACATCAGATCCATTAACAACAAAACCTTCATCTGCCAGGACTTCATCACCCACAACACCCATAACCCCACAAGTCCATCTTTGACCCCATTTTTTAAAGTAGACGGCAATGTAGAGTGCACGTCACCGCAACGCACCCACCCACTTGTACTTCTTTTGTCTAGCAGAGATGAAAGTTTACTGAAGGCAGATAGACCTTTTAACATTTGATTTAACATGTTGGAAATGGAAGACATAAACATCCAATCGTACAAGCCAAAGTGTGACCCACAGCAAGAAGATAACGAAGGTGATGAAACTCCAGAACCAAGGCTCCAAATGAACACATCGCAATGGTTTGTTTATGATTATTACATCCATCCATCCATCTTCTCCCGCTTAATCCGGCTGGGTCGCGGGGGCAGCTTGCTGCCCAATACTCATAGCACCTGACCCCCACTATGAACCCCTCTGCAGGTGGTGAACCCACAGGAGGGTGGACATTATGGTCCTTGATGTTAGTTCATAGGGGTTGATTATTACATTACTTATTTATTTCATTAATTGTAACCTCCAGTGGCGGCTGGTGGTATAATTTTATATAGTATTATAATGAATGACAGAAACAGTCATTTTGGTCACTATTGGCTGAACTATATCAGAGCACAACCTGATCCACCGCTCACACCAGCCCCAACGACACAACGTAACACACCGCTCACACAGCACCAATGACACAACGTTACACACCACTCACACCAGACCCAACGACACAACGTAACACACCGCTCACACTCAGCCCCAATAACACAACGTTACACACCACTCACACCAGCCCCAACGACACAATGTTACACACCACTCACACCAGCTCCAACGACACAATGTTACACACCACTCACCCCATCCCCAACGACACAATGTTACACACCACTCACACCAGCCCCAACGACACAACCTGATCCACCGCTCATAACCAACCCCAGCAACATCAGCAAAACTGCAATAAGAGGATACGGTCACAACATGAGCACACAGCATCAGTGCAGCACACGGCAGAACACCGGAGCAGCTGTGTCGCACCCACGAGCTCATTTATGCACTATTTACCTGTGAGGCTCCATCCTCAGATTTGCCCCAAACTAAGGAAAACAAGCATCTTTATCTTTACAATATTTGTTACATTTAAATTTCTGTTATTTAGTTCAAAAGAAACTATGTGATGTACAGTTGTTATTTATTACATTTATTACACTTTGCAGACAAAAGATAGGGGTTTATAATGTCTTGATTGTGATCTTAGTTACAGTTAGTAGTTGGTAACAGAATGAGTCAGCATACTAATGGTCACCAAAAGAGTTTTTTTACTTGATGTTGCCTCAGTTTTGATCGGTTTAGGTCTTCCTTCTCCCTTCTTGAATTTAGTGTAGTACAATTGGAACATAAGTTATCCAGATGAGGTGATTGCTTGCAGATTTCCAGGGCCTTCAGGTAAAACCTTTCTAAAATATACACACAGTTACGTCCTCTAAATTAATGTGTGGGATTGTAAAATTGAATAACTAATTACCTGTATAACAATTCCAAGAAAATATCTTTTGGGAGTGAATCTCAGAACGACATAATCAGTTGATCCTTGATCCAATCAAAAACAGCTGATTTTTTTTTTCCCCTCGAAGTGTGGGATGTAAACAGAGGGAATGCCGAGTCATTGTGTGTGTGGAATGGATGTCTTGCACATGATTAATAATGAATGTCCACTTCCCTAATTTTTCTGGGATGTAGAAGAATAGGCAGCAGTATAAGAATACAAATGAATCAGATCCACTGACATTTAAATTATCTGGTTGGGGTATAATTTATGGTTAGGGTGTTAGATGTAGTTGTGTCTCCACTGAGCACATCTTCACTGTTTCTGTCTGTGTACAAGTGTTTGTGAAAGAACGTTCTTGCCTTGTAGAGGGCCTCTGGGAAAAAATGGCAGCAGTACATGAATTTTGTGCATAACACCTCAGAATAAGCTCCACACAGAGCATAGTAGCTTTAATGCATGGCAACAAGCAACTCTAGTCTATGTACCTCGTATGATAAAAAGTTAGTTATAGTAAAAAATCACAATAGTGCTCAAACTGAAAGTCAAAAGCTCTATGTTACTGGTCACATGTGCCAAACACAAAAATACATTACCAAAACTCAGTGTAACAAAAAGTAAACAAAAGAGCCAAGGAACAACCTGGTAAGCTGCTGGGTCACTGCTGGTAAATACATTTCACTAGCTAGGACCATGCCAACAACACGTGCAAAGAGAAAAGAGTTTATTATGGAGACAACGTGGGGTGCTGGGTTGAGACTCAGGGTGGGGGTTCAGTCTCAGTCTTCACAGGGCCCAGCAGGAACAGGACCCTCCTCGTAGGCGTCTTATGCCTGGAAGTGAACAGATCAGTGCTGGGAGGGTGGGGTTGAGTTATTTGGGAGAAACTGGGTTGTCAGGATAGGCTGATATAAATAGCCTTCTGGGAAAGGTGTGGTAGAAGTGAGCTGTGATTTGCTGGAGAGGAGGAGAGAACGGTCGAGGCGTAGTCCTGCTCCTGAACCTAAGTTATTCATATTAACTACATATATTACACTAGAGTGTCAGAATACATGTTATAGAAAGTTAGGTTTAGTATTGAGCATGGAATAAAAGTTTTAAAAAATGCCAACAAACAGTTAAAGAAGCAAGGACTGTATTTTGTTCAAACACCATTAATAAGAACAAGTCAAATCCAAGGATTTTATTTCAGGTTTTAGACTCAATCTCCAATCCTAAACCCAGTCTTTTTAATGATGCATCCACTGAACTGTGTGAACTGTTTTTAAACCACATGAACAGTTTTTTTGTGGTTGGGCCAAGTATTTTATCTATTGGCAATGAGTCTCTGTCTGAAGGCCTTGTCACATCCCATTTTAAACTTGTTGCTGTCCAGCAACTTTTGAAGAAATGTAACTTGGGCACCTCTGATTTTAACAATTTTAGACCAATTTCAAAACTTCAATTTTTATCAAAAATTTTCGAGAAAGTTATATCTAACTAGATTTTAGATTTTATAAATACATCTTTGAGAAATTTCAGTCAGATTTGAAAGCATCACACAGCAGTGAAACAGCCCTCATCAAATGATATCAATGATAGCCGCAGACAGAGGAGAGATTTAGACAAAACCTTCAGTCACCATAGGCAATTTTACCTCCTCCTCTGCCCCCATTACCTATGGTGTGCTGAAAGGTTCTATTTTAGGGCCCATTTTATTTTTTATTTTCATGCTCCCCTTAGGACACGTTGTAGCCCACCATAACGTGTCCTGCTCTTGCTATGCAAATGACACACAGATCGACCTCCCGCTCAGACCAAACAACCCTTTAAACTGCTTCAATGCTGTGATCAGTTGGACGGGACAGAACTACAACTCAACAGCACCAAATCTGAAATCATTTAAATTAGTGCTGTCAATCAATTATCAATCAATCAATCATCTTTATTGTCACATGTGCATATACATACTAAACATATAGCACAGATGAAATTACTGTCCTCTCCCACCTCAGTGCAAACATTCAAGTAAAAGGAATATAAAGACACTAGACTACACAAGACCACAAATAGACAAAACAAAAAATGTGCAAATGAAAAGTGAAGTAGTGCTAAAATATATAAAGTAAGCAAATATGAAAAAAATGTAATTATTTAATTGTGATTAATGTCATGAATGTCATAGCTAACTTGTGATTAATCACACATTTTTTGTCCCCTTGAACCATCATTTTAATACTCTTTATCCACATAGAAACGTGGATAGGCTTTGTGCAGAAGTATTATTATTTTATTTTTTGTATTGCAGACCAGAACAATCGTCAGTGAGACACTTTGTGCTTTGCATCAGTGTGAGTGAAGTGTCTCTTCTGTCTTCAGAACAGTCACATAACAGGTGAAATAATGTGCTGTGACCCTGAGGTAGTTCTCATTACTGAGGGACGTCCAGTGATCTCCAGTTAGACTGTGTTTGTCGCCCCAACTCCCGTTGTACCTGGGGTGCACTCGCCTTGGGACTTTTGGTCCGTGCCGTGTTGTGCTCGAACTGTCGGGCTGCAGGCAGGGCGTGTCGCACGGCGCTGTTTGCTGGTCGCACTGTGGAGATAGTGGTTTTCGCGGAGAGGGTGGGTCCATCGGCATGAGGTTCTGCTGTGTTATGCGCTCCTCCGTGGGTTTGTGGATGTGGTGGCACAGGGGAGAGGGCGCGGCCAGGGCCAGGTTTGCCTGCAGGACTTTTGTCATTGTCCATGGCCCTTGTTGCGGATTCGCTGGATTTTTTTAAGCGAACTTTGTTTCGTGTTTTCCTCGTGCAGGTGCATCACTGCGCACAGGTTTGGCGCGCTTTGGCCCACCTCCTCCAACTGGGACTTCTCAGTTTCGTACAAATTGTTTTCCTTCCTGTTTACAGCCAGATCGCATAGTTATTGCATTAACTCGCAATAAAAAAAATTAACAGCATGAAAATTCTTTTGAGTTAACACGGTAATAGCACCATATTTTGACATCACTAATTTAAATCAATTCCCCCCATTTCACCTCCCATATCAGTAATAGTCTCGGCCCTCTCGCTCCAAAGCTCACCTCTGCTGTGTCATTTTTTGACTCTCCCCTCAACTTCCACTTTCAAGCTGAGTTATAGTCAGGCAATAGCAGGGACCCCGGACCGCGTTAGCATTAGCACAGCTAGCGAGAGCAGCCCCCTGGGGCATCCCGTGCAGCCGGGACCAGACCAGGACAGGTTTGTGACAGTTAGAAGCAGGCGCAGGGCTAAGACTATGACTGCAGGAGATCAGGGACACAGGGCTGAGAGTAGGGAGCTTCCCGTCCAGAACAGGTTCACCCCTCTGAGCTGGACGCGGGACACTCTAGTCATAGGGAGTTCCATAGTCAGGGACGTGGAACTGCCTGCAGCTTCCATACGGTGTTACCCTGGAGCCAGACTGGGCGACATCGAGGGGAATCTAAGGCTTTTAAAGAGAAGTAAGAACAGGTACCGCCGGATCGTTATACACGCGGGGGTAACGATACTCGGCACGGTCAGTCAGAGGTGGTGAAGTTGCAGATAGCGGCAGTCTGTTAATTGGCTAAGTCGATGTCGGAGTCCATGTACTTCTCTGGCCCCCTTCCAAATCAGTGGTCAACCAGTGGTTGACCAATTGGTGCCCGCAGAATGGTGTCGTCTTCATAGATAATTGGAGGGCATTTGAGGGGAAGCCCAGGCTTATACGTAGCGACGGCATCCACCCCACACAGGCTGGTTCCTCCCTTTTAGCTCAGAATATGATTGCTAGTCTTAGATGACCATCAGGTAAGACTAGCACATAGAATAGCTCAGGGAGTGTCAGTGACGCTAGGGAGCAGAGTAGACTAGTGAGGCACTGCTCTGTTAGGGAGAACAGCTCCAAACAGGCTGAGACTGTGTGTGCCCCACGTACAGGGGCCTCCTCTGAGCCACCCTGCATGAACAATTCTCCCAGACTGGCTGAGGCTGTGTATGTCCCACGCACAAAAAGCACAAATAAAACACAGCTAAACTCTGACAAGATAGGCGACAGGTTTCATAACTTAATAAAAATAAACAAAATAAGTGTGTAAAAAGCACAAATAAAACTCAACTAAACTCTGACAGGAAAGGCATCAGACCTCATAACTTAATAAAAATAAATACATGTGTCGCAAATAAACAAAATGATAAGTGTGTAAAATGTGGACTGCTAAACATCAGGTCCCTCTCCTCCAAATCTCTTTTAATAAATGAATTAATTGACGACTTTAATATTGATCTTTTAGCTTTAACTGAAACATGGCTTCAGGAAAATGATTATGTTAGATTAAACAAATCTACACCTCCAAGTCATGTGAACTTTCAAAGTGCCAGGAGCACAGGTCGAGGTGGCGGTGTGGCCGTCATTTCTCACTCCAGCCTAATTCTCAGCCTCAAATCTAATTATACATTCCGCTCCTTTGAAAGCCTCGCACTACTACGTGCACCAACTGGAAAAACCAAAAAGCTGTTATATTCATAACAATCTACTGACCTCCTGGTCCATATGCCGAGTTTCTGACAGAGTTTTCTGACTTTATTTCAAGTTTAGTTTTGGAATGGGAAAGGAGTGTTATAGTTGGAGATTTCAACATATATGTTGATAACAGCAGTGAGTGCCTCAGCAGTGCTTTTGGTGCTCTCCTGGATGGGGTCGGTTTTACCCAGAGTGTGAACAAGCCGACTCACTGTCACAATCACACTCTCGATCTCGTCCTAACTTATGGTATTGAGATTAAGGATTTAATTGTTCTTCCTCAAAACCCCGTACTCTCTGACCATTTTTAATTACCTTTCAATTCATACTACATACATACATTATTTACAGGCCATTATTTACAGAGTGTTATTTACAGAGCATTATCCGTTGGTGTGAGCTACTATTGTAGCCACAGCTGCCCTGGGACACACTGACCGAAATGCAGCTCCTCCAACCACCATCACTCACACACACACCACTTTCATACTTGGAAATGTGGGTGAAGTGCCTTGCCTAAGGACACAACCATGACCATTTTTATGACTGGCGCCCCCCTGTTGCACTTGATTTTCCCAGTGTTCTCCTATTCAAGTACTGACCAGGCCCAGTCTTGTTTAACCACATATATATACACATATATATGTGCACATACATGTCCTGTATGTGTCTGAAAAAAATGTACAAATCGTACAACAGATCTGGAGGTGGAGTACCATATACGCCCATTTCAAAGAAACGTCAAAATGCACAGGAAAACAACTTTAACCTGCATGAAACATATTGCCCCCTTAATATGCTTCTTTTTAGAATCAGTTCAGCCAAAATTCCATTATTTTTTTTAAGTTTGAAGTTTTAATCGTGTTGTTGAGGCACATCCAAAGTTATCACCATAAGCTCATTAAAGGGTGAACCAACAGCATAACTTCGGACATAATTTGCTGCACACAGCCCAGAGCAGAAGAACTGAGTTCAGGTAACAGCAACAGTCAACAGCGATAAACACACTCAGCACTCAGCCATCTCCATCTCCATGTGCAGGTTCTGGCTAAAACGAGGCTGCGCAGTCCAGTCCAAGTGGCTTCGTCCTGCTGGTTCCAGAGCAAGTCCACAGTCATAGCTGATGTTAAAATTTTGCATGTATAAATATAACTGTATCATCAGCATACATCTGTATATTGAGATTAGGACACACATCAGGTAAGTCATTCATAGAATTGAGCATAACGGATAGGGCAGGAACTGCAACTTAATTCCAAAAATGGATACATTTTGTTTCCTGTCAGAAAGATATGACTTAAACCGGGTTCATTTAGATAGGTGGTTTACCGTATCAAAGGCCTTCTTGAGGTCCAAAAACACATCACCTACACAGGCATTTTTGTCAAGACACTTTGCAGATTTTGTTGAATGGTGATTACAGAAACCAGAATTCAAATGCTCATTCAACTGTTTTGTCACACATTTTTCAGCAATTTTGGAAATTGAAGGTAGAATACTTATAGGTCTGTAATTAGACATTTCTGCTCCAAATTTAAAAACTGGAGTGACCACTACCAGTTTCCAAGCTGAGGGTAAAACACTTTGTTTAAAGGATAAGTTTACAAGATGTGTAATAGGTGAAAAGAGTAAAAGTAAAGAGTCAAGTAAATTGCTTTAAAACCGACTTTGAGCAATTAAGAGAGTTTATACTGTTGAGCACTTCTGATTCTGATATTTCTTCTATCCTAAAACTGGCAAGAGTTGGATCAATAGGAAAGTTAGTGCATTTGTGTAGAACAAACTGTCAAGCAATTTTGAGTTAAAGTACTCATCCATTTCTGTGCTATAACAGTAGGATTTAGTGTAGCTGTTCCATTCATTTTTATTGAAAAGTTTTCTATACTATTTTTGTCTTGCCTACCAACAAGTTTACTGATGTATTTCCAAATTGTTTTAATATTCCCTTTACCATTTTCAATAACATTAATGTAAAAATTGGCTTCAGCCGTTAGAATTGTGATTGTTAAAAGGTACATTTCTGCTGATCTGTGGGCAAGCTAGATTTGATAGATTTCTTCACTCTCTTTCATCTTTTTGCATTTCTCATCAATCCATGGTAAAATTGCACTTTGACCCCTCCCCCAGAGGACTACAGATGGAAATTAGCTGTAAAGCTAGAATCTGGTACAAGCATCTCTGCCTTTGTGCTTAATGTAACTGTACATTATCCTTATGAATAAATTAAATGAAATGAAAACGCTGTCATTTCTTGACAAAACTTGACATTTTCTCCTGACTAAGCCAATTACCCTTTTTCCTTGTTTATCTGACCTCATAAGCAGACAGCTGTTTTGTTTTTTTTTTCATTTGTGAATGAAGGCGTCTTTAAAGACGCACAGTAAAATCCTACACTGTCTTCAACAGTAAATATCTGCAAGGACAATATCTCCAGGTAACAGCTTGTTCAAGATGCCACCCTCTGTTATTTATTTGTCACTGGCACTCCCTTTCTAATCATTTCAAATATTAGCAACATAACCTTGAGGAGCCATGCCAATAAGAAATGTGATCAGGTTTGTGCTTTTGCCAAAAAGAAAACATGTGCATGCTTTTCAATGAATACTTCAAAACAGTCCAATATCACTGCGACTTTAAATCCAAAGGGCTTTCTGAATGACAAAGGCATGGCTGGTTGCAGTACATCTCACTCAGGAAGAACATGAATGAGGTTAATCCAAATTCAGGACACAATGTCTGTTGTTACATTAAATTGGTTGGCCAGATCTTTGAATTGGAGATTTAATTTAAGACACATGATGATAAATAAAAAATTGCTCAAATTTTGACAGAACTGATAGAGAGGAAGTTGTGATATCTGGTCCATAGAGTTGGAAAATTTGCATTAAAACAAAAAAATGGGCAAATCCCATGTAGAACTCCCGCTGCCGTGAAGCATCTGCTGGAGACCTCAAATTGCCCCTTTGATAACTCATATTAAGGCCCAGTCTTCAGACTTAAAATCAGCTGCACTAGGAGAATTATAAGGGGTCGTAACTTTAACATTAACTCTTTGAAAAGACTCTAAAATCTTCATAAACCCAAATAAACTAATACAAATATATAGATAAAACCAACACCAAATATATTTAAAATCCCTAAACTCTTTTAAATGCCCTAACAAGCCTCCTCTACACTTTCCCTGTCTTGATCCCGCCCATTTCTCCAGGGACCCCTTTGACACCTGGACACAAGGACAGACGAGGTGAGTGGACATGCTTAAAACACTCTTCTGTAAAAACATAAATACTGCACATACAATTATATCACGTATCAGCAGTTAATTTTACATCTCCTGTTCCCCTCCAGGACATGCACAGTTAAAGTGCAATGTGCCTCTGGATCTAAAACTGGATGAAAGGGGCCAACTGTTTTCATCCTCCGCATGTCAGTTGTATCACGGGGCTGGTTTGAAAGACACCTTCCTGTAATACTGTAGCCCCCCAAAGACATTCTAATGAGGTGAATCATACTGCGTTCAGAATGAAATAAATCCAGGTAACAGATTAATCCTTTAAATGACATGTTTAGGCACTACAAACAATGGAGCTATTCAATTTCCCGCAATCTCTTTAGTCTGCCTAATATGTAACTTAACAGGTTTGACTTTGGCAGTGTCATTGAATAGGCCATAATCCTGACCAGTAAGCAAACACCAGGTGAATAAACTGTTAATTGCTCATTACACTGATTCATATGTGACGTGTGTCATTCCAGAACAAAGCATATATATATATATGCCTACAAAACTCACATCAGAAGTCACAAGACACTGGACTAACAGAGCACAAGTTGAGGAATCCTTCATTATCACAGTGAGTACACAATGCTATTTGCTGGATTTGAGGAGGATTATAGTTTCAAAATATTTTATGTGGTTTTGTCATACAAATGAAATAACCAGAAAACAAAAAAAGAGTATTTATATTAGGGGTGTGATGATTCTGTTTCATGGAAGAGGTTCATGGCGCCATCTTAATTTTGCTCCTGAACTTTGGTCCAGATCAGCAAATGTGACTTTGCCATCAGCAGCAGCCAAATACAGAGAGAAACTTGATCCACTTTAACAGTTTTGGCCTCAGCATTTACAATCAACTGCATTCAAATCTACATGCCAACAAAAACAGCATTTTTACTTTACATTATCAATAAACCAAATTTGCTGCACAACAAAATTGGCCATAGCATCACAAACAAATCAATGATTGGGCATGGTCTGGGCCTGGATGGACAATCCGACACATGGATGAAGAAGAGGAGATTGGAAGCCTCTGTGGAGTTTTTATTTCACATTGATATGTTTTAGAATTGCACAGACAATTGATTCATTAGATAAAGAGTGAGATGCTCGTGTTATTAATTAGGTCAGATGTTTGTTTGCTATAACTTAGACTACAGAAAGAAGCATGAGCCGTGAGAGGGGAGAGAGAGGAGAGCTGACCCTGTGTGCAGAGCCTCATGAACAGGGCAGAGAGAGCAGCCAGGGCTCTTGGCCACAGGATCATGAGGGAAAGGCTGGTGAATCCGGGAGTGTTGGTAACTTTGACTAATGTAGCCTATATGTGATAAATCAGGAGTTTATTTAGGCTACACTTTGGAATTTGTAAAGGTCCAATATTACACAAATTCAGAAATGTGAGCTTTGAGCCATGTTAGAATATTGTTACCTCCTCAAAAATAGACCTATAGTTGTGTTTTGTTTCATTCGCACATGTTTCAGTAGCCCTTGTTTATTAGTCTTTCTACATCTCCAAAGCTCAAAATGCTCTGTACCACTTTGTGATGGCATGAAGCAGTAGTTTTCAAGTTCAATTTGACCTTTTGTTCATTAAGGATCGGCAATTCCAGAGCTGAAATAACCCCACTGATTCTAGTGAATAATAATAATCATAATCATAATCATAATCATAATCATAATCATAATCATAATCATAATAATAATAATAATAATCATCATCATAATCATAATCATAATCATAATCATAATCATAATCATAATCATAATCATGATCTTTCTTTATAGTGCACTTTATATTTGAAAGCAAATCTTAAATGAATGAATGCCTTTATTTGTCAATTCCTTCACATGTACAAGACATAGAAAGCAAAAGAAATTGGACCTGTCACCTCGTCCGTACATTACAACATACAAAAAACAATATTACATGGAAGACAACATGGGCCGGACAGGAAGAAAGGTAGCAGATAAAAATAAACAAAAAAACAGCATCACATCAGCACAGGGGTAGGAGGGAAAAAAAGAGCCACCCAGATCATGCCCCAAACCACGGGACATCGTATGGAATGTGTACACAAAATAAAAAACACCTCCGAGCATCAGCAACATAGTCAAAACACAGTACAAACATTCCACAGGACTAGCAACCGGGTAGGGAAAGGTTGTGGAGAAAGTCCAACGTAGGTAAGCAGCCATCCGGATCCCGCAGCCCTGACGGCACTGGATGCAACAGACCCGCCCGCCCGGTCAGAGGTACGAAGCTACAGTAGGGCTACAGTAAAAGAATAACAAGAATAGTCCTTTTGTGAAAGCATCCCCCTGGTAGGCTTCCACAGAGGGAGAGCCGGAGCCTCGAAGGCCCTGTCCTCCCAGTCTTGAGCCGTGTCCTGGTCCTAGCTGACTTGTGTGGTGTGTGAGCAGGTCTGTGAGGAAGGTTGGGGCAGCACCATGGATACAATGGTGGCTCTCCTTGTATTGTACTGATGCCAGTACAGGGTGTGGAGAATGGGGATGAAGTGCTTGTGTTTATGCACCCTGATCTGGACATTGGCGACGCTGTTCTGAACGTACTGGAGATTTTGGTTGCTCCTGCCAGGGATCCCGATGAGGAGTGCATTAGAGTAGTCCAACCTGGAGGAGGCAGGGCAGGGACAAGCTTCTCAACAGCCGGAAGGGAAAAGAGGGGACTGAGCTTAGACATATTACAGTGGTGAAGGAAGGAAACTTTTCAGATGTGGGTGACGAACTTGTAGACGGACAGAGGGGAATGCTGTGGCCAAAGAGTAATATGCAGGTGACGGTGAAAGAGTGAAGTTGTGGAGAGATTCCTGTATGAATGGCTTTTGTTTTTGAGCCATTCAGCTGTGGGTGAGGCAGGTTCCAGAGGGGGGTGATTTTGAGGCAGAGTTGTGTATCTGTGTGTTTCTGTCTTGTTCCCTGCAGCAGCCCCTCTCCTTCCCTTGAGAAAAAAACCTGCTCTCTTCTTGTACTTTTGCCACTAAACATGTTATAGGACTTAATCATCTCTAAATTGGTTATTTACAAAATCAAACTGAGAAGATATAGTTTAAAATAAAAGTTAATATTTTTGTCAATCCGGAGTCTATCAATGTGAAATAAAAATTGACTAAAAGACAAAACTCACCTCTGTCAGGATTAGCGGCAGTGAGCCTCTACAGAGCTGTTTACTTTGCCTATTTAACACCAGAATCTTTGAGAATTTTGAGAATTGTCTCAGCCCTAATTTTTTTTTTTAATTTATTTTCTGTTCAGATGGAGACATACATGCTGACACATTGTTAGGGCAGCAACCATGGACCTAAAATAAGAACATGACTGCAAATAATTATGTTTTGCCTTATTTTTATTAATCATTAGGTCAAACAAATTGTAAGTTAAAATTGGTAACTAAGGGCTTGTAGATACAGAATATCAAAAAAATAAAGTGTATTAAAGGAGTTTTTCTATTCATGTTTGATTTTGATAGTTACAATTATTCACTACTGTACATGATCACCAATGCTAAATGTCAATCTCGAGAAATTTCATTTAGCAAATAAAAGTATGTGTTACTTATTCAATCATTTTTATATACGTTATAATACATGTGATACTGATCCTGTCAAGAAGTGACTGTAAAACCTAGGAGCTTATTCCAAATCATGTAAAGAGAAACAGTAAAAAATATCAGAAAATACTGAAATTCAATTACAAATGATGAATGGTTGTTTAATTATTCAGCCTCTGAATGTATTTTTAACAATGCCATCCTATGCTTTGTTTTATCTTTTCAGTTTACCTTCAAGTTTGTAAGTGGACAAGACCACAAAGGAAAGACCGACTCAAGATTCACAATGATTCTCAGGTTGCTTCTCCTGGTGTTTCTACCAGTAGGTAAGTGTCACGATGAGAATTATTCTTCTGTTTGGAAAACTGTTGATTTGACTCTGACTCTGACCCTCTGATCATGGAACAGCAATGAACATCCAAACTGTGGAAGCAGCTGTTACGAATCAAGCTGCACATAATCCAGCTACCCCCATACATCCATCACCTACTCCAACTAACAAAGGAAATGGGCCAAAGAACCCAACTGCTGCAGGTCCCCCTACACCTCCATCACCTACTCCAACTAACAAAGGAAATGGGCCAAAGAACCCAACTGCTGCAGGTCCCCATACACCTCCATCACCTACTCCAACTAACAAAGGAAATGGGCCAAAGAACCCAACTGCTGCAGGTCCCCATACACCTCCATCACCTACTCCAACTAACAAAGGAATTGGTCGACCTACAAAAACTACAGCAGCACCAACTACAACTACAACAGCGCCAACTACCACAACTACAGCAGCACCAACTACAACTACAGCAGCACCAACTACAACAGCGCCAACTACCACAACTACAGCAGCACCAACTACAACTACAGCAGCACCAACTACCACAACTACAGCAGCACCAACTACAACTATGGCAGCACCAACCACAACTACAGCAGCACCAACTACAACAGCGGCAAACACCACAACTACAGCAGCAACAACTACAACTACAGCAGCACCAACTACCACAACTACAGCAGCGCCAACTACAACATCGCCAACAACAACCACAGCAGCACCAACAACAACCACAGCAGCACCAAACACAACTACAGCAGCACCAACGACAACTACTACTGTTACGAATCAAGTTACACATGCTTCAGTTGCACGTTCTTCAGCCACCCCCATACATCCATCACCTACTCCAACTAACAAAGGAAATGGGCCAAAGAACCCAACTGCTGCAGGTACCCATACACCTCCATCACCTACTCCAACTAACAAAGGAAATGGGCCAAAGAACCCCACTGCTGCAGGTCCCCATACACCTCCATCACCTACTCCAACTAACAAAGGAAATGGGCCAAAGAACCCCACTGCTGCAGGTCCCCATACACCTCCATCACCTACTCCAACTAACAAAGGAAATGGGCCAAAGAACCCAACTGCTGCAGGTACCCATACACCTCCATCACCTACTCCAACTAACAAAGGAATTGGTCCACCTACAAAATCTACAGCAGCACCAACTACAACTACAACAGCGCCAACTACCACAACTACAGCAGCACCAACTACAACAGCGCCAACTACCACAACTACAGCAGCACCAACTACAACTACAGCAGCACCAACTACCACAACTACAGCAGCACCAACTACAACTACAGCAGCACCAACCACAACTACAGCAGCACCAACTACAACTACAGCAGCACCAACTACAACAGCGCCAACTACCACAATTACAGCAGCACCAACTACAGCAGCACCAACTACCACAACTACAGCAGCACCAACTACCACAATTACAGCAGCACCAACTACAACTACAGCAGCAACAACTACAACAGCGCCAACTACCACAATTACAGCAGCACCAACTACAACAGCGCCAACTACCACAATTACAGCAGCACCAACTACAACTACAACAGTGCCAACTACCACAACTACAGCAGCACCAACTACAACTACAGCAGCACCAACTACCACAACTACAGCAGCGCCAACTACAACAGCACCAACAACAACCACAGCAGCACCAACTACAACTACAGCAGCACCAACAACAACCACAGCAGCACCAACTACAACTACAGCAGCACCAACCACAAATACAGGAGCACCAACTACAACAACGCCAACTACTACAACTACAGCAACACCAACTACAACAGCGCCAACTGCCACAACTACAGCACCACCAAATACAACAGCGCCAAGTACCACAACTACAGCACCACCAACTACAACAGCGCCAACTACCACAACTACAGCAGCACCAACTACAACTACAACAGCGCCAACTACCACAACTACAGCAGCGCCAACTACAACAGCGCCAACTACCACAACTACAGCAGCACCAACTACAACTACAGCAGCACCAACTACCACAACTACAGCAGCACCAACTACCACAACTACAGCAGCACCAACTACAGCGGCACCAACTACAACTACTGCAGCGCCAACTACTACTACAGCAGCACCAACTACAACTACAGGAGCGCCGACTACCACAACTACAGCAGCGCCAATTACCACAACTACAGCAGCGCCAACTACAACTACAGCAGCACCAACTACCACAACTACAGCAGCGCCAACTACAGCGGCACCAACTACAACTACTGCAGCGCCAACTGCTACTACAGCAGCACCAACTACAACTACAGGAGCGCCAACTACCACAACTACAGCAGCGCCAACTACAAGTACAGCAGCACCAACTACCACAACTACAGCAGCGCCAACTACAACAGCGCCAACTACAACAGCGCCAACTACTACAACTACAGCGGCGCCAACTACAACTACAGCAGCACCAACTACAACTACAGCATCACCAACTACAACTACAGGAGCGCCAACTACCACAACTACAGCAGCGCCAACTACCACAACTACAGCAGCGCCAACTACAACTACAGCAGGACCAACTACAGCGGCACCAACTACAACTACTGCAGCGCCAACTACTACTACAGCAGCACCAACTACAACTACAGGAGCGCCAACTACAGCGGCACCAACTACAACTACTGCAGCGCCATCTACTACTACAGCAGCACCAACTACAACTACAGGAGCGCCAACTACCACAACTACAGCAGCGCCAACTACCACAACTACAGCAGCGCCAACTACACCTACAGCAGCACCAACTACCACAACTACAGCAGCGCCAACTACAACAGCGCCAACTACTACAACTACAGCGGCGCCAACTACAACTACAGCATCACCAACTACAACTACAGCATCACCAACTACAACTACAGGAGCGCCAACTACCACAACTACAGCAGCGCCAACTACAACTACAGCAGCACCAACTACCACAACTACAGCAGCGCCAACTACAACAGCACCAACTACTACAACTACAGCAGCGCCAACTACAACTACAGCAGCACCAACTACAACTACAGCATCACCAACTACAACTACAGCAGCGCCAACTACAACTACTGCAGCACCAACTACCACAACTACAGCAGCGCCAACAACTACCGCTGCGCCAACTACAACTACAGTAGCACCAACTACATCTACAACAGCACCACCTACCACAACTACACCGGCGCCAACTACCACAACTACAGCGGCGACAACTACAAGTACAGCAGCGCCAACTACAACTACAGTAGCACCAACTACAACAGCACCACCTACCACAACTACAGCGGTGCCAGCTACAACTACACCAGCACCAACTACAACTACAGCATCACCAACTACAACTTCAGCAGCGCCAACTACAACTACTGCAGCACCAACTACCACAACTACAGCAGCGCCAACAACTACCGCTGTGCCAACTACAACTACAGAAGCACCACCTACAACAGCGCCAACCACAACTACAACAGCACCAACTACCACAACTACAACAGCACCAACTACAACTACAGCAGCGCCAACTACCACAACTACAGCAGCACCACCTACAACTACAGAAGCACCAACTACAACTACAGCAGCACCGACTACCACCACTACAGCATCGCCAACTACACCAGTGCCAGCTACAAGTACAGCAGCACCAACTACAGCAGCACCAACTACAACTACTGCAGTGACAACTACAGCTACAGCAACACCAACTACAACTACAGCAGCACCAACTACAACTACCGCAGCGCCAACTACAACTACAGCAGAGTCAACTACCACAACTCCAGCAGCACCAACTACCACAACTACAGCTGCACCAACTACCACAACTACAGCAGCGCCAACTACCACAACTACAGCTGCGCCAACTACCACAACCACAGCAGCCCCAACCACAACTACAGCAGTGTCAACTACCATAACCACAGTTGCACCAACCACAACTACAGCAGCACCAACTACAACTACAGCAGCGCCAACTACAACTACAACATCGTCAACTACCACAACTACAGCAGCGCCAACTACAACTACAACATTGTCAACTACCACAACTACACCAGCGCCAACTACAACTACACCAGCCCTGACAACCACAACTACAGCAGCGCCATCTACCACAACTACAGCGGCGCCAACTACAGCTACAGTAGCACCAACTACAACTACAGCAGCGCCATCTACCACAACTACAGCGGCGCCAACTACAGCTACAGTAGCACCAACTACAACTACAGCAGCGCCATCTACCACAACTACAGCGGCGCCAACTACAGCTACAGTAGCACCAACTACAACTACAGCAGCGCCAACTACAACTACTGCAGCACCAACGACCACAACTACAGCAGCACCAACTACAACAGCGCCAACTATTACAACTACATCAGCACCAACTACCACAACTACAGCAGCGCCAACTACCACAACTACAGCGGCACCAACTTCAACTACAGCAGCGCCAACTACTACAAGTACAGCAGTACCAACTACCACTACTACAGCAGCGCCAACTACCACAAGTACAGCGGCATCAACTACAATGACAGCAGAGCCAACTACCACAACTACAGCAGCACCAACTACAACTACAGCAGCACCAACTACAACTACCGCAGCGCAAACTACAACTACAGCAGAGTCAACTACCACAACTACAGCAGCGCCAACTACAACTACAGCAGTGCCAACTACCACAACTCCAACAAAATCCTCTGCAGAGATGAAGGCAACCGCAGCAGCGGCAGCAGCAGCAGCATCTATAGCATCAAATGCTGCTGCAGCAGCAGCAGCCACAGCAGCCACAGTCGCATCTGCCTCCACTGGACCGCTTGCTGACAGAGCAAGGGTCTCTGCAGAAGAAGCAATAAAGGCTGCTGAAGAGGCAGCGAGAATGGCCGAAGCAGTACTTAATGGAACCATTTCACCTGATGAAGCCATACAAGCAGCACAAATTGCAGCACAAAAAGCACAGGAGGCAGCTTTGGCAGCAAAGGAAGCAGCAGAAGCTCTCCCAGATTCAATGGCATCGTTTAGTGAGAAAATTCTTCAAGCATCTGCCAATGCAACAGAAGCAGCTCTCAAAGCAGCTCAGGCAGCAAACAATGTATCTACAATAACGCCTGAAAGTCTGGATGCAGCAACCTCCGCTATGACTAATTCAGTAATCGCAACAGAAAAAGCCCTCACAGCGTTACTATCTGCAATACAACAAAATGACACTGTACCCATTGATCCCAAATTAGAGGGACTTGTGTCATCAGTAGCTGAGAGTGCCGCACAAACCGCAAACAAATCTATAACAGCAGTAGAAAAGGCAGCTGCCTCCTTAACAGCAAACACTACAGAAGAAGCAAACCGTCTGTCAAATGAAGCTATTGATTCAGTTAAAGATGCCAATAATTCAACAAACCAAACCATTGAGTCTGCTGCAAATATAGTATCAACAAAATCCCCTGTAGAGACAAAGGCAACCACAGCTGCGGCAGCAGCAGCAGCATCTATAGCATCAAATGCTGCCGCAGCAGCAGCAGCCACAGCAGCCACAGTCGCATCTGCCTCCACTGGACCGCTTGCTGACAGAGCAAGGGTCTCTGCAGAAGAAGCAATAAAGGCTGCTGAAGAGGCAGCAAGAATGGCCGAAGCAGTCCTCAATGGAACCATTTCACCTGATGAAGCCATACAAGCAGCACAAATTGCAGCACAAAAAGCACAGGAGGCAGCTTTGGCAGCAAAGGAAGCAGCAGAAGCTCTCCCAGATTCAATGGCATCGTTTAGTGAGAAAATTCTTCAAGCATCTGCCAATGCAACAGAAGCAGCTCTCAAAGCAGCTCAGGCAGCAAACAATGTATCTACAATAACGCCTGAAAGTCTGGATGCAGCAACCTCCGCTATGACTAATTCAGTAATCGCAACAGAAAAAGCCCTCACAGCGTTACTATCTGCAATACAACAAAATGACACTGTACCCATTGATCCCAAATTAGAGGGACTTGTGTCATCAGTAGCTGAGAGTGCCGCACAAACCGCAAACAAATCTATAACAGCAGTAGAAAAGGCAGCTGCCTCCTTAACAGCAAACACTACAGAAGAAGCAAACCGTCTGTCAAATGAAGCTATTGATTCAGTTAAAGATGCCAATAATTCAACAAACCAAACCATTGAGTCTGCTGCAAATATAGTATCAACAAAATCCCCTGTAGAGAGAAAGGCAACCACAGCTGCGGCAGCAGCAGCAGCATCTATAGCATCAAATGCTGCCGCAGCAGCAGCAGCCACAGCAGCCACAGTCGCATCTGCCTCCACTGGACCGCTTGCTGACAGAGCAAGAGTCGCTGCAGAAGAAGCAATAAAGGCTGCTGAAGATGCAGCGAAAATGGCCGAAGCAGTCCTCAATGGAACCGTTTCACCTGATGAAGCCATACAAGCAGCTCAAATTGCAGCACAAAAAGCACAGGAGGCAGCTTTGGCAGCAAAGGAAGCAGCAGAAGCTCTCCCAGATTCAATGGCATCGTTTAGTGAGAAAATTCTTCAAGCATCTGCCAATGCAACAGAAGCAGCTCTCAAAGCAGCTCAGGCAGCAAACAATGTATCTACAATAACGCCTGAAAGTCTGGATGCAGCAACCTCCGCTATGACTAATTCAGTAATCGCAACAGAAAAAGCCCTCACAGCGTTACTATCTGCAATACAACAAAATGACACTGTACCCATTGATCCCAAATTAGAGGGACTTGTGTCATCAGTAGCTGAGAGTGCCGCACAAACCGCAAACAAATCTATAACAGCAGTAGAAAAGGCAGCTGCCTCCTTAACAGCAAACACTATAGAAGAAGCAAACCGTCTGTCAAATGAAGCTATTGATTCAGTTAAAGATGCCAATAATTCAACAAACCAAACCATTGAGTCTGCTGCAAATATAGTATCAACAAAATCCCCTGTAGAGACAAAGGCAACCACAGCTGCGGCAGCAGCAGCAGCATCTATAGCATCAAATGCTGCCGCAGCAGCAGCAGCCACAGCAGCCACAGTCGCATCTGCCTCCACTGGACCGCTTGCTGACAGAGCAAGAGTCGCTGCAGAAGAAGCAATAAAGGCTGCTGAAGATGCAGCGAAAATGGCCGAAGCAGTCCTCAATGGAACCGTTTCACCTGATGAAGCCATACAAGCAGCTCAAATTGCAGCACAAAAAGCACAGGAGGCAGCTTTGGCAGCAAAGGAAGCAGCAGAAGCTCTCCCAGATTCAATGGCATCGTTTAGTGAGAAAATTCTTCAAGCATCTGCCAATGCAACAGAAGCAGCTCTCAAAGCAGCCCAGGCAGCAAACAATGTATCTACAATAACTCCTGAAAGTCTGGATGCAGCAGCCTCAGCCATGACTGATTCAGCAATCGCAGCACAAAAAGCCCTCACAGCGTTACTATCTGCAGCACAACAAAATGGCACTATACCCCTTGACCCCAAATTAGAAGGATATCTGTCATCAGTAGCTGAGAGTGCCGCACACACTGCAAACAAATCCATAACAGCAGTAGAAAAGGCAGCTGCCTCCTTAACAGCAAACACAACAGAAGAGGCAAACCGTCTGTCAAATGAAGCTATTGATTCAGTCAAAGATGCCAATAATTCAACAAATCAAACCACTGAGTCTGCTGCAAATATTTTATCAACAAAGTCCCCGGCAGAGATACGGGCTGCCATAGCTGCAGCAGCAGCAGTAGCATCTATAGCATCAAATGCTGCAGCAACAGCAGGAGCCACAGCAGCCACAGTCGCATCAGCCTCCACTGGACCGCTTGCTGACAGAGCAAGGGTCGCTGCAGATGAAGCAATCAAGGCTGCGGAAGAGGCAGCCAAAATAGCCGAAGCAGTACTCAATGGAAACGTTTTACCCGATGAAGCCATACGAGCAGCTCAAACTGCAGCACAGAAAGCACAGGAGGCGTCTCTGGCAGCAAATGAAGCAGCAGTGGCTCTCCCAGATTCTATGGCACCGATTACTGACAAAATTCTTCAAGCATCTGCCAATGCAACAGAAGCAGCTCTCAAAGCAGCTCAGGCAGCAAACAATGTATCTACAATAACTCCTGAAAGTCTGGAGGCAGCAGCCTCAGCCATGGATGAATCAGCAATTGCATCAGAAAAAGCCCTCAGAGCCTTGTTGGCTGCGCTGCAACAAACAACCACTCAACCAATTGATGCAAAAACAGTAAAAGATGTTTTTATCGCATTTGAAATAGCCTCAGATTTGGTTGCAAAAACAACACCAGAAGCGAAGACTGCAGTTGATAAAGCAGCTGCTTCTATCAAAGCAGCAACTCCAGATGAAGCAGAGCAACTGGGGAATGAAGCAATTGCCTCAGCAAGAGAATCCTTAAAATCAGCTTACAGAGGTGTCACTTTGGCCAACACAACATCAGGCCTCACTCCGTCTATGGAAGACTTAACAATAAGAACCACAACATCAGCGGCAGCCTCAGCTGCCGCTGCAGCAGCATCAACAGCAGCTGCCGCTGCAGCCTCTATTTCCTCTGCTGCAGGAGCAACAGCATCTCCCAAAGCAGAGTTAGCCATGAAAGCAGCAAGGGAAGCAGCTAAGGTAGCGGCCTCAGTGGCAAACGGAGAGAGCCCACCATCAGCAGCAGCACAAGCAGCAACGGAAGCTGCCAACAAAGCTTTAGCGGCAGTTGAGGCTGCAAAACTAGAAGCCTCTGAAGTACCTGCACCTTTGAAGAAGGTGGCTGATGAACTTTTAAACATTGCCTCACAATTAGCACAGGCAGCTGTGGAGGCAGCACAAGCAGCACAGCTAGCCACCACAGGGACAGATGAAGCAATTAGTGGAGCAGCTAATGCAGAGACAGAGGTCGCTCGAAGGTCTGCAGAGGCAGCAGTTTCTTTGGGTAGAATGTTAAGTTCTCTGCCAGCTACAGCAGGAGCAACACAGCTTTCCATCTCAGCAACACAAACAGTGGCACAAATGGGAGAAGCAACTGCACTAGCAGCTAGAGCTGCAACAGGTGTCACACAAACAGAAACAGTTGGCATCATGTTAGGGTCAGCAAAAGCAGCAGCTAGGGCTGCAGAGGCCAATGCAATTGCAGCAGAAATTGCACTTCCCCGGTGGAGCATTACTGACCTTCCACCAACCCCCACAACTCCAGCACCTGTAACAAGAAAGGATCGATCAGCAGTATCAACATCTACCGCAGCAGCGGCTGCAGCCACTGCATTAACAGCAGCCACAGCTTCAGCAGCGGGTGCACCACGTCAAGATGTATTAGCGGCCGTGACCGCTGCTCAGGCTGCAGCTGATGCGGCCTCAGCTGTTGCAAATGGAACTCAACCTTTGATGGTGGCTGCAATAGCTGCCAGAAATGCAGCTGATGCTGCAGACAGGGTTGTGAATGCTGCAAGAGCATCTGTCAGTACATCTGAAGGAGCAAAGCTAATTGAGGCAGCGAACCAAGCAGCACTATCTACCAGGAGGGCGGCAGAAGCAGCAACAAAGGCAAGCATAGATTCTGCATCACTAGAAGAGGTGATTGAAACTGCAAATGCAGCCAAGACAGTGGGAGAAGCGGCAGTTGTTACACTGGAGGTACTGGCAGGAGCCACTCAAAGTCAGGATGCTGAAATACAAAGAATAAAACAAGTCGCACAAATTGTGGCAGATATGACAGAAGCAACAGCCATTGCATCAGAAACTGCAGCTAATGCTGTTGTAGCAAACTCAACTGAGCTAATTACACCAACCGCTAAATCTGCTGCCAGAGCAGCTCTGGCTACAGCGAGGGCTTCTTATGGAGCATTACCAAGAACATCAGATAATGACAATACGGGTACCAATACATCTCCATCTACAACAACAACTGATGACCCTAATGGAGGCACAAAAATAGCCTTGGCGAAAGCTCAAGAAGGTGCGGTGGTTGCATCCACGGCAGCAGCAGCAGCAGCAGCAGCTACAACCTCAGTAGCAGCAGCATCTGTAGGACCAAGTGCTCGACCTGCAGCAGAAGCAGCTGCAGCAGCAGCCAAGGCTGCTGCCAGAGCCGCGGAACTTGTATCTCTTGGATTAGCACCTTTAAACATGGCAGTGGAAGCAGCAAGTGTTGCATCTAATGCAGCCCAAGAAGCTGCAAGTGCTGCCTTAAGAGCGGCCAACACATTACCTCCTTCCCAATCACAGCAAGTAGCAGACAAAGCAGCCATAGCTTACACCAGTGCCCAAGCGGCTAACACAGCTGCTGCAGCTGCAGCAAGAGCAGCAGCAAATTCCCCAACAAGGGACACACTGTCAAATTCTGCTGATGCAGCGCGATCTGTGTCTAAGGCAGCAGCTCAAGGAGCCGCACAACTCCAGGACATTATATCAAACACACCAGCCTCAAATTCAGGAGATCAAGCCATTCTTCAAGATATCAAGGCTGTGGCTCAGATGGCCCAAGCCACAGGAATAGCAGCAGAAACTGTGTCAGAGACGGCACTGACAGGCTTAACTACTGGAAACATAGCAAATGTAGCAGATACACTATCTTCAACAGCATATTCAGCAGCCCTGGCTGCTTCAGCGACCACTTCAGCAGCTGAGGCAGCTCTGCTGTCAATAGCATCTGCAACTGAGGATGGAACAGCCAATGGAGACTCAGCAACAACCACAGCTACAACCACAGCTACAACCGTGACGGGCAGTGGAGGCAGCCAGGCAACAGCAGCGGCACCAATCAACAAAATGAGTCTCTTTTCTGTGACAATAGCTCTTGCTGCAGTTGTCCTTCTATAAGCCAACTTATTTAATAATATGTATGTGCATGTTTGTCACATTATTTATTATTCTTTATTTATTGTGTGAATGAGAACTAAAATCCTTGATGGATGTTTTCAGATGTGTTTACTAGTAGAAAAAAAACAGTATAATACTAGTTTTATTTTGCAGTTGTGATGTGTTAATTTATAAACCACTATTAAATCTGATAATTATAGCAATATTAAATAAAAATAACCATGAAAAAATCAACTACTTAAATATTGTAATTCTGAGCATTTATTTTATTACGACTATCCTTGGAGTTTCATAGAAGATTAAATATTATTGACAATATAATTTAAAATAAATAAATATTACTATTCCTACTACTACTACTACTACTACTACCACTGCTAATACTGTTTCAATGTTTTATTTATTTATTTTTAACTTTGATGCAAATCATTCATCTCATCATCTCAAACTAAACAATTCTGTATTTGCACAGGGGCGCAAATTATTTGTCATCAGTTCTCACTTTCATTCACAAACACACATGATTAGTGAATTCACCTTGTTTTTTCAACACTAGAGGTCTGTTCTAACATGCTAAAGGGCTATGTTACTGTCAATATAGAAACCCACGTATAATGGCAAATCAAAATTTGCGAGTACCAAAAGTCCAACAGGAAAGAATTTCACACACGTGTCAAACAGGGAGAAGGGTACAGACAATGAGTTCATGTATAGACTACATACAGTTCTTGTTTGATTTTAAAAACACATTACATATTACAGTAAAGTAGTATTGATGTATTTGCTATTCCAACATCTGCAAAATCTACTTTGCACTTGGTATGGTATTTTTGCATTTTACATAATACAATACAGACAGGCTTTAGACAAAAAACCATAGCCTTTCCAGTCCAAAATTCATCTCCGTAATGTGTGAACACCAGAGTCAGACTGCACTAAACCAGTGATTCTCTATGGTCGCTGAAGGTCACATCAATGAAAGAGCCCAGAAAAACACATGACGAAAGTTTGAAGATTTGATGGTTAAACTTGCTTTTGAGAAATGATCGATCAGTTTTGACTGAAAAACTGCACTTTGCTGAGATTAAATTTTATTTTTAAAAAACTTTAATTCTGTTTAAGATTTGATATGAGTCAAATCTAAATTTTCAATAGATAAAAATTTCCAAAGCAACTGAAAAAATAAAAATAATAAAAGGCTTCTCCTGAAATTCTGAGCTGAAACTTGCTCCATCCCAAGTTTAAGACTCAACTTTTAATAAGCCTGTGTCTATCTAACCAAAGCTTATTCAGGCGCTCTGGAGGACTCTGAGAAGGCCATATCATTGGAGCAATGACATCAGTGAAAATACGTTCCAAAGCTTTTTTATGAACTGACAATGGACACAGGTTTCATTCACCATCATGCAAAGGGTGACCACCAACATGACTGAAAATTAGTGCACTTAGGCCCAAAAGTGAGGAATTTTTCACTTTCTTTTGATCTTTTGTTCTGCCTAGTTCTGTTCTACATCCATACCCAGAAGGTATATGAGGCAGCCTCTTTACGATATTTGTCCAAGTGGACAAGACCCCTCACACCTTATGGTTCTTGTTTGTTTTAGTTAACCTACTTAGATATTGTTATCTCATATCAGTTGTGAGCATCCTGGTCTCCTTGGCCCCAAAACATATGTTTGGTGTGATGTTTAGTTTAGTCAAGTTCCGTTGTTAATCTGCCATTTGTATGAGATCCAGATACTGGTGTTGACTTGTTTATGCTGATGCTGACCGAGATGGGTATCTATCATATTTCAATATGGGTTAAGTCGTCTCCTGTGGATCTCCTGTTCATGTATCAATCTTATTATCTATGTGTTTCATGATTGTTTATGACTTTGTGGGGTATAAAACCCTTTATGTGTTACAATGCTACACAGTCAGGGACAGATGACTCTGTGAGGGAGAGAGTAGTACTTCCTTGTGATTGCACAATTGCTTTAAATAAATCCAGACTCCTTGATTCAAGACAGTTCTCTCCAGTTTTTATTTCCACAGCTTCAGAAAATCCACAACAAGGGCAACCACAGAGAAAACAAAATGGCTAAAAACATCCCAATGCAACCGCTTATCACTAACGCTGTCCAGAAACTTTTCTTTTGGCAAAGTCTTTCTCTTGAAAATTACCATGAGTGGTAGTTTCTGGCCATTAGCCTGGCAACCGAGAACGACAGTAAAAGATGACTTCCCTGTGGTGCATATAGATACCGTACTGGCCCCTGTTTTCTCAACAGTATGATTCACAGGGATATCAAAGGTGAGTTGCACCTTGTACATGTTGGTGATGTGTTCTGGCCGGATCTCCTTTTCAATGATCTTCTTACAGTAGTCGCGGAAAAGGGCCAGCTTTTCTTGGTAATCCTTTGGCAGATGCTGCAAGATGGTCGTTCTTGTGCGGCTGGAGAGATTGCACCTTTTCATAAAATGGAAGCACCAAGATGGATCTCCTCAAAAGTCGTTGATCTCCATGTCTCGTGGTACCGCTGTTGCTTTAAGTCAAATAGAGACTGTAGACATGCTTCTAACCTGCTGTTTTCTGTTCAATAACCCACTGTTCAATTTTGTCCTTTAACTGTGGCCATCGCGCTTTGTCCCTCGGAAACTCAGTTTGGTCTTCTTTACTTGGCGCAGGGCATCTTCTTGCTTCCTCCACTTACGGACCATTGATTCATTAATGTTGAATTGTCATGCAGCTGCTCTGTTCCCATGTTCTACTGCGTGAGTGATAGCCCTGAGTTTGAAATCCGCTTTGTAAGCATGTCTCTTAACAAGTGCCATTGTGGGGTCCTGATACACACATTACTGGAATAATGTATTGTATTACACAATAACAACACAGGATCCCTTGCAGTAAATCCATTCCTAGAGAGTCTTCTCTTCCCCGTCTCACCACTGTTCCCATTTGTCATTTTCCTTCACTGCATCATCCACCTATCATATACATCTATGTAAATCGGTATTACAGCTGAATCATGTTGTGAATCCTGTCGTGAAACTCATCAACTTCATACGCGCAAGGGGACTTCAGCACCATCAGTTTATTGCGTTCCTAGAGGAAACTGATGTGGATCACCAGGACCTGCTTTATCACTCCTGTGTCCGCTGGTTGAGTTTGGGCAAAGTGTTTAAACGCGTGTGGGAGCTCAAAGAGGAGATTGGCGTGTTTTTGGAGCAACTGGGGAAGGCTGATGAATTTCCTGAGCTGAGCAACAAGAGCTGGATTTGTGACTTTGTGTTTGCTACAGACGTATTTTCACACTTGAACAAGCTCAACGCGAAACTGCAGGGGAAGGATCAGTTTGTGCATGACATGTACACAAACGTGAAAGCCTTCAAATCCAAGCTGGCTTTATTCTCCAGGCAAATTTTGAACAAGTCATTTATTTTCCTACACTAGCCACGCTGAAAGAGGCCAAAGCAAAAGTGAAGAAATACAGTGAGTCACTGGATGCACTGCATGGAGAATTCTGCCATCGGTTCTCTGATTTTGACAAAATTGACAAGTCACTTCAGTTCGTGGCCTGTCCTCTGTCACAAGACCCAGAAACAGCTCCTGAGGAGCTACAGTTTGAACTGATCGACCTTCAGTGTGACCCTGTCTTAAAAGAGAAGTTCAACTCTCTGAAACTAAATGACTTCTACGCTTCACTCAATGAAGCAGCGTTTCCAAGGCTCCGGTGGACAGCGCAGAAGATGCTGCCGTTGTTCGGCTCGACATACGTGTGTGAACAGACCTTCAGTATCATGAACATCAACAAAGCCAGCCATAGATCGAAGTTAACAGACCAACACCTCAGATCCATTCTGAGAATCGCCACAACAAAATTAACTCCAGACTTTGATGCGCTGGCTAAAAAAGGAGACCAACAACACTGTTCCCATTAAAATTGAATGTGTCTCCGTGATGCGCACGTTCTCAAAATAAACAGTGTGCGCAGATCAAATATAACGCCGCTCCACAGACTGACTTGCTGCCACTGTTTCGTCCTTACACTGGTCGTTGTTGACCTTTGGCTCTGGAGAAACAAATTTAATAGGAGCAGGACAAGTACATCTGCATCTCCTACAGTTTTTGATTAAAAAGACAGTCAGGAGGAGAGTGATGGTGATATCCTGAAGGATAACAGAACTTTCAGTGCTTTAAAATAGAAATGGTTAGTAATAAAAAAGACACATTTTATTCATTTGATTTTCAGTGTTTTAAGACTTATTCCAAAGTCAGATATTTTGTTGTAATACTTTTCTTCATTTTCATTCGAAATTAAAGCACATATTTTCACCATTTCCCAAGATGTGTATTTTTTCTCCAATGGGGTGGGGTACCAAAGCACTCCATCTATGTGCTCCTGGTGCGGCCCTTCCATCAAATTTTAGAACCCTTTGGGGCCCTCGAGCCAAAAAGTTTGCCCACCCCTGACCTACTACAAAAATGCAATTTTTAAAATTTTATTTATAAATATATTGAAAATCAGTCAATGTGGAACAGTACTTGGACTTAATGATCTTCATGTGGGAAAAGGCTGACTCAAATAAATAAGTTTTTTATAGATTTATCTACATTTTATCTGATAAATGTTAATTTAAGCTTAAAATAAGACAAACTGTACTGAACACTCTCTGCCCCTATTTGGACCCTCAACCACAGTTTGACAACTCTTCTTTAAGAGAACGTCCACTGGCACTTTACAGAAAACTGTGAAGACTGTGTAGGTTTTTAAAACCTCGAGTTACATTATCTTACTGGTTTTGCTGTCATATTGAGCAGCCTCTGCACATTTACCAAATGCACATGTACAGATGCATTTGTGGCATTTCGTCAAACTCCACCTGTCGCGGTAGGTTTGCTTTGTGCTGTAGGCCTGCTCTGTGTCAACACAGTAACATAAATTTTTATTAGTTTTTGCATCGCGTTTCGTCGCCCTTCGAATCAGCGCGCAATGAGGAATCAGTGCGCATTGAGGAGGGAGCCTATGTGCGCTCTACTTGGGGAGGAGCGAGAGCGCGAAAAGGCGAGGCAGATGGACAGGTAGGATGTTTTCAGAAGTTTAACCTGCCCTGTGATGCGCACTGTTACGCGAGGCCACACACATGTTGTGGACACACTGCGCACGCTGACAGTCCATGTGGTGACGCGCCGCGCAGTGTCCGCGGGCTCCGGACGAGCGCACAGGCTGCAGAGAGGCGGTCCGCGCACTCCCGCACACCGATACGAGGTTATTGCAGTGGCTGTAATGATCGTGCATCGCCCGACGAGTGTCATATCTCGAGTCCGATACAAGAGTCCAAACGCGGTCCAAGACCTTAAAGAAACGGTCTCGAGTAGTACATTACAATCTACCTTGGCGATCTACCGACACTACCTTGGCGATCGACTGGTCGATCGCGATCGATGTATTGGGCACCCCGTACTAGGCCTACCCACATTATACAGTCGTGGCCAAAAGTTTTGAGAATGACACAAATACTAATTTTCACAAAGTCTGCTCCTCCAGTATGTATTATGGCAATTTGCATGTACTCCAGAATGTTATGAGAAGTGATCAGCTCAACTGCAATTAACTGCAAAGTCCCTCTTTGCCTTGAAAATTAACTTAATCCCCAAAAGAACATTTCCACTGCATTTCAGCCCTGCCACAAAAGGACCAGTTAACATCAATTCAAAGATTCCTCCTTTAACACTGGTGTGGGTGTTGATGAGGACAAGAGTGGAGATCGGTTATGATTTTAGTTAGAATGACTGGACGCTTGGATACTGGAGGATGGTGCATGACATCATTGTTCCTCTTCTATTAACCATGGTTGTGTGCAAAGAAACATGTGCAGTTATCATTGCATTGCACAAAAAGGGCATAACAGGGAAATTTATAGCAGCTAGTAAGATTGCACCTCAGTCAGCCATTTGATAATCGGATTATCAAGAAGTTCAAGGAGAATTGTTGCCAAACAGCCTCCAGGGCTCCCAAGAAACACCCAGCAAGCGCCAGGACTGTGTCCTAAAGTTATTTCAGCTGCGGGATCGGGCCACCACCAGTGCAGAGCTCGGAATGGCAGCAGCCAGGTGTGAGTGCATCTGCATGCACAGTGAGGCGAAGACTTTTGGAGGAAGGCCTGGTGTCAAGAAGGGCAGCAGAGAAGCCACTTCTCTCCAGAAAATACATCAGAGACCGACTGATATTCTGCAAAAGGTACAAGGATTAGACTGCTGAGGACTGGGGTAAAGTCATTTTCTCTGATGAATCCCCTTTCTGATTGTTACGGCATCTGGAAAAAAGTTTGTTCAGAGAAGACGAGGTGAGCGCTACCATCAGTCCTGTCTCATGCCAACAGTAAATCATCCTGACACCATTCATGTGTGGGGTTGCTTTTCAGTTAAGGGAGTGGCCTCTCTCACAATCTGGCCTAAAAACACAGCCATGAGTAAAGAATGGTACCAGGACGTCCTCCGAGAGCAACGTCTCCCAACCATCAAAGAGCAGTTTGGTGATGAACAATGCCTTTTCCAGCAGGATGGAGCACCTCGCCATAAAGCAAACGTAATAACTAAATGGCTCGGGGAACAAAACGTAAAGATTTTAGATTCACGAAACTCCCCAGACCTTAATCTCACTGAGAACTTGTGGTCAATCCGCAAGAGGCAGGTGGACAAAAAATACCCTACAAATTCTAACAAACTCCAAGCATTGATTATGTAAGAATGGACGGCCATCAGTCAGGATTTGGTCCAGAAGTTGATTGACAACTGCCAGGGAGAATTGCAGAGGTCTTGAAAAAACTGGGAAATATTGACTTGTTGCATGAACTCAGTGTTATTGTCAAGAAAAGCTTTTGATGCTTATGAAATGCTTGTAATTATATTTCCGTAAACCTTAAAAACATCTGAGAAAACACCTACAAACCCTGAAGCAGCAGACCCTGTGAGAATGTAATATTTGGTGTCATTCTCAAAACCTTTGGCCATGACTGTACTTTGGCTTTAGGATGTTGCAGTGGTTTAGTGCAGTCTGACTGTGGGGTTCATGCTCGATGAATTTTGGTTTGGAAAATCTGTGCTTTTCTGTCTAAAACCTAAAATCTCTATTGTATTACATAAAATATAAAAGTACATTACCAAGTGTAAAGTAGATTTTGCAGTATTTGATGAAAAATATTTATCCTGAAAGATGCTAGAAAAGCAAATACATCAATACTTTTGTATTGTAATATGTAATATGTTCATGAAAACTAAACACGTGTTGATTTATATAGTGCTTTTCACAGACATACGTCACAAAGACACTTTACAGAGCATTATTTACAGAGTGTTATTTACAGAGTGTTATTTACAGAGCATTATTTACAGAGCATTATTTACAGAGTGTTATTTACAGAGTGTTATTTACAGAGCATTATTTACAGAGTGTTATTTACAGAGCATTATCCGTTGGTGTGAGCTACTATTGTAGCCACAGCTGCCCTGGGACACACTGACCGAAATGCAGCTCCTCCAACCACCATCACTCACACACACACCACTTTCATACTTGGAAATGTGGGTGAAGTGCCTTGCCTAAGGACACAACATGACCATTTTTATGACTGGTGCCCCCCTGTTGCACTTGATTTTCCCAGTGTTCTCCTATTCAAGTACTGACCAGGCCCAGTCTTATTTAACCACATATATATATACACATATATATGTGCACATACATGTCCTGTATGTGTCTGAAAAAAATGTACAAATCGCACAACAGATCTGGAGGTGGAGTACCATATACGCCCATTTCAAAGAAACATCAAAATGCACAGGAAAACAACTTTAACCTGCATGAAACATATTGCCCCCTTAACATGCTTGTTTTTAGAATCAGTTCAGCCAAAATTCCATTTTTTTTTTAAGTTTGAAGTTTTAATCGTGTTGTTGAAGCACATCCAAAGTTATCACCATAAGCTCATTAAAGGGTGAACCAACAGCATAACTTCGGACATAATTTGCTGCACACAGCCCAGAGCAGAAGAACTGAGTTCAGGTAACAGCAACAGTCAACAGCGATAAACACACTCAGCACTCAGCCATCTCCATCTCCATGTGCAGGTTCTGGCTAAAACGAGGCTGCGCAGTCCAGTCCAAGTGGCTTCGTCCTGCTGGTTCCAGAGCAAGTCCACAGTCATAGCTGATGTTAAAATTTTGCATGTATAAATATAACTGCATCATCAGCATACATCTGAATATTGAGATTAGGACACACATCAGGTAAGTCATTCATAGAATTGAGCATAACGGATAGGGCAGGAACTGCAACTTAATTCCAGAAATGGATACATTTTGTTTCCTGTCAGAAAGATATGACATAAACCGGGTTCATTTAGATAGGTGGTTTACCGTATCAAAGGCCTTCTTGAAGTCCAAAAACACATCACCTACACAGGCATTTTTGTCAAGACACTTTGCAGATTTTGTTGAAGGGTGATTACAGAACCCAGAATTCAAATGCTCATTCAACTGTTTTGTCACACATTTTTCAGCAATTTTGGAAATACTTATAGGTCTGTAATTAGACATTTCTGCTCCAAATTTAAAAACTGGAGTGACCACTATCAGTTTCCAAGCTGAGGGCAAAACACTTTGTTTAAAGGATAAGTTTACAAGATGTGTAACAGGTGAAAAGAGTAAAAGTAAAGAGTCAAGTAAATGGCTTTAAAACCGACTTTGAGCAATTAAGAGAGTTTATACTAGCACTTCTTGTCAAGCAATTTTGACTTAAAGTACTTGTCCATTTTCTGTGCTATAACAGTAGGATTTAGTGTAGCTGTTCCATTCATATTTATTGAAATGTTTTCTATACTATTTTTGTCTTGCCTACCAACAAGTTTACTGATGTATTTCCAAATTGTTTTAATATTCCCCTTGTTTCCTCCGGGTACTCCGGTTTCCCCCATCAACCCAAAACATGCAGCACCCCTATGAACTAACATCAAGGACCATGTTGTCCACCCTCCTGTGGGCTCACCACCTGCAGAGGGGTTCATAGGGGGGGTCAGGTGCTATGAGTATTGGGCAGCAAGCTGCCCCCGTGACCCAGCCGGATTAAGCGGGAGAAGATGGATGGATGGATGGTTTTAATATTCCCTTTACCATTTTCAATAACATTAATGTAAAAATTGGCTTCAGCCTTTAGAATTGTGATTGTTAAAAGGTACATTTCTGCTGATCTGTGGGCAAGCTAGATTTGATAGATTTCTTCACTCTCTTTCATCTTTTTGTATTTCTCATCAATCCATGGTAAAATTGCACTTTGACCCCTCCCCCAGAGGACTACAGATGGAAATTAGCTGTAAAGCCAGAATCTGGTACAAGCATCTCTGCCTTTGTGCTTAATGTAACTGTACATTATCCTTATAAATAAATTAAACGAAATGAAAACGCTGTCATTTCTTTTTCCCTGCTTCCATTTTTCATAAATGGTGCAACTAATTCATGGAGCTTTGAAGCAAATAAATTACAGCTCATTTCTATATTATTACTTGTTAGAATGACATTCCATCTTCTTTGAGAACCACATGGAGGTTTTGAATGTGCTTTTTAAAATGGTAAAATGGTCACATTTTTATAGCGCTTTTCTACCCTTCAAGGCACTCAAAGCGTTTTACAACAAGGAACGACTCACCCATTCACACACACATTTATACATCAGTGTATGCAGACACTGGGGACGAGGTGGGTTAAGTGTCTTGCCCAAGGACACAACGACAGCATTCATCTGTGGGAGCTGCAATCACACCAGCGACCTGTGGGTCAGTGGATCTGACCGCTCACCAATGATGTTTATGTCGAGAGCGGGAATATAACCTTGGAAAGCGTTTTTGGAATATAACCTTGGAAAGCGTTTTTGGAATATAACCTTGGAAACCTGTTCTCTTGTGTGATGATTTTGTAAATGTATGAGTAATATGGTACAGTAATACAGCCCTGTGAGTAAATTATATGTTTTAACAATTGGATTGTTTGTGAATGATAAATCAATACAGGGAGAAAAGCAGGGGGTGTTTTTTTTTTTTTTTTTTTGGTTTGGCTTCTCTTCTATCATTTGTTAGATTAAAAATATCCATGTTTCGCTTAGGATTTTTTTTTTTTTTTTTTACTAATACATGTTCAACAATCACCCGTGATTATTGGCTCTTTATTTAAATCACAGTTATTCAGGAGAATTTTTAATTGGTTGTAATAATCGATAGTTGCAGATGGTTTTTTATTCAATCTCTACATGCAGCTCTTAGGCCAGTTAATACGCAGCAATAATGTGTCCTACCACAACAGTGCAGACGATACTCAGATCTATGTCTCACTGCAGCAGGGACTATGGACCAGTGGACTCACTCTGCCACTGCATCCAATAGATCAGTGTGTGGATGAAAACAACTTTCTCCAGCTAAACTCAGACAAGACACAAGTCAGACTTTGGCCACAAAAACTAAGGCTATGTTCAGACTGCAGCCTGAAGTGACCCAAATCCAATTTTTTTCACTCTTATGCGAACTCTATGTGATCTTTTAATGACATCTGAACGACACATATCTGATATTTTCAAATGTGACCCAGGCCACTTGGATATGTATGTACATTCGACCTACACGTCATCAACAAGTGACAGGTTACAGCTATAGTGCTATAACAAGCACCTGTTGCGAGCCAATGTAGCAAACAGCGACGTGTTTGCTCACTAAAATCGGCTGCCGAAGATGTGATTCCTCCCGCAAGAGTGATATGACAGCAACTTTAAAATCGCCAGGTGCTCAAAGCAGCGTCCATGTTTAGGCGACTTCTGTAAACACTGAGCACGCTCACTGTGTGTGACGTCAGTGTGTCCTACAATGATCTTGCAGGACACTCCTGGGGCATTTAAAGTTCAAACTGGAGATCACACACAAGTCACATTTAATTGGAAATGTGACCTTGCAAAAAAATAATCTGATTTCACAAAAAAAATCCAAATTGAGCTTTAAACCCTGTGTCACGATCAAAAAAGGGAAGGACCCAAAAGCAGACAGGGATGCGGGAGAGGTTACAATGATTTATTCACACAAAATCGTGAATATTGAAGGGGGTAGCAGGCAGGGAAGCAGCTGGTAGTGGAGGCAGGCACGGTTGGACAGGCTGGAGCAGAGGACGGAGCAGGAGCTGGGCCGGGCAGACTGGCAGGGAACTGGAGCAGAAAAACAGACAGGTTAGATAAAAACTCAAACTGGGCAGTAAATCCAAAAAAGACCGGAACAAGCGTTCACCACAGAGGTTAACTGACAATCTGGCATTTCTTATTCTTATTCTCTTCACTATTTTGTATTTATTTTGTACACTTGTATGTCGGCCACATCACTGCATTTCCTGAACCTCACATTACTCCAGAGGTACAGAGGTACTCTGAGAGGTTGGATAGTGCACAGCAGATTACAGCAGTTTTACCGATGCTGAACCAATGGCAGTGAGTCGGCATTGCCCAACTGCAAAACTTGACATTTTCTCCTGACTAAGCCAATTACCCTTTTTCCTTGTTTGTTCGACCTCATAAGCAGACAGCTATTTTTTTTTTTTTTTTCATTTTTGAATGAAGGCGTCTTTAAAGACGCACAGTAAAACGCACAGTCCTCTCTCACATCACATACTGCTTCCCCATCTGGACATTGGCTGGTGTCACATCCCTCAAACCTCTGCAATCGCTGTACAAGAGAACAATAAAAATCCTGGACAGGAAACCCAACAGGACTCATCACTGTCCAATTTTACAAAAACACAGATTACTCAGCTGGGAAAACATGGTCAAATATTCAAACTTATGTCTCATATACAAAATTATTCACAAACTGTCATCCCCTCCTCTTGAACAGTTTGTCCACATTCGAACAGCCGATCACAGTAGGACCAGAGGTGCATCCAGAGGGGACTGTATTATTCCTTTCAGGAAGAGTGTTTTTGGTCAAACTGCTTTTTTTGTTCGAGCTGCTTCTGAGTGGAACATCACCCCCATAATGATCAGAAACTCAACCACATACAACTTCTTTAAGACTCAGTTAAAGAAATGGCTCATTGACAATCAGACCTGTCAACATTAACTGCCCCCCTGCTGCCATCTTGCCCTGTGTTTGTATGTGTGTGTATGTGTTTGCTTGTGTGTGTTCATGTACCTGTCTGTTGTTGCCTGACTGCTGATCTGTTGTGTCTACATTGTACATTTTAGCTCTATTATATTTATTGTAATTGTAATTTTGTGTTGGACACTTTTAATCCTGCTCTTGTTCTTGTAGGCCGGCTTTTACCATCTGTCTGGGGACTGCAGGTGAAAAATAGCCTTTGGGCTAACCCTGGCATATTTACAGAAATGTTTATTAATATGTGCTGTCCCTGAAATAAATAAATAAATAAATAAATAAAATCCTACACTGTCTTCAACAGTAAATATCTGCAAGGACAATATCTCCAGGTAACAGCTTGTTCAAGATGCCACCCTGTTATTTATTTGTCACTGGCCCTCCCTTTCTAATCATTTCAAATATTAACAACATAAACTTGAGGAGCCATGCCAATAAGAAATGTGATCAGGTTTGTGCTTTTGCCAAAAAGAAAAAATGTGTATGCTTTTCAATGAATACTTGAAAACAGTCCAATATCACTGCAACTTTAAATCCAAAGGGCTTTCTGAATGACAAAGGCATGGCTGGTTGCAGTACATCTCACTCAGGAAGAACATGAACGAGGTTAATCCAAATTCAGGACACAATGTCTGTTGTTACATTAGATTGGTTGGCCAGATCTTGGAATTGGAGATTTAATTTAACACACATGATGATAAATAAAAAAAATGCTCAAATTTTGACAGAGCTGAAAGAGGAAGTTGTGATATCTGGTCCATAAAGTTTGAAAATTTGCATTAAGGAATCATACTGCGTTCAGAATGAAATAAATCCAGGTAACAGATTAATCCTTTAAATGACATGTTTAGGCACTACAAACAATGGAGCTATTCAATTTCCCATTTACAATCTCTTTAGTCTGCCTAATATGTAACTTAACAGGTTTGACTTTGGCATTAGTTTCAAACATCAGTGTCATTGCACAGGAGCATACTCCTCACCAGGGATGAGACACCAGGTGAATAATTATGATAACAACTGTTAATTACTCATTACACTGATTCATATGTGACGTGTGTCATTCCAGAACACAGCATATATATATGCATACAAAACTCAGATCAGAAGTCACAAGACACTGGACTAACAGAGCACAAGTTGAGGAATCCTTCATTATCACAGTGAGTACACAATGCTATTTGCTGGATTTGAGGAGGAGTATAGTTTCAAAATATTTTATGTGGTTTTGTCATGCAAATGAAATAATCAGAAAACAAAGAAAGAGTATTTACATTAGGGGTGTGATGATTCTGTTTCATGGAAGAGGTTCATGGCCCCATCTTCATTTTGCTCCTGAAGTTTTGTCCAGATCAGCAAATGTGACTTTGCCATCAGCAGCAGCCAAATACAGAGAGAAACTTGATCCACTTTAACAGTTTTGGCCTCAGCATTTACAATCAACTGCATTCAAATCTACATGCCAACAAAAACAGCATTTTTACTTTACATTATCAATAAACCAAATTTGCTGCACAACAAAATTGGCCATAGCATCACAAACAAATCAATGATTGGGCATGGTCTGGGCCTGGATGGACAATCCGACACATGGATGAAGAAGAGGAGATTGGAAGCCTCTGTGGAGTTTTTATTTCATATTGATATGTTTTAGAATTGCACAGACAATTGATTCATTAGATAAAGAGTGAGATGCTCGTGTTATTAATTAGGTCAGATGTTTGTTTGCTATAACTTAGACTACAGAAAAAGAATGAGCTGTGAGAGGGGAGAGAGAGGAGAGCTGACCCTGTGTGCAGAGCCTCATGAGCGGGGCAGAGAGAGCAGCCAGGGCTCTTGGCCACAGGATCATGAGGGAAAGGCTGGTGAATCCGGGAGTGTTGGTAACTTTGACTAATGTAGCCTATATGTGATAAATCAGGAGTTTATTTAGGCTACACTTTGGAATTTGTAAAGGTCCAATATTACACAAATTCGGAAATGTGAGCTTTGAGCCATGTTAGAATATTGTTACCTCCTCAAAAATAGACCTATAGTTGTGTTTTGTTTCATTCGCACATGTTTGAGTAGCCCTTGTTTATTAGTCTTTCTACTTCTCCAAAGCTCAAAATGCTCTGTACCACTTTGTGATGGCATGAAGCAGTAGTTTTCAAGTTCAAGCTCTTTTACCTTTTGTTCATTAAGGATCGGCAATTCCAGAGCTGAAATAACCCCACTGATTCTAGTGAATAATAATAATAATAATAATAATAATAATAATAATAATAATAATAATAATAATAATAATAATAATAATAATAACAATAATCATGATTTTTCTTTATAGTGCACTTTATATTTGAAAGCAAATCCTAAATGAATGAATGCCTTTATTTGTCAATTCCTTCACATGTACAAGACATAGAAAGCAAAAGAAATTGGACCTGTCACCTCGTCCGTACATTACAACATACAAAAAACAATATTACATGGGGAAGACAACATGGGCCGGTCAGGAAGAAAGGTAGCAGATAGAAATAAACAAAAAAACAGCATCACATCAGCACAGGGGTAGGAGAAAAAAAAGGGCCACCCAGATCATGCCCCAAACTACGGGACATCGTATGGAATGTGTACACAAAATAAAAAACACCTCCGAGCATCAGCAACATAGTCAAAACACAGTACAAACATTCCACAGGACTAGCAACAGGGTAGGGGAAGGTTGTGGAGGAAGTCCAACGTAGGTAAGCAGCCATCCGGATCCCGCAGCCCTGACGGCACTGGATGCAACAGACCCGCCCGCCCGGTCAGAGGTACGAAGCTACAGTAGGGCTACAGTAAAAGAATAACAAGAATAGTCCTTTTGTAAAAGCATCCCCCTGGTAGGCTTCCACAGAGGGAGAGCCGGAGCCTCGAAGGCCCTGTCCTCCCAGTCTTGAGCCGTGTCCTGGTCCTAGCTGACTTGTGTGGTGTGTGAGCAGGTCTGTGAGGAAGGTTGGGGCAGCACCATGGATACAGTGGTGGCTCTCCTTGTATTGTATTGATGCCAGTACAGGGTGTGGAGAATGGGGATGAAGTGCTTGTGTTTATGCACCCTGATCTGGACATTGGCGGCGCTGTTCTGAACGTACTGGAGATTTTGGTTGCTCCTGCCAGGGATCCCGATGAGGAGTGCATTAGAGTAGTCCAACCTGGAGGAGGCAGGGCAGGGACAAGCTTCTCAACAGCCGGAAGGGAAAAGAGGGGACTGAGCTTAGAGATATTACAGTGGTGAAGGAAGGAAACTTTTCAGATGTATGTGACGAACTTGTAGACGGACAGAGGGGAATGCTGTGGCCAAAGAGTAATATGCAGGTGACGGTGAAAGAGTGAAGTTGTGGAGAGATTCCTGTATGAATGGCTTTTGTTTTTGAGCCATTCAGCTGTGGGTGAGGCAGGTTCCAGAGGGGGGTGATTTTGAGGCAGAGTTGTGTATCTGTGTGTTTCTGTCTTGTTCCCTGCAGCAGCCCCTCTCCTTCCCTTGAGAAAAAACCTGCTCTCTTCTTGTATTTTTGCCACTAAACATGTTATAGGACTTAATCATCTCTAAATGGGTTATTTACAAAATCAAACTGAGAAGATATAGTTTAAAATAAAAGTTAATATTTTCGTCAATCCGGAGTCTATCAATGTGAAATAAAAATTGACTAAAAGACAAAACTCACCTCTGTCAGGATTAGCGGCAGTGAGCCTCTACAGAGCTGTTTACTTTGCCTATTTAACACCAGAATCTTTGAGAATTTTGAGAATTGTCCCAGGCCTAATTTTTTTAATTTATTTTCTGTTCAGATGGAGACATACATGCTGACACATTGTTAGGGCTGCAACCATGGACCTAAAATAAGAACATGACTGCAAATAATTATGTTTTTATTATCTTATTTTTATTAATCATTAGGTCAAACAAATTGTAAGTTGAAAATGGTAACTAAGGGCTTGTAGATACAGAATGTAAAAAAATAAAGTGTATTAAAGGAGTTTTTCTCTTTGATAATTACAATTATTCACTACTGTACATGATCACCAATGCTAAATGTCAATCTCGAGAAATTTAAATTAGCAAATAAAAGTATGTGTTACTTATTCAATCATTTTTATATACGTTATAATACATGTGATACTGATCCTGTCAAGAAGTGTATGAATGTATTTTTAACAATGCCATCCTATGCTTTGTTTTATCTTTTCAGTTTACCTTCAAGTTTGTAAGTGGACAAGACCACAAAGGAAAGACCGACTCAAGATTCACAATGATTCTCAGGTTGCTTCTCCTGGTGTTTCTACCAGTAGGTAAGTGTCACGATGAGAATTATTCTTCTGTTTGGAAAACTGTTGATTTGACTCTGACTCTGACCCTCTGATCATGGAACAGCAATGAACGTCCAAACTGTGGAAGCACTGCTGAAAAACAAATGTCTAGGATTAACAACCACCCCTCTGCCAACTACCACTACAACACCTCCTCCAACAACCACAACCACCCTTCCGCCAACTACAACGACACCTCCTCCAACAACCACAACCACCCCTCTGCCAACTACCACTACAACGACACCTCCTCCAACAACCACAACCACCCCTCTGCCAACTACGACACCTCCTCCAACAACCACAACCACCCTTCCGCCAACTACGACACCTACAGCTGCTCCAACTACCACAACTACAGCTCCTCCAACTACCGCAACTACAGCTCCTCCAACTACTGCAACAACAGCTCCTCCATCTACCGCAACGACAGCTCCTCCAACTACCACAACTACAGCTCCTCCAACTACCGCAACAACAGCTCCTCCAACTACTGCAACAACAGCTCCTCCATCTACCGCAACGACAGTTCCTCCAACTACCACAACTACAGCTCCTTCAACTACCACAACTACAGTAGCACCAACTACAACTACAACAGCGCCAACTACGACAACTACAGAAGCACCAACTACAACTACAACAGCGCCAACTGCCACAACTACAGAAGCACCAACTACAACTACAGCAGCACCAACTACAACTACAGCAGCACCAACTACAACTACAGCAGCACCAACTACAACTACAGCAGCACCAACTACCACAACTACAACAGCGCCCACTACAACAGTGCTAACTACAGCCACAGCAGCATCAACTACAGCAGCACCAACTACAAGTACAGCATCAACAACTACAACTACTGCAGCGCCAACTACAACTACAGCAGCACCAACTACAACTACAGCATTACCAACTACAACGATAGCAGCACCAACTACCACAACTACAGCAGCACCAACTACCACAACTACAGCAGCGCCCACTACAACAGTGCCAACTACAACTACAGCAGCACCAACTACCACAACTACAGCAGCGCCCACTACAACAGTGCCAACTACAACCACAGCAGCATCAACTACAGCAGCACCAACTACAACTACAGCAGCACCAACTACAACTACAGCAGCACCAACTACCACAGCTACAGAAGCACCAACTACAACTACAGCAGCACCAACTACCACAACTACAGCAGCACCCACTACAACAGCGCCAACTACAACCACAGCAACACCAACTGCAGCAGCACCAACTCCAACTACAGCAGCACCAACCACAACAACAGCAGCGCCAACTACAACTACAGCAGTACCAACTACAACTACAGCAGCACCAACTACCACAACTACAGCAGCGCCAACTACAACAGCGCCAACTACAACTACTGCAGCTACAACTACAGCAGCACCAACTACAACTACAGCAGCGCCAACTACAACAGCGCCAACTACCACAACTACAGCAGCACCAACTACAACTACAGTAGCGCCAACTACCACAACTACAGCAGCACCAACTACAGCTACACCAACTACAAAAGCACCAACTACAACTACTGCAGAACCAACTACAACTACAGCAGCACCAACTGCAACTACAACTACAGCAGCAACAACTACAGCTGCACCAACTACAACTACTGCAGCGCCAACTACAACAGTGCCAACTACAACCACAGCAGCATCAACTACAGCAGCACCAACTACAAGTACAGCAGCAACAACTACAATTACTGCAGCGCCAACTACAACTACAGCAGTACCAACTACAACGACAGCAGCACCAACTACCACAACTACAGCAGCACCAACTACAACTACATCAGTACCAAGTACCACAACTACAGCATCACCAACTACAACAACAGCAGCACCAACTACCACAACTACAGCAGCACCAACTACAACTACAGCAGTACCAACTACAACGACAGCAGCACCAACTACCACAACTACAGCAGCACCAACTACAACTACAGCAGTACCAAGTACCACAACTACAGCATCACCAACTACAACAACAGCAGCAGCAACTACCACAACTACAGCAGCACCAACTACAACTACAGCAGCACCAACTACCACAACTACAGCAGCACCAACTACAACTACAGCAGCACCAACTACCACAACTACAGCAGCGCCCACTACAACAGCGCCAACTACAACCACAGCAGCACCAACTACAGCAGCACCAACTCCAACTACAGCAGCACCAACCACAACGACAGCAGTACCAACTACAACTACAGCAGCACCAACTACCACAAATACAGCAGCACCAACTACAACAGCGCCAACTACAACTACTGCAGCTACAACTACAGCAGCACCAACTACAACTACAGCAGCAACAACTACAGCTGCACCAACTACAACTACTGCAGCGCCAACTACCACAACTACAGCAGTAACAACTACAACAGCGCCAATTACAACTACATCAGCACCAACTACAACTACAGCAGCACCAACTACCACAACTACAGCAGTGCCAACTACAACAGCGCCAACTACAACTACAGCAGCACCAACTATAGCAGCACTAACTACAACTACAGTAGTGCCAACTACTACTACAGCAGCACCAACTACAACGACTTCAGCGCCAACTACAGCTACCGCAGCACCAACTACAACTACTGCAGCGCCAACTACAAGTACAGCAGCACCAACTACAACTACTGCAGTGCCAACTACAACTACAGCAGCACCAACTACCACAACTACAGCAGCACCAACTACAACTACTGCAACGCCAACTACTACTACAGCAGCACCAACTACAACTACAGCAGCACCAACTACCACAACTACAGCAGCACCAACTACAACTACTGCAACGCCAACTACTACTACAGCAGCACCAACTACAACTACTGCAGCGCCAACTACAACTACAGCAGCACCAACTACAACTACTGCAGCGCCAACTACAACTACAGCAGCACCAACTACAACTACAGCAGCACCAACTACCACAACTACAGCAGCACTAACTACAACAGTGCCAACTACAACAGTGCCAACTACTACTACAGCAGCACCAACTACAACTACTGCAGCGCCAACTACTACTACAGCAGCACCAACTACAACTACTGCAGCACCAACTACAACTACAGCAGCACCAACTACAACTACTGCAGCGCCAACTACAACTACAGCAGCACCAACTACAACTACAGCAGCACCAACTACCACAACTACAGCAGCACCAACTACAACTACTGCAACGCCAACTACAACTACAGCAGCACCAACTACAACTACTGCAGCGCCAACTACAACTACAGGAGCACCAACTACAACTACTGCAGCACCAACTACAACTACTGCAACGCCAACTACAACTACAGCAGCACCAACTACAACTACTGCAACGCCAACTACAACTACAGCATCACCAACTACCACAGCTACAGCAGCACCAACTACAACTACTGCAGCGCCAACTACAACTACAGCAGCACCAAGTACCACAACCACAGCAGCACCAACTACAACAGCCCCAACTACCACAACTACAGTAGCACCAACTACATCTACAGCAGCGCCAACGACAACTACAGCAGCACCAACTACTACAACTACAGCAGCGCCAACTACAACTACATCAGCACCAACTACCACAACGACAGCAGCGCCAACTACCACAACTACAGCGGCAAAAACTACAACGACAGCAGAGCCAACTACCACAACTACAGCAGCACCAACTACAACTACAGCAGCACCAACTACAACTACCACAGCGCCAACTACAACTACAGCAGAGTCAACTACCACAACTCCAGCAGCACCAACTACCACAACTACAGCTGCATCAACTACCACAACTACAGCTGCACCAACTACCACAACTACAGCAGCGCCAAGTACCACAACTACAGCTGCGCCAACTACCACAACCACAGCAGCCCCAACCACAACTACAGCAGTGTCAACTACCATAACTACAGCAGCACCAACCACAACTACAGCAGCACCAACTACAACTACAGCAGCGCCAACTACAACTACAACATCGTCAACTACCACAACTACAGCAGTGCCAACTACATCTACAACAGCACCAACTACAACTACTGCAGCACTAGCTACCACAACTACAGCAGCCCCAACCACAACTACAGCAGTGTCAACTACCACAACTACAGCTGTTCCAACTACCACAACCACCCCTCTGCCAACTACGACGACAACAACACTTCCTCCAACTACAACAACCACTCCTCTGCCAACTACCACTACGACACTTCCTCCAACTACCACAACCACCCATCAGCCAACTACGACAACTACAGCTGCTCCAACTATCACAACCACCCCTGTGCCAACTACAACGACAACTACAGCTCCTCCAACTACCACAACTACAGTAGCAACAACCATGACTATAGCTCCTCCAACTACCACAACTACAGTAGCACCAACCACGACGACTACAGCTCCTCCAACTACCACAACCACAATAGCAACAACCACAATTACAGCTTCTCCAACTACCACAACTACAGCTCCTCCAACTACTACAACTACAGCAGTGCCAACCACGACGACTACAGCTCCTCCAACTACCACAACTACAGCTTCGCCAACTACTAAAACTACAGCTCCTCCAACTGCCACAACTCACACGACGACAGCAGCAGTCGCAGTACCGAGCCTAAGTGCAGCAGTAACAGCAGCTACAGCTATTGGTGTGGCATCAACAGCAGCAACAGCAGCAGCAACAGCAGCAGCTGCAGCAGCTGCAGCAGCTGCATCCACAACCAACAAGACCATGGCTCAGCATGCCTATGAAGCATCTGTGGAAGCTCTCAAATCTGCTGAAGAGGCAGCAAGACAGGCTGCGGCATTACTAAATGGAACAGGAACAGTAAATGATACAATACAAGCAGCTCAAATGGCATCACAGAAAGCACTTGAGGCATCCCTTGCAGCAGTACAAGCATCACAGACTGCCCCAGCATCACTGACCCTATATTCAGAAAAAATTGTGGAAGCATCTGTCAATGCAACAATGGCAGCCCTTAAGGCAGCTGAAGCAGCTAAGAATGTGTTTTCTTTAACTCCTGAAAACCTACAAGCGGCAACTACAGCCATGAATGAGTCATCAATCGCATCACAACAAGCAGTCAAGGCTATGTTAGCAGCTCTAGAACAAAATATTACTGAGCCAATTGACCCTGTGTTAAAAACATTTATACTTGATGCAGCAAAGAATGCCGAAAACACTGCTGGTGCAACCCAAAGAGCTGTTGAAAAGGCAGTAGACTCTTTAACAGCAAACACTACAGGAGACGCACAACAATTATCAAATGAGGCTAGTACATTGTTACAAAATATAATTACTTCAGCAAACAGTGCAGCTGAGAATGCATATAAAGCTATAACATATGTTCCTACCACACCATCACCTCCGACAACAACCTCTGCACCACCAACAAAATCACCTGCAGAGATGAAGGCAACCGCAGCAGCGGCAGCAGCAGCAGCATATATAGCATCAAATGCTGCTGCAGCAGCAGCAGCCACAGCAGCAACAGTCGCATCTACCTCCACTGGGCCACTGGCTATAAAAGCAAGGGTCGCTGCAGAAGAAGCACACAGGGCTGCTGAAGAAGCAGCCAGAATGGCTGAAGCAGTCCTCAATGGAACTGTTCCACCTGATGAAGCCATACAAGCAGCTCAAACTGCAGCACAAAAAGCACAAGAGGCAGCTTTGGCAGCAAAGGAAGCAGCAGAAGCTCTCCCAGATTCAATGGCATCATTTCGTGAGAAAATTCTTCAAGCATCTCCCAATGCAACAGAAGCAGCTCTCAAAGCAGCTCAGGCAGCAAACAATGTATCTACAATAACTCCTGAAAGTCTGGATGCAGCAACCTCAGCCATGACTGATTCAGCAATCGCAACAGAAAAAGCCCTCACAGCATTACTATCTGCAATACAACAAAATTACACTGTACCCATTGACCCCAAATTAGAGGGACTTGTGTCATCAGTAGCTGAGAGTGCCGCACAAACCGCAAACAAATCTATAACAGCAGTAGAAAAGGCAGCTGCCTCCTTAACAGCAAACACAACAGAAGAAGCAAACCGTCTGTCAAATGAAGCTATTGATTCAGTTAAAGATGCCAATAATTCAACAAACCAAACCATTGACTCTGCTGCAAATATAGTATCAACAAAATCCCCTGCAGAGACAAAGGCAACCACAGCTGCGGCAGCAGCAGCAGCATCTATAGCATCAAATGCTGCCGCAGCAGCAGCAGCGACAGCAGCCACAGTCGCATCTGCCTCCACTGGACCGCTTGCTGACAGAGCAAGGGTCGCTGCAGGAGAAGCAATAAAGGCTGCTGAAGAGGCAGCGAGAATGGCCAAAGCAGTACTCAATGGAACTGTTTCACCTGATGAAGCCATACAAGCAGCTCAAATTGCAGCACAAAAAGCGCAGGAGGCAGCTTTGGCAGCAAAGGAAGCTGCAGACGCTCTCCCAGATTCAATGGCACCATTTACGGAAAGAATTCTTCAAGCGTCTGCTAATGCAACAGAAGCAGCTCTCAAAGCAGCTCAGGCAGCAAACAATGTATCTACAATAACTCCTGAAAGTCTGGATGCAGCAACCTCAGCCATGACTGATTCAGCAATCGCAACAGAAAAAGCCCTCACAGCGTTACTATCTGCAGTACAACAAAATGTCACTGTACCCATTGACCCCAAATTAGAGGGACTTGTGTCATCAGTAGCTGAGAATGCCGCACAAACCGCACACAAATCTATAACAGCAGTAGAAAAGGCAGCTGCCTCCTTAACAGCAAACACTACAGAAGAAGCAAACCGTCTGTCAAATGAAGCTATTGATTCAGTTAAAGATGCCAATAATTCAACAAACCAAACCATTGACTCTGCTGCAAATATAGTATCAACAAAATCCCCTGCAGAGACAAAGGCAACCACAGCTGCGGCAGCAGCAGCAGCATCTATAGCATCAAATGCTGCTGCAGCAGCAGCAGCGACAGCAGCCACAGTCGCATCTGCCTCCTCTGGACCGCTTGCTGACAGAGCAAGGGTCGCTGCAGGAGAAGCACTAAAGGCTGCTGAAGAGGCAGCGAGAATGGCCAAAGCAGTACTCAATGGAACTGTTTCACCTGATGAAGCCATACAAGCAGCTCAAATTGCAGCACAAAAAGCGCAGGAGGCAGCTTTGGCAGCAAAGGAAGCTGCAGACGCTCTCCCAGATTCAATGGCACCATTTACGGAAAGAATTCTTCAAGCGTCTGCTAATGCAACAGAAGCAGCTCTCAAAGCAGCCCAGGCAGCAAACAATGTATCTACAATAACTCCTGAAAGTCTGGATGCAGCAGCCTCAGCCATGACTGATTCAGCAATCGCAGCAGAAAAAGCCCTCACAGCGTTACGATCTGCAGTACAACAAAATGGCACTGTACCCCTTGACCCCAAATTAGAAGGATATCTGTCATCACTAGCTGAGAGTGCCGCACACACTGCAAACAAATCCATAACAGCAGTAGAAAAGGCAGCTGCCTCCTTAGCAGCAAACACAACAAAAGAGGCAAACCGTCTGTCAAATGAAGCTATTGGTTCAGTCAAAGTTGCCAATAATTCAACAAACCAAACCATTGAGTCTGCTGCAAATATTATATCAACAAAATCCCCGGCACAGATACGGGCTGCCATAGCTGCAGCATCAGCAGCAGCATCTATAGCAACAAGTGCTGCAGCAACAGCAGGAGCCACAGCAGCCACAGTTGCATCGGCCTCCACTGGACAGCTTGCTGACAGAGCAAGGGTCGCCGCAGAAGAAGCAATCAAGGCTGCGGAAGAGGCCGCCAGAATAGCCGAAGCAGTCCTCAATGGAACCGTTTCACCCGATGAAGCCATACGAGCAGCTCAAACTGCAGCACAGAAAGCACAGGAGGCGTCTCTGGCAGCAAATGAAGCAGCAGTGGCTCTCCCAGATTCTATGGCACCGTTCACTGAGAAAATTCTTCAAGCATCTGCCAATGCAACAGAAGCAGCTCTCAAAGCAGCTCAGGCAGCAAACAATGTATCTACAATAACTCCTGAAAGTCTGGAGACAGCAGCCTCAGCCATGGATGAATCAGCAATAGCGTCAGAAAAAGCCCTCAGAGCCTTGTTGGCTGCGCTGCAACAAACAACCACTCAACCAATTGATGCAAAAACAGTAAAAGATGTTTTTATTGCATTTGAAATAGCATCAGATCTGGTTGCAAAAACAACACCAGAAGCGAAGACTGCAGTTGATAAAGCAGCTGCTTCTATCAAAGCAGCAACTCCAGATGAAGCAGAGCAACTGGGGAATGAAGCAATTGCCTCAGCAAGAGAATCCTTAAAATCAGCTTACAGAGGTGTCACTTTGGCCAAGACAACATCAGGCCTCACTCCGTCTATGGAAGACTCAACAATAAGAACCACGACATCAGCAGCAGCCTCAGCTGCCTCTGCTGCAGCATCAACAGCAGCCGCCGCTGCAGCCTCTATTTCCTCTGCTGCAGGAGCAACAGCATCTCCCAAAGCAGAGATAGCCATGAAAGCAGCAAGGGAAGCAGCTAAGGTAGCGGCCTCAGTGGCAAACGGAGAGAGCCCACCATCAGCAGCAGCACAAGCAGCAATGGAAGCTGCCAACAAAGCTTTAGCGGCAGTTGAGGCTGCAAAACTAGAAGCCTCTGAAGTACCTGCACCTTTGAAGAAGGTGGCTGATGAACTTTTAACCATTGCCTCACAATTAGCACAGGCAGCTGTGGAGGCAGCACAAGCAGCACAGCTAGCCACCACAGGGACAGATGAAGCAATTAGTGGAGCAGCTAACGCAGAGAAAGAGGTCGCTCGCAGGTCTGCAGAGGCAGCAGATTCTTTGGGTAAAATGTTAAGTTCTCTGCCAGCTACAGCAGGAGCAACACAGCTTTCCATCTCAGCAACACAAACAGTGGCACAAATGGGAGAAGCAACTGCACTAGCAGCTAGAGCTGCAACAGGTGTCACACAAACTGAAACAGTTGGCATCATGTTAGAGTCAGCAAAAGCAGCAGCTAGGGCTGCAGAGGCCAATGCAATTGCAGCAGAAATTGCACTTCCCCGGTGGAGCATTACTGACCTTCCACCAACGCCCACAACTCCAGCACCTGTAACAAGAAAGGATCGATCAGCAGTATCAACATCTACCGCAGCAGCAGCTGCAGCCACTGCATTAACAGCAGCCACAGCTTCAGCAGCGGGTGCACCACGTCAAGATGTATTAGCGGCCGTGACCGCTGCTCAGGCTGCTGCTGATGCGGCCTCAGCTGTTGCAAATGGAACTCAGCCTTTGATGGTGGCTGCAATAGCTGCCAGAAATGCAGCCGATGCTGCAGACAGGGTTGTGAATGCTGCAAGAGCATCTGTCAGTACATCTGAAGGAGCAAAGCTAATTGAGGCAGCGAACCAAGCAGCATTATCAACCAGGAGGGCGGCAGAAGCAGCAACAAAGGCAAGCGTAGATTCTGCATCACTAGAAGAGGTGATTGAAACTGCAAATGCAGCCAAGACAGTGGGAGAAGCGGCAGTTGTTACACTGAAGGTACTGGCAGGAGCCACTCAAAGTCAGGATGCTGAAATACAAAGAATAAAACAAGTCGCACAAATTGTGGCAGATATGACAGAAGCAACAGCCATTGCATCAGAAACTGCAGCTAATGCTATTGTAGCAAACTCAACTGAGCTAATTTCACCAACCGCTAAATCTGCTGCCAGAGCAGCTCAGGCTACAGCGAGGGCTTCTTATGAAGCATTACCAAGAACATCAGATAATGACAATACGGGTACCAGTACATCTCCATCTACACCAACAACTGATGACCCTAATGGAGGCACAAAAATAGCCTTGGCGAAAGCTCAAGAAGGTGCGGTGGTTGCATCCACGGCAGCAGCAGCAGCAGCAGCAGCTACAACCTCAGCAGCAGCAGCATCTGTAGGACCAAGTGCTCGACCTGCAGCAGAAGCAGCTGCAGCAGCAGCCAAGGCTGCAGCCAGAGCCGCTGAACTTGTATCTCTTGGATTAGCACCTTTAAACATGGCAGTGGATGCAGCAAGTGTTGCATCTAATGCAGCCCAAGAAGCTGCAAGTGCTGCCTTAAGAGCGGCCAACACATTACCTCCTTCCCAATCACAGCAAGTAGCAGAAAAAGCAGCCATAGCTTATACCAGTGCCCAAGCGGCTAACACAGCTGCTGCAGCTGCAGCAAGAGCAGCAGCAAATTCCCCAACAAGGGACACACTGTCAAATTCTGCTGATGCAGCGCGATCTGTGTCTAAGGCATCAGCTCAAGGAGCCGCACAACTCCAGGACATTATATCAAACACACCAGCCTCAAATTCAGGAGATCAAGCCATTCTTCAAGAGATCAAGGCTGTGGCTCAGATGGCCCAAGCCACAGGAATAGCAGCGGAAACTGTGTCAGAGACGGCACTGACAGGCTTAACTACTGGAAACATAGCAAATGTAGCAGATACACTATCTTCAACAGCATATTCAGCAGCCCTGGCTGCTTCAGCGACCACTTCAGCAGCTGAGGCAGCTCTGCTGTCAATAGCATCTGTAAATGAGGATGGAACAGCCAATGGAGACTCAGCAACAACCACAGCTACAACCACAGCTACAACCGTGACGGGCAGTGGAGGCAGCCAGGCAACAGCAGCGGCACCAATCAACAAAATGACTCTCTTTTCTGTGACAATAGCTCTTGCTGCAGTTGTCCTTCTATAAGCCAACTTATTTAATAATATGTATGTGCATGTTTGTCACATTATTTATTATTCTTTATTTATTGTGTGAATGAGAACTAAAATCCTTGATGGATGTTTTCAGATGTGTTTCCTAGTAGAAAAAAACAGTATAATACTGGTTTTATTTTGCAGTTGTGATGTGTTAATTTATAAACCACTATTAAATCTGATAATTATAGCAATATTAAATAAAAATAATCATGAAAAAATCAACTGCTTAAATATTGTAATTTTGAGCATTTATTTTATTACAACTATCCTTGGAGTTTCATAGAAGATTAAATGTTATTGACAATATAATTTAAAATAAATAAATATTACTATTCCTACTACTACTACTACTACCACTGCTAATACTGTTTCAATGTCTTATTTATTTATTTATTTTTAACTTTGATGCAAATCATTCATCTCATCATCTCAAACTAAACAAATCTGTATTTGCACAGGGGCGCAAATTATTTGTCATCAGTTCTCAGAACACTTTCATTCACAAAAACACATGATTAGTGAATTCACCTTGTTTTTTCAACACTAGAGGTCTGTTCTAACATGCTAAAGGGCTATGTTACTGTCAATATAGAAACCCACATATAAGGGCAAATCAAAATTTGCGAGTACCAAAAGTCCAACAGGAAAGAATTTCACACACGTGTCAAACAGGGAGAAGGGTACAGACAATGAGTTCATGTATAGACTACATACAGTTCTTGTTTGATTTTAAAAACACATTACATATTACAGTAAAGTAGTATTGATGTATTTGCTATTCCAACATCTGCAAAATCTACTTTGCACTTGGTATGGTATTTTTGCATTTTACATAATACAATACAGACAGGCTTTAGACAAGAAACCATAGCCTTTCCAGTCCAAAATTCATCTCCGTAATGTGTGAACACCAGAGTCAGACTGCACTAAACCAGTGATTCTCTATGGTCGCTGAAGGTCACATCAATGAAAGAGCCCAGAAAAACACATGACGAAAGTTTGAAGATTTGATGGTTAAACTTGCTTTTGAGAAATGATCGATCAGTTTTGACTGAAAAACTGCACTTTGCTGAGATTAAATTTTATTTAAAAAAAAACTTTAATTCTGTTTAAGATTTGATATGAGGCAAATCTAAATTTTCAATAGATAAAAATTTCCAAAGCAACTGAAAAAAATGCAATAATAAAAGGCTTCTCCTGAAATTCTGAGCTGAAACTTGCTCTATCCCAAGTTTAAGACTCAACTTTTAATAAGCCTGTGTCTATCTAACCAAAGCTTATTCAGGCGCTCTGGAGGACACTGAGAAGGCCATATCATTGGAGCAATGACATCAGTGAAAATAGGTTCCAAAGCTTTTTTATGAACTGACAATGGACACAGGTTTCATTCACCATCATGCAAAGGGTGACCACCAACATGACTGAAAATTAGTGCCCTTAGGCCCAAAAGTGAGGAAATCTTCACTTTCTTTTGATCTTTTGTTCTGCCTAGTTCTGTTCTACATCCATACCCAGAAGGTATATGAGGCAGCCTCTTTACGATATTTGTCCAAGTGGACAAGACCCCTCACACCTTATGGTTCTGGTTTGTTTTAGTTAACCTACTTAGATATTGTTATCTCATATCAGTTGTGAGCATCCTGGTCTCCTTGGCCCCAAAACATATGTTTGGTGTGATGTTTAGTTTAATCAAGTTCAGTTGTTAATCTGCCATTTGTATGAGATCCAGATACTGGTGTTGACTTGTTTATGCTGAAGATGACCGAGATGGGTATCTATCATATTTCAATATGGGTTAAGTCGTCTCCTGTGGATCTCCTGTTCATGTATCAATCTTATATTATCTATGTGTTTCATGATTGTTTCTGACTTTGTGGGGCATAAAACCCTTTATGTGTTACAATGCTACACAGTCAGGGACAGATGACTCTGTGAGGGAGAGAGTAGTAGTTCCTTGTGATTGCACAATTGCTTTAAATAAATCCAGACTCCTTGATTCAAGACAGTTCTCTGCAGTTTTTATTTCCACAGCTTCAGAAAATCCACAACAAGAGTGTTAGAATAAAATGCTTATAATGATGAAGTTATTAAAAATGTACATCAAGCTAAAAGTAGTCTCAATGATATAAACCAGGCTCCTTTGGCATGAAAGAGCCTTTGTTAAAGAGGTTGTGAGGTACGCAGCACTATCTGCTAAAAAAACAGATGCGTGACCTCTTTTGAACTCTACTTCAGGGGACAGAAAGGTTCCCAGACCATATTTCTGTGCTTATCTGATGAAATGTAAACCTAGCCATGATATACTTTGACCATGTTGTCTATTGTAAACCTAACACTGACATGATGTATTGTAACGACACAATAAAAACCGTGCCAAGGGAGGCGGAGCTTTGGGGAGAGAAGCGTGGACGAGCCTAGAGAAGCGCACGTCTGGTCTCCCCCGTGCACGTAAAAGAGAACTGGCTCAGGTGATTTAATCCTCAATAGTGATAGGAGACTGGCATTTATATAAAACTGTTGGATATTTAGCTGCTTGTGATCTATCTTATAACAAAGGGCAGCCACAGAACAAAACAAAATGGCTAAAAACATCCCAATGCAACCGCTTATCACTAACACTGTCCAGAAACTTTTCTTTTGGCAAAGTCTTTCTCTTGAAAATTACCATGAGTGGTAGTTTCTGGCAACCGAGAACGACAGTAAATGATGACTTCCCTGTGGTGCATATAGATACGGTACTGGCCCCTGTTTTCTCAACAGTATGATTCACAGGGATATCAAAGGTGAGTTGCACCTTGTACATGTTGGTGATGTGTTCTGGCCGGATCTCAGTTTCAATGATCTTACAGTAGTCGCGGAAAAGAGCCAGCTTTTCTTGGTAATCCTTGGGCAGATGCTGCAAGATGGTAGTTCTTGTGTGGCTGGAGAGATTGCACCTTTTCATAAAATGGAAGCACCCAGATGGATCTCCTCGAAAGTCGTTGATCTCCATGTCCCGTGGTACCGCTGTTGCTTTAAGTCAAATAGAGACTGTAGACATGCTTCTAACCTGCTGTTTTCTGTTCAATAACCCACTGTTCAATTTTGTCCTCTAACTGTGGCCATCACGCTTTGTCCCTCGGAAACTCAGTTTGGTCTTCTTTACTTGGCGTAGAGCATCTTCTTGCTTCCTCCACTTATGGACCATTGATACATTAATGTTAAATTGTCATGCAGCTGCTCTGTTCCCATGTTCTACTGCGTGACTGATAGCCCTGAGTTTGAAATCCGCTTTGTAAGCATGTCTCTTAACAAGTGCCATTTTGGGGTCCTGATACACACATTACTCCTTGTGGAATAATGTATTGTATTACACAATAACAACACAGGATCCCTTGCAGTAAATCCATTCCTAGAGAGTCTTCTCTTCCCCGTCTCACCACTGTTCCCATTTGCACCTCCACAGACACTACCTCCAGAACCCACCCCTGAACCCACAAAATCTGGGCTTTTAAACATCAGATCCAATAACAACCAAACCTTCATCTGCCAGGACTTCATCACCCATAACACCCATAACCCCACAAGTCCATCTTTGACCCCATTTTTTAAAGTAGACGGCAATGTAGAGTGCACGTCACCGCAACGCACCCACCCACTTGTACTTCTTTTGTCTAGCAGAGATGAAAGTTTACTGAAGGCAGATGGACCTTTTAACATTTGATTTAACATGTTGGAAATGGAAGACATAAACATCCAATCGTACAAGCCAAAGTGTGACCCACAGCAAGAAGATAACGAAGGTGATGAAACTCCAGAACCAAGGCTCCAAATGAACACATCGCAATGGTTTGTTTATGATTATTACATTACTTGTTTATTTCATTAATTGTAACCTCCAGTGGCAGCTGGTGGTATAATTTTATATAGTATTATAATGAATGACAGAAACAGTCATTTTGGTCACTATTGGCTGAACTATATCAGAGCACAACCTGATCCACCAGTCACACCAGCCCTAACGACACAACGTAACACACCGCTCACACTCAGCCCCAACAACACAACGTAACACACCACTCGCACTCAGCCCCAATGACACAACGTTACACACCACTCACACCAGACCCAACAACACAACGTAACACACTGCTCACACCAGCCCCAATGACACAACGTTACACACCGCTCACACCAGTCCCAACGACACAACCTGATCCACCGCTCATAACCAACCCCAGCAACATCAGCAAAACTGCAATAAGAGGATACGGTCACAACATGAGCACACAGCATCAGTGCAGCACACGGCAGAACACCGGAGCAGCTCTGTTGCACCCACGAGCTCATTTATGCACTATTTACCTGTGAGGCTCCATCCTCAGATTTGCCCCAAACTAAGGAAAACAAGCATCTTTATCTTTACAATATTTGTTACATTTAAATTTCTGTTATTTAGTTCAAAAGAAACTATGTGATGTACAGTTGTTATTTATTACATTTATTACACTTTGCAGACAAAAGATAGGGGTTTATAATGTCTTGATTGTGATCTTAGTTACAGTTAGTAGTTATGGTAACAGAATGAGTCAGCATACTAATGGTCACCAAAAGAGTTTTTTACTCGATGTTGCCTCAGTTTTGATGGGTTTAGGTCTTCCTTCTCCCTTCTTGAATTTAGTGTACAATTGGAACATAAGTTATCCAGATGAGGTGATTGCTTGCAGATTTCCAGGGCCTTCAGGTAAAACCTTTCTAAAATATACACACAAACAGTTACATCCTCTAAATTAATGTGTGGGATTGTAAAATTGAATAACTAATTACCTGCCTAACAATTCCAAGAAAAGATCTTTTGGGAGTGAATCTCAGAACGACATAATCAGCTGATCCTTGATCCAATCAAAAACAGCTGATTTTTTTCCCCTCGAAGTGTGGGATGTAAACAGAGGGAATGCCGTGTCATTGTGTGTGTGGAATGGATGTCTTGCACATGATTAATAATGAATGTCCACTTCCCTAATTTTTCTGGGATGTAGAAGAATAGGCAGCAGTATAAGAATACAAATGAATCAGATCCACTGACATTTAAATTATCTGGTTGGGGTATAATTTATGGTTAGGGTGTTTTCATGGAGAGTTGTGTCTCCACTGAGCACATCTTCACTGTTTCTGTCTGTGTACAAGTGTTTGTGAAAGAACGTTCTTGCCTTGTAGAGGGCCTCTGGAAAAAATGGCAACAGTACATGAATTTTGTGCATAACACCTCAGAATAAGCTCCACACAGAGCATAGCAGCTTTATTGCATGGCAACAAGCAACTCTAGTCTATGTACCTCGTATGATAAAAAGTTAGTTATAGTAAAAAATCACAATAGTGCTCAAACTGAAAGTCAAAAGCTCTATGTTACTGGTCACATGTGCCAAACACAAAAATACATTACCAAAACTCAGTGTAACAAAAAGTAAACAAAAGAGCCAAGGAACAACCTGGTAAGCTGCTGGGTCACTGCTGGTAAATACATTTCACTAGCTAGGACCACGCCAACAACACGTGCAAAGAGAAAAGAGTTTATTATGGCGACAAGGTGGGGTGCTGGGTTGAGACTCAGGGTGGGGGTTCAGTCTCAATCTTCACAGGGCCCAGCAGGAACAGGACCCTCCTCGTAGGCGTCTTATGCCTGGAAGTGAAAAGATCAGTGCTGGGAGGGTGGCGTTGAGTTATCTGGTAGAAACTCGGTTGTCGGGATAGGCTCCTGGGAAAGGTGTGGTAGAAGTGAGCTGTGATTTGCTGGAGAGGAGGAGAGAACGGTCGAGGCGTGGTCCTGCTCCTGAACCTAAGTTATTCATATTAACTACATATATTACACTAGAGTGTCAGAATACATTTTATAGAAAGTTAGGTTTAGTATTGAGCATGGAAAAAAGTTTTTAAAAATGCCAACAAGCAGTTAAAGAAGCAATGACTGTATTTTGTTCAAACACCATTAATAAGAACAAGTCAAATCCAAGGATTTTATTTCAGGTTTTAGACTCAATCTCCAATCCTAAACCCAGTCTTTTTAATGATGCATCCACTGAACTGTGTGAACTGTTTTTAAACCACATGAACAGTTTTTTTGTAATGTGGTTGGGTCCGGTATTTTATCTATTGGCAATGAGTCTCTGTCTGAAGGCCTTGTCACATCCCATTTTAAACTTGTTGCTGTCCAGCAACTTTTGAAGAAATGTAACTTGGGCACCTCTGATTTTAACAATTTTAAACCAATTTCAAAACTTCAATTTTTATCAAAAATTTTCGAGAAAGTTGTTTCTAACCAGATTTTTGATTTTATAAATACATCTTTGAGAAATTTCAGTCAGATTTGAAAGCATCACACAGCAGTGAAACAGCCCTCATCAAATGATATCAATGATAGCCGCAGACAGAGGAGAGTGCTCGATTTTAATTTCTTTGAGATTTAGACAAAACCTTTGCAGTCACCATAGGCAATTTTACCTCCTTCTCTGCCCCCATTACCTATGGTGTGCTGAAAGGTTCTATTTTAGGGCCCATTTTATTTTTTATTTTCATGCTCCCCTTAGGACATGTTGTAGCCCACCATAACGTGTCCTGCTCCTGCTATGCAAATGACACACAGATCGACCTCCCGCTCAGACCAAACAACCCTTTAAACTGCTTCAATGCTGTGAACAGTTGGACGGGACAGAACTTTCTACAACTCAACAGCACCAAATCTGAAATCATTTAAATTAGTGCTGTCAATCAATTATCAATCAATCAATCATCTTTATTGTCACATGTGCATATACATACTAAACATACAGCACAGATGAAATTACTGTCCTCTCCCACCTCTCCCAAGACATACTAGACTACACAAGACCACAAATAGACAAAACAAAAAATGTGCAAATGAAAAGTGAGGTAGTGCTAAAATATATAAAGTAAGTAAATATGAATACAATTAAATTATTTAATTGCGATTAATGTCATAGCTAACTTGATTAATCACACATTTTTTGTCCCCTTGAATCATCATTTTAATACTCTTTATCCACATAGAAACGTGGATAGGCTTTGTGCAGAAGTATTATTATTTTATTTTTGTATTGCAGACCAGAACAATCGTCAGTGAGACACTTTGTGCTTTGTATCAGTGTGAGTGAAGTGTCTCTTGAAATAATGTGCTGTGACCCTGAGGTAGTTCTCATTACTGAGGGACGTCCAGTGATCTCCAGTTAGACTGTGTTTGTCGCCCCAACTCCCGTTGTACCTGGGGTGCACTCGCCTTGGGACTTTTGGGCCGTGCCGTGTTGTGCTCGAACTGTCGGGCTGCAGGCAGGGCGTGTCGCACGGCACTGTTTGCTGGTCGCACTGTGGAGCTAGTGGTTTTCGCGGAGAGGGTGGGTCCATCGGCATGAGGTTCTGCTGTGTTACGCGCTCCTCCGTGGGTTTGTGGATGTGGTGGTGGCACAGGGGAGAGGGCGCGGCCAGGGCCAGGTTTGGCTGCAGCACTTTTGTCACTGTCCATGGCCCTTGTTGCGGATTCGCTGGATTTTTTGAAGCGGACTTTGTTTTGTGTTTTCCTCATGCAGGTGCATCACTGCGCACAGGTTTGCTGTGCTTTGGCCCACCTCCTCCAACTGGGACTTTCATACAAATTGTTTTCCTTCCTGTTCACAGCCAGATCGCATAGTTATTGCATTAACTTGCAATAAAAAAATTAACAGCATTAAAATTGTTTTGAGTTAACGGGGTAATAGCACAATATTTTTGACAGTACTAATTTAAATCAATTCCCCCCAGTTCACCTCCCATATCCCTCTCGCTCCAAACGCCACCTCTGCTGCCAGAAACCTCTCTGTCATTTTTGACTCTCTCCTCAACTTCCACTTTCACATCAAAAACCTCACCCAATCCTGTTTTCTCCACCTCTTTACAATTAGTAAAATCAAACCTCTCTTGCTCTGATCATGAAAAAGTCATCCAGATGCTCATCTTCTCCCATCTAGATTATTGCAACTTCCTCCTCTCCGACCTCAACTCCAAATCCATCTCCTGCCTCCAGCTGGTTCAGAAGTAGCAGCTCATCTCATGAGGGTTGAACAGACATCATCACATTCCCCCTGTGTGAGCTTCCTTTCTCCGGCTGCCTGTGCGTTTTAGAATTACTTTTAAGATTTTACTGATCACTTTTAAAGCTTGTTTAGGTCTGGAGCCTTAGATCCTTCCAAAATCCAGGCTCTGGACGAAGGCAATGGAGCTTTTTCAGTCCTTTGGAATGACCTCCCTGAGGAGATAAGGCTGCACCATCAGTATCATCTTTTAAATCACTTCTTAAAATGAATTTTTATTGGTTGGCCTTCTTTCAACTGGTTTTAGCTTGACTTTATTATTTTTTTATTAGGCCCGAGCCCCTACAGGGCGTAGGGCCTATTGCTTTTGCGAAGCCCAGGCATTCATCGTTGTCAACTGTCTTACGAAGTTGAGCGCGAAGTTAACACACTCCTGACATGAAGCTGTATCCAAGCAACTTCATCCCTCGTCGCCCCCTGCGTGAACAGCAGTGTCCTAGCAACCCATGCCGAAGGCATGGGACATGCATATTTGTTCTTGCTAACAAGTCATCGTCAACATTGAGTCAATAGCAGAATCAAAAAATTTAATAACAACCATATGGTATTTTTAACCGTGTTTCCATGGTGATGCACGAAAACTCCAATGTTATCCTAAATGAAAATTTTCCTAAATTTCTTACATTTCAAAGTTATATAACAGCTTATTAGTTTCATTGAAGAACGTGAAATTTGGCTCAGTGATTCTTCAGGTCAGCCCGAACAAAAAAGTCTGGGGGGCCACGCCCCCACAAACCAGAAGGCGGCCATCTTGGGTTGAGATTAAAAAAACATGCTGACTCAGCATTTTCACTCACGTCACATTTGAACGAACTCCTCTGAAGGTGCTTTACCCACAGGGCTGAAAATCACCCTACATCATCTAGAGAAGTGCGGCATCAAACGATAGCTGAATTTTTTTGATAACGTGCAACGAAGCCGCAAAATTTGTTCAGATCTTTTGAAATTTTCCTATGTCTAAATTTGCTCCCGTTCGGCCATACAAAGTCCGATTGTCCTCAAATTTGAATCACTTGTAAAACTTTCTTGCCAAAGCCTATTAATTGTGACACGAGCAAAAATTGTGTGATCGCGCCCCCTGCAAGACACAACAAAATTTTGCATGGAGGGTCAAAATTTTAGTTTTTCTAAAATGTACCAAATTTTGTAGAAAATTACGTTACGTCATCTCAAACAAAAAAGTAAATGTAAACCATATGGTATTTTTAATCATGTTGCCATGGTGATGCACAAAAGCTCCAACGTTATTGTAATGGGAGAGATCAGATTTTTAAAATTTCTACAATTTCTTACATTTCAAAGTGATATAACGTCTTTGTAGTTTCATTGAAGAACGTGAAAAACAGTGATTCTTCAGGTCACCCTGAACAACAAAGTCAGGGGGCCAAAGTTGTATTTTGCACGGTGTTGCCATGGCGATGTCCCAAATTGCCCATGTTTGTCTATGTTAGCACATCAGCATCTCCAGTGTGTGTGGACTTTATGTGTTTAGTGACAAGTTCAGCCCAAAGCCACAATCACAAGAGACAAGAGGCTCATCAGTGCCACCCGGGGCAGTATGAGCGACACCCGGGGGAGTATGAGCGACACCCGGGGCCAGTGCCAGGTTGGCTGAGTGCCAAGCGTGGCCCGCGAGGGGTAGAAGGTAAGAAGGTTCAGCATTCGATCCCTGGGCCACCCAGGCCTTTCTGTGTGGAGTTTGCATGTTCTCCCTGTGTCTGGATGGGTTTCCTCCGGGCACTCCGGTTTCCCCCATCAACTCAAAAAAACATGTATGAACTAACATCATCTCCTGTGGGGTCACCACTCACAGAGGGGTTCATGGGGGGGTCAGGTGCACAGAGGACTGGGCTGCCCCCGTGACCCAGCTGGATAAAGCGGAAGAGATGGATGGATGAATTGATTGCTTCATTGTCTGATTTTGTATGCTTTCTGTATGCTGTTTTTATTGTTCTTTGCTGCTTGTACAGCACTTTGTAAACCTTGTTTTAAAAGTGCTTTATAAATAAAGATTTATCATTATAAATAAAGATGTTTCCTGTCTAGAGTAAAATGTCTCGCTTTGAGATATTTGGTTTGGTGTAGTGCTGTCTTTATTGGTTGAAAGTTCCATGCTGTAAGCGGGCAGAGGTTGTGCTTATGACACACATGGTGTCTGTGAAGGAAGCTGATCAAGAGCAAAGGTACAGCAAGCATTTTATATAAATAGATGTGGATGCAGTTTAACATTTACACAGCAATAACAAAGCAAAGGATGATCATATCAGGTACAGTTGAGATAACCAGAAGGGTAGCTGGGATCAACAGGTGAAGACCACATGGGCCTTTGGTGATATCCTGGATAACACCTCTAAGTTAACAATATATTTATTTGGACAGATGAAAATAAACAAGTGAGAATGGAAAATGTTCATTGTTCATTTAGTTGCATAATAATTCTGCACATAAATAGTTGCCCCATAATTATGCACACAAAAACTTCACTTTTACTTTCTTATATATCAAAGTTTGAGGTTTATGAACATTTTGGATTGACTCAGAGCATTGTACATAGTTGTTCAATGATAAAATCCATCCTTATAAATACTACTTGCCTAATAATTATGCAGACAGCTGAACCATAACATATTTATAATGTACAACAATGCATCTGTCTGCCCAAAATGTTGCATAACAAGTTTGACATTAAATATCCAAACATCAGCATCATCGCATAAGTGTATACACCTCCAGTCTGGGAGGAGACACAGGTGAAGAATAGTGATTATTTGGTATGTGATGTGATGTGAACACAGCATACATGTATATACAATCAAAACAAAACTCACATGGTCAGATCCTATTTAAGACACTGGACTGGCAGAGAGAACACAAGCAGAGGAATCCATTTTCACAGTAAGTACACAATGCTATTTACTGGATTTGAGGAGGAATATACTTTCAAAATGTATTATGTACTTTTGTCATTCAAATGGAATAACCAGAAAACAACATATATGTAATATTATTTTCTGGAAACACGTTCTGTTTTATCACAATTCGATTGAAAATTATTTTCCATCAAAGCTTGGTGAGATTTTGGCAGAACCCAGTGCATCTGCACACATTTTTCAAAGCAATGCTTTTTATTTACCACCAAGTTCTGCAAGATTTAAGAAACTACAAATTAGTCTCCATATTATTGTTGTACTGTGAAAAGTTATGGAGGTTATTTATTGACTTTAAGAAAGCCTTTGATACTGTAAATCACTCAATATTACTACATAAACTCAGACAATATTGATTTAGGGGGAACTGGTTGAAAAGAATTGGGAATTTGGGAACTGGTTGAAAAGTTATCTTAGAGAAACGGGGCATTCTGTTCAAATGAGACAATATACATTGAAAAAGGAGCTTAATAAAATAAAAAAGTGGATAGATATTAATAATTTGCCATTAAACTTGAATAAGACTAAGGCAATGATGTTTGGCAATAACAAGATTAACAATCATGATTGAAGGTGTCCAAGTAAAAAATGTAAATGAAAATAAATTCTTGGGAGTTATAATAGACAGTAAGTTATCGTGGAAAGCCCATATGAGACATATTTTTAAAAAATCTAAATGTTTTTCCATTGTAAACAAAGTGAAATATTACCTTGATCAAAATGCCCTTTGTACATTATACTGTTCATTGGTTCTCCCTTATTTCACAGACTGTTTGAAGTGTGGGGGAAAACTGACCAATGTACAGTTAATCCACTGATTATATTACAGAACACTCTCATAATCTTTTTATTCAATCCAAGCTCTTAAAGATTCCTGACCTTGTAAAATATTATACACTGGTAATCTTATTTAGAGCATTCAAAAATTTACTGCCAACTAATCGCTAAAGCTTGTTCAAAAAGAGAGAGAGAACTCATAATTTAAGAGGGTATGAAAATCCCAAATTGCCCAATGTTCAAACTACCCGTAAAAGTTTCTGTGTGTCTATATGTGGTGTAAAACTCTGGAACAGTCTGGATACACATCTCAAGCAATGCCAAAATATCATAAATTCAAGCTGTTATATAAACATATGGTTTGGTCACAGTATATAGAGAGTGGGTCTTAATATCAGAACAAACTGCCTCCTGTTGTGCTGGTTTATGCTTGTTGTTTCCTGACCATTGCTGGATGTGCTGTCTGTTACCGTTACTTGTATTGTTGTCTGTTACCACGGTTGGTGTCTTTCATTTCCTTGTTGGTATCCTGATGTATTATTATTTCAATATGATGATAATTATGTCACCGAGCAAGAACAGTTACTCATTGAAAAAGTTAGTGTAGCCTTCATAAAACTGTGGGGATCTGGGGTTCCTCTTATTCTTAAATAGAGAGCATTTTGCTGCAGAATAGAGTCCCCCAGAAGAGCTTCATGGCACCTGGCTCCACCTTAATTTTGCTCCTGAAGTTTGGTCCAGATCAGCAAATGTGACTTTGCCATCAGCAGCCAAAAACAGAGAGAAACTTGATCCCCTTTAACAGTGCTTTTTTTTTTTTATTAATTTTATCAATGAATCAAATTTGCTGCACAACAAAATTTGCCATATAACCACATAGAAATAGGTTTTTAGAATTTAGAAGAGCTGACCCTGTGTGCAGAGCCTCATAAGTCCCCATAAGGGGGGACTTATGAGGCCCCGTGACCCAGGTGGATAAAGCGGAAGAGATGGGTGAATGCGTGAGAGTTTGCAGCCTTAATCCCTTTATTACTGCGGTCTATACATGATGACTCAGGAGATTATTTAAGATAAAGCTCTTAATTTCTATATTATGAAGACTTGATTGTGAGCTTTAAGCCATGTTAGAATAGCAGTTGTGTGTTGTTTCATTCGCACGTCTGAGTAACCCTAGTTTATGAGTCAGTCTAAATCCACAAAGTTGAAAATGCTTTGTTCCACCGTGTGACGTCATGAAGCATTATCTTCACCTTTTGTTGGAGTGGCAGTTCCAGAGCTGAAATAATCCTCTTGATTCTAGTGAATAATTATTGTTATTATTTAGTGGAGTGTTTAATAATTATAGTGTAGTCTTGAAAGAACAACAATGAAAGGTCAAAAAGTAGGAATATGCTTGTTTAAAATTGTATTTGATGCAGAGATGAACAGGAAGTCGGTGCAAGATGTGGAGAATGGGGGTGATGTGCTTGGCCATTTTGCAGATCTGGGTGACGTGATTGTCGATGAATAGGTTGGTAACAGAGAGAGAAAGGGGAATATTGTGGCCAAAGAGTGAAATGCAGGTAACGGTGGAGATGGAATTTAGTGACCCCAGGAGCACATACTCGGAACTGCAGAATGAAGAGGGATGTGGAACCATCAGCAGGTTCACCGGTGACTCTGATAAGACATGGTTCTGATGTTGTACGGAGTTTTTAAACACAGTGAAGCACTTCCTGTATTGCCACATGACATCACAAGGTAGAACCCAGTGTTTTTAGTTTTAGAGTAAAGCTTTCCGGGTTAAATGTGTGCATGAAACTAAACACAGCTCCAGATATGTTTTTGGTGGGGAAACATTATCACATAGATCAGAAACCAGGGTAATATGGGCCCTTTAACTACTGGAAGAAAAAAGAAAAGGTCTTATGAGAAGCATGTGGTTTGATTTGCTACACCACCATCAAATCTTTCCCTTTTCTGTATTTATTTATTGTTAATTTCTTTGACCAAAAATCTTCCTGACTCATGTGTGAGAAAAGTAAGCAAATGGATGAGCAGCAGTGAACCTCTATAGAGCTGTTTATATGGTCTATTTAAGAAATTTAAGCGAAACACCAGAATCGAACAGTTCTATCTTTTTTTGTTTTTTTTCTTGTCCCATTTCTGTTTTTTATATATGCTGTTCAGATGAGACTTCATTGGAGAAACAGAAGATGCCATAACAAAAAGAGAAAAAAAAGAAACGAATGTTGCCATTAAGTCAAACAAATTGCAAGTTGAATATGGTAACTGAGGGCTTGTAAATACAGAATATTAAAACATTTTTTCTATCAATGTTTGGCAATTTGATTTAATAGATTGATTTTGATTTTGATAAAGGGTCTTCTGGCACATGTTTTAGTCTGTATCGTCATGACGATAACGATCATGACATTTTAACAGACAATTACAATTATTCACTACTGTACATGATCACCAATGCTAAATGTCAAACTCCAGAAATTTAATTTAGCAAATAAAAACATGTGTTACTTATTCAATCATTTTTATATACGTTATAATACATGTGATACTGATCCTGTCAAGAAGTGACTGTAAAACCTAGGAGCTTATTCCAAATCATGTAAAGAGAAACAAGAAAATACCAGAAAATACTGAAATTCAATTACAAATGATGAATGGTTGTTTAATTATTCAGCCTCTGAATGTATTTTTAACAATGCCATCCTATGCTTTGTTTTATCTTTTCAGTTTACCTTCAAGTTTGTAAGTGGACGAGACCACAAAGGAAAGACCGACTCAAGATTCACAATGATTCTCAGGTTGCTTCTCCTGGTGTTTCTACCAGTAGGTAAGTGTCACGATGAGAATTATTCTTCTGTTTGGAAAACTGTTGATTTGACTCTGACTCTGACCCTCTGATCATGGAACAGCAATGAACGTCCAAACTGTGGAAGGAGCTGTTACGAATCAACCTGCATCACCAACTCCAACTAACCAAGGAAAAGGTCGACCTACAACAACGCTAACTACCACAACTACAGCAGCACCAACTACCACAACTACAGCAGCACCAACTACCATAACTACAGCAGCACCAACTACCACAACTACAGCAGCACCAACTACAACTACAGCAGCACCAACTACCACAACTACAGCAGCACCAACTACCACAACTACAGCAGCACCAACTACAGCAGAGCCAACTACAACTACAGCAGCGCCAACTACCACAACTACAGCAGCGCCAACTACATCAGCGCCAACTACCACACCTACAGCAGCACCAACTACCACAACTACACAGCGCACCAACTACCACAACTACAGCAGCACCAACTACAACAGCGCCAACTACCACAACAACAGCAGCACCAACTACCACAACTACAGCAGCACCAACTACAGCAGCACCAACTACAACTACTGCAGCGACAACTACTACTACAGCAGCACCAACTACAACTACAGCAGCACCAACTACCACAACTACAGCAGCGCCAACTACCACAACTACAGCAGCGCCAACTACAACTACAGCAGCACCAACTACAACTACAGCAGCGCCAACTACCACAACTACAGCAGCACCAACTACATCAGCGCCAACTAACACACCTACAGCAGCACCAACTACAACTACAACAGCGCCAACTACCACAACTACAGCAGCACCAACTACCACAACTACAGCAGCACCAACTACAGCAGCACCAACTACAACTACTGCAGCGCCAACTACTACTACAGCAGCACCAACTACAACTACAGCAGCGCCAACTACCACAACTACAGCAGCGCCAACTACCACAACTACAGCAGCGCCAACTACAACTACAGCAGCACCAACTACCACAACTACAGCAGCACCAACTACAACTACACCAGCACCAACTACAACTACAGCAGCGCCAACTACAACTACAGCAGTGCCAACTATAACTACAGCAGCACCAACTACCACAACTACAGCAGCGCCAACTACAACAGCGCCAACTACTACAACTACAGCGGCGCCAACTACAACTACAGCAGCACCAACTACAACTACAGCAGTGCCAACCACAACTACACCGGCACCAACTACAACTACAGCAGCGCCAACTACAGCAGCACCAACTACCACAACTACAGCAGCACCAACTACAACAGCACCAACTACCACAACTACAGCAGCACCAACTACCACAACTACAACAGCACCAACTACCACAACTACAGCAGCACCAACTACAACTACAGCAGCACCAACTACCACAACTACAGCAGCACCAACTACCACAACTACAGCAGCACCAACTACAACTACAGCAGCACCAACTACCACAACTACAGCAGCACCAACTACAACTACAGCAGCACCAACTACAACTACAGCAGCACCAACTACAACTACAGCAGCGCCAACTACCACAACTACAGCAGCACCAACTACATCAGCACCAACTACCACACCTACAGCAGCACCAACTACAACTACAACAGCGCCAACTACCACAACTACAGCAGCGCCAACTACCACAACTACAGCAGCGCCAACTACCACAACTACAGCAGCGCCAACTACCACAACTACAGCAGCGCCAACTACAACTACACCGGCACCAACTACAACTACAGCAGCGCCAACTACAACTACAGCAGCGCCAACTATAACTACAGCAGCACCAACTACCACAACTACAGCAGCGCCAACTACAACAGCGCCAACTACTACAACTACAGCGGCGCCAACTACAACTACAGCAGCACCAACTACAACTACAGCAGATCCACCACCAACTACACCTGCACCAACTACAACTACAGCAACTACAGCAGCGCCAACTACAGCAGCACCAACTACCACAACTACAGCAGCACCAACTACAACAGCGCCAACTACCATAACTACAGCAGCACCAACTACAGCAGCACCAACTACCACAACTACAGCAGCACCAACTACAACTACAGCAGCACCAACTACCACAACTACAGCAGCACCAACTACCACAACTACAGCAGCACCAACTACAACTACAGCAGCACCAACTACCACAACTACAGCAGCACCAACTACAACTACAGCAGCACCAACAACAACTACAGCAGCACCAACTACAACTACAGCAGCGCCAACTACCACAACTACAGCAGCACCAACTACATCAGCGCCAACTACCACACCTACAGCAGCACCAACTACAACTACAACAGCGCCAACTACCACAACTACAGCAGCACCAACTACAACAGCGCCAACTACCACAACAACAGCAGCACCAACTACCACAACTACAGCAGCACCAACTACAACTACTGCAGCGCCAACTACTACTACAGCAGCACCAACTACAACTACAGCAGCGCCAACTACCACAACTACAGCAGCGCCAACTACCACAACTACAGCAGCGCCAACTACAACTACAGCAGCACCAACTACAACTACAGCAGCGCCAACTACCACAACTACAGCAGCACCAACTACATCAGCGCCAACTAACACACCTACAGCAGCACCAACTACAACTACAACAGCGCCAACTACCACAACTACAGCAGCACCAACTACAACAGCGCCAACTACCACAACTACAGCAGCACCAACTACCACAACTACAGCAGCACCAACTACAGCAGCACCAACTACAACTACTGCAGCGCCAACTACTACTACAGCAGCACCAACTACAACTACAGCAGCGCCAACTACCACAACTACAGCAGCGCCAACTACCACAACTACAGCAGCGCCAACTACAACTACAGCAGCACCAACTACCACAACTACAGCAGCGCCAACTACAACAGCGCCAACTACTACAACTACAGCGGCGCCAACTACAACTACAGCAGCACCAACTACAACTACAGCAGTGCCAACCACAACTACACCGGCACCAACTACAACTACAGCAGCGCCAACTACAACTACAACAGCGCCAACTACCACAACTACAGCAGCACCAACTACAACAGCGCCAACTACCACAACAACAGCAGCACCAACTACCACAACTACAGCAGCACCAACTACAACTACAGCAGCACCAACCGCAACTACAGCAGCACCAACTACAACTACAGCAGCACAAACAACAACCACCGCAGCACCAACAACAACCCCAGCAGCACCAACTACAACTACAGCAGCACCAACCACAACTACAGCAGCACCAACTACAACAGCACCAACTACCACAACTACAGCAGCACCAACTACAACTACTGCAGTGCCAACTACAACTACATCAGCGCCAACTACAGCAGCGCCAACTACCACAACCACATCAGCACCAACTACCACAACTACAGCAGCGCCAACTACTACTACAGCAGCACCAACTACAACTACAGCAGCGCCAACTACCACAACTACAGCAGCACCAACTACAACTACAACAGCGCCAACTACCACAACGACAGCAGCACCAACTACAACAGCGCCAACTACCACAACTACAGCAGCACCAACTACCACAACTACAGCAGCACCAACTACCACAATTACAGCAGCGCCAACTACAACAGCGCCAACTACTACAACTACAGCAGCGCCAACTACAGCAGCACCAACTACCACAACTACAGCAGCGCCAACTACAACAGCGCCAACTACTACAACTACAGCGGCGCCAACTACAACTACAGCAGCACCAACTACAACTACAGGAGCGCCAACTACCACAACTACAGCAGCGCCAACTACCACAACTACAGCAGCGCCAACTACAACTACAGCAGCACCAACTACCACAGCACCAGCAGCAACAACAGCAGCAGCACCAACTACAACTACAGCAGCGCCAACTACTACAACTACAGCAGCACCAACTACAACTACAGCAGTGCACCAACTACAACAACTACACCTGCACCAACTACAACTACACCAGCACCAACTACAACTACAGCAGCGCCAACTACAGCAGCACCAACTACCACAACTACAGCAGCACCAACTACAACAGCACCAACTACCACAACTACAGCAGCACCAACTACAACTACAGCAGCACCAACTACCACAACTACAGCAGCACCAACTACAACTACAGCAGCACCAACTACAACCACAGCAGCACCAACTACAACTACAGGAGCACCAACCACAACTACAGCAGCACCAACTACAACTACAGGAGCACCAACCACAACTACAGCAGCACCAACCACAACTACAGCAGCACCAACTACAACAGCGCCAACTACAACTACAGCAGCACCAACTACCACAACTACAGCAGCGCCAACTACAACAGCGCCAACTACTACAACTACAGCGGCGCCAACTACAACTACAGCAGCACCAACTACAACTACAGCAGTGCCAACCACAACTACACCGGCACCAACTACAACTACAGCAGCGCCAACTACAACTACAGCAGCGCCAACTATAACTACAGCAGCACCAACTACCACAACTACAGCAGCGCCAACTACAACAGCGCCAACTACTACAACTACAGCGGCGCCAACTACAACTACAGCAGCACCAACTACAACTACAGCAGTGCCAACCACAACTACACCGGCACCAACTACAACTACAGCAGCGCCAACTACAGCAGCACCAACTACCACAACTACAGCAGCACCAACTACAACAGCACCAACTACCACAACTACAGCAGCACCAACTACAACTACAGCAGCACCAACTACCACAACTACAGCAGCACCAACTACAACTACAGCAGCACCAACTACAACCACAGCAGCACCAACTACAACTACAGGAGCACCAACCACAACTACAGCAGCACCAACTACAACAGCGCCAACTACAACTACAGCACCTCCAACTACCACAACTACAGCAGCACCAACTACAACTACAGCAGCACCAACTACCACAACTACAGCAGCACCAACTACAACTACAGCAGCACCAACAACAACTACAGCAGCACCAACTACAACTATAGCAGCACCAACTACATCAGCGCCAACTACCACACCTACAGCAGCACCAACTACAACTACAACAGCGCCAACTACCACAACGACAGCAGCACCAACTACAACAGCGCCAACTACCACAACTACAGCAGCACCAACTACCACAACTACAGCAGCACCAACTACAGCAGCACCAACTACAACTACTGCAGCGCTAACTACTACTACAGCAGCACCAACTACAACTACAGCAGCGCCAACTACCACAACTACAGCAGCGCCAACTACCACAACTACAGCAGCGCCAACTACAACTACAGCAGCGCCAACTACAACTACAGCAGCACCAACTACCACAACTACAGCAGCGCCAACTACAACAGCGCCAACTACTACAACTACAGCGGCGCCAACTACAACTACAGCAGCACCAACTACAACTACAGCAGTGCCAACCACAACTACACCGGCACCAACTACAACTACAGCAGCGCCAGCAGCAACTACAACACAGCAGCCTAACTATAACTACAGCAGCACCAACTACAACTCAGCGCCAACTAACCACAACTACAGCAGCACCAACTACAACTACAAGCAGCGCCAACTACCACAACCACAGCAGCACCAACTACAACTACAGCGCCAACTACCACAACTACAGCAGCACCAACTACCACAAATACAGCAGCTCCAAACACAGCAGCACCAACTACTACAACTACAGCAGCGCCAACTACTACAGCAGCACCAACTACAACTACAGCAGTGCCAACCACAACTACACACAGCACCAACTACAACTACAGCAGCAGCGCCAACTACAACTACAGCAGCGCCAACTATAACTACAGCAGCACCAACTACCACAACTACAGCAGCGCCAACTACAACAGCGCCAACTACTACAACTACAGCGGCGCCAACTACAACTACAGCAGCACCAACTACAACTACAGCAGTGCCAACCACAACTACACCGGCACCAACTACAACTACAGCAGCGCCAACTACAACTACAGCAGCGCCAACTACAACTACAGCAGCACCAACTACCACAACTACAGCAGCACCAACTACAACAGCACCAACTACCACAACTACAGCAGCACCAACTACAACTACAGCAGCACCAACTACCACAACTACAGCAGCACCAACTACCACAACTACAGCAGCGCCAACTACAACAGCGCCAACTACTACAACTACAGCGGCGCCAACTACAACTACAGCAGCACCAACTACAACTACAGCAGCACCAACTACTACAACTACAGCGGCGCCAACTACAACTACAGCAGCACCAACTACAACTACAGCAGCGCCAACTACTACTACAGCAGCACCAACTACCACAACTACAGCAGCGCCAACTACAACAGCACCAACTACTACAACTACAGCGGCGCCAACTACAACTACAGCAGCACCAACTACAACTACAGCAGTGCCAACCACAACTACACCGGCACCAACTACAACTACAGCAGCGCCAACTACAACTACAGCAGCGCCAACTATAACTACAGCAGCACCAACTACCACAACTACAGCAGCGCCAACTACAACAGCGCCAACTACTACAACTACAGCGGCGCCAACTACAACTACAGCAGCACCAACTACAACTACAGCAGTGCCAACCACAACTACACCGGCACCAACTACAACTACAGCAGCGCCAACTACAACTACAGCAGCGCCAACTACTACTACAGCAGCACCAACTACCACAACTACAGCAGCGCCAACTACAACAGCACTAACTACTACAACTACAGCGGCGCCAACTACAACTACAGCAGCACCAACTACAACTACAGCAGTGCCAACCACAACTACACCGGCACCAACTACAACTACAGCAGCGCCAACTACAACTACAGCAGCACCAACTACCACAACTACAGCAGCACCAACTACAACTACAGCAGCACCAACTACCACAACTACAGCAGCACCAACTACAACTACAGCAGCACCAACTACAACCACAGCAGCACCAATTACAACTACAGGAGCACCAACCACAACTACAGCAGCACCAACCACAACTACAGCAGCACCAACCACAACTACAGCAGCACCAACTACAACAGCGCCAACTACAACAACTACAGCAGCACCATCTACAACTACAGCAGCACCAACTACCACAATTACAGCAGCGCCAACTACAACAGCGCCAACTACTACAACTACAGCAGCGCCAACTACAGCAGCACCAACTACCACAACTACAGCAGCGCCAACTACAACAGCGCCAACTACTACAACTACAGCGGCGCCAACTACAACTACAGCAGCACCAACTACAACTACAGCAGTGCCAACCACAACTACACCGGCACCAACTACAACTACAGCAGCGCCAACTACAACTACAGCAGCGCCAACTACTACTACAGCAGCACCAACTACCACAACTACAGCAGCGCCAACTACAACAGCACCAACTACTACAACTACAGCGGCGCCAACTACAACTACAGCAGCACCAACTACAACTACAGCAGTGCCAACCACAACTACACCGGCACCAACTACAACTACAGCAGCGCCAACTACAACTACAGCAGCACCAACTACCACAACTACAGCAGCACCAACTACAACTACAGCAACACCAACTACCACAACTACAGCAGCACCAACTACATCTACAGCAGCACCAACTACCACAACTACAGCAGCACCAAGTACAACTACAGCAGCACCAACTACAACTACAGGAGCACCAACCACAACTACAGCAGCACCAACCACAACTACAGCAGCACCAACCACAACTACAGCAGCACCAACTACAACAGCGCCAACTACAACAACTACAGCAGCACCATCTACAACTACAGCAGCGCCAACTACCACAACTACAGCAGCACCAACTACATCAGCGCCAACTACCACACCTACAGCAGCACCAACTACAACTACAACAGCGCCAACTACCACAACTACAGTAGCGCCAACTACAACAGCGCCAACTACTACAACTACAACGGCGCCAACTACAACTACAGCAGCAATAACTACAACAGCACCAACTACCACAACTACAGCAGCACCAACTACAACTACTGCAGCGCCAACTACTACTACAGCAGCACCAACTACTACTACAGCAGCACCAACTACAACTACAGCAGCGCCAACTACCACAACTACAGCAGCGCCAACTACAACTACAGCAGCACCAACTACCACAACTACAGCAGCGCCAACTACAACAGCGCCAACTACTACAACTACAGCGGCGCCAACTACAACTACAGCAGCACCAACTACAACTACAGCAGTGCCAACCACAACTACACCGGCACCAACTACAACTACAGCAGCGCCAACTACAACTACAGCAGCACCAACTACCACAACTACAGCAGCTCCAACTACAACAGCGCCAACTACCACAACTACAGCAGCGCCAACTACAACTACAGCAGCACCAACTACAACTACAGCAGCACAAACAACAACCACCGCAGCACCAACAACAACCACAGCAGCACCAACTACAACTACAGCAGCACCAACCACAACTACAGCAGCACCAACCACAACTACAGCAGCACCAACTACAACAGCGCCAACTACCACAACTACAGCAGCACCAACTACAACTACAGCAGCAACAACTACCACAACTACAGCAGCACCAACTACAACTACAGCAGCGCCAACTACCACAACTACAGCAGCGCCAACTACAACTACAGCAGCACCAACTACCACAACTACAGCAGCGCCAACTACAACAGCGCCAACTACTACAACTACAGCAGCGCCAACTACAACTACAGCAGCACCAACTACAACTACAGCAGTGCCAACCACAACTACACCGGCACCAAGTACAACTACAGCAGCGCCAACTACCACAACTACAGCAGCACCAACTACAACTACAGCAACACCAACTACCACAACTACAGCAGCACCAACTACCACAACTACAGCAGCACCAACTACAACTACAGCAGCACCAACTACAACCACAGCAGCACCAACTACAACAGCGCCAACTACAACAACTACAGCAGCAACAACTACAACTACAGCACCGGCAACTACCACAACTACAGCAGCACCAACTACCACTACAGCAGTGCCAACTACAAGTACAGCAGCGCCAACTACAACTACAGAAGCACCAACTACCACAACTACAGCAGCGCCAAATACAACAGCGCCAACTACTACAACTACAGCGGCGCCAACTACAACTACAGCAGCACCAACTACAACTACAGCAGTGCCAACCACAACTACACCGGCACCAACTACAACTACAGCAGCGCCAACTACAAATACAGCAGCACCAACTACCACAACTACAGCAGCACCAACTACAACTACAGCAGCACCAACTACCACAACTACAGCAGCACCAACTACAACTACAGCAGCACCAACTACCACAACTACAGCAACACCAACTACATCAGCGCCAACTACCACACCTACAGCAGCACCAACTACAACTACAACAGCGCCAACTACTACAACTACAGCAGCAATAACTACAACAGCGCCAACTACAACTACAGCAGTGCCAACCACAACTACACCGGCACCAACTACAACTACAGCAGCGCCAACTACAACTACAGCAGCACCAACTACAACTACAGCAACACCAACTACCACAACTACAGCAGCACCAACTACAACTACAGCAGCACCAACTACCACAACTACAGCAGCACCAACTACCACAACTACAGCAGTGCCAACTACAACAGCGCCAACTACTACAACTACAGCGGCGCCAACTACAACTACAGCAGCACCAACTACAACTACAGCAGTGCCAACCACAACTACACCGGCACCAACTACAACTACAGCAGCGCCAACTACAGCAGCACCAACTACCACAACTACAGCAGCACCAACTACAACTACAGCAGCACCAACTACAACCACAGCAGCACCAACTACAACTACAGGAGCACCAACCACAACTACAGCAGCACCAACTACAACTACAGCAGCACCAACTACCACAACTACAGCAGCACCAACTACAGCAGCACCAACTGCCACAACTACAGCAGCGCCAACTACAACAGCGCCAACTACTACAACTACAGCGGCGCCAACTACAACTACAACAGCGCCAACTACCACAAATACAGCAGCACCAACTACAACAGCGCCAACTACCACAACTACAGCAGCACCAACTACAACTACAGCAGCACCAACTACCACAACTACAGCAGCACCAACTACAACTACTGCAGTGCCAACTACAACTACAGCAGCGCCAACTACAGCAGCGCCAACTACCACAACTACAGCAGCGCCAACTACTACAGCAGCACCAACTACAACTACAGGAGCACCAACCACAACTACAGCAGCACCAACTACAACTACTGCAGCGCCAACTACTACTACAGCAGCACCAACTAAAACTACAGCAGCACCAACTACCACAACTACAGCAGCGCCAACTACCACAACTACAGAAGCGCCAACTACAACTACAGCAGCACCAACTACCACAACTACAGCAGCACCAACTACAACTACAGCAGCACCAACTACCACAACTACAGCAGCACCAACTACAATTACAGCAGCACCAACTACAACCACAGCAGCACCAACCACAACTACAGCAGCACCAACTACAACAGCGCCAACTACAACAACTACAGCAGCACCAACTACAACTACAGCAGCGCCAACTACCACAACTACAGCAGCACCAACTACATCAGCGCCAACTACCATGCCTACAGCAGCACCAACTACAACAGCGCCAACTACCACAACTACAGCAGCACCAGCTACAACAGCGCCAACTACCACAACTACAGCATCACCAACTACAACTACAACAGCGCCAACTACCACAACTACAGCAGCACCAACTACAACTACAACAGCGCCAACTACCACAACTACAGCAGCACCAACTACCACAACTACAGCAGCACCAACTACAACTACAGCAGTGCCAACTACCACAACTACAGCAGCGCCAACTACCACAACTACAGCAGCGCCAACTACCACAACTACAGCAGCACCAACTACAACTACAGCAGCACCAACTACCACAACTACAGCAGCACCAACTACAATTACAGCAGCACCAACTACAACCACAGCAGCACCAACCACAACTACAGCAGCACCAACTACAACAGCGCCAACTACAACAACTACAGCAGCACCAACTACAACTACAGCAGCGCCAACTACCACAACTACAGCAGCACCAACTACATCAGCGACAACTACCACACCTACAGCAGCACCAACTACAACAGCGCCAACTACCACAACTACAGCAGCACCAACTACATCAGCGACAACTACCACACCTACAGCAGCACCAACTACAACTACAACAGCGCCAACTACCACAACTACAGTAGCGCCAACTACAACAGCGCCAACTACTACAACTACAACGGCGCCAACTACTACTACAGTAGCACCAACTACTACTACAGCAGCACCAACTACAACTACAGCAGCGCCAACTACCACAACTACAGCAGCGCAAACTACAACTACAGCAGCACCAACTACCACAACTACAGCAGCGCCAACTACAACAGCGCCAACTACTACAACTACAGCGGCGCCAAGTACAACTACAGGAGCACCAACTACAACTACAGCAGTGCCAACCACAACTGCACCGGCACCAACTACAACTACAGCAGCGCCAACTACAACTACAGCAGCGCCAACTACAACTACAGCAGCACCAACTACCACAACTACAGCAGCACCAACTACCACAACTACAGCAGCGCCAACTACAACAGCGCCAACTACTACAACTACAGCGGCGCCAACTACAACTACAGCAGCACCACCTACAACTACAGCAGTGCCAACCACAACTACACCGGCACCAACTACAACTACAGCAGCCCCAACTACAACTACAGCAGCACCAACTACCACAACTACAACAGCACCAACTACAACTACAGCCGCAGCAACTACCACAACTACAGCAGCACCAACTACAACTACAGCAGCACCAACTACCACAACTACAGCAGCACCAACTGCAACTACAGGAGCACCAACTACAACTACAGCAGCATCAACTACCACAACTACAGCAGCACCAACCACAACTACAGCAGTACCAACTACAACAGCGCCAACTACAACAACTACAGCAGCACCAACTACAACTACAGCAGCGCCAACTACCACAACTACAGCAGCACCAACTACATCAGCACCAACTACCACACCTACAGCAGCACCAACTACAACTACAACAGCGCCAACTACCACAACTACAGCAGCACCAACTACAACAGCACCAACTACCACAAGTACAGCAGCACCAACTACAGCAGCACCAACTACAACTACTGCAGCGCCAACTACTACTACAGCAGCACCAACTACAACTACAGCAGCGCAAACTACCACAACTACAGCAGCGCCTACTACCACAACTACAGCAGTGCCAACTACAACTACAGCAGCACCAACTACCACAACTACAGCAGCGCGAACTACAACAGCGCCAACTACTACAACTACAACGGTGCCAACTACAACTACAGCAGCACCAACTACAACTACAGCAGCACCAACTACTACTACAGCAGCACCAACTACAACTACTGCAGCGCCAACTACTACTACAGCAGCACCAACTACAACTACATCAGCGCCAACTACCACAACTACAGCAGCGCTAACCACAACTACAGCAGCACCAACTACAATAGCGCCAACTACAACTACAGCAGCACCAACTACAACTACAGCAGCGCCAACTACAGCAGCACCAACTACAACTACTGCAGCGCCAACTACTACTACAGCAGCACCAACTACAACTACAGCAGCGCCAACTACCACAACTACAGCAGCGCCAACTACCACAGCTACAGCAGCGCCAACTACAACTACAGCAGCACCAACTACCACAACTACAGCAGCATCAAATACAACTACAGCAGCACCAACTACCACAACTACAGCAGCACCAACTACAACTACAGCAGCACCAACTACAACCACAGCAGCACCAACTACCACAACTACAGCAGCGCCAACTACCACAACTACAGCAGCACCAACTACAACAGCGCCAACAACAACAACTACAGCAGCACCAACTACAACTACAGCAGCGCCAACTACCACAACTACAGCAGCACCAACTACATCAGCACCAACTACCACACCTACAGCAGCACCAACTACAACTACAACAGCGCCAACTACCACAACTACAGCAGCACCAACTACAACAGCACCAACTACCACAACTACAGCAGCACCAACTACCACAACTACAGCAGCACCAACTACAGCAGCACCAACTACAACTACTGCAGCGCCAACTACTACTACAGCAGCACCAACTACAACTACAGCAGCGCAAACTACCACAACTACAGCAGCGCCAACTACCACAACTACAGCAGTGCCAACTACAACTACAGCAGCACCAACTACCACAACTACAGCAGCGCCAACTACAACAGCGCCAACTACTACAACTACAACGGCGCCAACTACAACTACAGCAGCACCAACTACAACTACAGCAGTGCCAACCACAACTACACCAGCACCAACTACAACTACAGCAGCGCCAACTACAACTACAGCAGCGCCAACTACAACTACAGCAGCACCAACTACCACAACTACAGCAGCACCAACTACAACTACAGCAGCACCAACTACCACAACTACAGCAGCACCAACTACAACTACTGCAGCGCCAACTACTACTACAGCAGCACCAACTACAACTACAGCAGCGCCAACTACCACAACTCCAACAGCGCCAACTACTACAACTACAACGGCGCCAACTACAACTACAGCAGCACCAACTACAACTACAGCAGTGCCAACCACAACTACACCGGCACCAACTACAACTACAGCAGCACCAACTACAACAGCGCCAACTACCACAAATACAGCAGCACCAACTACAACTACAGCAGCACCAACTACCACAACTACAGCAGCACCAACTACAACTACAGCAGCACCAACTACCACAACTACAGCAGCACCAACTACAACTACAGCAGCACCAACTACAACCACAGCAGCACCAACTACAACTACAGGAGCACCAACCACAACTATAGCAGCACCAACCACAACTACAGCAGCACCAACCACAACTACAGCAGCACCAACTACAACAGCGCCAACTACAACAACTACAGCAGCACCAACTACAACTACAGCAGCGCCAACTACCACAACTACAGCAGCAACAACTACAACAGCGTCAACTACCACACCTACAGCAGCACCAACTACAACTACAACAGCGCCAACTACCAAAACTACAGCAGCACCAACTACAACAGTGCCAACTACCACAGCTACAGCAGTACCAACTACTGCAGCACCAACTACCACAAATACAGCAGCACCAACTACCACAACTACAGCAGCACCAACTACAGCAGCACCAACTACAACTACTGCAGCACCAACTACTACTACAGCAGCACAAACTACAACTACAGCAGCGACAACTACCACAACTACAGCAGCGCCAACTACAACTACAGCAGCACAAACTACCACAACTACAGCAGCGCCAACTACAACAGCGCCAACTACAACAACTACAACGGCGCCAACTACAACTACAGCAGCACCAACTACAACTACAGCAGTGCCAACCACAACTACACCGGCACCAACTACAACTACAGCAGCACCAACTACAACTACAGCAGCACCAACTACCACAACTACAGCAGCACCAACTACAACTACTGCAGCGCCAACTACTACTACAGCAGCACCAACTACAACTACAGCAGCGACAACTACCACAACTACAGCAGCACCAACTACCATAACTACAGCAGCACCAACAACAACTACAGCAACACCAACTACCACAACTACAGCAGCGCCAACTACAACAGCGCCAACTACTACAACTACAGCGACGCCAACTACAACTACAGGAGCACCAACTACAACTACAGCAGTGCCAACCACAACTACACTGGCGCCAACTACAACTACAGCAGCGCCAACTACAACTACAGCTGCGCCAACTACAACTACAGCAGCACCAACTACCACAACTACAGCAGCACCAACTACAGCAGCACCAACTACCACAACTACAGCAGCACCAACTACAACTACAGCAGCACCAACTACCACAACTACAGCAGCACCAACTACAACAACAGCAGCACCAACTACCACAACTACAGCAGCACCAACTACTACTACAGCAGCACCAATTACAACCACAGCAGCACCAACTACAACTACAGGAGCACCAACCACAACTACATCAGCACCAACCACAACTACAGCAGCACCAACTACAATTACAGCAGCACCAACTACAGCAGCGCCAACTACCACACCTACAGCAGCACCAACTACAACAGCGCCAACTACCACAACTACAGCAGCACCAACTACAACAGCGCCAACTACCATAGCTACAGCAGTACCAACTACAACAGCGCCAACTACCACAACTACAGCAGCACCAACTACCACAACTACAACAGCACCAACTACAGCAGCACCAACTACAACTACTGCAGCCCCAACTACTACTACAGCAGCACCAACTACAACTACAGCAGCACCAACTACCACAACTACAGCAGCGCCAACTACCACAACTACAGCAGCGCCAACTACAACAGCGCCAACTACGACAACTACAGCGGCGCCAACTACAACTACAGCAGCACCAACTACAACTACAGCAGTGCCAACCACAACTACACGGGCAGCAACTACAACTACAGCAGCGCCAACTACAACTACAGCAGCACCAACTACCACAACTTCAGCAGCACCAACTACAACTACAGCAGCACCAACTACAACAGCGGCAACTACTACAACTACAGCGGCGCCAACTACAACTACAGCACCACCAACTACAACTATAGCAGTGCCAACCACAACTACACGGGCACCAACTACAACTACAGCAGCAACATCTACAACTACAGGAGCACCAACTACTACTACAGCAGCACCAACTACAACTACAGCAGCGCCAACTACCACAACTACAGCAGCGCCAACTACCACAACTACAGCAGCGCCAACTACTACAACTACAGCAGCGCCAACTACATCTACAGCAGCACCAACTACAACTACAGCAGTGCCAACCACAACTACACCGGCACCAACTACAACTACAGCAGCGCCAACTACAACTACAGCAGCGCCAACTACAACTACAGCAGCACCAACTACCACAACTACAGCAGCACCAATTACAACTTCAACAGCGCCAACTACCACAACTACAGCAGCACCAATTATAACAGCGCCAAATACCACAACTACAGCAGCACCAACTACCACAATTACAGCAGAACCAACTACAGCAGCACCAACTACAACTACTGTAGCGCCAACTACTACTACAGCAGCACCAACTACAACTACAGCAGCGCCAACTACTACAACTACAGCAGCGCCAACTACATCTACAGCAGCACCAACTACAACTACAACAGCGCCAACTACCACAACTACAGCAGCACCAACTACAACAGCTCCAACTACCATAGCTACAGCAGTACCAACTACAACAGCGCCAACTACCACAACTACAGCAGCACCAACTACCACAACTACAGCAGCACCAACTACAGCAGTACCAACTACAACTACTGCAGCCCCAACTACTACTACAGCAGCACCAACTACAACTACAGCAGCACCAACTACCACAACTACAGCAGCGCCAACTACCACAACTACAGCAGCGCCAACTACCACTACAGCAGCACCAACTACCACAACTACAGCAGCGCCAACTACAACAGCGCCAACTACTACAACTACAGCGGCGCCAACTACAACTACAGCAGCACCAACTACAACTACAGCAGTGCCAACCACAACTACACGGGCACCAACTACAACTACAGCAGCGCTAACTACAACTACAGCAGCACCAACTACCACAACTACAGCAGCACCAACTACAACTACAGCAGCACCAACTACAACAGCGCCAACTACTACAACTACAGCGGCGACAACTACAACTACAGCAGCACCAACCACAACTACAGCAGCACCAACCACAACTACAGCAGCACCCACTACAACAGTGCCAACTACAACTACTGCAGCGCCAACTACTACTACAGCAGCACCAACTACAAATACAGCAGCGCCAACTACCACAACTACAGCAGCGCCAACTACCACAACTACAGCAGCGCCAACTACAACTACAGCAGCACCAACTACCACAACTACAGCAGCGCCAACTACAACAGCGCCAAATACCACAACTACAGCAGCACCAACTACCACAACTACAGCAGCACCAACTACAGCAGCACCAACTACAACTACTGCAGCGCCAACTACTACTACAGCAGCACCAACTACAACTACAGCAGCGCCAACTACCACAACTACAGCAGCACCAACTACAACTACAGCAGCACCAACTACCACAACTACAGCAGCACCAACTACTACTACAGCAGCACCAACTACAACCACAGCAGCACCAACTACATCTACAGGAGCACCAACCACAACTACATCAGCACCAACCACAACTACAGCAGCACCAACCACAACTACAGCAGCACCAACTACAACAACGCCAACTACAACAACTACAGCAGCACCAACTACAACTACAGCAGCGCCAACTACCACAACTACAGCAGCACCAACTACAGCAGCGCCAATTACCACACCTACAGCAGCACCAACTACAACAGCCCCAACTACCACAACTACAGCAGCACCAACTACAACAGCGCCAACTTCCACAGCTACAGCAGCACCAACTACCACAACTACAGCAGCACCAACTACAACTACAACAGCACCAACTACCACAACTACAACAGCACCCACTACAACTACAGCAGCACCAACTACCACAACTACAGCAGCACCAACTACTACTACAGCAGCACCCACTACAACCACAGCAGCACCAACTACAACTACAGGAGCACCAACCACAACTACATCAGCACCAACCACAACTACAGCAGCACCAACCACAACTACAGCAGCACCAACTACAACAACACCAACTACAAGAACTACAGCAGCGCCAACTACAACTACAGCAGCACCAACTACCACAACTACAGCAGCGCCAACTACCACAACAACAGCAGCGCCATCTGCAACTACATCAGCACCAACTACCACTACTACAGCAGCGCCAACTACCACAACTACAGCAGCAAAAACTACAACGACAGCAGAGCCAACTACCACAACTACAGCAGCACCAACTACAGCAGCACCAACTACAACTACTGCAGCCCCAACTACTACTACAGCAGCACCAACTACAACTACAGCAGCACCAACTACCACAACTACAGCAGCGCCAACTACCACAACTACAGCAGCGCCAACTACCACTACAGCAGCACCAACTACCACAACTACAGCAGCGCCAACTACAACAGCGCCAACTACTACAACTACAGCGGCGCCAACTACAACTACAGCAGCACCAACTACAACTACAGCAGTGCCAACCACAACTACACGGGCACCAACTACAACTACAGCAGCGCTAACTACAACTACAGCAGCACCAACTACCACAACTACAGCAGCACCAACTACAACTACAGCAGCACCAACTACAACAGCGCCAACTACTACAACTACAGCGGCGACAACTACAACTACAGCAGCACCAACCACAACTACAGCAGCACCCACTACAACAGTGCCAACTACAACTACTGCAGCGCCAACTACTACTACAGCAGCACCAACTACAAATACAGCAGCGCCAACTACCACAACTACAGCAGCGCCAACTACCACAACTACAGCAGCGCCAACTATAACTACAGCAGCACCAACTACCACAACTACAGCAGCGCCAACTACAACAGCGCCAAATACCACAACTACAGCAGCACCAACTACCACAACTACAGCAGCACCAACCACAGCAGCACCAACTACATCTACAGGAGCACCAACCACAACTACATCAGCACCAACCACAACTACAGCAGCACCAACCACAACTACAGCAGCACCAACTACAACAACGCCAACTACAACAACTACAGCAGCACCAACTACAACTACAGCAGCGCCAACTACCACAACTACAGCAGCACCAACTACAGCAGCGCCAATTACCACACCTACAGCAGCACCAACTACAACAGCGCCAACTACCACAACTACAGCAGCACCAACTACAACAGCGCCAACTTCCACAGCTACAGCAGCACCAACTACCACAACTACAGCAGCACCAACTACAACTACAGCAGCACCAACTACCACAACTACAGCAGCACCCACTACAACTACAGCAGCACCAACTACCACAACTACAGCAGCACCAACTACTACTACAGCAGCACCAACTACAACCACAGCAGCACCAACTACAACTACAGGAGCACCAACCACAACTACATCAGCACCAACCACAACTACAGCAGCACCAACCACAACTACAGCAGCACCAACTACAACAACACCAACTACAACAACTACAGCAGCGCCAACTACAACTACAGCAGCACCAACTACCACAACTACAGCAGCGCCAACTACCACAACAACAGCAGCGCCATCTGCAACTACATCAGCACCAACTACCACTACTACAGCAGCGCCAACTACCACAACTACAGCAGCAAAAACTACAACGACAGCAGAGCCAACTACCACAACTACAGCAGCACCAACTACAAGTACCGCAGCGCCAACTACAACTACAGCAGAGTCAACTACCAAAACTCCAGCAGCACCAACTACCACAACCACAGCAGCCCCAACCACAACTACAGCAGTGTCAACTACCATAACTACAGCAGCACCAACCACAACTAAAGCAGCACCAACTACAACTACAGCAATGCCAACTACAACTACAACATCGTCAACTACCACAACTACAGCAGTGCCCACTACAACTAAACCAGCCCCGACAACCACAACTACAACAGCACCTACTACCACAACTACAGCAGCGCCAAGTACCACAACTACAGCTGCGCCAACTACCACAACCACAGCAGCCCCAACCACAACTACAGCAGTGTCAACTACCATAACTACAGCAGCACCAACCACAACTACAGCAGCACAAACTATAACTACAACAGCGCCAACTACAACTACAACATCGTCAACTACCACAACTACAGCGGCGCCAACTACAACAACACCAGCCCCGACAACCACAACTACAACAGCACCTACTACCACAACTACAGCAGCGCCAACTACATCTAGAGCAGCACCGACTACTACTACTGCAGCACTAACTACCACAACTACAGCAGCACCAACTACAACAGCGCCAACTATTACAACTAAAGTTGCACCATTTATCACAACTACAGCGGCGCCAACTACAGCTACAGCAGCGCCAACTACCACAGCTACAGCGGCACCAACTACAACTACAGCAGCACCAACTACCACAACTACAGCAGTGCCAACTACCACAACTACAGCGGTGCCAGCTACAACTACAACAACGCCACCTACAACTACAGTAGCACCAACTACAATTACAGCAGCACCAACCACAACTACATCAGCACCAACTACCACAACTACAGCAGCGCCAACTACCACAACTACAGTGGCACAAACTACAACTACAGCAGCGCCAACTACTACAACTACAGCTGCACCAACTACCACAACTACAACAGCGCCAACTACAACTACAGCAGAGTCAACTACCACAACTACAGCAGCGCCAACTACAACTACAGCAGGACCAACTACAACTACAGAAGGGTCAACTACTACAACTACAGCAGCGCCAACTACAACTACAGCAGTGTCAACTACCATAACTACAGCAGCACCAACCACAACTACAGCAGCACCAACTACAACTACAGCAGCGCCAACTACCACAACTACAGCTGCTCCATCTACCACAACCACCCCTGTGCCAAATACGACAACTATAGCTCCTCCAACTACCACAACTACAGTAGCAACAACCATGACTACAGCTCCTCCAACTACCACAACTACAGTAGCACCAACCAGGACGACTACAGTTCCTCCAACTACCACAGCTACAGCTCCTCCAACTACTACAACTACAGCTCCTCCAACTACTACAACTACAGCTCCTCCAACTACCACAGCTACAGCTCCTCCAACTTCTACAACTACAGCTCCTCCAACTACCACAACTCACACGACGACAGCAGCAGTCGTAGTACCGAGCCTAAGTGCAGCAGTAACAGCAGCTACAGCTATTGGTGTGGCATCAACAGCAGCAACAGCAGCAGCAACAGCAGCAGCTGCAGCAGCTGCAGCAGCTGCATCCACAACCAACAAGACCATGGCTCAGCATGCCTATGAAGCATCTGTGGAAGCTCTCAAATCTGCTGAAGAGGCAGCAAGACAGGCTGCGGCATTACTAAATGGAACAGGAACAGTAAATGATACAATACAAGCAGCTCAAATGGCATCACAGAAAGCACTTGAGGCATCCCTTGCAGCAGTACAAGCATCACAGACTGCCCCAGCATCACTGACCCTATATTCAGGAAAAATTGTGGAAGCATCTGTTAAAGCAACAATGGCAGCCCTTAAGGCAGCTGAAGCAGCTAAGAATGTGTCTTCTTTAACTCCTGAAAACCTACAAACAGCAACTACAGCCATGAATGAGTCAGCAATCGCATCACAACAAGCAGTCAAGGCTATGTTAGCAGCTCTAGAACAAAATATTACTGAGCCAATTGACCCTGTGTTAAAAACATTTATACTTGATGCAGCAAAGAATGCCGAAAACACTGCTGGTGCAACCCAAAGAGCTGTTGAAAAGGCAGTAGACTCTTTAACAGCAAACACTACAGGAGACGCACAACAATTATCAAATGAGGCTAGTACATTGTTACAAAATATAATTACTTCAGCAAACAGTGCAGCTGAGAATGCATATAAAGCTATAACATATGTTCCTACCACACCATCACCTCCGACAACAACCTCTGCACCACCAACAAAAACACCTGCAGAGATAAAGGCAACCGCAGCAGCAGCAGCAGCAGCAGCATCTATAGCATCAAATGCTGCTGCAGCAGCAGCAGCCACAGCAGCCACAGTCGCATCTACCTCCACTGGACCGCTTGCTGACAGAGCAAGAGTCGCTGCAGGAGAAGCACTAAAGGCTGCTGAAGAGGCAGAGAGAATGGCCAAAGCAGTCCTCAATGGAACTGTTTCACCTGATGAAGCCATACAAGCAGCTCAAACTGCAGCACAAAAAGCACAGGAGGCAGCTTTGGCAGCAAACGAAGCAGCAGAAGCTCTCCCAGATTCAATGGCATCGTTTAGTGACAAAATTCTTCAAGCATCAGCCAATGCAACAGAAGCAGCTCTCAAAGCAGCTCGGGCAGCAAACAATGTATCTACAATAACTCCTGAAAGTCTGGATGCAGCAGCCTCAGCCATGACTGATTCAGCAATCGCAGCAGAAAATGCCCTCACTGCGTTACTATCTGCAGTACAACAAAATGTCGCTGTTCCCATTGACCCCAAATTAGAGGGACTTGTGTCATCAGTAGCTGAGAGTGCCGCACAAACCGCAAACAAATCTATAACAGCAGTAGAAAAGGCAGCTGCCTCCTTAACAGCAAACACTACAGAAGAAGCAAACCGTCTGTCAAATGAAGCTATTGATTCAGTTAAAGATGCCAATAATTCAACAAACCAAACCATTGAGTCTGCTGCAAATATAGTATCAACAAAATCCCCGGCACAGATACGGGCTGCCATAGCTGCAGCAGCAGCAGCAGCATCTATAGCAACAAGTGCTGCAGCAACAGCAGGAGCCACAGCAGCCACAGTTGCTTCGGCCACCACTGGACCGCTTGCTGACAGAGCAAGGGTCGCCGCAGAAGAAGCAATCAAGGCTGCAGCAGAGGCAGCCAGAATAGCCGAAGCAGTACTCAATAGAACCGTTTCACCCGATGAAGCCATACGAGCAGCTCAAACTGCAGCACAGAAAGCACAGGAGGCATCTCTGGCAGCAAATGAAGCAGCAGTGGCTCTCCCAGATTCTATGGCACCGTTCACTGAGAAAATTCTTCAAGCATCTGCCAATGCAACAGAAGCAGCTCTCAAAGCAGCTCAGGCAGCAAACAATGTATCTACAATAACTCCTGAAAGTCTGGAGACAGCAGCCTCAGCCATGGATGAATCAGCAATAGCATCAGAAAAAGCCCTCAGAGCCTTGTTGGCTGCGCTGCAACAAACAACCACTCAACCAATTGATGCAAAAACAGTAAAAGATGTTTTTATTGCATTTGAAATAGCATCAGATCTGGTTGCAAAAACAACACCAGAAGCGAAGACTGCAGTTGATAAAGCAGCTGCTTCTATCAAAGCAGCAACTCCAGATGAAGCAGAGCAACTGGGGAATGAAGCAATTGCCTCAGCAAGAGAATCCTTAAAATCAGCTTACAGAGGTGTCACTTTGGCCAACACAACATCAGGTCTCACTCCATCTATGGAAGACTCAACAATAAGAACCACGACATCAGCAGCAGCCTCAGCTGCCTCTGCTGCAGCATCAACAGCAGCCGCCGCTGCAGCCTCCATTTCCTCTGCTGCAGGAGCAACAGCATCTCCCAAAGCAGAGTTAGCCATGAAAGCAGCAAGGGAAGCAGCTAAGGTAGCGGCCTCAGTGGCAAACGGAGAGAGCCCACCATCAGCAGCAGCACAAGCAGCAATGGAAGCTGCCAACAAAGCTTTCGCGGCAGTTGAGGCTGCAAAACTAGAAGCCTCTGAAGTACCTGCACCTTTGAAGAAGGTGGCTGATGAACTTTTAACCATTGCCTCACAATTAGCACAGGCAGCTGTGGAGGCAGCACAAGCAGCACAGCTAGCCACCACAGGGACAGATGAAGCAATTAGTGGAGCAGCTAATGCAGAGACAGAGGTCGCTCGAAGGTCTGCAGAGGCAGCAGTTTCTTTGGGTAAAATGTTAAGTTCTCTGCCAGCTACAGCAGGAGCAACACAGCTTTCCATCTCAGCAACACAAACAGTGGCACAAATGGGAGAAGCAACTGCACTAGCAGCTAAAGCTGCAACAGGTGTCACACAAACTGAAACAGTTGGCATCATGTTAGAGTCAGCAAAAGCAGCAGCTAGGGCTGCAGAGGCCAATGCAATTGCAGCAGAAATTGCACTTCCCCGGTGGAGCATTACTGACCTTCCACCAACTCCCACAACTCCAGCACCTGTAACAAGAAAGGATCGATCAGCAGTATCAACATCTACCGCAGCAGCAGCTGCAGCCACTGCATTAACAGCAGCCACAGCTTCAGCAGCGGGTGCACCTCGTCAAGATGTATTAGCGGCCGTGACCGCTGCTCAGGCTGCAGCTGATGCAGCCTCAGCTGTTGCAAATGGAACTCAACCTTTGATGGTGGCTGCAATAGCTGCCAGAAATGCAGCCGATGCTGCAGACAGGGTTGTGAATGCTGCAAGAGCATCTGTCAGTACATCTGAAGGAGCAAAGCTAATTGAGGCAGCGAACCAAGCAGCACTATCAACCAGGAGGGCGGCAGAAGCAGCAACAAAGGCAAGCGTACATTCTGCATCACTAGAAGAGGTGATTGAAACTGCAAATGCAGCCAAGACAGTGGGAGAAGCGGCAGTTGTTACACTGGAGGTACTGGCAGGAGCCACTCAAAGTCAGGATGCTGAAATACAAAGAATAAAACAAGTCGCACAAATTGTGGCAGATATGACAGAAGCAACAGCCATTGCATCAGAAACTGCAGCTAATGCTGTTGTAGCAAACTCAACTGAGCTAATTTCACCAACCGCTAAATCTGCTGCCAGAGCAGCTCAGGCTACAGCGAGGGCTTCTTATGGAGCATTACCAAGAACATCAGATAATGACAATACGGGTACCAGTACATCTCCATCTACACCAACAACTGATGACCCTAATGGAGGCACAAAAATAGCCTTGGCGAAAGCACAAGAAGGTGCGGTGGTTGCATCCACGGCAGCAGCAGCAGCCGCAGCAGCTACAACCTCAGCAGCAGCAGCATCTGTAGGACCAAGTGCTCGACCTGCAGCAGAAGCAGCTGCAGCAGCAGCCAAGGCTGCAGCCAGAGCCGCTGAACTTGTATCTCTTGGATTGGCACCTTTAAACATGGCAGTGGAAGCAGCAAGTGTTGCATCTAATGCAGCCCAAGAAGCTGCAAGTGCTGCCTTAAGAGCGGCCAACACATTACCTCCTTCCCAATCACAGCAAGTAGCAGAAAAAGCAGCCATAGCTTACACCAGTGCCCAAGCGGCTAACACAGCTGCTGCAGCTGCAGCAAGAGCAGCAGCAAATTCCCCAACAAGGGACACACTGTCAAATTCTGCTGATGCAGCGCGATCTGTGTCTAAGGCATCAGCTCAAGGAGCCGCACAACTCCAGGACATTATATCAAACACACCAGCCTCAAATTCAGGAGATCAAGCCATTCTTCAAGAGATCAAGGCTGTGGCTCAGATGGCCCAAGCCACAGGAATAGCAGCGGAAACTGTGTCAGAGACAGCACTGACAGGCTTAACTACTGGAAACATAGCAAATGTAGCAGATACACTATCTTCAACAGCATATTCAGCAGCCCTGGCTGCTTCAGCGACCACTTCAGCAGCTGAGGCAGCTCTGCTGTCAATAGCATCTGTAAATGAGGATGGAACAGCCAATGGAGAGTCAGCAACAACCACAGCTACAACCACAGCTACAACCGTGACGGGCAGTGGAGGCAGCCAGGCAACAGCAGCGGCACCAATCAACAAAATGAGTCTCTTTTCTGTGACAATAGCTCTTGCTGCAGTTGTCCTTCTATAAGCAAACTTATTTAATAATATGTATGTGCATGTTTGTCACATTATTTATTCTTCTTTATTTATTGTGTGAATGAGAACTAAAATCCTTGATGGATGTTTTCAGATGTGTTTACTTGTGTGATTGAACAAGTAAAGAAAATATACCATATATAATGCTAGTTTTATTGTGCAGTTACAGTTGTAATGTGTAAATTTATAAAGCACTGCCTAAGTGTAATAATTATTGCAATATTAAATAAAAATCTCAACTGCTTGAATAATTTTGTCATTCTGACCATTTACTTTATTACAATTATTAGTGGAGCTTCAAAGATTATATATTACTGACTAGCAACATACATGTTTTTAAACAGGAATACTAATATAATAAATAATAACCCTCAACAATGACTTACAACTACTATAGCATAAAAGTCTTCTAACTCATCTAACACAAAATTGTTTGTACCTGCCGACAAATTTTAAGTCATGGTGGTGAAGTTATCATTTACCTTTAATTCAATTAACATCAGGAAGTCCTGAAATCATCCAAAGGATTCTAGTGAAGGTGTATAGTTTTTAAAAACACATTGTAGGACTTCCTGTATTACCACATGACATCACAAGGTGGAAAAGAGTGTTTTCAGTTTGAGAAAATAACTATGCAGGGTTTGTGTGTTAAACGTGTGGAAAAAAAACAACTCCAGGTGTGTTTGTGATGAGAAAACAACATTATATCACATATTATTTAAATATAGGCCTTCTTTAAACTCATCACTCATTACTATAGTAAATCACTCATTTCAATAACTTTTGACACTTTTGTCAGAGAATATTTTAATTGAACACAAGACCTGCACTTTCAGTGAACTGTTGCGTGATTATATGTATTTACAATTCACTGCAGTGATTAATAAAAGGGGTAGGTTATTCACTTTAACCAAAATAAATCTAACTCTAGTACTGGCCCTTGAAACACAAAAACACAAAAATGTATCATACATGTTGTCTGTGACTGGCCTGGGGGTTGTCTTTGTGTTTGGGTGGACTGCTTTGCACCAACAACCACTCTTTTCTTTGAGGACTCAACAGTGTATCGTCTATAGAGCCCAACAGGGACCGAAGTGACCATATCATTTCTCATTCATTTTTCCCAGACATTCAGAAAAAATCATATAAATCAATCTGAAAGCTTGCATAATCAGCTATGTGGTGACTCATAATCACAACCTATATATTTTTATTCAAAATCTGTTTCTGAAACTTTATAAACTGCTAAGTTGTTGAAACATGTAACCAAATTAATTGTCTAACCCTAAAGTGCAGCAAAAAATGGGTAGGAGGGGTCTTGCTAGAAGGTGTATTATTATTATATCTTGCAGAGGTAACACATACAACATGAAAAAACAACATAACATGGGGATCTGATTATATATTCGGAAGATGACGGAGCACCGATAATGAAGAAAAAGAAAAGAAAAGAAAAGAAAAGGAGTTGTCTCATCACATACTTTCCATATTTTTGGCATAGGCAGATTTCACAAGTTTTAAAGGACTCTATGTTTCTCCACATCTGTTATTACTGTTGTACCAGTCCATCATCCAGCCCATTATGTTGTATTGTTCCACCTGCTTTTTTAATAGACTCACTGTTAAAACCACTCTAAACTCACAAAGGTGACACACACAGCTGCTAAAATTACATTATTATATCGCAGCTCCCCACTCACCCACTACAGGAACTTCTCACCCCTCTGTCCTCAGGACACGCTCAGGTGCAGGAGGGCCCTGACGGAGGTTCAGAGCGCTCAGGTGCAGGAGGGCCCTGACGGAGGTTCAGAGCGCTCAGGTGCAGGAGGGCCCTGACGGAGGTTCAGAGCGCTCAGGTGCAGGAGGGCCCTGACGGAGGTTCAGAGCGCTCAGGTGCAGGAGGGCCCTGACGGAGGTACAGGGCGCTCAGGTGCAGGAGGGCCCTGATGGAGGTACAGGGCACTCAGGTGAGGAAGACGTGTGAGGAAGACGTGTTCAACAAATAGTTCTACCCCTGGGCACTGCCCCACTTATGAATAATTTGGGTGTATGTATCAATCTATCTAGAGTGCGCCATCTGTTTGGAAACGCCAGATTTGCAGGAAATAAAACTCGTAAGTTTTATTACAGTTCATTCAAGTTTGGCGGGCGGTGCGGTGCCCTTTCTTCATAACAGAGCAACTGACCCTCAAAGTTCCTGAGCACGTCTCTGTTGGGGAGACATGATCAGTTTTGAAACTGGATCTTTCCGAGATAACATTTTGTATAGGAAAACCAAAATTATGTTTAGGATTTTGCGTGTCCTGTGTTGAAAATATTGATTTCAATAATAGTAAAAATAATAATCATCATCATCAGTAGCAGCTCCAACAAACAAACAAACAAAAAAACAAAGTGCAGTGCCTTTGGTTTTGTGCCTCATTACTCTCCACCACTGAAAGTTGAGAAAACGCTACACAGCAAGTCTGAGCCTCATTTATAAATAATAATAATAATAATAATAATAATAATAATAATAATAATAATAATAATAATAACAATAATAAAGAAATAAAATAAAATAATAATAATAAAAACCTCTCTAAGCATATAAGTATATGATTTGTATGGTTTACCCCTTTCTCGTTTTTGTTTTGTTTGTCATTATTGCTTTATTGGCATAGCTGTTGTATTGTTATTTATTATTTTGGTTATTTATGTGTAAATGTATAATTTAATAATAAAAAATAAAAAAAGGACTGAAAAGACCAGCTGAAACCGGGAGCGCGTCCAATTTCTATTCACTCACTACGTCTTCTCAGCTCACGATCCAATCAGTGAAGAGCGTGAGCCACGGAGGGCAGCCGCAGCTCGTTTCTGATTGGTTAAACGGAAAAAGGCCGCTTCCGATTGGCTTTTTACCTCTTACGCAGGGGGCTCGGAGCGATGGACGTAAGAAGTGAGAAATGGGACGCGGCCCGGGGTTTTGTCGTCGCGAGAGCGGAGCTTCCGGCAATAGTGGAAGAAAGATGGCCAGGGTCACACCCGCTAGCCCAGGGATCCGGACAGTTTAAACCCCTTTTACTGCCTTCACCCAGAGCCAGTGCGACGTATAAGCACCTGTGTGGGGAGAAAAGCCGCTGAAGCGCGCCCTTTTACGCGCAGATCGCTTTTGGGGGAGGGGGTTCTCTGCCCCGTCAGCTGTCCGTCAACAGTCCGGTAAGTGTCGCCTTTGCCCCCGTGTTTTCTAAAGTCTCCAATGCCCACGGACCAAACCCTATTTACAATATGAGGAAACCTGAAATGTAGGCTATTCATTACTTAGTTGTCCATGCGGTGGGACGTTGGCTGTTCAACTGCGCACACTCGGTACCGACAGCTGACCGTGGCAAACTAGTCCCGAAGTATAGCCTAGTCCAGTCGTACCCCCTAGAGCTGTACCGGCAGCACAATGTCAATTATAACTACTATATTTTCTTTGTTTTAATAAAAAGAATATCACAATTATCTTACCATCTTCTTTTAAAGGTTTTTATGTTACGCAATATGGATTCCTGTGAGCTTTAAGTCATGTTATAATGTTGTTACCTCCCCAAAAACAGACCTGGAGTTGTGTTTTGTTTTATTCATACACGTTCATACCTCCTAAACTGTCCATAGATGAAAACTGAACTGAGGACAGGTCTGATACTATGGAATGACCATGCAGATATTTAGTAGTATATATTATAATCTATAGGGATTGAAAGCAACCTATGCGATCCATTTGTTGAACTTGTGCTTTATTACCATATCACAGTTTAGATGGAGCTACATGACTTCAGCTGAACTCTGTCTGTCTCTTGTTTCCCTGTAGGCTCGTCAGACTCCACTGTGAAGAGATGGCAGCTCCCGTAAACATCCAAACTCCCAGTAAAACCTGGGAGTTAAGTCTGTATGAACTGCACAGGAGTCCACAGGTGAGTGATTGTGCACTAATCCATTTGCATTGCATTGTCATTGTGTAATATTGGCCTGTACATGGTAGAGTAATTCTCCAGATCCTTTAAAATGTCTTGTATACCTCCCCACAAACATCACCTGAAGTCACAGCTGCCCAGGAGCAAACAGCCAGTCACCACGTCAGCAATGATTACATACATCTGTAATAATAATAATAATAATAATAATAATAATAATAATAATACATTTTATTTATTAGGTGCCGTTCTGGACACTCAAGGTCGCTTTACAACAACATAAATGAATTAGGTACCATTAAAACATACAGTTAAAGTGGGACTGTCTTTTATAGATTGATTCAATTAAAGACTCATACATACACAGGTGATGTGAATAAGGTGCCTTGCCCAAGGACACAACATAGTACAATCACAGTAGGCTGCAAGTACATAATAGTTTCTCTTGGTACCAGGAGGCCATCATGGATGGGACAGAGGTGGCAGTATCCCCCCGGGCTCTGCACAGTGAGCTGATGTGCCCCATCTGTTTGGACATGCTGAAGGACACCATGACCACCAAAGAGTGTCTGCACCGCTTCTGCTCCGACTGCATCGTCACAGCTCTGCGATCAGGGTTTGGCACACTCACAATTTCAACAGGAAAACAGAACATGTGCAGTACAGAATATTCATCTGTTTTCTTCTGTTTAGCAACAAAGAATGCCCCACATGCAGGAAGAAGCTGGTGTCCAGGCGTTCTCTTCGCAAAGACTCCAACTTTGACGCTCTGATCTCCAAAATCTACCCAAGTCGTGACGAGTACGAGGCCCACCAACGGCGCGTGATTGAGAGACTGAATCGCCTCCACAACCAGGAAGCTCTGAGCTCCAGCATCGAGGAGGGCCTGAGGCAGCAGGCGCGGTACAGGGCTGAGAGGTGAAGAGCCTTCAATACAGGACACATACAACACAGAGGCTAAACCAAGTGTCACACATTACAAAAACAATCAAGTATCTGAAATAAAATGTCTAAATATATTCTGGTTGTTGCTGTGAGGGTTTATCCGACACATTCAGTGACCCAGAGTTTGGCAGAATAATTTCTGAATTATTCCTGAAAGATATAAATTAGAGATGATGGCAATGACAGTAAAAAACAAATCTGGGTAGTGCACCTCCTCAGTACAAGATCCAGCACTAGCAGCACAGATGTTATCGCTGTTGCCAGGAGTGTGAATCTAAAGTCTCCCCACACTGGGAGATCCAGCCAGGATAGGGATGTACCCTATGATAGCTTAGTGATATCGAATATCTGCACTGATATTGAAAATTTTGCTGGATCAGGTATTGGTTCCATGATTTCAGTTCAGCTGATATCCTGGTTGGGGCTTCAATTGGTTGTAACGACTATTTACAAGTTGAATTTGGTCTAGAATGTCTCGTAATGTAAACTTTCATCCAGATAATGCTGTTCAGTAGTGATGTGAAGGATAAATAACAGTTACATAACAAACCAGGATCTCTTGTGTAATAAGTTAACTGTGTTTTATGAAAATAAGTGGCATTTTTCATCCAACACTGGTATCAGATATTATTTGGGTATCAGCAGACTCACAGTATCGATAATGGATCAGAACTGAAAAAGAAGGGCCGTGCATTTCTAATCCCAGAATTCCTAGAGGTGGAAAAAGTACTGAAAAATAGTAATTCATTAAAAGTATCTTTACTTTGCTTAATTCCTAATCAAGTAAAAGTAACCATCTAAAACTCTACTTGAATAAAAGTTAAAAAAAATGACTTACATTTAAAATGTAATTTGAGTTAAAGTTACTTAGTTACTTTCAGTTATTTTATGTAAAAAGGAGGAGTCATAAATCTAATCTAGCACAGTTTGTTTTAATCCACTTTTCGGTGATACATGCAAACTTTGTTCTGTGCCAACTTTATACATTTTAAAGACACTGAGCTATGAACACTGACTAACACTGAGCTCTTTCTTCTTTTTAGAGAACTTTATAGAACTTAGAATTTTAACTGATTTGTTGTTGAGGTTACAGCACTGTCCGGTGGTGTAGGCACATTTTGCATTATTATGTTATTCCCTATTTTGCTTTTGAATTCAAATAACTGTCCGAGGTTTGGCTAAGGGTTTCCTTCACTTTCCTCTTGAGAATTATTCAGTGCACCTTCTTGAATATTATCCAATATCCATGATGACCTCGATCTCTGGCTCGGCAACAGCATCATCCAAGTCGATCCAAGACAGACTGACGGTTCTGCACAATGACTGGACATTCTATAGTGAAAATGTCGCACGCACAATTTCCTTTAAATTCCAGCAGATTGGGGTTTTTTCGCATTTAATTTGTTTCTACATCAGTCTGATTTTACTCAGTAACGAGGGTGGTTTCCAGTGTAATAAAATAAAATTCTTGGGTCAGAATGTACTAAAGCAAGTAAAATGACATATTTCAAAAACTACTTAAAAAAATTACAAAAGATAAAAACTGCTCAAATACAATAACATGACTAAATGTAATTCATTACTTTCCACTCTTGACGATTGCTAACTACGTCCACACACAGATCTGAGCTGAGACGTTTGGCATGGAAGCCCACCAGCTCCATTTAAACATTAGAATATAAATAAGACAAACGAGAAATCCTAAATAAGACGGCTCATTTTTAACCCACAACTTTGAGTCTAACTTTGAGTCATTTTCCTCCAGAAACCACCGTGTGAAGAAGCCGACCCACGAGAGCGACAACACCACGTTCAGCGGGGGAGAGGACAATGGAGACTCCCGTTCTCACCTGTCCCATGACTCCGCCCCCTCCCACGCCCCACCTGCCGCAGGGCACACTTGGTCAGAGGCGGGTCCGAGCCGTAAGAGAGCGCGGGCGTCGGAGGAGGGCTCGGGGCAGGAGGCGGACAGCGGCAGAGCCACGCCCCCTCCACGACGCCACAAAGACGGGCCTGCCTCCGAGATCGAGCTGGTGTTTAGGCCACACCCACAACTGGTACAGCCCAGTGACTACAGCCAAACCAGGTCACATGCTTTCACCACATCCGTCATTTACTCTGTCTTAAGCGTTCGCTGCGATATTTTTGATGGTTTCACTCAGCCCCAGCTCAAACTGTACCACCAAATTGCAGGGTTTAAAAGTTCACAGTTCAAATTCATGTTCTCACACTGTACGAACGACTTCAACAGTGAAACCCTCACAAGCTTTCAAACAGGTGTGATATTCTTACGACCTACGATTGCTTATTGGGAGCTGTTTATCTGTTCTCGTTACCCCATGTTTAGTACATGAAGCACGACACACGATTGAGACAAAACTCGGTCCCAGAAACAGTTGAATGAGTGAAAACTCGGCTCAAAATGGGCCAAAAATCTCACAGTGTACGCTCACCATTATGTAAATATGTTACAGTACTGGGTCATGGTTAAAATAATTGTGATTAACGATTAGATCACAATAATTATTAAAGTTACTGACTGAGTTTTAAAATGTTATGCATGTTATTAATTATACTTTTAATGTTATAAGTTTCATATTTAAACAGCTGTTATAGAATTGCACTTAGACGTAGATAAACTTTATTGATCCACAACGGAAATTACTGATACACAGCAGCTCACACATTACAATGTAATATATGAACCAAGAAAGTAAAATAAACAAAATGGTATTAATAAATTCTAAATAAGTAGCAAAAACTAGCAAGAGACAGGTGTCAAATAAGGCATAGTTATATAAATGTATATGTACAAGTCAAAATAAAATAGAAAAATGTGGCATAAAATAGAAAATCTCAGCTATTTACAAGAGGTCATAGGAAGACAGCGCAACAATGATATGATGACATAGCGTCATCTGTTCAATAAGGTTGAGTTGTACAGTTGTAGGGAGTATTATCTGTTCCATAAGGGTGAGTTAGTTGTACAGTTGTAGGGAGTATTATCTGTTCCATAAGGGTGAGTTGTACAGTTGTAGGGAGTATTATCTGTTCCATAAGGGTGAGTTAGTTGTACAGTTGTAGGGAGTATTATCTGTTCCATAAGGGTGAGTTGTACAGTTGTAGGGAGTATTATCTGTTCCATAAGGGTGAGTTGTACAGTTGTAGGGAGTATTATCTGTTCCATAAGGGTGAGTTGTACAGTTTTAGGGAGTATTATCTGTTCCATAAGGGTGAGTTGTACAGTTGTAGGGAGTATTATCTGTTCCATAAGGGTGAGTTGTACAGTTGTAGGGAGTATTATCTGTTCCATAAGGGTGAGTTGTACAGTTGTAGGGAGTATTATCTGTTCCATAAGAGTGAGTTGTACAGTTGTAGGGAGTATTATCTGTTCCATAAGGGTGAGTTGTACAGTTGTAGGGAGTATTATCTGTTCCATAAGGGTGAGTTGTACAGTTGTAGGGAGTATTATCTGTTCCATAAGGGTGAGTTGTACAGTTGTAGGGAGTATTGTCTGTTCCATAAGGGTGAGTTGTACAGTTGTAGGGAGTATTATCTGTTCCATAAGGGTGAGTTGTACAGTTTTAGGGAGTATTATCTGTTCCATAAGGGTGAGTTGTACAGTTTTAGGGAGTATTATCTGTTCCATAAGGGTGAGATGTACAGTTGTAGGGAGTATTATCTGTTCCATAAGGGTGAGATGTACAGTTGTAGGGAGTATTATCTGTTCCATAAGGGTGAGTTGTACAGTTGTAGGGAGTATTATCTGTTCCATAAAGGTGAGTTGTACAGTTGTAGGGAGTATTATCTGTTCCATAAGGGTGAGTTGTACACTTGTAGGGAGTATTATCTGTTCCATAAGGGTGAGTTGTACAGTTGTAGGGAGTATTATCTGTTCCATAAGGGTGAGTTGTACACTTGTAGGGAGTATTATCTGTTCCATAAGGGTGAGTTGTACAGTTGTAGGGAGTATTATCTGTTCCATAAGGGTGAGTTAGTTGTACAGTTGTAGGGAGTATTATCTGTTCCATAAGGGTGAGTTGTACAGTTGTAGGGAGTATTATCTGTTCCATAAGGGTGAGTTGTACAGTTGTAGGGAGTATTATCTGTTCCATAAGGGTGAGTTGTACAGTTGTAGGGAGTATTATCTGTTCCATAAGGGTGAGTTGTACAGTTGTAGGGAGTATTATCTGTTCCATAAGGGTGAGTTGTACACTTGTAGGGAGTATTATCTGTTCCATAAGGGTGAGTTGTACACTTGTAGGGAGTATTATATTATGAATGTATTCCTGTATCTCTCACTGTTTGGGCGGAGCTGTAGGAGCCTGTTGGAGAATGAGCTCCTCTGTCCCTCTATCGTCTGGTGCAGTGGGGGTGTTGTTATACAGTCGTAGGGAGTATTATCTGTCCCTCTCTCTCTCTGTCACTCACTCACTGTTTTCGCTTGTTGTGAAAACTACAATGATACAAGAGAGATCAGAGAAAATCATAAATAAGTAGCTTTTTTCTGCACATTCTGGTGATAAACTGGTGATTATTTTTGTTGGCGATTCTCAGAATTATATTAAGTACCTCGTGATTAGACTTAGAGTTTATAGATCCGCAAGGGAAATGACTTGTACACAGTAGCTCACACGTCACATTATATTATAAAAATGGTAATAAAACTTTTAAATAAGTAGTGATAAAAACTAGCAAGAGACTGGTGTCAAATAAGACATAATTATATAAATGAATATGTACAAGTAAGTAAAAAACACAACTATAGTAATATAAATACACCATATCACAGTTATATACAAGAGGTCGTAAGGAAAACTGCAAAGATGATATGATGATCGACAGAAACACAGGCTTATCTGTTACATAAGGGTGAGTTGAATGATTATTTTCCTCCATTTTTATCACGATAAACGATATTGTTTATTGTCCCATCTCTACCGCTAATGATAAACAGCAATAATATGAAAAAAATATATTGAAGTAGATGCATATAAATACAAGATAGTCAAACCAAATTCATTTTAGTGTCTGTTGTGAAAGAACCATCCAAACTTTATATTTATTAAGTATTAGGACATTTTCATGAGCTGCTGTGTCCTCTTGAAAACGTTTTCAGCTAAGTGCCCCTCCTCCTACACACCTGCCGCCCAGTCTGGTGTGCAGAGTCTACATGGAAACTGGAGCTACTGTGAACCTGCTGCCACTTGTCGGGCGCTCAGGGGGTGAATTATTTCTACAGTGTCCAAGAAATTCTCTATTTGGATCAGTAAAGTTTGTTTACAACTACAGGAGAATTTGTCCGGTTTGGGCTGTGATTTCTTCTCCCTGAGTTCAGGGAGGCGAGACCCAACTTTGTGTCTCTGTGTGCGATTTTGAAGCTGCTGCGCTCCCCGTGTGTGTGGAGTCACTGTTAGATCGTAACCACCATACATCAGCGATGCTGTGGTACCAGCCAATCAACATCAGGGGCAGAGGAGTGACGGTCCCAGAGACGCAAGATACAAACTCGGGATATAGCGAAAATAAAGATTTTATTCCTCACCTCTCATAAAGTGTTACATTTAAAGTGCAGCGCCTGATCCACATTATCCATAGAAAATGTCCTTCGCAAATAATGACCTCCAGTCCACAAAACCACACTATTAATCCAGTTTGAGGCATTCTTTAAAAATAAAAAGGCAGTGTTTCGTCATGTTTGTCTGTTTCCATCCACACAGCACTTTGAAAATCAAAGAATCTAACAAACTTTATTTATAGAGCACTTTTCATCCAAACAATGCAACACAAATCCTGTATCTGAAGTGTCACACCACATTTCAAAAATAATAATAACACAGTTTTGGTCTTTGGTCTCAAAAATTTGTAAAACGGGCTTATAAACTTGTCTATTTGTGGTTAGAACATACAAGTATTACACTGACTTTACACTGAAAGGACTTTTTCCACTGTTATTCTTTTAGTTCTTATTAATGTCGAATCTTAACGTTCCAACTCCATTTGATGACACAGATATGTAAAGACGACGGCCAATGCCACTGTGGACCATCTCTCAAAGTACCTGGCCCTGCGCATCGCCCTGGAGGAGGGTCCAGGTCCTGGAGGAGAGGCAGAGGCGCCGGGAGCCGCCTCAGAGAGGGGCCCCGTAGCAGCAGCAGCAGCAGCAGCACAGGGCTCCAGTCTGCGCAGCATCAGCGAGAAACAGTACACCATCTACATCATGACCAAAGGACAGTTCTCTGTGAGTCAACTTGGCTTTTATAATCAGAAGACAGAGCAGCGTGTGGCTTTAAAAGTCCTATAGTACACTAAATTGACTCTTGGGAGCTTTAAATCATGTTACAATGATGTTACCTCCTCATAAACATACCTGGAGTATTTTGTATGTGTTTTGTTTCATTCGCACATGTTTGAACTCATCCTATATCCAGTTTATTCCACCTTGCCCACTTTTGTCTCCAAACGCTCCTGAATCACACTTTCTTGTGGCTGCACTTCCGGTTAAAAGGGAATCCTACTCATGTCAGTGGAGAATTTGAGAAAAGTTTTCCCAATAAAATCTGACATGAAGTCGGTTCATTTGTGTAAAATGTTCAGTTTTCATGTGCACCAACACGTGACAATGCACTGATTCTCTGGGGGGCTTTAAAATGGCTTTATCATCCGTACTGAACTTATTTGCTTATCAGCCCCATACTAAATAATACAACCTGACTGATGATGGCAATGTCCAGATTAAGGTGAATATGCAGAATTTGTGTGTTAAACATGTGAATGAAACAAAACACAACTCTAGGCGTGTTTGTGCTCAGGAAACAACATAACATAGATCTGAAAATGGTGTATTTAAAGGTCAAAAGTCACTTTATGACTTAGTCAACAATTGTTCTCAAAGGGTTACTTCAAAATCATAGTTCTCTAGTAGAAGTACATGATATTAGTTGGTAGGAGAAAAACTTACTTAGGGAAGCTATGACTCAAGTAAGAGTTGTAGCTGTAAAGAGTATCTGATTTGATGTTGATATAATTGGAAGGACAAAACATGAAATAAGGCAGAAGATCTGGGATGTTCAGAGGACAGACACAACATTGAGACAAATATAAATTCTTTGATATTGTCACTTGTAGACATACTTACAGTGGGGCGAGGAACCAAAACCTGTACTTACTCCGACTCAGGTAGTTTGTTTTTGATTTTGTTCAGCTGAACAGTTTAGTTCTTCACTCATTGATTCTGTAGAAATCCGCCATGTTTTTCAGTTTCATGTGATATTTTTTTTTTTACTTTCCTTTTTCCTCATAAGCAGTCATATTTGTCTTGGTATGAGGGTGGACCATAAATGTCCCTGATTGGTTAATCTACCTGAACCCGGGGAGATTCACCTGTGACCAGATTCACATCTTTGTAAAGTCTTACAACATAGAACATACTAAAAGGATCAAATTAGGCCTGGATATTTACTTATGGTGGGTCTGGTTAAACATCTCTCAGAGAACGTTCTCTTTCATAGCATTTGTCTCAGTGCCTCACTATGGGATATGCCCCTGTGTTACCAAACATGCTTATCATGACATGATGCCAGCAAAGGCCCCTGAGGGAGCCAGAGATCAGGGCATGTCCAGGGTCACCCACACTGAGGAAAGCCACCAGCAAGCCAGTGTTTTTTGTGCTTTTTCAGACGCTGAACGGCTCCCTGACTCTCGAGTTGGTCAATGATAAATACTGGAAGGTCCGGAAGCCTCTGGAACTGTACTACGCTCCGACCAAAGAGCAGCCTCCGCCTCCTCACGCTCCAACCAAAGAGCAGCCTCCACCTCCACTGCCTCCACCCAAGTCCCCAGGGGTGCAGCGGGACGCCCCCTAGCTGCTGTGGAGGGTTACGGCAGGCCCTGCACTTGCTTTCACAACACTGTTGTGTGACTACAACAGAAGGACATGTCACGTTTGGGGCTGTTCTGACTCGGTTCGATTTAATCGACTGAAAATGTGGGACTGAACTGTGATTTGCAAAAGATTATCTTTTTGAGTAAAATCTTCTTTTTTATTGCAATCGTTTAAAGGAACTGGATGTAAGATTTTGATTTAAAATGTCATAAACTTGACCTATCTGTGTTCCCAGATACAAGGCGGACGAGTTCAAATGTAGCTTACTGCTAATAATTCTAATGCTGATTTATTCTTACAACAAACACATTTAACATGATGTCCCATTTATTTATGGTATAATGTTCTCAAGACGATTATCCAATCAGAAAGCAGAATGAGCCTCATATGAGTCTCATTTGGGTTGCCAGTTTCAATGCTGAAATCCAGTTGGTTAAAACCTAAAAGTACTTTCTGGATACTGGAGGTCTGGAGCTTTCACATGAGGCTCTCCAGATACTTAGCAGGACAAAAACACATGTACCTCTCTGCAGGTTAAGGCTCTGGCAGCAGGTTTATTTGTGATTGTACCTTTTTCAAACTGTAAGAGCGTAGGCTACACACAGTTCCTTTAAATTTCTGTGTACATTTATATTAGTAACCGCTGCTGCTTTTTCAACACTGCCGCTGACTGTACGTTACATCTATGAACCTGATGTGACGCCTCTCACAAAGGACAAGCAAACGTCTGAGCTTCAGGGAAATATTGATGCAAAAACAGATGTAAATAGATTGTATGCATTTTATATGTTTTCTGTTTGACACGGCATTTGTGAAGCTTTAAGAGCGTGGTGGAAAGGGAGACGTTCTCAGCTGAAGAATGAATGAACCACACAGTTGGCTTCTGTTTAATATTTTCTTTTGCTTCTGTAAACTGTAAATTCATCGTAATCCAGTGGGCAGCACAATACACGATACCACCAGTTATCCTGTACAACCAACTTAAAGAGGGGGTATTATGCAGATTTTTCTATCATGTTAAAACGTTCTCTCATCAAAAACATGTCTGAAGTGTTTTTAGATGTCATCCATGCATGTTTCAGTCATTTAGCGATCTCTCCAGGGCCTTTCTTCAAACCGTCTTTACAGTTAAATCTAAGATTCTGCAGGCTCCGCCCACATGCCTACGTCACCCACGCTCCCACACGACAACTATACAAAAATATAATACAAAACTGTACACTACGACTTCACAAACCGAGCAGTGGTCGTTTTATTGGTGAGACGCACGCTGACTGTGTCGTGATGGCGCTCTGAAAGGGGAGCGACTTAGCATGGAAAAACATGTGAATATAGCATTTTCAAAACAATGAAAGGCAACGCAGCGATCTGAATATGTTACATGTTAGCAACGGATACCCCCTCTTTAATCTACGCTCTTCTGTTCTGATTTAAAGGGTGTGATTCTGTACTGCACGGATATTCAGGGCTTCATCACTGATGTGTGGGGATCCTTATTTCCATTTGTCTGTCTACAGTTTTGTTCAAGACCAAAATATTAAAAGCCAGATGCTGATTTTCAATTGAAACACCTTAACTCATCATTAGCGTAGATTTTTTATGGCGTGTGCACCTTTTCCCCACTATTTATTTGACTGGAGATCATGCTTATTACCTTTTGCTAACTCTGTAAAGGTTAATTTATTCACGAGCATTAAACGTTTCACTCTTTTCCACTTGTATCTGTATTTCATACTGGATTTCAATGTTCTCTTTAGATCAGACCTGGGCATTGTGCAGCTCTCGGGCCACATTGGTTGACCCGGACCGTCCCGTTTAAGCTAATTTGGAATTATAAAATCAACATATTTTAGAATTTTATCTCACGCATGGACTAAAGCTTCATTACTGTTATTTTAGAGGTGTTTAAAAAAAATAAAAAAATTTTTGAACAGAACATCAACTCTTACCAGTGTTACCAGCGCATCATAAGATTTACTGCTTTTTTAAATAAAGAAATACAATTAATATTATGCAGAATTAAGTTAAGTATTTTTAGCAATATTTTATTATTTTTTTCTCGTGGCCCCATGGAAAAAAATACTTGCCCACCCCTGCTTCAGACAATACAATGTGATTTTCAATGTTAATCTTAAAGGCGCATTGTGCAACCCTTCCAGGGGAGGATCCATCACCTGCTTGTTTCCATTAGGGTGGTTCATAAAATTAACTTCACCAAATTTTGCCATATCACATTTGCCTTGTTCCAACTGATATTATGAGCATCTGTACTAAAAATGGACACAATTTTGAGATTGTTAAAGGGACAGTTTGGAGACATAGGGCCTCATTTCCTCATGAGACAGAGTGTTGGAGACGTGTGGAGACACTTTTTAAATCTTCCCTCCAGTCCTTGTATTTGCAGAGGTTGCTGGTGCTAGGCTAGTGCATGTCAATGGCCATAGTCGTCCTGCCACTAAAAACAGTCTTACCCACTCCACAGAGTACCTGAGGAAAACTATGAGACCTCCAGACTGTCCATGTGAACGTCTGTGTCGATCTGTCTGAAACGAAGACCAAAAGCAATTTTTGCTCCATGTTGTGCAAAGACACAGAGATAAAGTATCACAGAGAACAAAGTTATACATGAATATAGAGTTTGAACTGTTGTGATGTTCTAATATGTGTAGCATAAGTACAGGGAGCCTGGGAGAGATTATTAATGAGCAGACGTATCTTTGTATTGTTCAAGTTTCTGTTTCTGCCAAAGTTACACATTCTTATGTAGAACATTAAAAATTGTAATAATAAAAAGTGTGCCGCCCTTTACTGGTGTCCTTTTGACTCAGTTTTTGTTAACGGTGTTAACAGGAAAAACAAAATCTCTCTTTCTAAATCTCGCAAACTTTAGAAATCTTTTACTTTAGCCATCATATTGTGAACTTGTCTCCATGGAAATATTATTGCTTTGTTTAGAATGTTCCACGGTATCTGTGGAGAGTCACCCCTATTCACAGAAAGAATTATTGTATTTTTGAGCAACAGAAACACCTGTAATGAATACATTCTGGATAGATGTGTTTAAAGTCATACCATGCAACATTCCAGGCAAAGCAACATCCCCATGGAGACAAGCAGGAGATGGACCCAGCACCAGAAAAGTTGTGCAAGGTCCAGAAATCTTATAATTATTATATAATTATTACAATTAGTAATATAAAACTTAAAATATATTTATTAAAGCTGCAGTGTGTAACTCTCAGACAAAAAAAGACAAGACAGTTGTTTGTTGTTTTAATTGCACTGAAAAAGAAACGCAAAATTAATAGAACCAACCAACACTGTGCATAGTGAGCAAAGTAGCCACAGCTTCTTCTGTCCTTTTACAGTCTCAGTACTTCTGACACAGAAGGAGTGGACCATATTTACATTTCAGATCTTTCTGTTTAGATTTGTATAAACAGTCTGAGTCACATCACTGAAATCACTGTCCACGTGATGCTAAAAAGCTACTTTAAAATGTGATCATGTTTTTTGTTGGCATTTTATTGCTGTTTTTGTGGCCATAAGAGGAAAAACTTGTGAGGTTTTGAGTATACAGTAGACTGGGGAGGTTATCATAGTGGGGGTTAACAAAAAAAATGAATAAAAAGGAAAAAATAACATAAATAAAATAAAAAGGAAATGAAAGAAAAGGAAAAAATGTGGATAGATGAATGAAAAAGAAGGAAAAACACTCTATACCACCTCTCGCTTACAGATTTCTGTCCTAATATTGGTCCCTTAGCATCTACAGTGGAACTGCTTGTTTGACCTATAGAACTATTACTATGTTGGACATGTTTTATTTTTCTATTTAAAGGGTTCATCATGCGCCATTTTCTGTGTTTTCTGTGTTCTGATGTTGTTTATCATCACAACCAGACCTGGACTTGTGTTTTGTTTCATTCACACATGTTTAACACTCAAAACCTGCACATTTAAGTTTTTCTATCAAACAGCAAATACTCCATTCCACCTTGTGATGTCATGTGGTAATACAGGGAATGCACCACAGTGTTTTTAAACTCCACACACCTTCGCTAGAATCATATGGATGATTTCAGCCCTGGAATTGCCAATCTCTACTGAACTAAAGGCAAAAGGAGCTGTTCACTTGAGAATTTCTGCTTCATGACATCACAAGGTGGAACAGAGCGTTTTGAGCTTTGCACGTGTAGACAGACTAATAATAAAGAGTCACTCAAACATGTGAATGAAACAAGCCTAAAATAAGCCTAAGCAGTGAAGGGTCCATCAAATACTGATCACTATGGAGATGTTGTTACTTTGTCTGGAATGTTCCGCAGTATGGCATTAAACCTTTCTATCATCATGGACACCAAACCAGACCAAGTTACAGGTCAGATCTGTGGAGAGGCGACCCCACTCACGGTCAGTACGTCTGTTTTTCGAGCTATTTTTGAGTTGTAAAACCTGTGATTGAATAAATGTAAAGTAGAGCTGTTTAATGTCCCACTGTGGAACATTCCCAGTAGAGCAATGACATCTCTATTAAACAAGAAGGTAACCCCCAACCAAAAGGTTACATAGTGCACCTTTAAGTACATTCTAAAGTTGGTCCTTTCACTTTTACTTCATTTGACAGCAGGTATCTGTACTTTCTGCTCCACTACATTTTTAACAGGACTGAAAAGTAAAAGGTTTTTATACGCCCGTTGTGTAAGACAGGACGTATTATGGTATGGCGCTGTCCGTCCGTCCGTCTGTGGACACTTCAAAGCTTTGAAGTCTTTGAAGCTTTGTCTTCATGAAAGATCTGAACTCTCTTCTCAAATGTTCTGCTGCTGAAAGCGAGAACAACCCACATTCTCTGCTTCTTTGAGCTTTGACACATTAAAGCTTTGTAGTGCCTTTAAGTTCTGTTGCTGCAATCTGATTGGTGGAATTCCGATTCTAGAATTCTATATACAATAATTCAAAGTACGGGCGTATTTTGCCCGCTGGCGGAGCTCTTGTTATTTTAGTAAGAATTGGGTAGTTTGGCTTAACCCAACAGCTGGGTTTAGAGTTGGGTCATTTAAAGTGGCATGTTGGGTCAAAGATTTTCCCACTTTTTGTTCAGTCTGCCCAGCGAGTTGGGTCAAATCACAACAAACAACCCAGTGTAGGATTAACCCATCACCATAGCTGTCATTGACCCAGCGTTTGAGTTGTTATTTTAACCCATTTGGGGAAGAAGTAGCCCAATCCAGTAGTTGTCAGTGACTCAGCATTTAGGATATAATTTTAACCTAATTTGTTGGGTAGAATTAACCCAGCATAATGTAGTTGTAAATGACCTGGCAATTTGGGTTCATATTTAACCCAAAAGGTTGGGTTAAAATAATAACCCAAACTACTGGGACAAAATAACCCAGAATAGTGTTGGTCCACGAGTGACACGATGCTCAATTATTATTTTACACAGGTTGGGTTATCTTTAACCCAGTGTTTTAGTGTGAAGTATGTACAAATTACTTTTACTTTTTACTCTTTAACTACCTTTTTAAACACTTTAATATTGTAATTTTTAACCAATTTACACCTAAAACGCTGCAAAAAACACCTATAAAAACCTGCTATTCTCAGGTAAAAGTCCTTATCTCCTGAGTGTTTTTGAAGAATTGAGATTTTGTTTATGAAAACCTTAATATCTCCGCCTCTGAAGCACACAAAGACATGAAATAAATTGCATTTAAAAGATAAGACTCTCAGCTTTTATTAAATTGCATCATGAAATTTGATGAAATGAAAAATGAAAATAAATTTCCATCATGAAAAGGAGGACAAATCAACAATAATGTTGCGCCACGCAGCATCCGGCATAAATGGGTTAATTAGATTTTTTCATGTGATACTTTTATTTTTATTTGAGTTTTTATTTTCTTCCTTCGGTATCAGTACTTTTACTTAAGGAACAAAGCTGAGTACTTCTTCCCCCACTGAGCCTGAGCGCACAGCAGATTTTAGCATGTCTGCCACAGCACATCAGTTTGGATCTTTATAATGTGACTGGTTCCTCAAAGCTCTCAGGTCTGAAGGGGCCGCACAGCAACAGCTGTTGGCAACAGTATCTGGAGAGAATTTTCCCATACTGCACCTGCCGGAGGGTTTTTTGCTTTCTGGCACCAAGGATCATGTGTTTATCGAGAGACTGAGGATGGGACAATGTGTTTGCTGATGTCTATGTTAGATCAGGTCTCCATGTTTATTCACTGTGAAGCCCATTGGGGCAACTCTTGTTGTGATTCTGGGCTATGGAAAAAAAAAGTGAATTGAAATGAAAATCAAATTGAATCACTGCCCATAATATGAGTCCTCGGGTACTTACATGGTGAGATTTGTACTTTTCTTTATGTATCATGCCCAAGGCACGCGCCCAGAGGCATGTGACAGTTACGGTTCCATGATGTCTAACTGCGTTTGTAAACTGTGTCATTTGGGATGTAGGTCATGAGGTTAGGCGTTCACACTGTCCTCTTTCTCGTGGTGCGTTTGCTTGTTTCCATGGTGATTTTATTGCATTGCCTGGAGTCTTCCACAGAATGACATGAAAGGGCCCATATCACGCTGTTTTCTACTGTGTTCTAACGTTTCCTCATCACAAACAGACCTGGGGTTGTGTTTTGTTTCATTCACACGTTTAACACACAAATCCTGTATTTTACAGTTTTCTCTCCAACTAAAAAACACTCTGTTCCACCTTGTGATGTCATGTGGTGATACAGGAAGTGTTCCACTGTGTTTTTAAACCCCACACACTTTCACTAGAATCATTTGGATCATTTCAGCCCTGGAATTGCCAGTTTCGACTGAACTTAAGGTAAAAGAGGTGTTAATTTAAACTACCACATCACGACTATTTTGAGCTTTGGAGATATGGACAGACTAATGAGAAAAGGTTATTCAAACATGTGTGAATGAAACAAAACACAACTCCAGGTTTGTTTTTGATGAAATAACAACATTATAACACAGTTTAAAGCTCACGAGTTATTGTTGTGTAATATAGGACTACTTCAGACAAATTAGAGAACTTATTTTACCTGAGGGAAATAAACTGTTGTATGGACTTCATGTTTTTGCTTCTTTTTGCTTACTACCATTCACACACAGTATTCTTACATAAGCACAGAAGGTACAGTGTATTGCCCAAGGTCACAGCAACAGAAAGCACTGATACAAGTGGTGTTCAAACCTCTGATTGTCAGGTTGATGAATGACTACTAATACTGCAGCAGCAGTAGTTGGCCTAGTAGTAGTAGCAGCAGTAGTAGTAGTAGTAGTAGTAATCCAGAACTCAGCACAGCTGTTGTTATAAGTTCTTGAGCAAATAGAAAGTCCAAAGAGTCTTGTGATTATCAGAGCATCTGTTTCTGTAACTGCTGAAAAGCAAAAGCACTAGAGCATTGGAGCATTTGTACAATTAAACTCTGTCAGAAAGAACACGCCGCATCATGTGATGTTCTAAAGAGCTCCAATTATGATCAAATCGAGAATCAAATATGTCAAAACTGGATATTCAGTGTTGGGGAAGTTATTAGTTGCCATAGTTATGACTAAAATGTAATATCTTAGTTACTTAGTTACTGCCTCAAGGAAGTAAGTTACATTACTTTTGGATTACTTTATGTGTAATATGGTATGTATGTTGTTTAATGTTACTGTATTGTATTTATACAGATAAATAAAAATATGGTTTTACATTTTATTAAATAGATTTAAATAGAGACAAACAAAAAAGAAGTTGTTCAGATGGCATTAGCAGCTTCTCAGCCTTTGGGTGGAATGGATTTATTATTAGTATATAACTATGCATTTTATTAGTAACTGCAATTTAATTACATGTTGTTTCAAAATAATGCATCACAGTACATAGAAATGAATTAGTAGAGTATTGGTATCAAGTATTATTAAGTTACACCCAGACTCTTACCCATCAGGTATTATGGCCCCTAATCATCTTTCACCTGAGATGACACAGGCCAGAGTCTCAAGTGGAGTTTGTTGTGTAACTGTCAGGTTTCAGATTTGATGGTTCATATCTCTGTAATTACTGGGCCTAATCACACGAAATAAAAAACTGGGAGGTGCTAAACTGGGAAGGTTGACTTCTTTTCTAAACAAAAGTGAGTTGTTTTTTTTTCACAATATTGTATTGGTCTGGTATTAAAACACTATTTAGCACAGATATCTCTTTTACTCATTCTCTCTGTGTGTCATTCCCTGTTTGCTGAAACAAAATAGACTTTCAACTATAACCAGATAAATACAATCTTTGTAATAAAAAAAAAAGAAGCTACTTTTGGACCTTCACTACAACTTTACTTTCCCTGTGTAGGCCTTGTCTTGACATAAACATAGGAAAATATTGGTTAGTGGGTGTAACAGCAACACACAAATCTGATATTGGATGAAAAAATCCATATTGGACCATCACTGGACACAACCGACCACCGTAGATTTAGCCTCAGTGAATGAAGATGGTAATTACAATTGTAGTAAACATCAATAGTCAGTTTGGAAAGCCTCCATATGTGGCTCCTGCTCACTGTGGCTCAGTTCAGTCTGTGATTAAACGGGCTGAGGTGCATCTGGGTTTGACAGAGATGCAAAGACTAATACTCTTCCATCAAGTGACATTATTTTGCCTGCTTCAGATGAAGAGCAAAACACATTTCAATGAGGGTGCAGTGCTCAATCCATCAAACTTTATTTATAAAGCCCTTTACAACATTCAAGGGCACCAAAGTGCATTCTAATTAATCATCAAAGTGTTAAGGTTTGTATTTCTTCATACAAAAGGCATGCATGTATGTTTTTAATAATGCCGGAGTGCAAGGTAACATTTGGATAAGACACAAGATACAAGTTAAACATCTTTCACGCCACATTGTGGAGTACAGCCAGAGGAACATACTGTGGCGAGATGGGGTATTTTGGTTTGATGGTGGTCAAGAAATAAAAGAATAAAATGACATAACTAAATTAACTACGAGCAACGCCACTGAGCATAGGCCAGAAATTAAACTAAAGGTCACACAGGTTCGTTCTTGATAACAGAGGCAAGGTTCCATGGTTAAATCAGTTGTTTCATTTATTTTGCACATAATTCAGATGAAAGGACATTTAATAGTTCTGTGAATTTAATTTGTTCAGACCAGTCACAGTCCAGGCAATCGCACATGTACGAAAAAAAAACAAAGGGAAAGGCGGTGGCTCCAGCACCCACACGTCAGGTGTGGCCCGCCTGCAGGTCACACTGCCACAATACTATGGCATATATCCAAAAGAACATTCTACGGCACACATCCAAAGAAACAACAAATCCACTAAAACAAGCAGCGGAGGCCAACATACAAGCAAGGAGGAAAAAATGCACTGTTTATATTGGGCCTTTTTGGCTAAAATTAAAAACTCTGTAATTTTCTAGAGAAAGCAAAAGTCCACAACTTAATTATTTAGCCATGGAAGTATAACAAAATAATTTAACTCACAAAGCCTAAAGAGAATCTGGTCTACGCTCGCGAGATCCACGGGACAGACAGGAAACGTGTCCGTGTCTTAAACATGTTCGCTGAAACATTCTCAAAACATTACATTTAAGCAATATTCCGCGTACGTACAGTGACTGTATATATGTTACGCATTTAAATCATCATCTGGGACTTGTTGGCAGCCTGATAACACACTAAAATGAGAAATATCTCTGTTATTTTTTTAAATTGAGCACTACCGGAACGGTCGGTTGGTGCAGTTATTTTGAAGCTCGGTTCCGTCGCGATGGCGGAGCTCGTAACCGGAGCCGCCGCTGCTGTGGATGCAAACCCGGCTATGACCCCCACCGACACCGCGATGGCCTATCTACAGGATGAGGTGAGCTCCGCTTCGTCTCACCGTGAACCAGCCTGTTTGGTCTGGTTAAATGACGCGGAGCTGGTTTGTTTGGGGCTAGCCGTTAGCAGTTAGCCTCCTGCTCTGGCTGCCTCACCAGGAAGTGGATCATTTATTATTTTGACATTTTGGACCGTCAATAGAAGATAATAAACAGATAATAAATATGGTGAGCAGGTTTTATGGGTCACATAGCAGGATCAGTGATGGTCAACAGTTCTGTAATATTCAAATCAGATGGAGGGGAGGGGGAATTATTATTTCCAATATGCAAACTGTTAAGAGGTTTGGGTTTTGGGTTGTCCAGAAATTAAGGGAAGTGTGTCTGTGTGTGTGTGTGCGCGCGTGTGTATGAGTGAGTGCGTGTGTGTGTGTCTGTGTGAGTGTATGTCTGCGTGTGTGTGTGCGCGCGCGTGTGTGTGGGCGTGTGTATGTCTGTGTGTATGTCTGTGTGTGTGTGTGAATGTGTGTGTGTGTGTGTGTGTGTGTGTGTGAGTGAGTGTATGTCTCTGTGTGAGTGTGTGCATGTCTGTGTGCATGTCTGCGTGTGTGTGTGTCTGTGAGTGTGTGTATGTCTGTGTGTGAGTGTGTGTATGTCTGTGTGTTTGTGTGTGTGTGTGAGTCTATGTCTGTGTGTGTCTGCGTGTGTGTGTGTGTGTGTGTGTGTGTGTGAGAGAGAGAGTGTGTGTGTGTGTGACTGTGTGTGAGTGTATGTCTGTGCGTGTGTGTGTGACTGTGTGTGAGTGTATGTCTGTGCGTGTGTGTGTGTGTGAGAGAGAGAGAGTGTGTGTGAGTGTGTGTCTGTGTGAGTGTGCGTGAGTGTATGTCTCTCTCTGTGTGTGTGTGTGTGTGTGTGTGTGTGAGTCTATGTCTGTGTGTGTGTGTGTGTGTGAGAGAGAGAGTGTGTGTGTGTGACTGTGTGTGAGTGTATGTCTGTGTGTGTGTGTGTGTGTGAGAGAGAGAGAGAGAGTGTGTGTGTGAGTGTGTGTCTGTGTGAGTGTGCGTGAGTGTATGTCTCTCTCTGTGTGTGTGTGTGTGTGTGTGTGTGTGGCCTGTGTTGATTTCTATTGTATTAATGCAAGAAACATCTGTCTGTTAAACTTTGGAATCACTCCCCCCACTGATCTCAGATTTGGAGGGTGTCATCCTACTCGTACGGGTGTGTGTAGTGCCAAGTTTCATGTTGTTAGGGCAAAAAATGCCAAAGATATTTTAAAATGAGTGACATATTCAGGTCCATTTCCCACCGTGGTCCAGTCCATCTTTTGCCTCCTCCCTGTTTTTCATTCCCTGATCAGCCCAGGGTAGTCTATATTCTCCCTCTGCCCATAGACTTATAAAATGTTATAAACATATATACACACACACAAGTATGGCTATACATGTATACACATACAAACATACACATACATACACTTTATATACAATCATATATATGTAGAGATAGACCTATTGCATGTAGGTATGTGTGCACATACACATACAGACATACATACGAGGGGACTATTAATATTATGAACAGAGACTGTGCATTATCTGCCATTCATGCTTTTTTCCCCTTTTTCTTCTTTTTCTTTCCTTGTCTCTTTTTATCATGGCGCTTATAGTTTATAAATTATATATTGCTCTTTTTTCTCCCTCTTCCTTTCAAGAACAGAAACAGAATTTCTAAATTTTGTATTGTCTTTTGTATTGTCTTTAGCTGATACTTTTATTCTGAGAATCTTCTGGAATTTATCGGCATTTGTGTAATAAAACAGAGTAGCAAGCATCATTCAAGGTTACTTAACAGAACATTTTGCACTTTAGCTGTAGCAAGCATTAAGTGTGAAATGAGAACAGTGGGATTATTGTTCACACCTGCACTATTATTCCTTATTCAGGAGGTCTAAGCATGTTGTGTCCTTCATGGTATGACGCCGATTCTTCTGAAGCTGTGCAGCTGAAATGTGATCTCTTCACAGTTAGAGATTTGAGCATCTTTCACAGCTCATGCTTCTCCTGGAGACATTCTGCAACTCCCACTAGGCCTGTCACGATAATTACTATGTCGACTTATCTTCCAATATATAACTGGAATATTTATCAAGTGCACAAATTTGTTGTAATAAGAATGATATTTTGTTCTTTTACTTGTAATACAGTGAGATTTGAGCTGTAGAGGGTTTGAATAACTATGGCTAATTATTAATTTTATTCTTGTAGTTATTTGTTGCAGCTCAGCCCTTTAAATGATGCTCTACATAAAAAAAACAAAACAAAAAAAACTTGGATTATTGTGCTTTATTGTTATCTCGTCACTGATAAAGAAGTTTAAATATTATCGTGGATTGTTATATTTCTCTGTAGTAATACATTGTGCTTCAAAGTTTATCATCGTGACAGGGCAAGCTCCCATCAAGGCCTCTGAAGTCCAATAAGTTTCTGTTGCTTTAAATTTTGCATCTGTGAATAGATGAAAATACAAATTTAAACAGAAGCGAATGAAAGTAAACAGGAGTGCAAATTGAAATATAGCCGCAAGCGGCAATGATTGGCCCTCGCGTGTGCCTACGCCATGCCCCGCGAATGCTGCACCCCGCAAACAGCGTGCCCTACAAAACAACATGCTCCACTAACAGCGTGCCCCAAAAATGCCACGCTCAGCAAACATCGTGCCCAGCACATTGCGCCGTGCCAACGCCGCGCCCCACACTAACCCTAATAACCATAAGCCCCAACCACACTTTTCATATGCTTTATAGTGTGTTATATTCAGGCAGAGATCACGCATTAATGATTCAAATTTCCCAGGCCAACACATCCTCCATCTGAAAAATTACATAGTGCACCTTTAAATGATTTTTAGTTTTTGTGCCCCTGGTGGCCAACAGTGAAAAAATCACCATGTCCGTTTTTTTTTTGCTCGTAGTCATGCACAGAATTTAATTCCCAAATTTGGTACAAATCCGATAATTTTCACGTTTCATGTCTAGGGGGCGCTATAGTTTCATTTTCCATATGCTTTATAGTGTATTATATTCAGGCCGAGATCAGCATTAGTGCTTCAAATTTCAGCACGATCAGACTAAGTCTGTGCCAAATCTTGACATTGAATCTTGTCTAAATTTTGATTGAACTTTGGTGCTTCGCCGCATGTAAACCGTGAGTTACCAAAAAAATGGAGGTAACGTTTGAAGCCGCACTTCTCTAGATGATGTATGGTGATTTTCAGCCCTGTGGGTGAAGCGCTTTCAGAGGAGTGCGTTCAAACACAACATGAGTGAAAAGGCCGACTCTGCATTTTGAAGATTTCAATTTAAGATGGCCGCCTACTGCTTTGTCAGGGGGCGTGGCCATAATAATATTTTTGTTTGTCTTCACGTGACGAATGCATGTACCGAATTTCGTGGCTGTATGACAAAGTTGAGCTGGGATGGCTCCCATAGAAGTGGGCGGAGCCTAATGTTCGAAGTGGCGTATTATCTCCATTTTTTATCCTCACGCATGAAACCTATATTTTCTCGAATGTCTCATCATTTCTGAAGTTTTGGCAAAGTTTGTTGAGTTTTTGAATGTTTTTCAACGTGTTTGCGGCATCACATTTTATTTCAATCTGTAGGGGGCGCTAATGCACCAAATTTAATTTGTTCACAGTAGCTTTAGGGCAGAGAGTTTAAGAACTGTGTCAAATTTCATTGAAATCAGAGTTTGTTTAAGCAAATGGGAGCGATTTTTTGGCATTTTTTGTGGCTTCACTGCTCAGAGACGTCAGACGGATTTGGGATCTGTGGATATTTTTTGATGTTCCGTCCCTGGAGATAATGTGGACCAAATCTGAGGCCATTCGGGTGACGCCTGTGGAGGAGTGCGTTTCAGCTTCGCAAAATTTAATCCAAGATGGCCGCACCCTGGTGTGTCAGGGGGCGTGGCCATAATAATATTTTTTACTTGTCTTGTCATGATCGACTTCTGTGTTAAATGTCATGATTCTACGTGCAAACTTTTTTTGGTGTCATTCGTATTCCCTATTGTATTTTTGCCTCGTTAGGGGGCACTGACGAGCCATTTTATTTATTTATTGAAAATGGAAATAGCCAAAAGTTAGAGAAGTGGAGTCTTTAACACAGCCAAATTTCGTGAGTTTTCGTCATTGTTCATTGGGTAGAAAAATGGGTGAGTGCGTTAGGAGAAAAATAATAATAATTAAAGCCGCTCGCGGCAATGATGGCCCTCGCCCGGCGCGCACGGTCCTCTGATGCGACCGCCAAGGACTCGTGACAGCCCTGGCACGACACTCTCTCCTCCCGACAGCTCGTCTATTAGAAAAATTACATAGTGCACCTTTAAATGTTTCTTTAAACTCATTGCACTCCTGCTGGGCAATCGTGACAAATGACACAGGGCCATAATACAATATATTTTTTGGTTTGTAATCATGCATAGAATGTAATTCCCAAATTTGGTACAAATCCGATAATGTTGACGTTTCACGTATACACTAGGTGGCGCTATAGAGTTCACTTTTTATTATATTTCATATTTCACCACATTCAGGCCGGGATCACACAATAGTGATGTGACTTTGAGCTCTGTAGGCCAAAGCCTGTGGCCGTGAGAGGGCATCAAAGAAACAGGATACTAAGGTGTTAGTCGCCGGCGTGTTACGGACAAACCGTGAAAAAGTGCACTTAGAAAAATGATGCGTTTGTGGACCCACATCTGTAGATGTGATGTGTCAAATGTGAGCTCGTTTGGACCAAAACCAAGACACTTGAAGACTTTGGGCGTACACGCAGTCAAAACTGCGGTGAATTTTTGATCCAATATGGCCGACTTCCTGTTGGTCACAGGGCGGTGTGACAATGACATTTCTGCTTGTCTCCTTGTTTTCTATCACTGTCCCGAATTTTGTCGGCCTACGCCAAAATATGCTTTTCAGCTCCCCATAGGCTTTCAATTTTTGACTTTTCCTGGGGCGCTGTCGGTAGGGGCACTTTGGGCATTGTCGCGATGCCCGTTTTATCAAATTTTTCACCAGACCGGTCGATCTGATACCCCCATGTGATGTGTGATGTGTCAAATGTGAGCTCGTTTGGACCAAAACCAAGACACTTGAAGACTTTGGGCGTACACGCAGTCAAAACGGCGGTGAATTTTTTGATTCAATATGGCCGACTTCCTGTTGGTCATAGAGACATGCTCCAATTCATCTTTTGGCTTGTCTCATGGTTCTGTGTCAATGTCCGAATTTCGTTTCCCTGCGACAAACTTTGATAGTCCCTCTCCCCATAGGGTCCAATTCTAGGGGCGCAGTTGAGTGAGGCCACTTTGGTCATTGTTGCGATGACCGTTTTATTGAATTTTTCACGGGCCGGTCGATTCTATACCCCCATGTGAGACTTTTCGTTGATGTTCAGGGGGTCAAATCTGCATTTCTTTGTTTATACAGAACGAAGAACAATGTTAACAAAAGCCGCTCGCGGCAATGATGGCCCTCGCCCGGTGCGCACGCCCCTCCCAGGCAACCGCTGAGGTCTCGTGACCGCCCTGGCACAACTCTCTCCTCCCGACAGCTCGTCCACCAGAAAAATTACATAGGGCACCTTTAATATTTGAAAATGGGAACGATCTAGAGCCAAATTATAGAAACTAGGCCACAGGTCACATGACTTTTATAATCAAGAGCACTGTCAGACTAAGACTGTGCATAAAAACAGACCCTCCAACAGAAAATTTACATAGTGCACCTTTAAACATATTTTGGGGGGAGTATTTGCGCCCTTTGTGGCCAACCATGGAAAATACCCCATATCATAGACACGCATAGAATTTAATACCCATATTTGGTACAAATCCGATAATGTTGATGTTTCATGTCTGGGTAGGGGGCGCTATAGAGTTCACTTTTCATATACTTTATAGTTTATTATATTCAGTCCATGTTCAGGCTTTAGTGATTCAAATTTCAGCACAATCAGACAAAGTCTGTGCGTGTAGTAATTTTTGAACTATTTATTGGGGGAGTCTTTGAGCCCCTCCTGGCCAACCGTGGGAAACACCCCATATCCATAATATATTCTTTTGCTTGCTTTGGTACAGAGAATTGAATACCCAAATTTGGTACAAATCCGATAATGTTGACGTTTCTTGTATAGGCTAGGTGGCGCTATAGAGTAACTTTTCATATGCTCTATAGTTTATTATAATCAAGCCCTAATCAGGCATTAGTGATTCAAATTTCAGCATGATCAGACAAAGCCTGTGTGTGTAGGCATTTTTTACTATTTTTTAGGGAGTCTTTGCGCCCCTGGTGGCGAACAATGAAAATTGCACCATGTCCATAATATAAGATTTTGCTTGAAATCATGCATAGAATTTAATCCCCAAATTTGGTACAAATCCGATAATGTTGGCCGTTTCTTGTATAGGCTAGGTGGCGCTATAGAGTAACTTATCATATACTTTATAGTTTATTATAATCAAGCCTAATCAGGTATTAGTGATTCAAATTTCAGCACGATCAGACAAAGCCTGTGTGTGTAGGCATTTTTAAACTATTTTTTTTTTATTGAGTCTTTGCCCCTGGTGGCGAACAATGAAAATTGCACCATGTCCGTAATATAAGATTTTGCTTGAAATCATGCATATAATTTAATCCCCAAATTTGGTCCAAATCCGATAATGTTGACGTTTCACGTATACACTAGGTGGCGCTACAGAGTTCACTTTATTATATTTCATATTTCTTCACATTCAGGCCGGGATCACACAATAGTGATGTGAGTTTGAGCTCTGTAGGCCAAAGCCTGTGGCCGTGAGAGGTCATCAAAGAAACAGGAAAGCAGCGTTATTCGCCGGCGTGCTACGGACAAACCGTGAAAAACTGCGCTGAGAAAAATAAGATTTTTGTGGAGCCACATCTGTAGATGTGACGTGTCAAATCTGAGCTCGTTTGGACCAAAACCAAGACACTTGAAGACTTTGGCGTACCAGTCAAAACGGCGGTGAATTTTTCATTCAATATGGCCGACTTCCTGTTGGTCATAGAGATGTGCTCAATTCATCTTTTGGCTTGTCTCATGGTTCTCTGTCACTGTCCCAATTTCATTTCCCTGCGACAAACTTTGCTTGTCCCCTCTCCCATAGGGTCCAATTCTAGGGGCGCCGTTGAGTGGGGTCACTTTGGTCATTGTTGCGATCTCCGTTTTATCGAATTTTTCGCCGGGCCGGTCGATTCTATACCCCCATGTGAGACTTTTACCGTCGATGTTCAGGGGTCAAAAATGCGATCATTTTTGGCGGAAGAGGAATAATAATAATAATAAAGAAACCAACGAAAGAACAATAGCCCTCGCCACTTCGTTAGGCGAGGGCCAATAAGAAGAATATAAGAAGAAGAAGAATATTCTACGAGAACAATGTTCCACTTTTTTTTTGGCCGACAAACTATACATTTTCGGAAACCTCTGGCGCATTGCTACGTCGTGGTGAGGGTCCCTGGTCACTACGGGCGAGTCACGTCGCATCATTTTAGTTACCGCTCCCTATGAGCATTGCTATGCGATACTAATAGGCCCTTCGCCAGCCTCTGGCGCTCGCGCCTAAAAAGAACAGAAGTATACCAGTGTGAGGTCCCATCCGCTCAGCCTCTGTATTTTGTTTAGTGACTGTAACGTGTGGCTCTTTTGGTCAGTGGAACATGCAACATTCACAGCTGGAGTCTTCTGCAGGTTCCTCACCTTAGAGATGAGACAAGAGAAGACTGAACTTTATCGATCTCTCTGAGTTTTCATTCACCCGTCATGTCAGCTCTTACTAAACAATAAAAAGCAGATTAGATAAATAATATGTAATGTAATCTTATAGTAATGTGACACTCATAAATTATTTAGTGTTTACTCATAACATATTAATTTGCAAATAACATGATAAAACATGATCCAGTCAAGCTTAACAGAAGTTCCATCCATTTTCTTGCCTTCTGCTTATCCAAGATTTATATGTTCAGCTTTACAATTAAAATCCATGTTGTTACAAACACCCACTAAATATGAGATACCAGAGTGGAATTTCTGGAAATATTAGTTAAAAAAACAACCTCAGTAGTAGGGGTGTAACAATATCCAAGTCTCAGTCACGATATGAAATCGTCATAGTTCGAACCTTATGGTACAATATTTATTCCGATATCGTGGGAGGCTCACGATATTACGATATTTTACATTCTAAAATGCTTTGACCAGGCATTTTGTACAACATTTATTGTCCTTAGGGATGGAACAATATCCAAATCTCTCTGGACAATATTTTTCACCATATACATCTCACCGTACCAGATTTATTTCAATATTTTGTCGAGGCACAAAATTGTGAATCTCCTACTTTTTCCTCTAAAAATGCTTCACAGACTTAATCCAAAAAATGAAGATTTAAAAGTGCTTAGAACAGTTATTTCTTCATGTCGTCTGCACTGAAACGGAGCAAAGGATCATGGTCTATGTAGTTACCTGTTCTTTTTAGCTATTTCTGCATCAGAACTATTCATTTAAGCAAATAGACTTGTGATTCCATATATTGTGATGCTCCACGATATTATTTTGAGACCTTTGACGATACGATATCACCAGATTTCGGTTATTGTTACATGCCTACTACCCTACAAAATGTATCTGCCTAATTACTAACCTGACTATCCCCTTTCTTAGTCTAGTTTTTGGTCTTAAATTGAACCCTTTTTAGACCTGCTGTGGATTTGGTATGATCCTGTTTAAGACATTGACAGGGTTTGGTTTGCTACTTGATTATTAAAAAGGAGTATGAGAGCTTAACTGACAGAAACAACACAACAAAAGTATTGTCCATTGCGATTTGTAAAGCTTAAATATAGTTTTGCATACGTATGCGGTCTTTCTTTTATGAATGGCTGAGGTGTGGCCTTTTGATGATCTGTGTCCAGTTACATTTCTGCTGCCCAATCCTGCTTTTGTCCTCCATTGTTGAACTTTTAAAATACATCAGATAAAAAGATGTTTTAAACTTCATAACATATTTCAGTATAGTATTTTGGCTTCTTAATATTTATGCTAACAATTTTGCTTTTTTTTTTTTTTTTTTTTTGCATTTTTGTTTTCCAAACCACCTTCAAACTATGATTAGTTAATGAAATATAAAGAGTCCAGCTGTTGTCCAGCCATGAGCCATGAGTGTTTTAGCCAGCGCCTGTAGGAAGGACGAGTTTAGTAACAACGTGGGGGTGACTAACTTAGGGCAAGCTAATCACGACTGAACCTATGTTAGTGGCTTATCCTGCAGATAGAGACTCATCCAAGTTTGTCTCATTCTCTGTTTATGGACAGGCCTCATGTGAATCTCAGAACCTCCTGAATTCCCCTCCCTGAGCTTCAGAGGCTGCACTAGCACTGACTGAGGACTGGCTGTAGGTGCTGGGCTTTAGGTAGTGACCGTTCAGATCAGAGAGAGGCATTTTAGGTTTAAACTAACAGGATTTCAGCACTGAAACTGGCAACATAAATGAAAGAGTCGCGTGTGGCTCATTCTGCTTTCTGGATAATCATCTAAAAACATCATGTCCAATTTTTTTTGTAAAATAAACTGGCATTAATAGTGTTATGGGTAAAAGTTATATTTAATTTGAGGACACAGATAGTTCAAGTTTATGGACTTTAAAATCAGAATCTTCCTTTTCAAAAAAATCCCTTTAATTTTTTAGTGTTAAAATGCTGATGTTTTGACTGATTTCTATCTATAGCCTAACTACTGGCCTATAAGAAACAGAAACTAGCACAGAGTTCAGTGTTCTCTGACAGCAAAAAACCTAACAGAATTTTTCCACGGTGTCTTCAGAAAGTGTCCGTCCATCCTGATTGTTGTCAGTTTTCACTTTCTCTTCCGTAGTGTTAGAACCTGAAACTATGAGATCATGTTCAAGCTGCAAATAATAGGCTCCACTCCGTTGTTTTCTAGAATTTGGTTGTGTTATTGTGTATGTCCAAATAGAAAAGATTTTTAGTTTATTTTTTTTAGAATATCTTGCTATAAATGAGACTTATGGACATGTAATTAGGTAAAAACAAAGTCCAGGCAGAATTCCTAAAATGTTCTAAATGTTTTGGTGAATTTGAGGGTTATTCTTGTGGGTTTGGAGTACACACAGTTAGCGTCTCATTTATGTTTTAGTTCCCTAGTTCCCTTTTCTCAGACGGTGGTCAAAAAGAAAATCATTAAGAAAAAGTCCAAGGCCACAGGTGGGCTCTCTGTTAAGAGAATATTTCAGTGTCACCTCCACTCACCTGTTTAAAAAGCCCATACTACACTATTTTCTGATCTCTGTTCTCTAAATCCACTTTATTTCTACAGCACATTTTACCAACAAAGCAGTTTCCAAAGTGCTGCACAGAGATCATAAAATGAAGACAACAAAACGGGCAATTGCTAAAATTTGGTCATACCAGTCCTAAAACAATAAACACAGTTAAATCAAATAAAAGCAAAACCATAAAACTCATAAAATAACAGTAAATAAGTAAAATAAATAACAGACACAGTGTAGTTTCCCCGTCACAAACAGACCTGGAGTTGTGTTTTGTTTCATTCACACATGTTTAACACACAAACCCTGCAGATTTAGGCTGAGTTCTTCTCTCAAACAGAAAACATTCTGGCTGATTTAAGCCCTGGAATTGCCCATCTCTACTAAACACAATGTGAAAGGTAGCTGTTAACTTGAAAACTACCGCTTCATGACATCACAAGGTGGAATGGAGCATTTCAAGCTTTGGAAATGTAGACAGGCTCATATTGCAGGACATCAAAACACAACTCCAGGTCTGTTTCTGAGGATCTAACATTCTAACGTGGTATAAAAACTTTTATAAACAAACTCAAATGATCAAAAGAAGGTAACAGTCATGGCTATTTGTTAACTTCATTCATATTATATAATGGTGTTTTGACAGTGCCCTCTGCCAACAGGATTCTGTTTGTTTTGGTGCATGTCTTTGTGGTTAGTGCTGTGTACTTTAAAGCCCATATTGTTGTTTCAGGATTCGGGTGAGGCAATAATGGACAAATCATAAACACGCTGAGCACATTGTAAAGATCACACCTTAGGCACTTTGATTTTAGTAGAGCAGTAGTGTTTTTTTTTTTTTTTTTCATGCATTCCGTTTCGCTGTAACTTAGGCCTGTTATGATATTACACTACTGGGTTAGGGTTAGTAGGAATGTTCCACAGTATTGGTGATTTTGTTTCTGCTTGGATAAAAAATGCACTTGAAACAGAAATAAAGTCCAGATAATTTACTTATTCAAATATTAGAAAGCCACACTTGTACAAGGAGTCTGTGCCAACATTCCCGTGCAGGGTCAGTATTTACTCCTATACAATGACTTTTATATGCAAATTATTGTGGGAGGAGACCATGGGTTAGACTTAGCACCTCTTCGTTGGTGCACAGGCCTCTTGGCACGTTGCGCAGTCCAATCCGGGGTGTTATCTGGCTCACATGTCATGACATCATCCCTATCAGTAGTTCTTGCCCTACTTAGTTAGTTTGCTATTAGATAGTTTGGAATATCATACATTTGTCTTGACATACAGTATGTCTGTGAGTCTCACAGCTGTGATCAGAGCCTTTATCTTCACATGACCTTGATACAATAATGAAATATAGCAGTAGTTATACAAAATAGCTAAGCCTAGTTATTTATGCTAACAGTTACCAGGAATGTTCCACAGTATTGGTGGGTATCAGATCCCAGAACGTGATGTTGTCATAGTTCCAGATGGGAGGCATGAGAGAGTTTTTCCTACTCTTTACATTGCACTTTGCAGCAAAAATATTTAAGAGGTCAGTTCACAAAAAGTTGAACCTGACAATCTTACTGACTTACGTACTTACTGCCGAGTTCCTTTCTGTAAAACTTCTTTCGCTCAAACTCTCTTCTCAACTTTCTAAACTCGGTTTATTTTTAACATATTTGTGGCTTGAGCAAACACAAATATACAAATAACAACAGCTGGGAAAAAAAAAACCAAAGAAACTGATTCATTTGTTTCTACTGAACAAAATTCATCACAAATCTGTATCAAAATCACTACATTTGAAGCTTTATTAGAGTTCAAAATCTACTTTTTAATCTTTAAGTACTTTTTTAAACAGGTACTTTTACTTAAGTAGATTTTTTCTTGTGATACTTGAGCCTTGAAAGACTGGAGAGTATTTTTTCCTCCAGTATCTGTACTTTTATTTAAGTAACAAAACTGAAACTTCTTCCATCACTAATAATGTGCACAGTGAAAAAAAAAAAAGATGAGTTTATCTTCCAGAATCTAGGGCTGCACAATTGCCGGTAATCAAACTGAAATCACACTTTGAATGGATGCAATTAGCAAAGCGCAAAGATGGACATTTTTGAAGTACTATAATTGCCTCCACACACCATTAAAATCTCCAAATCTCTCTTTTTGTCAATTCTTCTGGACGTGTTTGAAACGTGAACTTTGAACAGAATCCTGTTTTGTTTCAGAAAGCAGAGGCGGACGTGACAAACCTGAATTTGGGAGAACTGGACCTCACCACGGATGAGTTTATCCTGGATGAAGTGGACAGTAAGACACGCCAAGTCTCCCCCTTTCATTGTGTTCTCCCATATTACACTATTTTCTGATCTGTATTATAATGTTGTTTCCTCATCACAAACATTAAACACATGTTAGAAGATATTTACTGCACTATGACTATTTTAAAAGGTCTTGTATTATACAAAATGGACGTTTGTAAGCTTTTAGCCATGTTATAATGTTGTTCCTCCTTGAAAAACATACCTGGAGTTGTGTTTTGTTTCATTCACACCTGCATATTTAGGCTGAGGTATGTTTTTCGAGGAGGAACAACATTATAACATGGCTAAAAGCTCACAAGAGTCCATTTTGTAGAACACAAGACCTTTTAAAATAGTCATAGTGCAGTAAATATCTTCTAACATGTGTTTAAATGGAAATAAATTGTGTGGTACGAATCGTATACATCTTTGCAATGTTTCTTCTCTGTGTTCTAGTTCATATTCAGGCCAATCTAGAGGATGACCTGGTGAAAGAGGCGCTTAAAACGGTAAGAACATGTAAGGCAAGGCCAGGCCAGGCAAGTTTATTTGTACAGCACAAGTCGTACACGAATTCAGAGTGCTTTACAGAATAAGAAATACACTCAATACACTCGATTCGATACGATACACAATACATGGCTCTCAATACGATCTGTTATCACGATATGGCAATTCATGCATTAGTATAGGGCGACCAAATGTCCCTATTTACCCGGGACAGTCCCAGTTTTGAGCCCTGTGTCCCCCGTCTCAGCAGATTTATTCAAAACCAGTGATTTGTCCCAGTTTTATACAAGAAATGTCCTATGTGTCCCTATTTTTGACCCATTTGATACCGGCCAACAGTAAAGAGAGGCATAAATTGTCATTTGTTTAGCTAAAATACCAAAAAGACCTGTTGCACTGGTGTTGAGTGTGTTTTGAGTGTGTGATGAGCTGGTGTTTGTGTTGTGTGTGTTGAGCTGGTGTTTGTGTTGTGTGTGATGAGCTGGTGTTTGTGTTGTGTGTGATGAGCTGGTGTTTGTGTTGTGTGTGTTGAGCTGGTGTTTGTGTTGTGTGTGTTGAGCTGGTGTTTGTGTTGTGTGTGATGAGCTGGTGTTTGTCTTGTGTGTGTTGAGCTGCTGTTTGTGTTGTGTGTGTTGAGCTGGTGTTTGTGTTGTGTGTTGTGTGTGTTGAGCTGGTGTTTGTGTTGTGTGTTGTGTGTGTTGAGCTGGTGTTTGTGTTGTGTGTTGTGTGTGTTGAGCTGGTGTTTGTGTTGTGTGTGATGAGCTGGTGTTTGTGTTGTGTGTGATGAGCTGGTGTTTGTGTTGTGTGTGTTGAGCTGGTGTTGAGCTGATGTTAAGTATGTGTTGAGTGTGTGTTGTATGTGTGTTGAACTGGTGTTGAATAGGGCTGGGTAATCGGTTCAAATTCCAAGAATCGATTCGATTCCGATTCTCAAAATTCAGAATTGAATATCACGATTCATTTCGATCTGATCCAATCCGATCTGGATTGGGGTTTGTGTTATTGGAACCATTTTTGAGCTGTTCCCTGAGCTGCTCCAGTGGTTCCTGAGGCGCATCTTTGTCTTTATGGTTTTTTATGGTTTTCTGAACCCGAAATGGTGCCGGATGGTAGATTTTTAGGTAGATTTTTTTTTTCAACACAGCCCTAGTGTTGAGTGTATGTTGAGCTGGTATTGAGTGTGTCTTGAGTGTATTTTGTGTGTGTCTTGAGTGTATGTTGTGTGTGTCTTGAGTGTATGTTGTGTGTGTCTTGAGTGTATGTTGTGTGTGTCTTGAGTGTATGTTGTGTGTGTCTTGAGTGTATGTTGTGTGTGTCTTGAGTGTATGTTGTGTGTGTCTTGAGTGTATGTTGTGTGTGTCTTGAGTGTATGTTGTGTGTGTCTTGAGTGCATGTTGTGTGTGTCTTGAGTGTATGTTGTGTCTTGAGTGTATGTTGTGTGTGTCTTGAGTGTATGTTGTGTGTGTCTTGAGTGCATGTTGTGTGTGTCTTGAGTGTATGTTGTGTGTGTCTTGAGTGTATGTTGTGTCTTGAGTGTATGTTGTGTCTTGAGTGTATGTTGTGTGTGTCTTGAGTGTATGTTGTGTGTGTCTTGAGTGTATGTTGTGTCTTGAGTGTATGTTGTGTGTGTCTTGAGTGTGTCTTGTGTGTGTCTTGAGTGCATGTTGAGTGTGTCTTGAGTGTATGTTGTGTGTGTCTTGAGTGTATGTTGTGTGTGTCTTGAGTGTATGTTGAGTGTGTCTTGAGTGTATGTTGTGTGTGTCTTGAGTGTATGTTGTGTGTGTCTTGAGTGTATGTTGTGTGTGTCTTGAGTGTATGTTGTGTGTGTCTTGAGTGTATGTTGTGTCTTGAGTGCATGTTGTGTGTGTCTTGAGTGTATGTTGTGTGTGTCTTGAGTGTATGTTGTGTGTGTCTTGAGTGTATGTTGTGTGTGTCTTGAGTGCATGTTGTGTGTGTCTTGAGTGCATGTTGTGTGTGTCTTGAGTGTATGTTGTGTGTGTCTTGAGTGCATGTTGTGTGTGTCTTGAGTGTATTTTGTGTGTGTCTTGAGTGCATCTTGAGTGTGTGCTGTGTTTCAGGGCGTGGATCTGAGGCAGTACTCCAAACAGGTGGAGACTGAGCTGCAGAGGATCGAGCAGGCCTCCATCAAAGACTGTATCCTTTGTTCTGACTCTGCGTGTGGAGAAAACCTGATCTGTTAAATGTTTGAACTGTTTCCTTCTCATTTACCCTCTCAAAGTTGCAGAAAGATTCATGCATGTTTGAGTAATCTTTATTCTCTTGTATTCAAGACATCACTAGTCATTATTTTATTAATCTGTTAGATATGTAGGATTCGGAAGTGTTGTATAGCCATTTTGGTAGATATTGATATTTCACATTTGATGACCTTGCTAAGAATTGTAAAGATCAGTTCTCTGTATCAGCAAATATCTGTTATCAGCCAAATACGGGATAGCAGTTTTAGCTCAAAAATCCATATTGACCTGTGCTTACATTTGGGCACAAATCATTCAATTGTTATTTATAGAATTTATTTATAGTGCTTCCAATAAAAAAATTATTACAGTGAGCAGTGGATATGTTTTTATGTGTCCAAATTCTCAACTCTTCTGATGGTTTTGCTGCTACAGGATTGGCTGGAGACCATGTTGCTATCTAGGTTTTCATGTATTTCTAATTAAATTATTTGGTATGGTGGGACATGTGGTAAATATTTATCATAGTTACACCAGTCAAGAGGCAGTTTATGAAGAAAGGTTGAGAAGAAAAAAAAAACGCTTCCTTTCCTGTGTCCAGTAATTATTAGAAGTGTTTCCTGATCACACCATGCTCAGATATTAAAGAGAGTCAGAACATCGCTTCTCTCCACAACCAGATCACGGCCTGCGACTCCATCCTGGAGGTAGGTGTGACCTCTGACCTCTGAGGGAGGGTGCTGGGTGAAGAGGAAGTTCTATGCAAATTCAGCTTCTTAGATGTCTTTTGTGCATGTTTGAGTTATCTTGTGATCTCTCGCAGGCCCAATTCAAAGCCTCTGGATGGTTAGATGTAAGATTCTGTGCAATGCTCTGCCCACAAGCCTACATCACCCATACTTCTGCATGGACATAAATTTACTTATGTACTGTATTACTTACTGTAAAATACCAAATAAGAGCCAGGCATTTATTTGAGGCCAGGCGGCAATTTGGGGCGATTAATTCCTTTCTCACAAAAATCTTACTCAGAAAATCTGGGAAAATATAAAACTCAAATTCTTTTGACCAGTATGACAATAATTTAGGCGACTTTCTACACAGACGTAGGCGAGTTAATTTGAAATGTTACAACAAAATATCTATGGAGTGGGGCGTCTCCCATGCAACCATCAGTCCTGCGTCTTGTTGTTGCAGCATGAACATTAGACTCGCATTTATTTGGAACCAACCGTTATTCATCAAAATATACACCTGCACCCGGCGTTTAACGAGGACCCGGCGGTTAATTGAAACCCGGCTCTTATTTGGTATGTTACAGTAATTATATAATGTATTTAATGACATAAATTTACTAAAGCGTGATACAAAACAGTACACTCCAACTTCACAAACCTTCATTTGCGGCGTGCACACTGATTTTCACTCTGAAAGGGGAGTGGCTTAGTGCAGAGAGCAAAGGGAGGGGGAACTCAGAGCATTAAAAACAAAATTGAAACTTGCAAAACATGTTAATATGTTGTTTTCGGCTAATATAGTATTTTCAAAAATAATTAAAGCTAACATGGTGATCTAAATGCCTTATGTGTTAGCAGTTAATACCCCATAGAAGTGTAATACTACTTCTTTTGATTTAATAATCTGGGTATTTTTATTATGAAATGTCTTTTGTTGCGCGTTTAAGAGTCTGTATAGTCAAAATATCAATGAAAGATTAACCAAATAGTTTATATATTTATCCATCCATCCATCTTCTCCCGCTTAATCCAGCTGGGTCGTGGGGGCAGTTTGCTGCCCAATCCTCATAGCACCTGACCCCCCCTATGAACCCCTCTGCAGGTGGTGAGCCCACAGGAGGGTGGACAACATGGTCCTTGATGTTAGTTCAAAGGGGTGCTGCATGTTTTGAGTTTTGATTAACCAAATAGTTTATACAATTATCTGAACAGTAAATTAGTCACAGTTTATTATATCGCTCAATCCTGTATTTGAACAGATGTGAAGAACATGAGAGGCAGGTTGATCCGCATAATACAACCTTAATGATACAAGGCTTTTATACCTTTATAATATAAGTAGGGCCAATGATTTTCCGTTTCAGAAAATTTTAATTCTGTTTCTTTTCCATTTCATTGTAACATATTTGATAATTCTGTTGACGGTGTTGACGGTGAAATGCATTCCCCTACAGATTACAGATTACATACCCCAAAATGTACCACCCATTTTAATAATCAAAACAGTGAAAATATTTTAGCAAAATATATCAAAAAATAGGCGGTACGATGCTAATGCTCATGCCTCACAACAAGAAGGTTATGGGTTTGATCCCTGGGTCGCCCGGGCCTTTCTATGTGGAGTTTGCATGTTCTCCCTGTGTCTGGATGGGTTTCCTCCGGGCTCCGGTTTCCCCCATCAACTCAAAACATGCAGCACCCTGTGAACTGACATCAAGGACCATGACATCCACCCTCCTGTGGGCTCCACTCGCAGAGGGGCTCATAGGGGGGCTCAGGTGTGCAGAGAACAGCTGCTGCTGCTGCCCAGCCAGATAAAGTGGATGGATATCAAATACTCCAAAAATACTCTTGGCGATATATCGATACAGCAGCCCACGCTATCAATGCTGTATCACATTAAACAATATGGTATATTGATATTGCGGTATTTCTGCACACCTCGAGTTTGCATGGTCTGGTGTGTTTGTGTGCAGAGGATGGAGGGCATGCTGAGCGGGTTCCAGAGCGACCTCTCCTCCATCAGCAGTGAGATCCAGAGCCTCCAACAGCAGTCTGTGAGCATGAACGTGAGGCTGAAGAACAGGCAGGCCGTACGCAGCCACCTGAGCCAGCTGGTGGACGAGCTGGTGGTGCCCGGCGCCATGATCAGGTGCCACACAACCCACTGCACACCTACAGACCTGTATCTACTGCATGTTAAAGACCTGATGTTACGCAGACTCTTGTGAGCTTGAAAGCATGCTATAATGTTTGAGTAACCTTTTATTATTAGTCTGTCCACATCTCCAAAGCTCAAAAAGCTCAAATTCCACCTTGTGATGTCACGAAGCTGTAGTTTTCTAGTTAGTAGCTACCTTTACCTTGTGTTCTGTAGAGATTGGCAATGCAAGGGCTGAAATTATCTAACTGATTCTAGTGAAGATGTATGGAGTTTATAAACACAGTGGAGCGCTTTATGTATTACCACATGAAATCACTAGGTGCAACAGCGGAAGGTGGAAGAGTGTTTTCAGAATGAGAGAAAATGGTGTAATTTAGGCCCTTTAAAACCCCACAGACGTAAATTACCCCCTCTTTAATCACTATAGACACACACAGAGCCAGGTCACTGACCTTCATGATGCTGTAAGTGTAGCTTGTGATTTGCTCCTAAACTCTCCTAATCATTGAAAACTATTGAGACCCGCAGCAGTTCTAAAGCTATAACACCGTATTTCCTTTTCCACAGCACCATCCTGGACAGTCCGGTCACGGAGCAGGAGTTTTTAGAACAACTCCACGAACTCAACAACAAGATCAACTTTGCCAAAGAGCTGAGCTTCAGGGAGACGCTGGCCTGTTCAGACATCCAGGATATAGTGGATCGACTCAAACTCAAGGTGAGGACACACAGCTACTGCAAGAGTGAAATGGATGAGAGGATGAAGAGAGTGAAGGAGACGGTGAGTGGATGAGAGAAGGTGGGGTGTCACCTGCAATGGGGGTTTAAATTGGACAGACTGGGCACTGATTGGATGAGGAGGTTTGGCGAGCGGAGAGAAGTTTTTGGTGTGAGGTGATGAAGGCTGAGAAGCAGGTAAGCCGAGAGAGGCAGTGAGGTAAACGAGAGGGAAATTAGGCCTTCCACGCTCCATTTTACAATACAATATTTATTGCAATATTTTGAGGAGTTTAACAAAAGTGTGAATATGCTGCTTTTTATTTTAAAAGACTAGAGCTGCAACAGTTTGTCGACTTGATGCATTTACTTTAGACCTGAGTCTTTAATCAATGTGTCAGATGTAATAGGAACGCTCTGAACATCTGCGCTGTATTTCCACACAAAGAACAACTGGGCAGGTGCATGACGCACACAATAGACCATCGAAAGAGTACGGGTGCATAGTACCGCAGACTACAGGGGGCTGTTATGGGGAACACGCTGTCAGTGATCTTTAAACACCCGTTGGTCTGACTGTGGGGCCAACCGTAACAATAGTTCTGCATTATGGCCTGTATATTAGAGCCTTAAGCAGCATTTTATGTCCTGGTGTTGAATGCTGTGACTGTCTTGCAGCATAATCTGCAATGTTCCTGTAAAACAAAATATACTTTTTAATAGTCTAACTAATAAAATCAACAATCTTTATACAAAATTTGGAACAAATGGCTCTATAAAGTCATAAAAAGTTGTAATTTAATTAACAGATTAATTGAAAAAAATAGTCGTTAGATTAGTCGATTAATCCAAAAAATTGTCGTTAGATTAATTGTTAAGAAAATAACTGAAAACAATTAAAAGTGCTTCAGGAGCCCTTTACTAAAACACAGCTCCCTGTGTTTTTGATGAGAAAATAGCATCCCAGCAGATCAGAAAATAGACTAATATGGGCCCAAAAAACTTGAGGGTAACACAGTTCGTAGCATGTCTGAAAATTAAATTATCCACGTGAGATGTTGCTTATCTGCTTCAACCAAAAAGTGTGGTTATACATATGGTAGTCATTTTTATTAGCGATTATAGCTGCAATATTTTAGTGCTTCTGGTAAATTCCTACAGGCACCTGAATGTGTCATAGCCTCGTTCACACCTATGCAGTTCTTTGGCCTGCTGCAGACTGGGACTGACTGGGAAAGGTCTTGGGGGTAAAGACAGTTTGAATTTGGTTGTTTAGCGCACACGGTCTCTGTTCTTCCCTTTTAAAATGTTCCGTTCCTGTAAAATGTTCAGCACCAAATGGCCTCTACCTCTAATGTGTTCATTGGTCAAAACAACAGGTACATAGGATTAGGTCCTTGACTCTGTACTTTCTGTCTGTTGTCTCCAGGCTGTCTCTAAGATCAGAGAGTTCATTCTACAGAAGATTTACGCCTTCAGGAAGCCTATGACCAACTACCAGATCCCCCAGAACACGTTACTCAAATACAGGTGAGATTTTGTCTCCAATATTTGAATATGTTTTGAGGCACATTTGATGCAGACACTTGAATTTCCACAGGTTTTTCTACCAGTTTCTTTTAGCCAATGAGAGGACAGTGGCTAAAGAGATCAGAGACGAATACGTGGACACCATGAGTAAAATCTACTTCAGCTACTTCAAGTCCTACAGTAGCAGACTGCTCAAAGTACAGGTTGGTGAACTGCTGGCTCCACTCACAAAGAGGAGGCGGACCTGTCACCTTTTTCAGTAGCCTCATAACTCCAAAAGCATTTAGGTTTCCATTTTTCATCTAATAAATGCAGTTTTATGACATTAAAGGTGCAATATCTAACTTTATTCTTGTAAATTAGTTACATTGTGTTGTTTTTCCCCTCATAGAGACATATTTTAAAGGCCCCTTTCCTCAAGATGTGTTTTGTTTCATTCACATGTTTAACACACAAACCCTGCATATTTAGGCTGAGCTCTTTTGAACAGAAAACACTTGTGATGTCATGTGGAGGAAGTGCTCCACTGTGTTTTTGAACTCCACACACCTTCACTAGAATCAGTTGGATCTTTTCAGCACTGGAATTGCCGATTTCTACTGAACTGAAAGGTAAAAGAGAACTGTTTACTTCAAAACTACTGCTACATGACATCACAAGGTGGGACAGAGCATTTTGAGCTTTGGAGATGTAGACAGACTAGGGATGTAACAATAATCCAAATATGGTGATATCGTATCGTCAAAGGTCTCACAATAATATCGTGGGGCATCACAATATATCGAATCCCAAGTCTCTTTGCTTAAATTAATCGTTCTGATGGAGAAATAGCTAAAAAAAACAGAGGGAACTACATAGCCCATGATCCTTTGCTCTGTTTCAGTGCAAACGACATGAAGAAATAACTGTTCTAAGCACTTTGAAATCTTCATTCTTTGGATTAAGTCTTGTGAAGCATTTTTAGAGGAAAAAGGAGCAGAAACACAGTTTTATATTATAATAAATCTGGTACAGTGAGATGTTTATGGTGAAAATCTGGTACAGAGAGATTTGGATTTCATTCCATCCCTAATGATAATAAATGTACCAAATGACTGGTCAAAGCATTTTAGAATGTCAGTCTTGTTATTATGTAGAATATTGTAATATCGTGAGCTTTACCACGATATCGCAATAAATATCGTACCGTGAGACTTGGATATCGTTTCACCCCTAAGACAGACTAATAATAGTGGGTTACTCCAAAATATTTGAATGAAACTAAATGCACAACACACTCCAGGTATATTTTTGAGGCGGTAACAACATTATAACATGACTTAAAGCTCACAAGAGTCAATTCTGCACTATATACTATACTATACTATATATATCTGCACTTTATATTTAAACCTGCCTGTTACAATAAAGACAAGCTGATGCCATTTTATGTGGTTTATCTAACTACCCACTGATATCCTAACATCAATCACCACTGTGAATAAAAGTTGACATGTTTTTTTCCTTTATCTGCTTATATAAATAATACAGCAGTGAAATCATGTGAGAATGAGTGGTGTTAAAACTAATCGCAAACTTGAAACAGTAATGACAGTAATAAATGTTAACTATGTAAATCTCCTCCTCCGCGCGCAATTAAGCCACTTATTCTTAGTTTTAATGATACTCTTAACGTCAGCAACATATTTTCTACTGGCTCAAATTCCCCAGCACTGCGAGACAAGCAAACAGCAACCCAGTACCACCTAATGGCCAAGGCGAGTACTACACCCTTTGGTAACCTGGCACAAAATAAGACCGACTGTTGAATCCACCCAGCCACACCAAAATTACACCCTCTTCTGTTTGTGCCCTTTGATTTCAAAGAAAAAGGTGTAGTTAATCTGTCAGTGTAAAGGTTAAATTAAACCACACGCCTATTTACTAACAAAAGAAACAAAAGGGTGGGTGATCATTCCGTTTAAATGCCGTATCCCTGTAATTATAAGTGACACGTGTCGCTGCAGGGTGATGCATTGTTGACTCATATGCCCACCTGACAAGAATGTGACTGTGCACAAAGTCTTATAAAACAAGGCCTAAGGTTGATTCATTTACACTTAATCTGTACTGATTTACAAGGGAAATTATTTGGACACAATAGCTCACACATCACAGTATATGTAATAATAAAAAGATATAAAAATGGTCATAATACATTCAAAATAAGTAACAAAAATGTCAAGAACTGGGGCACATTCACAACACTGTATAGTTTGATCACATTTGTAGATGGAAGGCACAAGCCAAAATGACAAAATACAATATAAGAACTATGCTATAAAAGGTTTTTTTTGTTTGTTTGTTTGTTGTGTATGTTGATTCAAAAGTGAAACATGGGTACCTTAAAGAGAATGTAAAACCATAGATTGTTTTTATTAGTAAATATATAGTAAAATAGGAAATATGACACAAAAAAACACAATAAGATGAGATTTATTGCAAGCCCCACTACGTACATTTTTATACCAACAAACTAACTATAAAACCAAGATTTTTCATTACGCATGATTTTACTACCCTGAAAAAACATAGAAGATCATGTATTCTCTTTGAGCGGGCTTGCATCTCCACAAACCTGACTCTATAATATTCCACAGTATGGCATAAAACACAATTTTACATTTCCATGGAATCACACAGTTTTTGATTTGATATCGGCTTCCAAATATCGGTTCATTCGATATCCTGATTGGCCTAATACAGGGATGTAAAAAGACTATTTGCTATTTTACTTTCATCGTGGGCCCAGAAAGTCTCATAATATTTGAACTTTTATTTTTTCAGTGTGGTTCAGTAGTTACTTGGGAGATAAATAACAGCTACAGAACACATTTCGATCAGTTTTGCCTCATTTTATTTGTGTTTTAAAGGAAATAAATGCAGTTTTCAGTCTCTGCGCTGGCATTGGTTGATATTGGCAGATACTTAAAGCTTTAGTATTGGAATCGGTATCAGAACTGAAAAAGCTGGATTAGTGCATCTCTAATATTTATTAGGCTTTTAATCCTATAATTATGAATGAATGTTTCCATCAGATTTGATTCTAATGAAGTGAAAAGGAAGACACAATGTTCAGTTTTTTTGTCATTAACGAAACGATAAGACATTTTGAGACAAGATTTGTGCATTTTCGGACTTTGATCGCAAACTCTTAAATGTGTGTCTGTTCTTTTCAGTATGAAGAAGTGGCAGACAAGGACGACCTGATGGGAGTGGAGGACACGGCAAAGAAAGATATCCTTTTTAAACTACAGAAAACCTGAAATACGGAGCTGACGCGGGTCCTTTGCCTCAGTGGTCATCAGCTGTTTTGAGTCAGAGCTGGACCGGTCCGGCTCCCCGGGCTTCACACAGGGTAAGACTGGAATTAAGGACGGTTCTTGATTTATAGATGTATTTATTTTTCCATTAACAATACCTTTGGCTTACACAGAAAAAGAGTTAAAAGCTGGTACAGTTTAAGAAGCTTGAGTCCAAAAAAGCCGTTTACAATGACCACTAAAGTACTACATCCAATAAGTATTTATATTTACTTCAAATTATGTCAAAATCTCGTTTTGTCTCGTTCTCGTGGACCCGTTCTCCTTTAGCATATCTTCAAAACAATTATTTCAGTAATATGAAGTTTTAAAAGGTATTTTTAGTACTTTTACTACAGCTTTTACTATTACTGCAGCTTGGTTGGATTCGTCAACTCTTTCAAAAAAGCCCAAACGTTTCAAAGTAAGATTGTTCCAGCTGTATAATGTTTTTATGTTGTAGAACTGTTGTCAAAGATGCATTGTGTAACTTGGTCCGTCGTTAAATGCTCTTCTCCGTGGAGATGTTATTGCTTTGCCTGGAATGTTCCACAGTATGGCTTTAAACCTTTCAGTCTTCACGGAGACCAAAACTAAGACCAAGTTACAGGTATTTTTGAGCTGTAAAACCAACTGTGATTGAATAAATGTAAAGTAGAGCTGTTTAATGTCACACCGTGGGACATTCCAGTCAAAACAATAACGTCTCCGTGTAGAAAAGCATTTAACGACGGACCCTCCACCAGAAAAGTTGCACAATGCATCTTTAACAACAGTTCCACAACATAAAAACAGAATAAAACTGGAACAATCTTACTTTGAAACATAGTAAAACCTGCAGTAAAAGTAGTAAAAATACCAATGACATATACATAGAAACAAACAGGTGACGGACCCCCCAAGCAAAAAGTTACACAGTGCATCTTTTTTTTTAATATTCCATTTGGTGATCACGAGTTTCAGAATCCGGCACCACAAACACAACAGCTGTAATTGTTGTAGACTTTGAAAACAGACAAGAGGCAATTACCTGTTCTTAGGATTTTTTTTCTTTGTAATTATTTTGAATTTGATTTCATCCAGATAATTAATACCATGTTCAAAGGGCAAGGCTGTAGTTAAAGTGTATCAGAGGTAATTTCTAGTTTTTGTTGCTTTAACTTATATATAATAATTATAATTTGACTCCCTAGATGGACACGGGCAGCAGATATGATGCAGTCCTGTGGCTAGTACCTGGCATCCGTAATGTAAACAAAAACCAAAACTAAAAATCACATAATATTCATGGTTAGAAAAACAAACAACACTTTTATTTTGTTGAATCAGTGTTGAAACGGTCAGAAAAATGGCTTCCTAGTGCTGAAATTGTGTCTGCATTTAGGGTGGATTTTCGGCGTTAACTCTTGAGGGATTTTGTTTTTTACTTTTAATTTTATATTTATATATATCTATATTACGTAAAATTAATTCTTGTGAGATTTAAGTCATGTTATAATGTTCTTATCTCATTTAAAAACATACCCAGAGTTGTGTTTTGTCACATTCACACGTTTAAGTAATGCTTTATTATGAGTCTATCTACACCTCCAATGCTCAAAATGCTCTATTCCACCTTGTTCAGGTTTGGTTTACATTTGGTTTAGTAGTTTGGTTTGGTTTAGTAGTTTTCAAGTTAACATCTATCTTTTCCCTTTTACTTTTGTTTAGTAGAGGTGGGTTTTGTAACATATTCTGATGCATGATGCAGTCTGTTTCTGAATATTTAGAATACTACACAAAGAGCTGCATTTAAATTATAGATGAAAAATTATACAGGATTAAAAACAGCTTTATAATTGTTACCCTGTTTTGTTTGGCATTTCCTATGACTAATTCTCGCCCACGTGGCCTAATGAATGTGGTGTGTGGGTGTTTGCGTGTGAGGGTTGGGGGTGGTCAAAGGTCAGAGGTGGTGCAGTTTGGTCTGTTTTAGGGCAGCTGTGGCTACAATAGGAGTGACGATTAATGCTCTAAATTGTAAAGCTTCTTTGAGCGCCTGGAAAAGCACTTTTAAATGTATTATTATTATTATTATTATTATTATTATTATTATTATTATTATTATTATTATTATTATTATCATTATCATTATTATTATTATTATTATTATTATTATTAGGACAGTGACATCTTCATGTTTTGGGTTCTGTGTGCCACCACATTGGATTCGAAATGAAACAACTACAACAGAATTGAAGTGCAGACTTTAGCCCTATTCGCACGGCATAAGTACAACCTGGGGACGTCTGGTAATTTCTAAATTATCGCCCCACCTCCGTGTTACTCGCAGCGCATTCGCACGGGATAAGCGAACTCCGTAAATGACTCTATTTTACTGAAATGACGACCAGATAAGTCGTAACATCACATCTGTTTCTGTGTCTTTCGCGCTGCTAAGTAAGGACATTTATAAAGTATGCTAAAAAAAATAATAATTAAAAAAATGTTCCTTACCGCCTGCTGCTGCACATGTCATCCAGGTCAACATCCTGCGAGAATTGTCTCTCCCCTTGGATTTCTTTCCCTTTTTGCCGATCAGTTTCCATGTAGAGGCTATGAGGCTGTATTATAATTTGCCCCTAAAAAGCTCAAAACTGCTAATCAAAATTTCTACCGCAGCCTCCGTTACTCAAGATGGAAAGAGATATAAAAGGCGCGCAATATATATAGAAAAGACCGCGGAAATTAAAGGAATAGACAGAAAAGACGTGCAATTACAACAACAAACACTGACATGCGGATACGGGACTCGTATTATCACCGTCTGTGTTTGGTGAAATATAGTAGGTCATTTGCGGCGGAATTTTTACTTTACAAATTACAGACACGGCGCATTCGCACGGGATTAAGATCTCAGACGTTCTCCGCAATTATTACAAATAACCAAAGGTCCACAGGTAAAACTAATCCCGTGCGAATAGGGCTTTTAAGGTTTAATTCAAGGGGCTGAACAAAAACATATGATTAAACATGGACGAGTTGTAGCTATTTTTATACAAATGCTCCTCATTTCAGGGGCTCAAAAGTAATTGGACAAATAAACATATCCCTAAGTAAAATGTTACTTTTCTATATTTTGTTGAGAATCCTTTGGAGGCGATGACTTCCTTCCAAATTACAGCTGAGAGTCTGCACTTTAAGCCCATATTGATCATATAATTGTATCCTATATGTTTTCGTAAACAGTCAAAATAACTATAACTGTCACTGTCCAAATATTTCTGGGTCAAACTGTATGTGTTATATCACAGATCAGAAAAGAACACAATGTGGGCCCTTTCACTACAGCTAGCATGCTAGCACACACTTCCTGATTATCAGACAATAAAACTCTATAATTGGATGTAGACAGTACACAGCAGACTTATTTTGACCTCAAGACTAATGAATAATACAATATATCTGTACAGGGCCAGTAAAGATACATGGGGAAAAGTTGGGTACAGGGCCTTTAATTTTCCAGAGGTTGTATCTCCTTTCTTCTTAAAAATCACTTCTGGGGACCGAAAGTAATTCATTTCTCTCTGTACACAGTGCTTGGGCTGTATACAGATGTCTGTGTGGTCTCTGTTATTTACAATTCTTCAAACATTTCTCTGCAGACTCGACTGAATATTTGTGCTGTAGTTGTTACCCCACACCTCTAAACACAACACTTACAGTGCATTTGACAGATTCATATACTTCTCTAACTCTAACTTGATTTATGAAGAAAGAGAGAAAATAAAAAGTTGTAAAATATAGGAAGTATGGTCGAGTTCTCAAACAGAGTCTCTCGACCTATATCATTGACTGTCATCAGTTCCATCCAAAATTCAGGGACAATTTACGCACAAGGAGCCATTTTTCTGACCGTTTAAACACCGAGTTAACATAAATAATGTGTTTTGGGCCTTGTTTACATCATGGTTTCTAGGTAACATACGGAATTGCTGCCTGTGTCCAACAAACAGGAAGTCAAATAATAGAACCTTCAACAAAAGACCAATCTAGAAAAGGCTCTTTCATCTATATTCATTATGTTTGAGAGAGATTAGTGTAACTTGTCATATGAGCTTTAAGTAGGACACTTTAAATCGAACAAGAATAATGAGCTATATTGTGATTCTAAGGCCTTTTGTATTGGATGTGCTTGGCTGGGCATTTTTCATGTGAGGATCATATGGGCTTAGTGACCAAAATCACTTATGATTATCGGCTTTCATCTGCTAATTCTAATTTGACATCAATAGTTTATAACATCCATCTCAGAATGCCTGTTTTTCCTTGGGTGTTTGGGTGTTTTTGAGCTATAAAATGAATAAATGTAAGGTAGGTAAGTAAGTTTAATGTCATCATCTCCATAGAAACAAGCAGGTGATGGACCTTCCACCAGAAAAGTTGCACAATGCACCTTTAAGTATCTGCCAGTAACAGCTGATGTAGTACAAAGATTGCAGCATTTATTTCCTTAAAACAAAAAGAAAAAGAAATATTTATTACTCTGCTTTATATAAGCAGAAATTCAACTACTGTGAACCAAATATGACCATAAATTGTCTTATTCCTTTACTTTTCACACTTAGTAATTAATTAATGTGTTTATTTTTTCTGTTGTGTCTGAGAACCATACAATTATATTTTATTACGTTTAAAGAACATCTATTTATATCTGCGCCTTTCTTAACTGTTCTCATTTCCCGTACGACAGGTTCTGGCAGCAAATCATCTCCTCAAACTTTACGCACATTACGCGCCCAATTATTAATGATCTGTTTGCTCTATTCAAAAATGTAAGAAAATGATTAGAAACACCCAGGAATTTATGACGGGCTCAGTCGTTTTTGTTTGACATAATCAAAGCTGTCACACCCTCCCTCCGCTCACAATGATCGCGAATGAATAGGCCGAGTAATTGCTTCATTAATTGTGGTTCACACCCCACCAGGTGACAATGGAACAACACATGATAATTGTTGCTAATTAAACCCAAATATGTTTTTTTCCAGTAACACAGCTGGGTGACCTATAGAGCCATTCTGTGCCCTTAACCTACGAACAACCACCTTTGAACTTTTCCCACAGTTCCATCTATTCAGTGAGTTCCTGTAACCCCGCAGGTACAAGGCCCACACGTCTGTTTACTACTGTGCGTCACGCCGGGTGTGTTCTATATGTATCTCTGTGGTGAAATGTTCAGCAGTTACCCTGGAGACACAAGGCACATATTGGCAGACATTGCAAAAAAAAAAAAAAGTTTTAAGATGGTCTAAAAACGTAAGAAAAAATACCAAATGGATTTAAACACATTTCCAAGAGCCTGTGATCAGTGTGAGCGTTCATGGTCCTGTTTAGGAGTTTGATTTTCAGCAAAAAGGTGAATCATCCCACCTGCTGTAGTTCCAGCTAAGTCAGCTCTTAATGGCGAGATTGTGTATTTAAAATAAAGCACAAAGTAAAGGCTAACAAAGACTCAGATAGAACTCAGATAGACAATAGAGCAGTGCCTCCAGTTAGCATCACAGCCCCAAGAAATCTTGAAGACATCAAGGGAAGTAGGCAAGGCAAGTTTATTTGTACAGCCCAATTCATACACAAAGTAATTCGCAGAATAAGAAACACATTAGAATCACAATACAAACAAATCAAAACATAAATAATCATCACAATTTAACTTGAAAAGAAAAGAGTGCAGAATAAAAATCCTTCAGTCCAAAGCGCAGATAAACTGCTTTGAGTTTGGATTTAAACCAGTCAGAGCAGAGGCCTGAAACTGAAACTGTGACTCTCCATGTTTAGTCCTGTTTTAGTCCTGGTTTGGTCCTGGTTTAGCGATGTTGAGTCCTGGTTTAGTCCTGGTTTGGTTCTGTTTTAGCTATGTTGAGTCCTGGTTTAGTCCTGGTTTAGTCCTGGTTTAGTCCTGGTTTAGTCCTGGTTTAGTCTTGGTTTAGCTATGTTGAGTCCTGGTTTAGTCCTGTTCAGTCCTGGATCAGTCCTGGTTCACTCCTGGTTTAGTCCATATGTGCTTTGTTGCTGGGCTGTGGCGACACTGCGGCACCGAGCTTCTTCTTTAGGAAAGACTTTACACTTTTCAACGGTCTTGGGAATGTTCCAGATTGTAGTGACATGTTAACTGGGTGAGAGTATGGCGGTGAAAGTGACTCAGCACTGTGCCTGTGTGGCTGCAGGTTGTTATTATCGTTGTGAAACCAATCGCATTTTTGATTCCCCGTACCTGCTTATTAACCTCTTGAGACCCTGTGGCCCCATACGAGGACATTACATTTTTGCCTCTTAGCACCATGATTTTCAATTATTTTAAACTTTTACCTGTAATCAACTAAAAACCTCTACAGCAGCTCCCGAAAGTAAAAAAAACTGCATGGTAAAGTTTAGATGCAAAATTTATGAATAAAACCAATGTATTTATGTACAATAATGTCTCTTCATGTATCTTCATGTATCTTCATTTGGCATTAAAATTTGACACATTTTATTGACCACAGCAGACGAGAGCATCAGGAAATGTCATGTCCTCGTTTGAAGACATTGGGACTATGTTATATTATTGATTGTACATGTTGTTAGGTAAACTTGGGAATATTTAGATGAGTTTACAGTTATAAATTGCTGGACGTTTCTGCTGCTATAGGGAAACTGCTGCCTGTCTCCACTTTTTGCACCTCTACTTTTTTTTGTAACGATTGAAAACCAGAAAAAATTAAAACTGTGGACCACATTTTCAGGCCTTTTTGTGTGTTTTTAACCTCACTCACTGAACCCCAACCCGCTCACGGTCGACTTACGTCACATTTGGCAGGTTTAGGGCTTGAAATAAACAGCTAATTGCTGTTTGTTTGTTTTTTGTAATTTATTTATACATTTTAATGTTTTTACTTTTTTAACCAATGGTGTCATACAGAAGACTTACTTAGTAGGTCCTACTTATCCCAAATAGCAAGAAGAAATGAATAATGCACACCAGACAAAAGCTCGGGTCTCAGGAGGCTATAGCATCATTTTGACGTTTTAATTGTTTTCCTGTTCAAAAACATTCCTATTCTATTTCCTTGTTTTATTCATTTAATGATACCGAGAACGCCTGTTTCCTGTAGGAATGTTTGAGCTGTAAACTCAAATGTAACTGGATAAATGTAAAGTAGAGCTGTTTAATGTCACACTGCGGAGCATTCCAGGCACAGCAATGACAAATCCATAGAGACAAGTAGGTGATGGACCCCCAATCAAAAAGTTACACAATGCACCTTTAAAATAGCTACTGGGGCAACTGAAAAAAAATATCTGATCAGAAAAAAGTTCATAGTCATACTGTATATTTGAAGGAATAACAACAGAGCCAAGCCCACAGGTACTGCAGCGGGCACGCCTGCATGTATGAACCTGCAAAAAAAAAGGGCAGGGCAGAGCGGTTGCAAAGGTTTTGTGCGTAGTGTTTGTGAAATCATGCGCACATCAAATTCTGGACACTCCTTATTACAAAGAAACAAATTTACAAATGTGTAACTCTTACGTAGTTCGATAACAGACCATTGTGCAGCTCCCGGGCCGCATACGGGTCTTTGGTTGACTCTGACCCTCCCGTTTGAGCTCATTTGTAATTACAAAATAAACATGTTTTATCATTTTACCTCATGCCTGGACTAAAGCTGCATTACTTTTATTTTGGAGGTCTTTTTTAAATGACATATTTTGTAAGGCAGCCTCACTTTTTCATTAATTAGTAGCGGTGTAATGATATCCAAGTCTCACGATACGATATCGTCACAGTACAAACCTCACGGATAGATATTGCGATCTGGTGGGAAAGCTCATGATATGGTGGGAAAGAAGTGCAGCATGTGCGACTCAAAGGACACAAGTAAGAGACTGTTGGATTGTGTGAAATGGTAAATGGTACGAGTGTAGCGATATCCAAGTCTCACGGTACGATATTTATTGCGATATCGTGGGAAAGCTCACGATATGGTGGGGAGGCTTGCGATATTACGATATTCAACATATAACAATATAACAAGACTGACATTCTAAAACGCTTTGACCAGTCATTTGGTACAACATTTATTGTCATTAGGGATGGAACGATATCCAAATCTCTCTGTACCAGATTTTCACCATAAACATCTCACCGTACCAGATTTATTATAATATTTTGTGGAGGCACAAAACTGAATCTGCTCCTTTTTCCTCTAAAAATGCCTTTACAGGACTTAATCTAAAGAATGAAGATGTAAAAGTGCTTAGAACAGTTATTTCTTCATGTCGTCTGCACTGAAACGGAGCAAAGGATCATGGTCTATGTAGGTCCCTCTGTTTTTTTTAGCTATTTCTGCATCAGAACTCTTCATTTAAGCAAAGAGACTTGTGATTTGATATATTGTGACGATACGATATCACCATATTTCGGTTATTGTTACTTCCCTATTGCTGAGTCGTAATATAAACTCTTACCAGTCTTATCAGCATGTCTAAACAATACTATTTACTGCGCTTTATAAAGAAAAACAGTTCATATTATGCAGAATTGAGTCCTCCATAATATTTTCTGTTTCTCACGTGGCCCCATGGAAATAATAATTGCCCACCTGCTCTACCACTCATGACTTCTCTTCCCTTCTGTTCAATATAACTGCATTTTTATTATCTTCTTGTCATACTTGTCTCTTGGTCTAAGCTTGTGCACTCTTTATTTATATTAACACTGTGGCCAGGGCTCTACAGTGCGCCCATTTCACTCGCATTTGCGAGTAAATATTTTGTCGTGCGAACGAGGAAAATAAAACAGTCGCACCAGTGCGAGTGCTTCTGCAGCCACAGTAAGGAGAGCTGCGCACAGACGTAACGTGACAAGTTAAACGTTCTAAATGTATCAAACATTAGGGGCAAACTCACACTAGGACTTTAGAATCGTGCCCAAGCCTGGAGCCCCTAAAGCGCCGCAAGCGCTGACCCCAGCATACGAGCTCCGGGTGTGGCCGATATCACTCATACGAACAAACTCCGCTTCAAAACACACCCACGCCCCCTTCAACGAGGAGCGCCCCGCAGCAGGACCCACACCTCTCCCACCACTCAGTAAACGCCCCCACGCCGCTGGACTTGTCAGCTAAAGCGAGAGCTTTGTCTTGGTCTTGTCTCGAGCGCATTTGGATTCGGTCTTATCACGGACTCAAGTTCTGAATACTGAGTGTGATCATATTTCATTACGGCCGCTGCAATAAACTTGTACCGGTGTGCGTGACCACGCGGGACGTCTCTCTGCGGCCTGTGCACTGGAGCCCGCAGACACTGTGCGGCCCGTCAGCACAGACTCCGCAGCGCGCGGCTTGTCCACAGCGCCACCTTCGTGTACCAACGTGCGTCACAGGGCAGGTATCCCTACCTATCCTTCCGCCTCACGTCAAATACGCCAATATTAATTTTATGTCCGTGTCCGCACAGAGCAGAGCTACAGCACAGAGCAGGCGATATGTGGGCTGAAGTTTGCCTAAGAAAATGCCAAATAACTCTGTCACAATGTGCGTTTAGTTTGGTAAATGTGCAGAGGCTAAAAATCACTGTAAAACCAGGAAGAGAATGTAACTTCACCTAGGAATTTGAAAATACAGGTTTAAAAATCTTACCTATGTTTTTCACTTTGAAGCAGTTTTGTGTAAAGTGCCAGTGGAAGTTCTCTTAAAGAACAGGTTCTCAAACTGTGGTGAGGGTCCAAAAAGGGCCACAGAGTGTTTCAGTGCAGTACAGTTTGTTTGGCTTTTTTAAGTCTAAATATTAATCAGATAAAATGAAGATATATTTGTAAAAACACTGCGACCATGCAGGAAAAGTACAGTCATAATAATTCTTTTGTTTTTTGTATTAAATTCATTCAAATAAGTTGGTGTGTGCAAGTTCTGCTCTGTAATAATCGTTCGAAATGAAAACCTACTTGTGCCCCCATTTTTTTTTCTGTGCTCCTAAAATTTTTAACTTAGGGGCACATGTGCTCCTGAAAAAAAAAGTTAGCGTAGAGCCCTGACTGTGGCAGCATGTTTTTACTCTCTGGTATTTTGGTTTTGGCGTTGCATAGAAGGACTCAGCCTGAATATGCAGGATTTGTATGTTAAACATGTGTGAATGAAACAAACAAACAAACAAAAACTAATACACAACTCCAGGTCTGTTTGTGATGAGGAAACATTATAACATAGCTCAGAAAATTGTAAACGTGTAATATTAGCCCTTTAAATGTGCACTATGTCACTGTCTATCTCTATGGAGCTACACTTTTGTTCATTATAACTGTGTATTTTTCTTATTTTCTTGTCATACTTGGTCTTTATTTAATGCTGTGCTAGCATGTTTTTACTCCCCGGTAGTTTGGCTTTATTCTACAGATAGTTTCTTTTTGACGTTTTGACGTTTGAGAGAAGAACTCAGCCTAAATTTGCAGGATTCGTGGGTTAAACATGTGTGAATGAAATCCTTAAATCAATAAAACAAAACATTAATGAAGAAAATAGAATAGGAATGTTTTTGAACAGGAAAACAATAAAAAACATCAGAACAAAGTTGCATGCTCAGTGAGTTTCCAATATGCTTTAATAACCAGGTACGGGGAATCAAAAATGTGATCGGTTTCACAACGATAATAACAACCTGCAGCCACACAGGCGCAGTGCTGAGTCACTTCACACGTGAACTGGCAGAGGCGTGGTACATGTGTGTAGAACTGAGCACTTTTAGGGCTAAATCTGAAACCCTTTCTATTATATGGGCCTCTACGCTACCTTTTTTTTTTCAGGAGCACACTTCCCCCTAAGTTAAAAATTTTAGGAGCACAGAAAAAAAAGGGGGCACAAATAGGTTTTTGTTTTGAATGATTATTACAGTGCAGAACTTGCACACACCAACTTATTTTAATGAATTTTATACAAAAAGCCAAAAGGATTATGACTGTACTTTTCCAGCATAATCTAAATTTTATATATATATATATATATAGCCAAGTAAACTGTACTGCACTTAAACACTCTGCACCTCTTTTTGGACCCTCACCCACAGTTTGAGAACCTCTTCTTCAAGAGAACTTCCACTGGCACTTTACACAAAACTGCTTTGAAGTGGAAAAAAAAGTGTGTAGGATTTTTAAACCTGTTTTTTCAAATTCCTAACTGGAGTTACTTTCTCTTACTGGTTTTACAGTGGTATTTAGCCTCTGCACATGTACTAAACCAAACGCACATTGTGACAAACAGATTAATTTGGCATTTTATTAGGGAAACTTCAGCCCACATGTCACCTGCTCTGTGCCGTAGCTCTGCTCTGTGCAGACACTGACAGAAAATTAGTTTTTGCTTCATGTTTTGTCCTAATCAGCGCTCATTGAGAAGGAGCCTCTGTGCGCAATGAGTGGGCGGTGAGAGTGTGAAAAGGCGAGGAGCGGTGCATTTACGTATAGACAGGTAGTGCTGTTTAATCTGCCCTGTGACGCACGCTGGTACACGAGGGGGCGCTGTGGACAAGCCGTGCGCTGGCGGTACATGTGATGTGGGGACGGGCCGCACAGTGTCTGCGGGCTCCAGCGCACAGGTCCCGCACACCAGTACGAGTTTATTTCCGACAGCAGCGACCGTAATGAAATATGATCGCACTCAGTATTCAGACCTGGAGTCCGTGACAAAACCGAGTCCAAATGCGCTCAAGTCCGAGACCAGATCGCTTTAGCGGAGAGGGAAGTCCAGCGGCCTGGGGGGTGTCTACTGAGTGGTGGGACAGGTGTGGGTCCTGCTGCGGTTTGTGCTCCTCGTTGAAGCTGGGCGGGGTGTGTTTTGAAGCGGAGTTTGTTCGTATGAGTGATATCGGCGCACACGTGGAGCTCGTATGCTGGGGTCATGCGCGGTCGATGGGGCCGTGCCCGGGCACGGTTCGGTTGCGCTCACACTGGGCATGCGTGCCCGCTTTAGGGGCGATCCAGGCTTGGGCGCGGTTCTGAAGTCCTAGTGTGAGTTTGCCCCTAACCTTTCAATCATTTAGAACGTTTAACTCGTCACGTTACGTCAGTGCACAGTTCTCCTTATTGTGCTGCAGAAGCACTCGCACTGGTGCGACTGTTTTGATTTTCTCGTTCGCACGACGAAATATTTACTCGCAAATGCGAATGAAATGGGCGCACTGTAGAGCCCTGATTATAGTTTTTAGAATTCTAAATCCAGTGCATTTATTGTCATCTATTTTTAACTAGTCACTAATCAGTTCATTAATCACAACAGTCTCATGAGAACTAATAAGAACGTTGGAGTTGTGTGAAAGGTATAGATACTAAAAATCCATGACTTTTCCAGGATTTCCATGACCGTGGGAACCCTGAGTATTAATGAATACAGATGGGGGCAGCTAAAATTAATATTATTCAATGCAATATTATGTTGTAATACAGTGAATTCTTGGGTTGAGTCAGTCATTGAAAATACCAGGTTCAACATTTGTGAATCTAACTTTGGAATATTTCATGGCAAAGTACAGTGTGATCAAGAGAGAAATCTGGCTCTTGCCCCCATCTGGGAGTAAAGGCATCATCACATTTTAGAATCTGAAATCTACCAATCAGCAGCTGGTGGGTTAACTATGTCCGGATATGAAGGATTTTCAACAGGAAAACTTTAAAATATAAAAAAAATAGTAGTTTCTATTGAACTTTTTCAAATATTTCCAGTGTCAGGTGTATAAAAAAACAAAGAAAAACAAACTATTCTTGGTAAGTTTGTGATGAGGAAACATTATTGTATTGTTATTGTTTCCTTGGCATGCTTGTCTGTTTGTTTCAGCTTTCAGTTTGGCTCTAACCCTAACCCTGTCCTACTCTACAGATATTTTCATCTTTTTGACGTCATATCCATGTGATCTGTGTCTTTTTTTAATACTAGCACATAGCGTATTTACAGCTCTGTGTAATGAGCTTCCTTTACAACAAAACCCATAATCATCATAATTATGATTTCACCATTAGGCCATAATTAGCCGCGCCTAGTTTTACATCAGTGCAGTCCGTTGGAATCTTCTAATTTCACACGGTGTAATGTACAAATACACCTGTGTACGTAGGTCTGAAAATCACAGGGTCACAGGGTTTATTTATACACAGGTCAATGACGGGACGCTGTCCAACTGCAATTTCCTGTTAAAAAGGTTCAAATTTCATAATAATTCAGCACATTTCTGCAGCAACTCTGACCTCCATGGACCAAAACATTTTTTTTTTAGAAATCCTGAGTTATTCTGCGTGTTTTTTGTACTTAAAGTGTTAAAATGTCATGTGGTGCAACTAATAGCAGGAATTCTATGGCTGGAGTTTAATAACAGACAAAGTCGACATGGGTGAATGGTTCTTTAGGCATTTTTCTTCATTTGATGCATTTTCCAGGGCAGTAGTTTGTTCATTAAACACAAGCAGGTGACTGTCATATTGGAGCAAAAGAAAATAACAATATGCATTAAAAATGTAAAGAAATGCAACAGTTCGTTTCTATACACTTCATATTACTCCGAACTTAGATTAACCCTATAACGCCAAACGTATCATATTTGATACATGAGTTTTTCAGCCCTCCACATGAGCAGTGTGACATTTTTTTCCCTGAAAAACCTGATGTATACAATCAGATACATGCAGTGCACAAATAATCCAACAGTGGGTGTGATTCACTGATTAGAGGGTGCTCCAGTGACAATACAAGATTGCCATAAATAATAATATATGGAAAATGATATTTGAATTTTTTTTTGTTTGTTTGTTTAGAGGGACCAATAAAGGCTCCAAGTTCAAAGAATTGGAATTTTCTGCCAATTATTTAATGGTGTGGGCTTTACAGGGTTAATATGCCAACCAAATAAAACTATTTTAAGGTTATTCCCGGTCGCACCACATGACATTTTACACTGAAAATGCTTCATATAAATGTTAAACACAGATTTATGCACCTGACACTGCAAATATTTGAAAAAGTTCAATAGAAACTAATATTTTTTTATATTTTAAAGTTTTCCTGTTGAAAATCCTTCATATCTGGACATAGTTAACCCACCAGCTGCTGATTGGTAGATTCCAGATTCTAAAATATGATGATGCCTTTACTCCCAGATGGGGGCAAGAGCCAGATTTCTCTCTTGATCACACTGTACTTTGCCATGAAATATTCCAAAGTTAGATTCACAAATGTTGAACCTGGTATTTTCAATGACTGACTCAACCCAAGAACTCACTGTATTACAACATAATATTGCATTGAACAATATTAATTTTAGCTGCCCCCATCTGTATTCATTAATACTCAGGGTTCCCACGGTCATGGAAATCCTGGAAAAGTCATGGAATTTTAGTATCTATACCTTTCACACAACTCCAACGTTCTTATTAGTTCATGAGGCTGTTCTGATTATTTCTGAATGTGTGCGCAGCCGCTCCAGCAGGACAAGACACAATAAGGTGTTTTGTTTAAAATAGATGACAATAAATGCACGGACAGGATTTAGAATGTTAAAAACTATAATACCAAACCATAAGGTGAGTGGAAAGGGTTCACGTTTCAGATTTGGCCCTAAAAGTGCTCAGTTCTACACATGTAGGTGCAGTAAAGTCATGGAAAGTTCACTATAGGCCATGGAGAAGTGACTAGTGTCCTATAGAATGCTGTGACTCTGGTTCTAATTGACTTGACCCTGAAAAAATGTCACCCCTCTCTCTGTAATTGCACGATGCACAGATACATGACTCGGTAAATAAAAATGCGTATGTGCAATAAACGTAGACTGTATAAAGAAGTGGTGTGACGTCACCCACAGCATTCAGCTGCACTCAAATGAAGCAGGGGCAAATCTGGAGCAAGTCAAAATATCAGGAAAAAAATGTTAAGCGGGTTAATAGGAACATTTAAGTCAATGGGAGCCAGAATCAGGAGGATAAATAAAGGATAAAATGATATTCTGGAATATGTCACTATTTAAGGTCCGTGTACCATTTGTTCATTCAGTAAAATGGGAAAACAATTATTTCATTATTCCGTTTTAGTGTCAAACAACAAAACAGATTTCAGCCTTTTTTTCCCCCAATATTTAATTGAAAGTTTATTTCAAATAACAATAATCAGAAAACAGTCTTGATGCCTATTTCAGTTTTGATATTTTATTATTTATTTGCCACGAAAGTTCTGCTGTTAGAAGGACTCACCTGAAAAATCTCTTCTCCTTTTATAGCGACGCGTTTACTTTGGCGTCTTAGAAAGTAAATGTTGAACTCCAGGACGAGAAACAGCAATTTACACACAAAGAAATAAATAAGTAACATAGCTATTGTGCATTTTTGACATGTTTACAAAATCGTTGCTCTTGTGGTTACGAAATTACTTCTGCCTATGTCATAACTGCCGCACGTGTCCAACCAGGAAGTCCAATTATAACTGCCATCCAAAAAAACAAAAGAAAAAAATAAGGCTCTTTGTTTTGTTAGAATTTTAAATATAATTGTCACATTTTGTTTACTGAAAAAATAAATAACAAATAAAATGAGAAATTAATTAATTAAAATACAATAATATAATTAAATAAAATATTTAAAATAAAATAAAACCAGAAGATAAAATACAAAGAGAAAAATGCATGCTTAAAAATAGAAGACAATTAATACGAATGCAATTAGTGCTCTAAACTGACAGATTCACCTAAGTGCACAATAATACGGCCTTTAAATCAAAGTAAGTGTTAAATATGTAACTCATTTGTGGTTTACATTACCGACAGCACAGATGTGACCCATGTGACTCTGGCTCCCTCACATGGTGGAGTTTGATACTGCAGTTGCACTGGAGTTTTCATAGGTTTTGGATTCCTGTTACAAGCTACATTTTTAGGTCTCAAAAGATTTAATATTTTGTTTTAAATTGTTGGCAATGGGCCTAGATTCTTACCATTGTGAAACCCATGGATCTTTGCGCTCGTACAGTACCAGTCAAATATTTTGTAAAATGTTTACAATTTTTACAATTAATTACACATTTAGACATGTGTACACAGCTGTAAAGTGTCTCAAAAAGTCAAATCTTTCTCTTTTTCTCCTAAATATTTCTTGTAAGTTGGTAAACAATAGCTAAATATTGTGTCATTCATTTCCATTTTAGCATTTCGATTCCAAACCTTGAGCTTGTTCCTTGACTCCAGAGCAGGTTTCTTCTCCAAGCCTTCTCTCAAGAGCAGGAACACCATCTTCACTGTGGGCCCGAGGGGGGCGATACTGAGCCCTGCAGAGCTGGAGGGGCCCATCCTGGTCCCCCACACGGCCCAGAGAGGAGACTGCCGGGTGAGTTACATGGGACCATACAAGGAGGAAGTCTTTTACCTACAGAGAAGTCTATGCCGGCCCCTAATATGCTTTTTTGTCTCCACCGTGTTTTAAGCTCTGTGATAAAGTGTTGTTTTTGATTATTATTATTATTATTATGATAAACTGTAATAACTAATATATTGATGTTAGCTCTGAGTCAAATGAAATCAAGTTACAGTCCTCAATTATATGGAAAAAAAAGTGACCCAAAACACATTAAAATGCATAACAATAGTTTTCCACCTGTTGTACACTGACTGCTGCTGTGATGCAGTTCGGGACACGCCCGGGTCCCACAAGACTTAGAAAGTCATTCACATCAGTAGCCCAGTGCCACACTGACCTCAGTCCAGGTGCGGGTGTGGCGTGGGCCTGCGAAAATAATCTGCAAGAAGTCTGTCTTTGCTGGACAGATGTCAAGCTGACAAAATCACATGAGCAAAACAGGAAATCAGATGCGCAGAAATGACAGAGCCGGTGTATTTTCAGAATAAAATATGCCTGCACACTCCTTCACAAATGTCGACAGCCCCAGTATCCGAAAGCACAAGAAAATGGTACCCAAAGGCACGAGAAAGTGGTCATAGTGTGAAAAGCTGCTGTCGTTTTCCTGATCAGGGCGTGGTCAGGAAAGTGCACACCGGGAGCAGGTAAAGTTTTGTGTTGCATTTTTTGTACACAAGGTGGAACAAAGCGTTTTGAGCTTTGGAGATGTAGACATCCAGAATTACTCAAACGTGTGAATAAAACAAAACACAACACAAGGTATGTTTCTGAGCAGGGAACATTCTAACATGGGTTACAGCAAGAGTAATATTGGCCCTTCAAGTCAAAATCTCGTTTTGTTTCGTTCTCGTGGACCCAATTCCGTGTCTCGTCTCGTCCTGTGGAAATCATATCTCGTCCTAACCCTCGTACGATGTGTATGCACGATCTCTCTTGGACAGTACCGTGATCCCAGACTAAACTAAAGCTGTGTGTTGTTGTGTTGTTTTATCGTTTTGTCGCCAGTATCCGTACGAGACGCTGTTCCGGAGTCAGCACTTCGCTCTTCTGGACAATGGCTGCCGAGAATTCCTGTTTCTTTGCGACTTCTTCATGGTCACCGGAAACTCCTCCCTCGACCTGTTCAACTGCATCATGGGAAAAACGCTGGCCATGTTCCTGGTATTCTTCACTGCTTTTATTTAGTTAGAAGTTTTATGTTTTTAACTCCAAAAACCACTGCTTTTGAAGTTTTGAAATTGTTGTTTGAATTATTATTATTATTATTATTATTATTATTATTATTATTATTATTATTATTATTATTATTATTATTATTATTAGTATTAGTATTATTATTATTATTATTATTCATTAGTCTTATATAGGAAAGGCAAGGTTATTTGTTCGTACACAAAGTAATTCAAAGTGCTTTACAGAATAAGAAATACATTCAAATCACAATACAAATAAATAAAAACATGAATAATCATTATAAAATTAAAAAGAGACAGATACATTAAATGGGAGAGAAGAGTGTAGAATAAAAATCTTTTAAAAAGTCTGTTCCCGGTTTTAGCTGCATAAAACTGAGATTCTGACTCCCCATGTTTAGTCCTATTTTAGTCCTGGTTTAGTCCTGACTCTGGGACCAGCAGGAGGCCGGTCCCTGAGCTCCTCACATGCAGATGGTTCATGTGGCACTAACATGTCACAGATGGACTGGATTTTGTTCCGGCCGATTTGATACCGATACAATGGGAGTTGGAGCTGCCGATATAATCACCGATATATTTATGACATAAAAATTCACTGTATCTGAATAACTCAATATGCTATGGTTATGAAAAAAATCACAAACAATTTGATTTTATTTGGGTTATTGTGTTGTTGTAGTGTAGTGTGCAGGGGCGATAAAGATTAATATCTCAGTTTTTGCATTTAAAAAAAGCATACATTTTACATAGCACTTTTCACGGTAACACAAAGATGCTTCACAATGAAGTTACACTAAAACAAGGGCAGACAAAACTACTGAGGAGCAGTCGTATGTGGGGGCTGAGGAAAAGGGGTGTTTTGAGCAGTTTTTTGAAGGTGTTCAGTGAGTCTGAGTTTCTGATGTGAAGAGGAGACGGTTCCGGAGGGAGGGGACAGCCACGGCACCACACACAAAGACAGACCTTTCTAAAAGCACAAGTGTCCAGTGAAGTTTTCCTCACATTTGTTCCTGGAGACCCGGAGTAGACGGTTCTATCCATTTAGCAGTGAACCTCCTTCCTCTGTAACTGTGTTTTTTACTGTCTCCTGAGCCTGTGATGTAGACTGTGACCCTGCGTGTGTTTGTTCTCAGAAAAGCATGTCCACGTATGTGTCCGACTGCTACGACAGCATCGCCATCTTCCTCTGCATCCACATCATCCTGCGCTTCAGAGCCATCACCGCCAAGAGGAACATCCCCGCCCTGGACAAGTAAGCTCCAGCAGCACCACCTAAAGTTCTATTATCAAACACACTGCTTTAGTGGGTACCTGTTATAGTCTCAGTACAGATAAGTCCGCAGCAGTCGTCATCTAATTATAAAGCATTATTTCTTATTTATCATTAGTTATAGTGCCATTTATCATTAGTTATTGTGCAATAAACAGGAAGTGCGTGTGAGTTGACAAAAGCTTCTAAACTCAGAGCAGTGAATACCGTATTTTTCGGACTACAAGTCGCACTTTTCATGGTTTGGGTGCCGACTTATATATGCAATATTTCAGTTCACATCGAAACGTAAATGTAAATATGGGCAAAGTACAAACCTGAGGCACCGACTGAATATATTAAAAGTTCTTTATTGCATCGAGGGACACCAACGCATTTCGACCAGCAAGATATAATTTCATATGTTGGTGATTTTCACACTGACAGCCACAAGAGGGCGCTCTAGGATTGTGTACCAGCATCCGCTATCACGCTATTCCTCCTGTATAACTGTCATTTCTTTCACCAACTACAGCACCTCGTACTTATTTTCTTAGTTAAATCCAGATAGCAACTTTTTTTGGCCTGTGAATAATCCTTTAGTGTGACAGAAGCTTCTGCATCAGCGCACAAGATGTTTTTTTCACTATATGCGGCTTTAAGTTTTGTTTCTGTAAAACTTAAACCAGTGTGCACAAACACATTATTACTTACCGTATATACCGAGCGGAGAATCGGAAACGTGTGAAGAGCAGTGGTAGAGAGGACCAATCGAGTAGCCGAAAAAATGTGAACGAGAAACTTGTTTTTGACTGAAGAAAAGTGGAGGAAACCCAAACTGCAATGAAGAAAACAAAAGCTAATCACGGAATAAAAGCTGGATTTAGCTGGAGTTGGGAGAGTTGCTCAGAAGTGACACCGAGGATGAAGAAATATATATATATATATATATATATATATATATATATATATATATATATATATATATATATATATATATATATATATATATTTTTTTTTAACCAAACAATGATCAAAAGTGAAGTGCAAAAACTAAACTGAAGAACAACCAAGGAAAACCCATGCATACCTGGAGGAGAGCAGAGAGGTATTGTTAGTGACCGGGAGCTGCTTAAATGAGCAACGCTGGCTCCACTTCCACGGCCCTCCAGGAAGTGGAGTGTCTGAGTGTGTGTGTGTGTGTGTGTGTGTGTGTGTGTGTGTGTGTGTGTGTGTGTGTGTGTGTGTGTGTGTGTGTGTCTGTGTGTGTGTGTGTGTGTCTCTGTGTGTGTGTGTGTGTGCGTGTGTGTGTGTGCGTGTGTGTGTGTGTGTGTGTGTGTTTGTGTGTGTGTGTGTGTCTGTGTGTGTGTGTGTGTGAACACTGCTGCAGGCAGAGTCTCAGTCTTGACCCTGTTAGATCTGAGTGCTGCTTTTGACACTGTCGATCATGGATCCTCTTACAGAGACTAGAGGACTGGGAGGGCATCTGAGGTACTGCACTGAACAGGTTTCATATCTAGAAGACTACGACAAGTACTTTGTTGAAATTAGCAACTGTGTCTCAGGTCACACAAGGGCCCCAGGGGTCGATCCTGGCACCTCTTTTGTTCAAGCTCTATGTGCTGCTGTTAATACATAGCAATAACGTGTCTTAGCACAACTCTGCACAGCTGCATCAGAAACACGGAGTCGACATTTCACTTTTATGCAGCTAAAACCTGGAACAGCCCTGAACATGTAAGACAGGCTCAACACAGGTCTGTTTAGCTGCGTATGACTGAAAGGTTTTGATTTGGCACTTTTCTTTTTATGTTCATTTATTTATTTTTATTATTTATTTTTTGATTTGTTTGTATTGTGGTTTTAATGTCTTTCTTACTCTTATTTCTTATCTCCTAATGCCTTTCTCTTCTAATACTTTGTGTTCACATGGTGCTATACAAATAAACATGCCTTGTGTGTGTCTGTGTGTGCGTCTGTGTATGTGTGTGCGTGTGTATATGTGTGTATTTGTGTGTGTGTCTGTGTGTGTGCATGTGTGTGTGCAGGTACTGGGAGGCGGTGCTGGAGCTGCTGTGGCCGCGCTTTGAGCTCATTCTGGAGATGAACATTCACAGCATCAGGAGCACAGACCCCCAGAGGCTCGGGGTCCTGGACACACGGCCGCACTACGTACGCTCTCACACACTGTCACACACTCTCACACACTGTGACACACACTCACACACTCTCACACACTGTCACACACTGTGACACACACTCACACACTCTCACACACTCTCACACACTGTGACACACACTCACACACTCTCACACACTCTCACACACTCTCACACACTCTCACACACTCTCTATTCTAAACTACAATTGGAGTAATACTGACTTATGCAATATATCATACACCCTTGTGAGTTTACTGATACTTTGCAGCTAACGTCATCAACATTCCCTGAAAAGAAAGAACTGACTTAGTTGGAACTACGGCAGGTGATCTGATTTGTCCCTCTAAAATAGCAACACAGTCACAGTTTTTCAGTTAGTCTCAGCTTTTTGTTGAAAATCAAACTCAGAACCGTGAAGCGTCATATTGATCACAGGCTCCTGAGAATGTGCTGTTTACATGAGTTTTTTTTGTTTTGTTTTTGTTTTGTTGGAGTTTTCAGACAATCTTAAAAGTTTTCTGGCTGTGCTTGCTAACGTGTGTCACCATGGTTAACTGCTGAATATTATACCATACACATCCATGAAAAACACCCCCAGCGAGATGTTGCCGCAAAGTATCAAACAAATGCATTCTAGATTCCGTAATAGAGGCAACGGAGAAAAATGTAAAGAACCTCAAAATCCCTGTATCATTCGTTCGATAGCGATTTGTTTTTTCAGTTTTCAATTTTGGTTTTAAATGAATAATGGAAAAAATGGATAGCGGACGTTTCCCGAACCAAACTCCTGGTCCTAATGTCCAGTGTGGGGCGTCCAGTGTGGGGCGTCCAGTGTGGGGCGTCCAGTGTGGGGCGTCCAGTGTGGGGCGTCCAGTGTGGGGCGTCCAGTGTGGGGCGTCCAGTGTGGGGCGTCCAGTGTGGGGCGTCCAGTGTGGGGCGTCCAGTGTGGGGCGTCCAGTGTGGGGGCGTCTGCATACAGAGAGGACCACCAAGCCAGGACTAAACCAGGTCTAGACCAGGACTGGACCAAGACTCAGTGTTTCTTGCAGAAAATCAGTTAGTCAAGGCGGGGACCAGGGAGGGGGAGTGCCCATAAAAATGAGTCCTGGTTTAGTCCTAGTTCTGTCCTGGTTTAGAACAGGTACGTCCTCAGTTTCCCAGGCACCTGTCCCCAGTCACTGAAACACCGAGTCCTGGTTTAGACCTGGTTTAGACCTGGTTTAGACCTGGTTTAGACCTGGTTTAGACCTGGTTTAGGCGCAGACGCTCCACACTGAATATTAGGACCAGGAGTTTGATTCGGGAAACAGGAAACGGCTGTTATCCGTTTTTCCCATTATTTAGTCAAACACAAACTGAAAACAGAAAAAAAACAAATCATTCTCCATTTTTTCATTTTAGTTTTGGAGACAAATAATGAAGAAAAGAGTTGTTTTTTCGTTTTCTGATTTTTGGTTTGGTCTTGAACAACGAATTAACAAATGATGCATGGATTCCTCAGAATATCTGCATTCACCTTAGATGGAGGATTTGATCTACTGCGCATGTTTTTGGATTGATGAGGGAAACGGGAGAGGCAAAAGAACTATTAAAAACTATAAAAAATACTATTCAAGTAGGGGTGAAAAGATGGCATCAGAAAACTATTCAAAGTACAATTTAGTGTTTGGTATTTGGTAAATGTCCCTGAGTACTATCCACCTGTTCTATAGAAGCCTGTTCAGCCTGAATGGCGGTGCAGAAATCACTCACGTCTTTGTGTTTGTGTCTCAGATCACACGCCGTTACGCCGAGTTCTCCTCCGCCATCGTCAGCATCAACCAGACCTTCCCCAACGAGAGGACCAACACTCTGCTCGGACAGCTGCAGGTCTCTGTCCATCAGAAAAGTCCTCTACAAACCCTGTACCAGTTTCTAAAATATGAAAATATTCTTATGTCCAAAATGGAGGCAACTGGAGGCTGAAGTGAAGTAAAACATGATGTCATTTCAATGCAGGAATTAGGGTTAAAATATGGAAGATGAAGATGTCTTTGGCAAATGAAGCAGATTTAACATATTGTGTATTAATAGATATAAATATGTTTAGGTTTTACTGAGCCAAATTGATAGCAAAACTAAATTCTTAATTGAACAAGTATCTATCTGCTTGGTTATATGGATATGCTATTGCTGTGCTAAAACAGGTGCTTTTACTGCTAAAAAATACCCAGAAAAACAGACATTCTCCACAGATCTGACCTGTAACTTGGTCTGGTTTGGTCTCCATGAAGATAGAAAGGTTTAAAGCCATACTGAGGAACATTCCAGACAAAGTAATAACATTTGTGGGACCCTCCACGAGAAAAGTTACACAGTTCACCTTGAAAATGACATGTAGAAGGATAAATATTATATTGTCTTGCATTCACTTATGTAATGTCTTCTTTGTGTAGAAATCAGGCCCTTCTCTTAGTATCAGATGAATAAAGTGAGCCCAGTTAAGTGCTGCATGTACTGAAGGCGAGTATTGGGTAATGCTCACGTGTTTTTGTGTTTTCAGGTGGAGGTGGAGAACTTTGTGCTGAAAATGGCGGCAGAGTTTCCCTCAAGACGAGACCAGCTCATTTTCCTCATCAACAATTATGACATGATGCTCAGTGTGCTCATGGTCAGGCTTTACTTCAGAATTCTACTACTACTACTACTACTGCTACTACTACTACTACTACTACTACTACTGCTACTACTACTCCTACTACTACTACTACTGCTACTACTACTCCTGCTACTACTACTACTTCAACAACTTGGACTAGACGTATTACATCCTGATCCATCACCAAAGCTGCTGTATCGTGTTCTTCCAGGAGAGGGCAGCAGACGACAGCAAAGAGGTGGAGGGTTTTCAGCAGCTGCTTTTGGCCAGAACACAGGTGAGCACTGAGGCATGATGGGAAATGTTGTTGAGGCTGATGTTTGGTTTATAGCTTTTTTTTAGTCTGACTTTAAACCTGTCCTAATATTTAATATTTTTCTTCATCAGTAATTTTACCCTGAGTTCTATTGTGAGTGCTTCAGGTGTCAGTTCTACACTTTTGAACAGGAAGGTGTAGGTCTAATCTACGACTACACCAGCTCTAAACCAGGACTATTATAGGCCTAATATTGGACTAAACCAACAGGACTCTTGTGGATCTAATCTAGGACTGAACCAGGTCTTTCAGAGGATAATAGTTGGTCTAATCTTGGTCTAAACCAGGTGTAAACCAGGACTATTGTCGGCCTAATACTGGACTGAACCAGGTTGATAACAGGACTATTGTAGGTCTAATCTAGGACTCAACCAGGTCTATAACAGGACTGCACACAGCAATGTAAAACATTTAACTCTGAAAAGTCAGCAGAATTATGTTCTGGACAAAATTAACTAATAGAAACAACAGATAAAAATAATAAAATCAATGAATAAAACCAGTTCCATAAAGCCAATAGAGAGAGAAATCTTCCATCCATCCATCTTCTTCCGCTAATCCGGGGCCGGGTCACGGGGGCAGCAGTCTAAGCAGGGGCTCCCAAGCTTCCTCTCCCCAGCCACTTCCTCCAGCTTCTCCGGACGGACCCCAGGGCATTCCCAGGCCAGCCGAGAGACATAGTCCCTCCAGCGTGTCCTGGGTCTTCCCCGGGGCCTCCTACCGGTGGGACATGCCCGGACACCTCCCGAGGGAGGCGTCCAGGAGGCATCCGGACCAGTTGTCTGAGCCACCTCAACTGGCTCCTCTCGACGTGGAGGAGCAGCGACTCTACTCCGAGCTCCTCCCGTGTGACCAAGCTCCTCACCCTATCTCTAAGGAAGCACCCGGCCACTCTGCGAAGGAAATTAATTTCGGCCGCTTGTATCTGCGATCTCATTCTTTCAGTCATTACCCAGAGCTCAGGTGAGGGTAGGAACGTAAATTGCCCAGTAAATCGAGAGCTTCGCCTTTCAGCTCAGCTCCCTCTTCACCACAACGGTCCGATACAGCGAGCGCATCACTGCCGATGCTGCGCCGATCCGGCTGTCAATCTCACGCTACATCCTCCCCACACTCGTGAACAAGACCCCGAGATACTTGAACTCCTCCACTTGAGGCAGAGACTCCCCACCCACCCAGAGAGGGCAAGCCACCTTTTTCCGGTCGAGAACCATGGCCTCGGATTTGGAACAGCTTATTCTCACCCCGGCCGCTTCGCACTCGACTGCAAACCGCCCCAGTGCTGCAAGTCTTGGTTCGATGGAGCCAACAGGACAACTGGACAATTCTGTCCATAAATACAACGAACAGAACCGGTGACAAAGGGCAGCCCTGGCGGAGTCCAACATGCACCGGGAACAGGTCTGACTTACTGCCGGCAATGCGAACACAGCTCCTGCTCCGTTCATACAGGGACTGAGCAGCCCTTAACAAAAGGCCCCGGACCCCATACTTCTGGAGCACCCCCCACAGGGCACCACGAGGGACACGGTCGAATGCCTTCTCCAGGTCCACAAAGCACATGTGGACTGGTTGGGCAAACTCCCATGAACCCTCGAGCACCTGATGGAGGGTGTAGAGCTGGTCCAGTGTTCCACGACCAGGCCGAAAACCACACTGCTCCTCTTGGATCCGAGGTTCGACTAGCGGCCGGACTCTCCTCTCCAGTACCCTGGCATAGACTTTACCGGGGAGGCTGAGGAGTGTGATTCCCCTGTAGTTGGAACACATCCTCCGGTCCCCCTTTTTATACAGAGGGACCACCACCCCGGTCTGCCAGTCCAGAGGTACTGTTCCCGACCGCCACGCGATGTTGCAGAGGCGTGTCAGCCAAGACAGCCCCACAACACCCAGAGACTTAAGGTACTCAGGATGGATCTCATCCACCCCCGGAGCCTTGCCACCGAGGAGCTTTCCGACCACCTCAGTGACTTCGGCCAGGGTGATGGGTGAGTCCGCCTCTGGGTCCCCAGCCTTGGCCTCCTCTTCAGAGGACGTGACGGTGGGATTGAGGAGATCCCCAAAGTATTCCTTCCACCGCCCGACAACATCCCCAGTCGAGGTCAGCAGCTCTCCCCCCACACTGTAAACAGTGTTGGTGAACACCGCTTCCCCCTCCTGAGGCGCCGGACGGTTTGCCAGAATTTCCTTGGGGCCGTCCGATAGTCCTCCTCCATGGCCTCCCCGAACTCCTCCCAGACCCGAGTTTTTGCCTCTGCAACCGCCCGGGCTGCAGCACGCTTGGCCCGACGGTACCCGTCAGCTGCCTCAGGAGTCCACCAGGCCAGTAAGGCCCGGTAGGACTCCTTCTTCAGCTTGACGGCATCCCTTACTTCCAGTGTCCACTGGTGTATCTACACTGGAGAAATCTTCCAAATGATTCTAATCAAGGTGTTTAAAGCATTTCTTGTATTACCACATGATAGAACAAAGTGTTTTCTGTTTGAGAGAAGAACACAGTCTAAGTGAATATGTGTAATTTGTGTGTTAAACGTGTGAATGAAACAAAACACAACTCCAGGTCTGTAACGAGGAAACGACATTAGAACCTCAGAAAACGGCGAAATATGAGCCCTTCAAAGTCATTGCCCATTTTTACATTATCAGTTGCTGTAAAGTCTCTTTTTGGCAGGAGTTCATAGAGGAGATCCTGTCTGCTCCGTTTGGGGGGATGATCTCGTTTGTGAAGGAGGCCGAGGCGCTGATGGAGAAAGGGCAGCTGGAGCGACTGAAGAACGAAGAGAGTGAGTCACATTTGAGTCCTTCTGTTGGGAATAAGGTTCAAATAAACTCACTAAACAGAGTGACTGATAACATAATAATGGCCAGAAATGTTAGAAATTTTTAAATGTTTGAATGTAATAAGCGTTAAATAATAATAATAATGTAATAACTATGGTGAGACAGTAAAGTAATAATAGCTCGGTAATAATGTCATAAATCTGGGGCTTTTCACACCAAGTACCACCAAAGAAAAGATTTGGTTCCACCAGGTCTAAACCAGAACTATTGCAGCACTAATCTAGGACTAAACCAGGTCTTTAACAGGACTATTGTAGGTCTAATCTTGGACTAAACCAGGACTAAACCAGAACTATTGCAGGTCTAATCTAGGACTAAACCAGGTCTAAACCAAAACTATTGCAGGTCTAATCTAGGACTAAACCAGGTCTAAACCAGAACTATTGCAGGTCTAATCTAGGACTAAACCAGGTCTAAACCAGAACTATTGCAGGTCTAATCTAGGACTAAACCAGGTCTTTAACAGGACTATTGTAGGTCTAATCTTGGACTAAACCAGGTCTAAACCAGAACTATTGCAGGTCTAATCTAGGACTCAACCAGGTCTAAACCAGAACTATTGCAGGTCTAATCTAGGACTCAACCAGGTCTAAACCAGGACTATTGTAGGTTTACTCTAGAACTAAACCTAGTCTATAACAGGACTATTGCAGGGCTAATCTAGAATCAAACCAGGTCTTAAACAGGTAATAAATTAGGGGCTCTCAAATGTTTCACACCAAAGAAAATATTAGTTCTAAACCAGGACTCTTGTAGTTCTAAACGTGAACTAAATCAGGTGTATAACAGGACTATTGTAGGTCTAATCTAGGACTTGCCTAAACCAGGTCTAAACCAGGGCTGTTGTATGTATTCATGTGTGTGTGAATGTGTGAGTGGTTTCTTGTTGTAAAGCGCTTTGAGTCTTGAAGGTGGAAAAATGCTGTATAAAAATGTACAACGTGGAACAGTGTTTTCGGTTTGGGAGAAGAACTCAGCCTAAATAAATGTGCAGGTTTGTGTGAATGAAACAAAACACAACGGCAGGTGTGTTTGTGACAAGGAAACAGCATTAGAACAGAGGAAATAGCGTAACATGGGCCCTTGAGCGGTCTGTGAGTGAAGTGTGTGACCTGTGGCTGTGTCCAGCTCGGATCACTCAGCTGGTGCGAGGTTTCTCCTCCTCCTGGAAACAGTCGGTGGAGGCCATGAGTCAGGAGGTCATGAGGTCCTTCACCAACTTCAAGAACGGCACCAGTATCATCCAGGTCAGTGCTCCACTCTGCTCCTCCAGGGAGCAAGACACCTCTCCCATGTGCTATTTACTGTTGAAGAATGACCACTTACGCCTTAGCAACTATTAGCATACCTGTGCTCTAGGGTTAAAGGTGCATTGTGTAACTTTTCCAGGTCTGTCAAATGCTTTTCTCCATGGAGATGTTATTGCTTTGTCTGAAATGTTTCGCAGTGTGGCATTAAACCTTTTGATCATTATGGAGACTAAACCAGACCAAGTTACAGGCCAGATCTGTGGAGAGGCGACCCCGCTCAGTCAGAATGTGGTTTTTCGAGGTATTTTTGAGCAATCCAATCCATTAGCTCTACTTTACATTTATCCAATTACAGGTGGTTTAACTTGTTAACCTGTTTAGTGTCACACTGTGGAATAGGTAGAGTCCTGGGGACCTGACGCAAAACTGTGTAGGACACATTTTGAAAGCTCATTGCAGGCGTGGGCGGGAACGGGACTGCACAATGCAGGAGCAGGCGGGTGGGATGATAACCTGCAATCCTGCAAACTAAATATGAGTGTAAAGTCAAATATACAAATGATTCAGGTATGCCTATCATGCGTAATTAGTGCCGGATATTTTATTTTGCCTTAATAAAAACAGTTTAATCAGCCTAAATTTGCGGATGTGGTCTAATCTCGTGCACATTTTAGACAATTCCTTTCTGCTTCTTCGTGTTTGCTGGAGCTTCAAAGACACGGCAGAAATCCTCTAGTGAATCTCACTCCTTAGTAAGTTCTTCTTTAACTCTTTCCCCCCTGGACGCCTACTAGGAACAACCCATACATATATTAATAGAGCATAATTACATAAAAGAAAACTAACTTCCACGAGTGATTATAAATGATTTTCATACTCATGAACTTTATTGAAACACAGACATATTTGGTATCTCTGGAAACCTTAGACTCTGAACTATCCATTTATGGATTTTTAAATGCGATTCAACTCATTTGCAGGTATATAACAACTCACAGTTTACCTGGTCAGGTGCAAAATTGAAAATAAAAAACTCCATTCAGCATCTGTTAAATGCATGTTCTGAGCACTAAACTCATCACCAAATACAGTACAGACAAGTGTACACCTGTTTGTACACCTGTGTGTACCTAACTCGTTTTTCCTATTTAGCATATTCAGTTCATTTATATTTTCCATAAAGAAACTCTGAACATGTCAAAACATCTGGAAGGCTATTATTGATTAACTCGAAAAGTGTGACTCAGGTGTGAGGTATAAGTCAGGTGTGAGTCAGGTGAATGTCGTACATCGTCAGGACACGCTAAAACCTGACACCCCGGAATGGATCTCCAGACCCAGTAATCAGAGTATAATAATACTATAATAAAACTAATAGTAATTAGTGCATGGGATTTGCACCCATGAGTATCGATATCCCAAAATACACTTTAATTTCTTCCCCGTCAGTGCGTGTACCTTATGTGTGTGTCGGCGTGACCGCGCTCTCGTGCGCAGAGCTCCGCATACGCGCTTGTTTCTGTAGCGATTCTGTCATATATCTCCTCTTGGAAAAAAAAGACTGAAATATTTCAACGGACTGGCCTCAGCAACATCCAGATTTCGGGGCAATTTCGGTCCAAAATCAAGTGTAAAGTCCCCGATAGTTTGCTAGGATTTCACAGAACTCCAGGCGGACGCATCACTGATACGGCCATCTCCGTAAGTTTCACTCTCCGAAACATCGTCACTATCGCTGTTTTCCGCTGAATAATCAATGTTATCACTTTGAAATCCATAAAAGTCAGAGTCACTTTCTCCAAAGATATAAAATAAAAAACCCGGCTCTTCATCACTTCTAAAACTCCGCCCCGCCATCTTCCCATTGTACGTGTTTTGTTTTGCGGTATTTTTACTAGAAGCTATATTCGTCAATACTTCGACTAACTTCGGAAAAAATCTGTGAAAATATATCCTTGAATCCTATTGGTCAGCCTAGTATGGGTTGTTACCAATCGCAGACTCTGTCACGTGTGAAAAAACGGCACCGTTTCTAATGGTCGTCAAATAGCGTCTTTAGTGATATAGCGGAGGTGTCAAAACTCGTCATTAAGGATACAGGGGGGTCGTCTTTATGGGGGAAAGAGTTAAAGAGAGGTACATTAAAATAAAAAAGATCAAGAAATCTGACGAAGAAATCAAGACCATTCGTGAGAAAAAAACAAACACGCCCAATGCAGGTGGGAGGAGGACAAAATATCGCACATGCAGGTGGGAGCGGGAAAGAAAATTCTGCCCCGCGCAGACCTCTAATTCCAGGCAGAGCAACGACATATCCATAGAAACAACCAGAGTTACACTGTGCACCTTTAAGCAAAGACTCTTGTAATTCGATCTATTGTGAGACATTTGATGATACATTATCACGACATTTCGGTTATTGATGCATCCCTCATTATTACTACACTTTTATGTTTGATCATTGTAAAAATACGTTTGCCTGAGGGATGGGACAAGATATACCGCGAGACATCATTGACATCATTTGTAATAAATAATAAGAATAATGTTTTTATTTTTCTAGTTTTATGTAGTACTTTAGTCATTCTTATAAACTGCTTTCTTGAACTACAGCTCCTTAAACTGTACCAGCTCTTAACTCTTTCTCTGTCCAAGCCAAAGGTAAATTCAGGAGGAAAAAATCTCACGATCTTGCGCCAGTTTTACCTTGCGAGATCTTGTGGCACGAGATCTTGTCCCATCCCTCGTTTGAATAAATGCGTGTGTTTTTGTCCAGGGTGCTCTGACCCAGCTGATCCAGTACTACCACGGATTCCACAAGATCCTGAACCAGCCCACCTTCAGAGCCCTGACGGTCCGGTCAGAACTCATCAACCTGCACCACCTCATGGTCGAAGTGAAGAAGCACAAGCCCAACTTCTGAGGGAGACGAAAGGAGGAGGAGATGAGACGAAGAGGAGACGAGAGGAGGAAGTGTGGAGAAAAGGATGGAACCAGGGCCCAGCCTAAAACTAAACAAAACGTAGAAGAGATATGAGCCGGACAGCAGCTGCACTGTGCCCGAGCAGCCACAAGGGGGCCCCAAATGACTATTTTCAAGCTTTATTTGGGAGAGGAGAGGAGAGAGGGAGGAGAGGAGAGAGAAATGGAGGGCCTGGAGTGAGAGAAAAGGGGCTGTTAAAGGTGCATTATGTCAGTTTTCTGGTGGGGGTTCTAGTGTAATAGATAAACGGACTCTTATTACTGTGAATGCACATTCCTCTCCACAGATCTGACTTGGAACTCCTGATAGCACCATCCGCTTGTGTCCATAAGGTTAATGCCATGCTGTGGGACACCGCCCACCCTCCACCAGAGTTCTCATTATTATACTGCACCTTTAAAGCCTCTGCTCATTAAGACCTGTGACATGAGCCTCTCGTCCTCTGGTTCTCTTGGGGCGTCGGAGCGGGTCTGTGGAGTGGAGTCACTAAATGTCTTTTTGTTCTTCACTGAGATCGGCTTTATAGCTCCAAGTTATTAACGCTGTGAGAGGTGGCTAAAGCTAAAGCTAGCGTAAACGCAAAATTCCAGGTTATCGTCACTTCTTTCTGCATGTATTTCACTTCTCTGACTCTGGGCGACGTTTTAACCTCTCTTTATGTAAAGCATTGTTTTGGTTTATATTTGATTAAATAATTAACCCATTTACGCCGAAAACAAATGCAAAAAGCACCTGTAAAAACCTCTGCTATTTGAGGGTAAAGGTCCTTATCTCCTGAGGATTTTTGAAGAATTCTGATTTTGTTTGTGAAAATCTTAATATCTCAGCCTCTGAAGCACATAAAACATGAAATAAACTGCATTTAAAAGGTAAGACTCTCAGCTTTTATTAATCTTTGTCATGAAATTTGATGAAATGAAAAATGAAATGAAATTTGCGTCATGAAAAGGAGGACAAATCAACAGCAGTGCTGCACTATGCAGCAGCCGGCATAAATGGGTTAATCATAACATGAATAAAGCGCCCTTCTTTACAGAGCATTATTCACTCACCCCCCGATCAGAGGTGTAAGCTGCCCTCGTGCCACAGCTGCCCTGGGGCAGACTGATGGACGAGGCTGCCAATCTCCACCATCTGCCCCTCCCACCACCACCACCACCACCATCACTCACGCACACACCACTTTCTTATGAGGCAAAGTGGGTGAAGTGTCTTGCCTAAGGACACAGTGATGGGCCCCTGGCGTCTCCTATCCGAGTTCTACCCGGGCCCTGCTGAGCTTCAGAGATCTGACAGGATCAGGCTTCGACAGGTTGGAATGGCCTGGATGTTTATGCACTGGAAACATCAGAGTTTTACGTGAGCGTCGCAGCGATTTATCACAACAGAAGATAGTGTTTGGTGAGAGATGATTATTTATGTTTAGATCTGCTTTTTACGTGTTGTTTTCACCTGAAGCTGCATTTCTCTCATCCAGTCGTCTTGTTTGGTCTCTCCAGATCCGGCCGTGTGTGTGTGTGTGTGTGTGTGCGTGTGTGCCTACTGTATTCAGATGGAAGCCTTTGTGTGTTTTGTTTAAGCTCTGCACTTTTTATGATGCAATATTCTGACTGATTTAATACTTCAAGCTGACACCAGAAGTACTGTCTTTACTGTGCAGTGTGGGAACTATGGTAATTATGTTACACAGAATCATTGTCTTTAAGTAAAAGAAGTCTTTATTTCAAATGCATTAATATAAAACAAAAGTTATAACAAGAAAAACATGTTTGAAAGGAAGTATAAGCATTTTCCTTTGATTGATGGTGATGTGCCCTAACCCAGTACGACGGGCGTTCTGTTATGGTAAGAGGATTGTAATGTGTAAATGTACTGTACAAAGACCTGTGGACCTCTGTAAATGTGTCTAGTTCATTTATTTGAAGAACAGAGAGTTTAAAATGTTCTGATCTATGTTAAAATGTTTCCTCCTCACAAACAGACCTGGAGTTGTGTTTCGTTTTATTCACATGTTTAACACACAAACTTGCGGATTTTGGCTGATTTCTGATGTCACGTGGTAATACAGGAAGTGCTCCACTGTGTTTTTAAACTCCACACACCTTCACTAGAATCATTTGGATCTTTTCAGCCCTGAAAATGTGAGTCTCACTGAACAAAAGCAAAATGTAGCTGTTAACTTGAAAACTAGCACTTCATGACATCACAAGGTGGAACAGAGCATTTTGAGCTTTGGAGATGTAGACAGACTAATAATAAATTATTACTCAAACATGAGAATGAAACAAAACACAAGTCCCCTGTATTAATGAGGTAACAACATTATTATATGGTTTAAAGCTCAGTCATTTTTGTGTAACATTTAAAATGTGGTTGATGAAGTAAACTGCTCAAAATGAAGAAGAAATCCTGTTTTGTCCTGAGTTCATGTGTCTCTGTGTGTTTTTTATAGTAATAATAATAATAATAATAAATGTGAAAATATAGCCGCAAGCGGCAAAATCAGAGTTTCCATCTCCAAACGTGTTCATTATTTGTTGCTTCACTGCTCAGAGACGTTTTTGATGTTTCGCCCCTGAAGATAATGTGGACCAAATTTGAGGCCGTTCGGGTGACGCCCGCGGAGGAGTGCGTTTCAGCTTCGCAAACTTTAAAGCAGAACTAAGTAACATTTTTTATCTAATTAATGTCACTAAAGCCCCTCTGATGGTCACATATGGCATTTTGGGGTGTTTGAAGGGTTCACTGGTGCCCCCTCTGCCTCTGGGCGGAAAAACCGCACATGCAGCTTGGCTCCTACCGACCCGGATCTCAGCTCTCAGGGTCTGTTCTGTTCTCACGAGCCAAACTGCTCTATGACACTTCAGCTACACACAGCTAACCGAGCTACAACACACCGTACTCATGAGCTCCGGCCGTTATGGGCGCCGCTCGGATCTAACTAAAAACACTAACTAAAATAAACATGTGTTTATTCATTATTTTAATTGTTATTTTTGATCGAGAGAAACTCCTCGTGTCAGACATTCCAGGGATACAGAAGGATGGGAGGGCATCTGATACACTGATACAGGGGATCACACCACATCTTCTCACCGCTGCTCCCCGCGAGCAATGGCAGAAAAATGGAGGGTCCAACTCTTTCCGAGAAGTTGGATACCAAAGCCCAAGCTGTGCATGGAGGTGAGCCTGACTATTGCTAGAGAGTACTTCTCAATATCCTTTACAAGCTCAGGCTCCTTCCCTCCAACGAGGTGACGTTCCATGTCCCTACAGCCAGGTTCTGTGCCTGTGGACTAGGTTGTCGAGGCTTCTGACCTCAAATGTCGCTTGCAGCTGGTGAGCCCACAGGAGGGCAGATCCACATCTCCTTAGCTTGTCCTTGCCTTGTGGGCAAAGGCCCACGGACCAAGTGCTTACCTTTGAGTCCCAGTCCTGGCTCCAGGGTGGGACCCTGGCTGCACATACCAGGCGACATCATGATCCTTGATATCAGACCATTCATAATGGTTCATGAACTGCTCTTAGTCTGACTCATTGCATTGCAGTGTCCCCTTTTAAATAAATAAACCAAATCAAATCAAACCCGTCACCTAGGACTTGCTTGCTGCTACCAAATGATGCCCCGGGCAACATAGCTCCTGGGACCAATGTATTGGCCTTTTGTGGTGAAGAGGGAGCTGAGCCGAGCCGATAAGCAAAGCTCTTGATTTACTGCTCTACCCTCACCTATGGTCATGAGCTATGGGGAATGACGAGATCACCGATACAAGCAGCCGAAATGAGTTTCCTCCGCAGAGTGGCCTTTAGAGAGAGGGGGAGGAGCTCGGAGTAGAGCTGCTGCTCCTCCACATCGAGAGGAGCAGCTGAGGGGAGGGCATATGTTCTGATACCTCCTGAATGCCTCCCTCAGGAGGTGTTCCGGGCATGTTTCACCGGGAGGCGGCCCCAGGGAAGACCATCCAAGTGCAGCATGTGCAGTTCAGAGGACACAGTTCAGGGACTGTTGGATTGTGTGAAATGAACTGTGTGAGACTGTGCTTCTGACTACACCATCGTCATTACTCAGGAATAGAACCCTGTCACAAAGAAGCTAGATAAGGAGCTACCTATGGACCTTTATCATGGATCTACAGTCGTATGACAAAGTTTGGACGCCCCTGATCATTTTCAAGATTTTCCTTTATAAATCATTGGTTGTTCGGATCAGCAATTTCAGTTAAATATATCATATAGCAGACAAACACAGTGATATTTGGGAAGTGAAATTAAGTTTATAAGATTTAGAGAAAGTGTGCAATAATTACTTAAACAAAAGTAGGCGTGTGCATAAATTTGGGCAACCCAACAGAAAAATTACATCAGTATTTAGTAGATCGTCCTTTTGCAGAAAGAACTGCCTCTAAACACTTCCTATAGCTTCCAATGAGGGTCTGGATTCTGGTTGAAGGTATTTTTGACCATTCTTCTTTACATAACATCTCCAGTTCAGTCAAGTTTGATGGTGCCTGAGCATGGACAGCCCGCTTTAAATCGCACCACAGATTTTCAGTAATATTCAGGTCTGGTGACTGAGATGGCCATTCCAGAACATTGTACTTGTTCCTCTGCATGAACTGCCTTAGGAGAATTTGAGCAGTGTTTAGGGTTGTTGTCTTGTGGAAGTATCCAGCCCTGGCGCAACTTCAACTTTGTCACTGATTCTTGAACATTGTTAGTTATTCTTCAACTTTAACAAGATTTCCAGTCCCTGCACTGGCCACAGGCCCACAGCCTGATGGAACCACCACCACATTTTACTGTGAGTAACAAGTGTTTGTCTTGGAATGCTGTGCTCTTCTTTCGCAATGCAAATCACCCTTTGTTATGCCCAAATAACTAATAGAAAAGGCTCCATCGCATTACTCTCCCATACAGCATCTCCTTGTGCAAAGTGCTGAATAGTTGATCGATGCACCGTGACACCATCTGCAGCAAGATCATGTTGTACGTCTGTGGAGCTGGTCTGTGGGTTAAGTTTGACTGTTTTCACCATCCTTCACCTCTGCTTATCTGAGGTTTTTCTTGGCCTGCCACTCCAGGCCTGAACTAGAACTGTGCCTGTGGTCTTCCATTTCCTCACTATGTTCCTCACAGTGGAAACTGACAGCTGAAATTTCTGAGCTTTTTGTATCCTTCCCCTAAACCATGATGTTGAACAATATTTGTTTTCAGGTCATTTGATAGTTGTTTTGAGGCTCCCATGATGCCACTCTTCAGAGAAGATGCAAAGAGGAGAACAACTTGCAACTGGCCCCTTAAATCCCCTTTCTCCTGATCAGCTTCACCTGTGTATGTAGACCAAGGGTCAATGAGCTTACCAAACTAATTTTGTGTTCAATAATTAGTGCTAAAGGTATTAAAATCAATAAAACAACAAGGGTGCCCAAATTTAGCAAGGCCTACTTTTGTTTAAGTAATTATTGCACACTTTCTGTAAATCCTATAAACTACATTTCACTTCTCATATATCACTGTGTTTGTCTGCTATATGATATATTTAACTGAAATTGCTGATCCGAACAACCAATGATTTATAAAGGAAAATCTTGAAAATGATCAGGGGTGTCCAAACTTTTTCACACGACTGTATAACAAAAACTGGATAAGACATCCCCCCTCTCCCCCCCTTTTTGGGGGGAATTCGCCGAGTGGGCATGAGGGGCAAGCCTATCGCAGACAGAATACACCGTTCAACTAAGCTAAGTTAAAGGATCAGAAGTTGGGTGAGGGCTTCTCCTCCCTCACTCCCACAGTCGTGTGGCGTCTGAGCCCGGACGTGTGTGAGGCCAGAGATGACTCCCCCGCTACCCGAGCCATTTGGAGAGTGGATATAAAGCCCTCAGACATAAGCAGAAAGGGTCGTCTGTAGCCTGCTAGTTTGTGTTGCACTTTTGCCCATTTGTGTTATTTGTCCTCCCCCAAAGCTGTTGCAGAGAATGGAGCAAACGTAACTTACTGCAGAGCTGCCCGGGTGCAGCAGGAGCGAAGTGGGCCAAGATGGACGAGACCGAGCAGTGGGCCAGCCAGGCCATCCACCGAACCCCACTTGGATGCCCTTCGAACTGTTTCTTTTTGACTAGGCGTAAGCACACACTGGAATGATCCACTGGTGACCTTGAGGGATTATACTTTACATCTTGGGCTCATTTTAGTAGAACTTTTTATATCCAAAATCATTCTTTGGCTTTTTTTGCCTAAAATCATTGACTGGGCTGCCATAATAGAACTATTTTATATTTCTAAAAGCCAAGGGTGGAAAGTAACAAATTTCATTTACTCATCTTACTTTAATAGTTGTGTTGTCTATTGTGTAGTTTTTATTTTTTTACTTTGTAGTTTTTTTACTAAGTAGATTTTGAAATAGGTCATTTTACTTTTACTCAAGTACATTTTGACTTAAGTATTTTACTTCATTGCATTGGAACTCACCCTCGCTACTGAGTAAAATCAGATTCATGGAGAAAAAAAATGAATTGCAAAGTCCCTCAACATGTGACGATTCATGCGATGCAAGGTTAGCTTCAAACATTATAGAATAGAAAGCATTTATTGTCATTATACACAGTATAACAAGATTAGAAGCTGCTCCTCCAAAGTGCACACAAAAATTAATAAAACTACTAGCTACTACACATAAACTCTCAAAACCCACCAGGGGTTTTGCACAAAAGTAGTTTATGTGTAGACAGACAAACTGTTATGTGTCTGTCTACAGACAGACACATAACAGTGAAACAGACTTGGGACTAAAGTGTTTCACAGTGACCGTGCAAATGCTGCAGTTTTCAGTGCACAGACAGAGGGGACATGGACATTGACAGAGCAAATGGACAAACAAGATCAGAGCTACTTGGGTCCAAGTGGCAGCATTAAGTTCTCAGTGCAAAGTTTAGTGTGGTGACAGTTTTGGGAAAGAAGCTCTCCCTGAGTCTATTTGTTTTGGCTGGATTGGACCTGAAGCTCCTGCCAGAAGGAAACAGGTTGAAGAGGTGGAAGCCGGGATGGGTATTGTTCTTTCTGATGTTTCTCGCACTTCTGATACAGCAGGAGGTATAGATGATGGATATGGATGGCAGAGGGCAGCCAGTGATTTACTGTGCCATGTTGGTCACCCTCTGCAGCCTCTTCCTGTCCACCTCTGTGCAGAGAGCCACACTGACACAGCAGAGGTCAGCAGGCTCTCAATGGTGGAATGGTAGAAGGTCACCAGCAGGCTTGTGTTCACTTGCTCCTTCCTGAGCACCCTCATCAAGTGTAGCTGCTGTTGGACCCCCAACCTAAAAGTGACATAGTGCACTTTTAAATAGGGACTGAAGACATCACATTTATGAAGCAAGAATTATTTAGAAAAAATAAAAAATAAGTAATATTTTTATATTTCATCATCAAATGCTCAAAGTATTTACCCTTTACACTGTCAACAGCACTGCAAACCCTTGACCTTCTCTCAGTGATCTTCATGAAGTCTCCTGAAATGGTTTTCACTTCACAGCCCATGTCAGGGTAAAAAAAATCCAAGTGCAACACACAATGTATTTAAAAACAGGTTTGGGGTTATCGGTGTGCCATCTGTGTGCCTTGATTGGGTAAAATAAACCCTATTGAGAAATCTGTTTAGCAAAAACCTGTTACTTCCAAAAACTTAGTTATTTTTCCATTTTCCCCCCCTTTTTCTATGTTGTTTTTGACCCATGCCTACTAAGCTTACTAATAACCAGAAGAGGGCACTAATGTGTCATTTATTACAGAGATTTGATTCAAAGGCCAAACACAGATTCATCTGGTTGAGGGAGACAGATATTTTACATTATTATTTGAGTAAATAGGATTTTTAAGTCAGTAGGACATGTTATGTCATACAGTTCAGCATTTCATTCCATACTGATAAACGTGAGGCCAGAGCACCAGGAGACAGAGGGCAGTTTATTTATGCCATGACCTGCACAAGACCAGGTTTTAGTTGGTCTGTCAAACTGTCTCCAACAACCAAAGAGTGAAGACGTGTCTCAAGATATCTCAAAGGCACAAAAGAGCTTTTAAAAGGTACAGTATATGACACTTTCTGGAGGTGACACCTGCATGATTCCATGGAAATAGAAAGTTAAATCCAAACTTCCTGGAGACAGATCTGTTTCATGCCGTACTGTGGAAGATTACAGCTAAAGGAACAATATCTTCATGGAAACAGGCAGGGTCCAGACCAAGAGTCTAGTTTGTGGAGATGCAAACTACCAAAATGAAAAAAGCAAAACAAAACATGCTTTTATTTTAGTTACATAAACAATGAAGATTCAAATCTAGCAGTGTTTTATTTTGCTCTTACAAAGGAATGTCCAGTATGATATCTTAGAAATCAAACTATCAACAGTGGCATTATCATTTGTGAAGCCGAGCGAATAGGGCTTAACTGCCAATACAAACGAAAGCGTGTGCTTAAGCCTTCTGTTAAAAGGGATGGACAATATACTGCGGAAACAATCAGGGACTGAAGCTCTGGCTAAAAACCCAGTAAACAGACTGAAGTCAAAGCACGTCAATGTAAAATAGGACTTTATCTGTTCACTTTAAATGAGGGAAAGCTCTGTGTGATTTCTCAGTCGTCCAGGTAGGATCCATAGCAAAAGAAAAATTCTGTCATCTGGACAAACATTGTTTTTCAATGAAGACATTTTCCAGCTCATCAAAGCTGCTTTTTAAGTTCTGGTCAGACCACACTCAAACTAAACTGAAGCTACCACAGCTACCAGCAGAGAGATGATGTCTGAGCCTCACTATCCTTAAAGGAGTGGTTTGTGGCTTTGAGATGAAGATGTACAGCGGACTGAGGTGCCGTGCTGCTCTCTCATCTGTGTTGGTACATCATGTTATGAAGAGGCTGTTTTGCTTCAGTGTAACGCTCACTACAGTCCTCACTACACCGAATGAAGGAGACCACATTGCTTTGTTTGTGGCTCGGGGTTTTGTCCTTTTTTCTGAGATAGTTTCAGTTTCAGTGTAGTTAGCTCCTCTCTTCAGGCAGATATAAGGCATTGTCCACCAGCAATCTGACCAGAACTGAAGAAGCAGCTTTGAAATGTCTTCACTCAAAAAATATTTGTCCAGTTGACAGAATTGTAGTTTTCTTTTGCAATACTGTGTACTGTCTATCAGAAGATATGGCAGCAGACATACAAAAACCTGTAACCAAGCATGGTTCTTTGGGAATCTGTTCGGGGTAAACAAAATGAGAACAGCGACGCATATGAATTACTATTTATGTGTACTTAGAAATTAGTGTTATTTTCCCCTAAACCCTAAAAAATAACACAATAATTACAAGCCAACTTTTGAACAGGTTGATTATTTGGATGCCAATTCTGTGCCATCAGAAAATAAATAATAATAAAATAATATCTGCTTGAGGCCATCTCCTCTTCACAAACAACTCATTGATCACTTCCCTCTTGCAACTCCAAGCCAGTTTTGAAAGCTTGAAACAAAGATGGGAGCTAACATGACTAGGCTACACAAACATACTGGGTATCCATGTGTGGCTGTTAGAGTAGGAGCACTATTACACAAGGCCCGAAATATGGCAAGGCCAAAGGGGTGACATGAAGGATTTTTTGGAGGTGTTTATCTCCTAGTAAACAGCTCTTGGGACTCCAAAATGGCTCAGTTATGGACCCCTGTTATGGAAATCTTTAGGCAAGGCAAGTTCATTTGTACACAATTGTACACAAAAAGCACAAGTCATACACAAAGTAATTCAAAGTGTTCCCCACAGGTCAGGGCCATGTGATCTAAGTTTAATTTTTTTTTTTTTATTAAAAATGTGTTCCTCACCTTCCACGGTGGTTGGTCTCTCACCCTCATCAGCTCGGGTTCTACCAGAGGCCTGGGAGCTTGAGAGTTCTGCGCAGTATCTTTGCTGTTCCCAGTACTGCACTTTTCTGGACTGAGATGTCTGTTGTCCTTCCTGGGATCTGCTGCAACCACTCATCCAGTTTGGGGGTCACGGCCCCGAGTGCTCTGATCACCACAGGCACCACCGATGCTTTCACCTTCCAGGCCCTCTCCAGCTCTTCCTTGAGCCCCTGGTATTTCTCTAGTTTCTCATGTTCCTTTTTCCTGACATTGCCATCACTCTGCATTGCAATGTTCACAACCACGGCTTTGTTCTCTCGCTTATCCAGAACCACGATGTCTGGTTGGTTCGCCATCACCATTCTGTCAGTCTGTATTTGGAAATCCCACAGGGTCTTGGCCCACTCATTCTCCACAACCTTTGGAGGCATTTCCCACCTTGATCCTGGGGTTTCCAGCCCGTACTCTGCACAGATGTTTCTGTACACTATGCCCGCTACTTGGTTATGTTGCTCCATGTACGTTTTCCCTGCAGCATCTTACACCTGCAGTTATGTGCTGGACTGTCTCAGGCACTTCTTTGTGCAGCCTACACCTTGGGTCTTGTCTGGTGTGGTAGATCTGAGCCTCTATTGCTTGGATGTTCAAGGCTACTTCAGACCAGCCCTCTCCAGCCATTGGAAGGATTTCTTGATATCAGCCACTTCAGTTATGTTTCGGTGGTACGCCCATTTCCTGCCATGATGGCAGTGTTCAGGTTGGCATGATTAAAGTCGCCTGCCACGATGACAATGCTGTCTTTTCGGGCCGTCATATGTTTGTTTATGGCTCCGTGCAGCTGGTCTAAAGCTAGCTTAGCATTAGCTTGCGGTGGCCTACAAAGGCCTACAACTCAGGATCATATATTCAATGTCTGTTGAGCAATGAGTCTCAATTATCCTGGCATTGGTGCACCATTTATTGTGTATATAGATACACAAACAACCTGACTGAATGAAGCAGATAAAGGCGCTGGTTTATGAGTCTGATCCTCATTCTGAATAAACCACTCTTAAATAAACCCTTATGGTATTAGCAGTGCTAGAGTTAACTGCTTACCAGCAAAGCAACTGTTAATGTGAAATTCATCCATCCATTTTCTTCCGCTTATCCAGGGCCCGGTCACGGGGGCAGCAGTCTAAGCAGGAACTCCCTGCTTATATCTGCAATCTCGTCCTTTCGGTCACTCCCCAGAGCTCATGGCCATAGGTGAGGGGAGGAACGTAGACTGAGGTAAATCGAGAGCTTCACCTTTGGGCTCAGCTCCCTCTTCATTACAATGGTGACTGCATCACTGCTGACGCTGCACCGATCCACCTGTCAATCTCACGCTCCATGCTTCCCTCACTCATGAACAAGACGCCCAGATACTTGAACTCCTCTACATGAGGCAGGGACTCCCCACCCAACCAGAGAGGGCAAGCCATCTTTTTCCATGGCCTTGGATTTGGAGCAGCTGATTCTCATCCCAGCTGCTTCACATTCAGCTGTAAACAGCCCCAGTGCTGCAGGTCCTGGTTCGATTAAGCCAACGGGACAACATCATCACAACATCATCTGCAAACTGCTGAGATGAGACCAAAATTTGTATGATTATTATTAGTCCATAAGCATTTCTTTGTCAGTCTGATCTGATCTTTATTTATGACAGAAATTGGCTTTTATCAGACTTTAGCCTTTAGACTTTTTTCACTCAGACTGTAGTGAGCTGCGTGTCTGAATCGCCTCTGTAATGAGTGAGGGGTTAGGGACTGGGGGGACATTCGGACACAGCCATATATATATTTCATATGGTGAGAATAATGTATGCTGTTAAATTAATTAATTAATTAAACAGGAGCTACAGGATGGGTCCCAGGAGAGAATAAATGTGGTGCTGTTTCTTGATGCAGGTGCAGTTAAACAAATACTTTGCTTTGTGTCTCTGCATCACCTGTCTGTGTATTTACTCAGTGTGTAATACCATCCATCCATCTTCCATCCATCCATCTTCTCCCGCTTAATCCAGCTGGGTCGCGGGGGCAGTTTACTGCCCAATCCTCATAGCACCTGACCCCCTATGAACCCCTCTGCAGGTGGTGAACCCACAGGAGGGTGTAATAACATCTATATCAAAATATGATAAGGTTAAATATATACCAGTTCAGTGACTCAGAGGCTCTGAAATGAGAGAGCAGGGCATTGTTGTTTCATGGTTTTATTTGTTTTTCTTTCAGACCACTGAGTGTGAAGTGATAAATGAAGACTCACTACACCCACATACTCATAACACAGTCTCACATCAGCTTTTTCTGTCTCATCATATTTTGAATCCATTGAGTGCTTAGCAAAAAATGTACCTTTAAAGGGCTAAAGGGCTGTATTTCACAAAATGCTAAGGGAAAACTAAGCTAGCAATGACAGGGGTTTCAACTGAAACTAAATGCTAAATGTCTTTTGGTGTAACAGAAAATATCCTATGGTGTGACATATTGGACTGTCACACCAAAGGACTGCATCTCTGAAAATGTGCTTTGAAAATAGGTTATTTTAGTTAATTTATGGTTGAATTATGTATTTATGGTTTATCTTAATTATATTTTTCATTGTTTGTTGACCACTGGCATACTGGCATTGTTTTTATAGATATATGATGGATATTTGCTTTTGATTACAGAGACTGTCTAATGTTCTTTAAAAGTGTTATTAATGAGATTTCATAACAATATTGATGAATTGTGACCTTTTTTTTTTAGAACAGTTAGATTTGAGGGCGAGATGAGTGGGAGAGAAAGGACCAGAAAGTATAGAGAGCGACTCAACAGTGATCCAAAGAGAAGGGAGGCAATCCTTGCAGAGCGATGGACAAAGTAAAGGAAACTATTGGAGCACAATACATGATTTACATTTTAGAATTGCTTCAGTACAGAGTTTTTGAGTTCATACTGTATGAAAACCACTCATAATGTGTTAGGACGGGCAGGTAATACAGGTTATAGCCTCATAATTATTTATAATAATGACTGTAATATGACATGTTTTTTTTCCCCCAAAATGATGCCAAAACATTGTTCAATAATACAAATATGTGATATATGAATAGGCATATCATGTTTGAACACAGGTCCGTGATTATTATCTGTTACATTAATATTAATCTACGTATTTTACAAATCTTTTTTCTACTTTCTTTTAAAACAGATATCAACAAACGAAGGCTGAAGGAAAACTGTGCGCCTTTGATATCAAATCAGTACCGAAAAGGAAGTAAGAACATTTGCGAAAGATATGGAAGGAATCCAAAAAAAAGATGCAGAACCAGGGAGGAAGCATTGAATGCGATTCTGGACACAACCCCGCAGTCTCCTGAGAGCATATTGGTCGAGCCAGTGGTGGAACCAGAACGTCCTCCAGAAGAGCCAGTGGTGGAACCAGAACGTCCTCCAGAAGAGCCAGTGGTGGAACCAGAACGTCCTCCAGAAGAGCCAGTGGTGGAACCAGAATATGCTCCAGAAGAACCAGTGGGGGTAGCAGAAGAGCCGGGCCCATCTCTGCAGCCAGTTGTGCTCCGAAATGTAGAAAATGTACATTCAACACCGCAGGCGACACCAACAAAATGGAAAAAACATTCTAAAAGACTGAAAGGAAAACTAGAAGAACACTAGAAGATATCTACAATGAAATTTGGGGAAAAGGTCATCGATCTCATGATTCATAATATTGAGCAGAGTAATGAAATCTACTTAAAATACATTAATGTTTCACTTAATGAATGTTTTACGTAATGCATATATTACAGTGTTCATGGATACTGGTATAAATACCTTAATATGAATGTTTGCAATGGTTGTTTCATTGTTTCATGAACTTATGCAAGTGCCAAAGATGTTTGGATTGATTGATGTGTTGCATGTTCTACACAGCAAAAGCGTTTATTAAAATGAAAACTTGATCAGATTTTAAAATAAACAAGTTCAAAATCTATTATCTCTCCAAGTCCTGTATTTGTTTTTATCTCCGTCCTTTAGTGTGACTTCGATGTCCTATGGTGTGACATTTTTAAAACCTGCATAATTTTATTTAATCTTATCAATGTCTTTATAAAAGATTGAATATTGCATGTGGGGACACAAAATAGTTACCTCTGAAAATTTAGTACAGTTTCCAACAAAATTCTACAATTGACAAGAAAGTTATCTGAGCATTTCCAGGAAAAGTCTCATCAGTCCCATCTGTAAGTAGGCAAAATGTCTTCAATGGTAATTTCATCTGAAATAAAAACTTAGAAATGCATAACAATAGTGTGAATAAATACATACCACTTTCTCAAGCCATCTCTGTATTAATAAATATATATATTTCTGTACTGTCTGCATGTCACACCAAAGTTCATATTAACCATGCATTGAATTACAAATGTAAGAAAATAGTTAATTAGTTGTCTTAAGATTCTAACCACTTGCATTTTTTGAAAGATCAGTTCTCACTCTACATAAATATATACTTTTTATCTTTATTAATGATGTTTCACAAAAAAAAACTTTTTTGGGGTCTATCTGTCATCTACCCATAAATAGATTTCTATTTCAGTTACAATAGAAGCATCAGGACAAGTCCCAGAAGAGAATGGACCAAGCTCATTCTCACCAAAGACACAGCTGAGGAGGTAGTAGTGGTGGTAGTAGTAGTAGTAGTAGTAGTAGTAGTAGTAGTGGCTGAGGCTGGTGCTTGCGTTGTGCCTGTAGCTGAAAAAGAAAAGAAAATATAAATGACCTGGAATGAGCAACATGTTTAGTGTAATTTAAACACACATTAATGGTTTAAACACTGAATGTGGATATTGTACCTGGTTTGGTAGTTGTAGTAATAGGAGCTGAAGTAGTAGTAATAGAAGTACGGGCTGTGGTTGTGGTGATAGTGGGTGCTGAAGTTGTAGTAGTAGTTGGTGCTACAGTAGTAGTTGGTGCTGCAGTAGTAGTAGCTGGTACTGCAGTAGTAGTAGTAGAAGTAGGGGCTGTGGTTGTGGTGGTAGTGGGTGCTGAAGTTGTAGTAGTAGTTGGTGCTGCAGTAGTAGTAGTTGGTACTGCAGTAGTAGTAGCTGGTACTGCAGTAGTAGCTGTATCTGTGTTGGGGGTTTCAGAATGATAAAACATTAGCACCGCTGCCATATCAATGAACAGTTTCAAACTAATGATGTCGACTTTTGAATGGTCAGAAGTGTCCAAAAGGCTGCAGATAACAGTGAACTGAAACACAGGAATAATCAGGTCCTATTTTACCTGTGGTGATGGACAGAGCCACAGTTAAGGCCAAGGACAGGAGCAGCTTGAGTGCAGTCTTCATGTCTTCAGGTGCGGGTTCAGTCTCGTGTCTTTCACCTGTCTAATTCACCTGGAGCTGGGAGTTACCTGATGGATGCTGCTTCAGTCTGACTCCTTTTAAAAGGATGAGATTGGGGAGGAACTGTTGTTCTGACGATCATTCACTTCATGTTTGGAGAATGCACCACACCCTTTTTTAGCGTCACACAGAACAATGAACCTGTTTTTAATATCTTCCCCTTCACTGGGCATCAGATCATATTCACTGAAGTCTTTGTTAATCAAGACATTACTGTAAGACTTTGTTTTCACTCCATATGAGGCAGGTTCAACACATAACACATTTTCGGGCCGTCATGTGTTTGTTTATGGCTCCATGCAGCTGGTCTAAAGCTAGCTTAGCATTAGCTTGCGGTGGCCTACAAAGGCCTACAACTCAGGATCATATATTCAATGTCTGTTGAGCAATGAGTCTCAATTATCCTGGCATTGGTGCACCATTTATTGTGTATATAGATACACAAACAACCTGACTGAATGAAGCAGATAAAGGCGCTGGTTTATGAGTCTGATCCTGATTCTGAATAAACCACTCTTAAATAAACCCTTATGGTGTTAGCAGTGCTAGAGTTAACTGCTTACCAGCAAAGCAACTGTTAATGTGAAATTCATCCATCCATTTTCTTCCGCTTATCCAGGGCCCGGTCACGGGGGCAGCAGTCTAAGCAGGGACTCCCTGCTTATATCTGCAATCTCGTCCTTTCCCCACTCCCCAGAGCTCATGGCCATAGGTGAGGGGAGGAACGTAGACTGGGGTAAATCGAGAGCTTCACCTTTGGGCTCAGCTCCCTCTTCACCACAATGGTGACTGCATCACTGCTGACGCTGCACCGATCCACCTGTCAATCTCATGCTCCATGCTTCCCTCACTCGTGAACAAGACGCCCAGATACTTGAACTTCTCTACATGAGGCAGGGACTCCCCACCCAACCAGAGAGGGCAAGCCATCTTTTTCCATGGCCTTGGATTTGGAGCAGCTGATTCTCATCCCAGCTGCTTCACATTCAGCTGTAAACAGCCCCAGTGCTGCAGGTCCTGGTTCGATTAAGCCAACGGGACAACATCATCACAACATCATCTGCAAACTGCAGAGATGAGACCAAAATTTGTATGATTATTATTAGTCCATAAGCATTTCTTTGTCAGTCTGATCTGATCTTTATTTATGACAGAAATCGACTTTTATCAGACTTTAGCCTTTAGACTTTTTTCACTCAGACTGTAGTGAGCTGCATGTCTGAATCGCCTCTGTAATGAGTGAGGGGTTAGGGACTGGGGGGACATTCGGACACAGCCATATATATATTTCATATGGTGAGAATAATGTATGCTGTTAAATAAATTAATTAATGAAATAAAAACATATATTTCAATTTCAGTTAAAACAGGAGCTACAGGATGGGTCCCAGGAGAGAATAAATGTGGTGCTGTTTCTCGATGCAGGTGCAGTTAAACAAATACTTTGCTTTGTGTCTCTGCATCACCTGTCTGTGTATTTACTCAGTGTGTAATAACATCTATATCAAAATATGATAAAAAAAATATACCAGTTCAGTAACTCAGAGGCTCTGAAATGAGAGAGCAGGGCATTGTTGTTTCATGGTTTTATTTGTTTTTCTTTCAGACCACTGAGTGTGAAGTGATAAATGAAGACTCACTACACCCACATACTCATAACACAGTCTCACATCAGCTTTTTCTGTCTCATCATATTTTGAATCCATTGAGTGCTTAGCAAAAAATGTACCTTTAAAGGGCTCATGTCACTCTATTTTCTGATCTGTATTATAATGTTGTTTCCTCATCACAAACATACCTGGAGTTTAAATTTCACAAGAATCCATTTTGCATAATGCAGGAGCTTTAAAATGCACTGTCAAGTTAAGATAACTTGAACTAAGAAAGTTGTATCATGATTTCTGTAAATTTCACTTGTAAAACGATCTAAGACTTTTTGTACCTGATATATGAAAATACCTGTTGCTACACTTAAGATCAGAAAAACAACTCTGCGCTTAAAATAAGCAACAAAATCTAATGTTACTTGAATTAAAGGTTGTAGGGAGGATTTTTTTTTTTTTTTAATTGTTAATGAAAATTCAAAATAGCATTATAGAGCCGTAAAATTATGATGACCAAAAATCATGAAAATCCATTGACTGTGGACGTGATGGGGCCAGATAAACGTTAGTTCCTCATTATCTATTGGCTGTTAGGTTGTCAATCAAACTCCCTACGTTTCTACCTAAACTCTACCTAATTTTAACTTGCCTGGATATTGCTTTTTCCAATACTCAGAATAGCTTTCTATCATCATTGATTTGATTCTAGGATTACATCACAAACAAGCACATTTTCACCTGGGATACGCTCACATTTTTTATGGATCTCCAGCCATACCATTTTTTGTCAATTCTGTAACAGGATTTTGTTGTTTATGCATCTTTGTTTGGTTTCTGTTAAAATATCAACAGATGTGAACCATAGACTGTAGATATAAATGAACATAGTTAACAGGCTAGCTGCCGCTAGTTCTCAGGTGGCTTTTCCGGCTCCTTCTGACTCTGGCTCCCATTGACTTACACTGGAATATCATCGTCTCTCGCTCTCTCTGTAACTGCTGGTGTAAGCATTATTTTGGTCTTGAAATGTTCATCTTAACCCATACTCCTCTGGTGTTTTTATTTCACTATTTTGTCTGTTTAAAAAGTACTATTCATAACATAGAGCCTGGCTCCAGATTCGACCATTTGCATCATGAGCTTCATTTGAGTGGTGCAGAAGGCTGTGGATGACGTCACACTCACTTGGTCCACTTCTATATACTGTCTGTGATCAGAGGACTGACATCATGTTCTGCAGAATTACATCTGCTCCCTCCATCTGAGCGCTCAGTCTGTGCCCTCTGTCTGTGCCCTCTGTGCCCTCTGTCTGTGCCCTCCGTCTGTGCCCTCCGTCTGTGCCCTCCATCTGCTCCCTCCATCTGAGCGCTCAGTCTGTGCCCTCCGTCTGTGCCCTCTGTCTGTGCCCTCCATCTGTGCCCTCCGTCTGTGCCCTCTGTCTGTGCCCTCTGTCTGTGGCCTCTGTCTGTGCCCTCCATCTGTGCCCTCTGTCTGTGCCCTCTGTCTGTGCCCTCCGTCTGTGCCCTCCGTCTGTGCCCTCCGTCTGTGCCCTCCGTCTGTGCCATCTGTCTGTGCTTTCCGTCTGTGCCCTCTGTCTGTGCCCTCCGTCTGTGCCCTCTGTCTGTGCCCTCTGTCTGTGCTTTCCGTCTGTGCCCTCTGTCTGTGCCCTCCGTCTGTGCCCTCCGTCTGTGCCCTGCATCTGTGCCCTCCGTCTGTGCCCTCTGTCTGTGCCCTCCGTCTGTGCCCTCCATTTTATCTGCGCCTTCCATCTGGATGTAGAATCAGCCCCGTTACAGCGGGAGTATCTCAGGAGAGATTCTCAGGAGTTTCTGATCTCTGTGCGAGGTTAAAATGACCTGAAGGTGAGTAGAAATAGCTTCTATAACCACATGTCTGGGTATGAGATTATGAGCACTTCCTCCACATGCCAGTTTTCTCTGATTTGGGTGGTGTCAAGAGATTAAGATCACAAACCAGTGATATATCTTACAGTTTTACATTAAACCAGTCTCTTCCTATTGAGATTGAATCACCTGAGTCAGCCTTTCATTTCTTTACGTGCGCACGGAGGAGAGAGCTGGTGTCTGCCTGCTAGGCCATTCACCCCAGACCTCCTAGCCCCTCCTCCGGCAGCACGGCCTTTATTTCTTCCCACCAAATCCATCATGTCAGTACAAAGCATAGTCAGAGAATACATAGTTTACAACATAGTGAATACATAGTTTACAACATAGTGAAGTATATCATGGCTTTGTTTTACATTTGTTCAGATAAGCACAAAATTACGATCTGGGAACAGCCCCGCAAGGAGGGAAAAGGTCATAAGAGGTCATGCATCTGGTTTCTCAGAGCAGATAGTGCATTCCTCTCTAACAAAGAACCTTCTGTACTCTGAAATCACCTTTTAACCACATGTACATTTTTAATAACTTCGTCATTATAAGCATTTTATTCTAACAGGTGGGAAAAAATTGTAAAAGTAAGTCAATAAAAATTGTGAAAAAGCAGATCCCTGCCTAGTTCTAACCCTCCTGGTCAGTCCAGCTCAAAATGCATCCCTTCTCTCCTCTGTAGTAGGATTGCAGCTTCATGATTTCTTCTTCCATCACTGTTTCATATGAGACCTCGCCATGTGCATCATCCCTATGGTTTACTTTTAATAATAATATAGGTACAGTAACATTATTTATATAGCGCTTTTCACAGGCACATGTCCCCAAAGACGCTTTACAGAGCATTATGAACACAGCATTATTCATTCACCAGGTCCAGTGGTGTAAAGTACTGTTGTAGCCACAGATGCCCTGGGGCAGACTGACGGAAGCGCGGCTGCCAGGCCAACCGGCACCAAAGGTCCCTCCGACCACCATCATCACTCATGCACAGACCACTTTTACACCTATAGTGCATGTTTTGGTTTGTATGATGACAGTGCCATTTCATGAGAAATGGGCAAATGGGCAAATGCACAGGAGAACTGCTCATCTGAGATGAGCCCATGGTTTATATTTCCCACACCAAGATGTGATTTGTTCCAGGAAGATTAAAACCACTCAAGACAGCACTGAGTCCTGGTCATTGAACACAACACAGAACACAAACAGGTCTGAGAAGCGTGTTGAGTGTGTAAACCACAATACAAACATGAGGCTTTTATGTGAGTACTCTTGGGCACCCTCTAGTGGCTGGTGTGACCCTGTGCATCTCCATCTGTTTCAGACACATTATTCCATCTTGTTGTGAAGGGCACTGTTGTGATAGGTGTATTATTCATGACTACATGAAACTGATTGAAAGTTTCATGACTGAACCTATTTTCAAATTTTTGACATTAAATTGAATTGACCTGTCTTTGACCTTTGACCTATCAGTAACTCCACTGTGATATAATTGTGACATTATTTAATGAAATACATATTTATAATCACGTACATACACATATGAACAAATACAGAAGAATAAATAAAATAAATATGTTAATTTTCCACAGACTCAAAACTCTGAAAGCTTTTACTGCCCGCAGTAGACTGGCCTTTTGTAACATGTGGAATAATAGACAGGATTTGAAACTGACCTCTGCACATCAGATGGTGTGAATACAATTTACACAGAATAAATAGTCATATTTTAAGCTTCTTAAATCAAATTATCATCTTAAGTCATAAAAAAGAATAATACTAACTGCAAAATACATTCACATAAATAGATTTCTATTTCAGTTACAATAGAAGCATCAGGACAAGTCCCAGAAGAGAATGGACCAAACTCATTCTCACCAAAGAGACAGCTGAGGAGGTAGTAGTGGTAGTAGTAGTAGTCGTAGTAGTGGTGGTGGCTGAGGCTGGTGCTTGCGTTGTACCTGTAGCTGAAAAAGAAAAGAAAAAAATAAATGACCTGGAATGAGCAACATGTTTAGTGTAATTTAAACACACATTAATGGTTTAAACACTGAATGTGGATATTGTACCTGGTTTGGTCGTTGTAGTAGTAGGGGCTGAAGTAGTAGTTGGAGCTGAAGTAGTAGTAGTTGGAGCTGCAGTAGTAGTAGTTGGAGCTGCAGTAGTAGTTGGAACTGCAGTAGTAGTTGGAGCTGCAGTAGTAGTTGGAACTGCAGTAGTAGTTGTTGGTGCTGCTGTAGTAGTTAGAGCTGCAGTAGTAGTTGGAGCTGCAGTAGTAGTTGGAGCTGCAGTAGTAGTTGGAGCTGCAGTAGTAGTAGTTGGAGCTGCAGTAGTAGTTGGAGCTGAAGTAGTAGTAGTAGTAGTAGTTGGAGCTGTAGTAGCAGTTGGAGCTGCAGTAGTAGTTGGTGCTGCAGTAGTAGTAGTTGGAGCTGCAGTAGTAGTTGGAGCTGCAGTAGTAGTTGGTGCTGCAGTAGTAGTTGGAGCTGCAGTAGTAGTTGGTGCTGCAGTAGTAGTAGTTGGAGCCGCAGTAGTAGTTGGAGCTGCAGTAGTAGTTGGAGCTGCAGTAGTAGTAGTTGGTGCCGGAGTAGTAGTTGGTGCTGCAGTAGTAGTAGGAGGTACAGGTGTAGTTGGAGCTACAGTAGTAGTAGTTGGTACTGCAGTAGTAGTAGTTGGAGCTGCAGTAGTAGTAGTTGGAGCTGCAGTAGTAGTTGGAGCTGCAGTAGTAGTAGTTGGTGCTGCAGTAGTAGTTGGAGCTGCAGTAGTAGTTGGAGCTGCAGTAGTAGTAGTTGGAGCTGCAGTAGTAGTTGGAGCTGCAGTAGTAGTAGTTGGAGCTGCAGTAGTAGTAGTTGGAGCTGCAGTAGTAGTTGGAGCTGCAGTAGTAGTAGTTGGTGCTGCAGTAGTAGTTGGAGCTGCAGTAGTAGTAGTTGGAGCTGCAGTAGTAGTAGTTGGTGCTGCTGTAGTAGTTGGAGCTGCAGTAGTAGTAGCAGCTGGTACTGCAGTAGTAGTAGTTGGAGCTGCAGTAGTAGTTGGTACTGCAGTAGTAGTAGTTGGTGCTGCAGTAGTAGTAGTCGGAGCTGCAGTAGTAGTTGGTGCTGCCGTAGTAGTAGTTGGTGCTGCAGTAGTAGTTGGTGCTGCCGTAGTAGTAGTTGGTACTGCAGTAGTAGTAGTTGGTACTGCAGTAGTAGTAGTTGGAGCTGCTGCAATAGTAGTTGGAACTGCAATAGTAGTAGCTGGAACTGCAGTAGTAGTTGGAGCTGCAGTAGTAGTTGGAGCTGCAGTAGTAGTAGTTGGAGCTGCAGTAGTAGTTGGAGCTGCAGTAGTAGTAGTTGGAGCTGCAGTAGTAGTAGTTGGAGCTGCAGTAGTAGAAGTTGGAGCTGCAGTAGTAGTTGGAGCTGCAGTAGTAGTTGGAGCTGCAGTAGTAGTTGGTGCTGCAATAGTAGTTGGAAACTGCAGTAGTAGTTGGAGCTGCAGTAGTAGTTGGAGCTGCAGTAGTAGTAAGTTGGAAAGCTGCAAGTAGTAGTAATTGGAGCTGCAATAGTAGTAGTTGAGCTGCAGTAGTAGTTGGAAACTGCAGTAGTAGTTGGTGCTGCAGTAGTAGTTGGAAACTGCAAGTAGTAGTAGTTGGTGCTGCAGTAGTAGTTGGAGCTGCAGTAGTAGTTGAAACTGCAGTAGTAGTAGTTGAAGCTGCAGTAGTAGTTGGAGCTGCAGTAGCAATTTGAGCTGCAGTAGTAGTAGTTGGAGCTGCAGTAGTAGTTGGAACTGCAGTAGTAGTTGGAGCTGCAGTAGTAGTTGGAACTGCAGTAGTAGTTGGAGCTGCAGTAGTAGTTGGAGCTGCAGTAGTAGTTGGAGCTGCAGTAGTAGTAGTTGGTGCTGCTGTAGTAGTTAGAGCTGCAGTAGTAGTTGGAGCTGCAGTAGTAGTTGGAGCTGCAGTAGTAGTTGGAACTGCAGTAGTAGTTGGAGCTGCAGTAGTAGTTGGAGCTGCAGTAGTAGTTGGAGCTGCAGTAGTAGTAGCTGGTACTGCAGTAGTAGTAGCTGGTACTGCAGTAGTAGTAGCTGGTACTGTAGTAGTAGTAGCTGGAGCTGCAGTAGTAGTTGGTACTGCAGTAGTAGTAGTTGGTACTGCAGTAGTAGTAGCTGGTACTGCAGTAGTAGTAGCTGGTACTGCAGTAGTAGTAGCTGGTACTGCAGTAGTAGTAGTTGGTACTGCAGTAGTAGTAGTTGGAGCTGCAGTAGTAGTAGTTGGTACTGCAGTAGTAGTAGTTGGTACTGCAGTAGTAGTAGCTGGTACTGCAGTAGTAGTAGCTGGTACTGCAGTAGTAGTAGCTGGTACTGCAGTAGTAGCTGTATCTGTGTTGGGGGTTTCAGAATGATAAAACATTAGCACCGCTGCCATATCAATGAACAGTTTCAAACTAATGATGTCGACTTTTGAATGGTCAGAAGTGTCCAAAAGGCTGCAGATAACAGTGAACTGAAACACAGGAATAATCAGGTCCTATTTTACCTGTGGTGATGGACAGAGCCACAGTTAAGGCCAAGGACAGGAGCAGCTTGAGTGCAGTCTTCATGTCTTCAGGTGCGGGTTCAGTCTTGTGTCTTTCACCTGTCTAATTCACCTGGAGCTGGGAGTTACCTGATGGATGCTGCTTCAGTCTGACTCCTTTTAAAAGGATGAGATTGGGGAGGAACTGTTGTTCTGACGATCATTCACTTCATGTTTGGAGAATGCACCACACCCTTTTTTAGCGTCACACAGAACAATGAACCTGTTTTTAATATCTTCCCCTTCACTGGGCATCAGATCATTTTCACTGAAGTCTTTGTTAATCAAGACATTACTGTAAGACTTTGTTTTCACTCCATATGAGGCAGGTTCAACACATATTTTGAGCAGGTGATGTGCACAGTTGCTCTCACATCAGCTACAGTGTTCTGTGGTGCTGTTTCTTGATGCAGGTGAGTTAAACAAATACTTTCCATAGTCTCTCTGCGTCACAGCGGGATGTCACCTCTGTGCGTATAGTGTGAGATAACAGCTATATAAAGGTACGATATGGTTAAAGATAGACTGGTTCAGTGACTCAGAGGCCAAACATCTGAAAGGAAGAAGAGGAACAACGTTTCTTGTTTTTGTTATTGTGTCGACAAGTGTACATTTCCAAGGCACCCAGATTAGTGCAGAAGTCTTCATTGATTAGAACACCAATGACTCAAGGACCTGCGCCTCCATCATTTTATATGTAGTTAATATGAGTCACTTAAGTTCAGGAGCAGGAACACCCAGTCCACCCAGTTTGTCCCAAATAAGTCGACTCCACCATCCCAACCCTGATCTGTTCGCTTCCAGTCCTCAGACGCCTATGAGGGGGGGTCCCGTTTCTGAAATAAACCGCCATTCCTCCTAAAACCTTTCTCTAAGTATGAGTCCGGTTTATGGGTTGTTAACTATTTTGACTATGCCATAAAAGAGCATATTTTTCAGCACAGTTCAGCAAATCAGGCACATCACAATAAAAAGCATAATAGAACAATACAAATTCATATCAAACTCAAAATTATGATGTCAGTTCATTTAAAATGCTTGGTGAGTCTTCAGAGAGTCGATAACAATAGTGTAAAAAGTAGACTAATGTGACTGTACCCTGCAGTTTTCACAACAGACCAATTACTCCTTTTAACCAAGAAAGGAAAAACCAACTTTGACTCGGCAGTGGACGATTCACTGACCCATACATGGGTATAGGGAGAGCATGTATTTTTTATGAACCTCCAACAATATCAATTTTTGTGTTTATTCTCATTCTTAGATTTTTGTGTTAAGACATCAACACAGTTGAAAGGAGGGGCCACATCTTGTTCTGTTGAATTAGATGTTTGGTATGCTGGGACTGCCTCTGGCTTATGGCAGCATGGATTCTGAGTGGCACTCACGCTTTAAACAAGAAGGTTCTGGGTTTGATCCTGCGGTCACTCAGGCCTGTGTGGACTTTGCATGTTCTCCTTGTGTCTGGGTGAAAACATGGACAGAAGGTCAAATGTTCCAGCTACGGTAGTCCTGACCACTTCCAGGAACAAGATCATTAGGTGGGTCCCTCAGCACTGCACTGTGGTGCTGACTGAAGATGCTCCAGAACATTGAAGCATGGGTCAAATGCAGAGGGCAAATTTCCCCAAGGCACAATAAAGTGTACCTTAATAAACAGAAAAATTAACATATTCCTAAATAACCTTTAGCTGAGTCAAAATAGACTTGGCTGAGTCAATACCAAAATATCACCTGCGTATGAGATTATGATCTCTTCCTCCTCCACATGCCTTTGATACTAGAATCTTCTCTGACATAAATGGCTTGAGGTTCTAAAGAAAATACTGTTCTAAAGTAGCTGCCACCCAGGAAATCACAACATAAATCATCCCTACTGTTTACTTTTAGGATTAATGTATGATGACAGTGCCATTTCATGAGAAATGGGCAAATGGGCAAATGCACAGGAGAACTGCTCATCTGAGATGAGCCCATGGTTTATATTTCCCACACCAAGATGTGATTTGTTCCAGGAAGATTAAAACCACTCAAGACAGCACTGAGTCCTGGTCATTGAACACAACACAGAACACAAACAGGTCTGAGAAGCGTGTTGAGTGTGTAAACCACAATACAAACATGAGGCTTTTATGTGAGTACTCTTGGGCACCCTCTAGTGGCTGGTGTGACCCTGTGCATCTACATCTGTTTCAGACACACTATTCCATTGTAAGAATATTTCCCTATGAATCTGCCATTTATACAACGTTAAACGTGACCATTTCGATCAAGGAAACTAAAGACTCAGAATGGACACTTTTATCTCCTTTGGAATTAGGGAAGGCAGTGAACCTCATCAAACCCCCACTCTAGGCTAAGCTTCCTCTAGCCTGGATCTGGGACCTGTTGCAGAAATGAAGACAGATTATCTGTGCTTCACAAGCAAGGGACATTTTCTGTCCAAACTGACTCGAAGACAAGAGACAAGACTCAAAAAGACTTCTCCATGTCCTCTTTTCCAAAGAAATCACATTGACTGAAGTAATTCAAATAAAATATATTAAACATTTGCATTTTATAGTCAATGCATTTTTGGCTAATTGCCTTATTCTGACAGCGCTACTCAGACCTAACAGACACGAAGAAAGTGCCCCCGCTCCTCTTTGGAGGATATAAATATTCATAAACCACAGTTTTACTTGATCAATGTGATGTTTTACTTCAGATCCTGGTCCCTGTCATGTCAAAGAACTTAAGGAACCTTCAGATCAAATGTTTAATTAATTCATTCATTCATTATCATAGGTAATTGACTATATTCTATTGGTAATATTTCTCAACACTAGTTGAGTGGTGCCCCAAACTCTAAATTCTAGTAAAGCCAGAACCACAAAGGCCACGTGGTGCTGCTGAGCTCAGACTAATCAAATCCCAATCAGTCCAGTTCAATTACCACATTCTTTAAGTATAGGAACCATCCAAAACTCAAAGAATAACCCAAAATCTCCTACATATTTTGATGCCCCTGCGTGAGGACATTATTCCATCTTGTTGTGAAGGACACTGTTGTGATAGGTGTATTATTCATGACTACATGAAACTGATTGAAAGTTTCATGACTGAACCTATTTTCAAATTTTTGACATTAAATTGAATTGACCTGTCTTTGACCTTTGACCTATCAGTAACTCCACTGTGACATAATTGTGACATTATTTAATGAAATACATATTTATAATCACGTACATACACATATGAACAAATACAGAAGAATAAATAAAATAAATACGTTAATTTTCCACAGACTCAAAACTCTGAAAGCTTTTACTGCCCGCAGTAGACTGGCCTTTTGTAACATGTGGAATAATAGACAGGATTTGAAGCTGACCTCTGCACATCAGATGGTGTGAATACAATTTACACAGAATAAATAGTCATATTTTAAGCTTCTTAAATCAAATCATCATCTTAAGTCATAAAAAAGAATAATACTAACTGTAAAATACATTCACATAAATAGATTTCTATTTCAGTTACAATAGAAGCATCAGGACAAGTCCCAGAAGAGAATGGACCAAGCTCATTCTCACCAAAGACACAGCTGAGGAGGTAGTAGTGGTGGTAGTAGTAGTAGTAGTAGTAGTAGTAGTAGTAGTAGTAGTAGTGGCTGAGGCTGGTGCTTGCGTTGTACCTGTAGGTGAAAAAGAAAAGAAAAAAATAAATGACCTGGAATGAGCAACATGTTTAGTGTAATTTAAACACACATTAATGGTTTAAACACTGAATGTGGATATTGTACCTGGTTTGGTCGTTGTAGTAGTAGGGGCTGAAGTAGTAGTTGGAGCTGAAGTAGTAGTAGTTGGAGCTGCAGTAGTAGTAGTTGGAGCTGCAGTAGTAGTTGGAGCTGAAGTAGTAGTAGTTGGAGCTGCAGTAGTAGTAGTTGGAGCTGCAGTAGTAGTTGGAACTGCAGTAGTAGTTGGAGCTGCAGTAGTAGTTGGAACTGCAGTAGTAGTTGGAGCTGCAGTAGTAGTTGGAGCTGCAGTAGTAGTTGGAGCTGCAGTAGTAGTTGGAGCTGCAGTAGTAGTTGGTGCTGCAGTAGTAGTAGTTGGTGCTGCAGTAGTAGTAGTTGGAGCCGCAGTAGTAGTTGGAGCTGCAGTAGTAGTAGTTGGAGCTGCAGTAGTAGTTGGTGCTGCAGTAGTAGTTGGAGCTGCAGTAGTAGTTGGTACTGCAGTAGTAGTAGTTGGTGCTGCAGTAGTAGTAGTTGGAGCTGCAGTAGTAGTAGTTGGAGCTGCAGTAGTAGTTGGAGCTGCAGTAGTAGTTGGAGCTGCAGTAGTAGTTGGTGCTGCAGTAGTAGTAGTTGGTGCTGCAGTAGTAGTAGTTGGAGCTGCAGTAGTAGTAGTTGGAGCTGCAGTAGTAGTTGGAGCTGCAGTAGTAGTAGTTGGAGCTGCAGTAGTAGTTGGAGCTGCAGTAGTAGTAGTTGGAGCTGCAGTAGTAGTTGGAGCCACAGTAGTAGTTGGAGCTGCAGTAGTAGTTGGAGCTGCAGTAGTAGTTGGAGCTGCAGTAGTAGTTGGTGCTGCAGTAGTAGTAGCTGGTGCTGCAGTAGTAGTAGCTGGTACTGCAGTAGTAGTAGTTGGAGCTGCAGTAGTAGTTGGAGCTGCAGTAGTAGTTGGTGCTGCCGTAGTAGTAGTTGGTGCTGCAGTAGTAGTAGCTGGTGCTGCAGTAGTAGTAGCTGGTACTGCAGTAGTAGTAGCTGGTACTGTAGTAGTAGTAGTAGCTGGTACTGCAGTAGTAGTAGTTGGTACTGCAGTAGTAGTAGCTGGTACTGCAGTAGTAGTAGCTGGTGCTGCAGTAGTAGTAGCTGGTACTGCAGTAGTAGTTGGTACAGCAGTAGTAGTAGCTGGTACTGCAGTAGTAGTAGCTGGTACTGCAGTAGTAGCTGTATCTGTGTTGGGGGTTTCAGAATGATAAAACATTAGCACCGCTGCCATATCAATGAACAGTTTCAAACTAATGATGTCGACTTTTGAATGGTCAGAAGTGTCCAAAAGGCTGCAGATAACAGTGAACTGAAACACAGGAATAATCAGGTCCTATTTTACCTGTGGTGATGGACAGAGCCACAGTTAAGGCCAAGGACAGGAGCAGCTTGAGTGCAGTCTTCATGTCTTCAGGTGCGGGTTCAGTCTCGTGTCTTTCACCTGTCTAATTCACCTGGAGCTGGGAGTTACCTGATGGATGTTGCTTCAGTCTGACTCCTTTTAAAAGGATGAGATTGGGGAGGAACTGTTGTTCTGACGATCATTCACTTCATGTTTGGAGAATGCACCACACCCTTTTTTAGCGTCACACAGAACAATGAACCTGTTTTTAATATCTTCCCCTTCACTGGGCATCAGATCATTTTCACTGAAGTCTTTGTTAATCAAGACATTACTGTAAGACTTTGTTTTCACTCCATATGAGGCAGGTTCAACACATATTTTGAGCAGGTGATGTGCACAGTTGCTCTCACATCAGCTACAGTGTTCTGTGGTGCTGTTTCTTGATGCAGGTGAGTTAAACAAATACTTTACATAGTCTCTCTGCGTCACAGCGGGATGTCACCTCTGTGCGTATAGTGTGAGATAACAGCTATATAAAGGTACGATATGGTTAAAGATAGACTGGTTCAGTGACTCAGAGGCCAAACATCTGAAAGGAAGAAGAGGAACAATGTTTCTTGTTTTTGTTATTGTGTCGACAAGTGTACATTTCCAAGGCACCCAGATTAGTGCAGAAGTCTTCATTGATTAGAACACCAATGACTCAAGGACCTGCGCCTCCATCATTTTATATGTAGTTAATATGAGTCACTTAAGTTCAGGAGCAGGAACACCCAGTCCACCCAGTTTGTCCCAAATAAGTCGACTCCACCATCCCAACCCTGATCTGTTCGCTTCCAGTCCTCAGACGCCTATGAGGGGGGGTCCCGTTTCTGAAATAAACCGCCATTCCTCCTAAAACCTTTCTCTAAGTATGAGTCCGGTTTATGGGTTGTTAACTATTTTGACTATGCCATAAAAGAGCATATTTTTCAGCACAGTTCAGCAAATCAGGCACATCACAATAAAAAGCATAATAGAACAATACAAATTCATATCAAACTCAAAATTATGATGTCAGTTCATTTAAAATGTTTGGTGAGTCTTCAGAGAGTCGATAACAGTAGTGTAAAAAGTAGACTAATGTGACTGTACCCTGCAGTTTTCACAACAGTGTTGAGTGTGTAAACCACAATACAAACATGAGGCTTTTATGTGAGTGCTCTTGGGCACCCTCTAGTGGCTGGTGTGACCCTGTGCATCTCCATCTGTTCCAGACACATTATTCTTGTTGTAAAGAACACTGTTGTGATAGTTGTATTATACATGCCTCAACTCAGTTCCTTATGAAGCCTTTATCAAATATCTCGCTCATGTTGCGCCTCCCATTCCTCTGACAACAATCGTCTCTTCCTCATGCAAACGGGCAAGATCACTTCCAGGTTCTGTTTCACTAACATTTTCTGTTGTGACCATGTGCATCTACATCTGTTTCAGACACACTATTCCATTGTAAGAATATTTCCCTATGAATCTGCCATTTATACAACGTTAAACGTGACCATTTCGATCAAGGAAACTAAAGACTCAGAATGGACACTTTTATCTCCTTTGGAATTAGGGAAGGCAGTGAACCTCATCAAACCCCCACTCTAGGCTAAGCTTCCTCTAGCCTGGATCTGGGACCTGTCGCAGAAATGAAGACAGATTATCTGTGCTTCACAAGCAAGGCACATTTTCTGTCCAAACTGACTCGAAGACAAGAGACAAGACTCAAAAAGACTTCTCCACGTCCTCTTTTCCAAAGAAATCACATTGACTGAAGTAATTCAAATAAAATATATTAAACATTTGCATTTTATAGTCAATGCATTTTTGGCTAATTGCCTTATTCTGACAGCGCTACTCAGACCTAACAGACACGAAGAAAGTGCCCCCGCTCCTCTTTGGAGGATATAAATATTCATAAACCACAGTTTTACTTGATCAATGTGATGTTTTACTTCAGATTCTGGTCCCTGTCATGTCAAAGAACTTAAGGAACCTTCAGATCAAATGTTTAATTCATTCATTATCATAGGTAATTGATTATATTGTATTGGGAATATTTCTCAACACTAGTTGAGTGGTGCCCCAAACTCTAAATTCTGGTAAAGCCAGAACCACAAAGGCCACGTGGTGCTGCTGAGCTCAGACTAATCAAATCCCAATCAGTCCAATTCAATTACCACATTCTTTAAGTATAGGAACCATCCAAAACTCAAAGAATAACCCAAAATCTCCTCCATATTTTGGTGCCCCTGCGTGAGGACATTATTCCATCTTGTTGTGAAGGACACTGTTGTGATAGGTGTATTATTCATGACTACATGAAACTGATTGAAAGTTTCATGACTGAACCTATTTTCAAATTTTTGACATTAAATTGAATTGACCTGTCTTTGACCTTTGACCTATCAGTAACTCCACTGTGATATAATTGTGACATTATTTAATGAAATACATATTTATAATCACGTACATACACATATGAACAAATACAGAAGAATAAATAAAATAAATACGTTAATTTTCCACAGACTCAAAACTCTGAAAGCTTTTACTGCCCGCAGTAGACTGGCCTTTTGTAACATGTGGAATAATAGACAGGATTTGAAACTGACCTCTGCACATCAGATGGTGTGAATACAATTTACACAGAATAAATAGTCATATTTTAAGCTTCTTAAATCAAATCATCATCTTAAGTCATAAAAAAGAATAATACTAACTGTAAAATACATTCACATAAATAGATTTCTATTTCAGTTACAATAGAAGCATCAGGACAAGTCCCAGAAGAGAATGGACCAAGCTCATTCTCACCAAAGACACAGCTGAGGAGGTAGTAGTGGTGGTAGTAGTAGTAGTAGTAGTAGTAGTAGTGGCTGAGGCTGGTGCTTGCGTTGTACCTGTAGCTGAAAAAGAAAAGAAAAAAATAAATGACCTGGAATGAGCAACATGTTTAGTGTAATTTAAACACACATTAATGGTTTAAACACTGAATGTGGATATTGTACCTGGTTTGGTAGTTGTAGTAGTAGTAGTTGGAGCTGCAGTAGTAGTTGGTGCTGCAGTAGTAGTTGGAGCTGCAGTAGTAGTTGGTGCTGCAGTAGTAGTTGGAGCTGCAGTAGTAGTTGGTGCTGCAGTAGTAGTTGGTGCTGCAGTAGTAGTTGGAGCTGCAGTAGTAGTTGGAGCTGCAGTAGTAGTAGTTGGAGCTGCAGTAGTAGTAGTTGGAGCTGCAGTAGTAGTAGTTGGTGCTGCAGTAGTAGTTGGAGCTGCAGTAGTAGTAGTTGGTGCTGCAGTAGTAGTTGGAGCTGCAGTAGTAGTTGGTGCTGCAGTAGTAGTTGGAGCTGCAGTAGTAGTTGGTGCTGCAGTAGTAGTTGGTGCTGCAGTAGTAGTTGGTGCTGCAGTAGTAGTAGTTGGTGCTGCAGTAGTAGTTGGAGCTGCAGTAGTAGTAGTTGGTGCTGCAGTAGTAGTTGGAGCTGCAGTAGTAGTAGTTGGTGCTGCAGTAGTAGTTGGAGCTGCAGTAGTAGTAGTTGGAGCTGCAGTAGTAGTTGGAGCTGCAGTAGTAGTTGGAGCTGCAGTAGTAGTAGTTGGAGCTGCAGTAGTAGTTGGAGCTGCAGTAGTAGTAGCTGGTACTGCAGTAGTAGTAGCTGGTACTGTAGTAGTAGTAGCTGGTAGTGCAGTAGTAGTAGCTGGTACTGTAGTAGTAGTAGGTGGTACTGCAGTAGTAGTAGTTGGTACTGCAGTAGTAGTAGTTGGTACTGTAGTAGTAGTAGTTGGTACTGCAGTAGTAGTAGCTGGTACTGCAGTAGTAGTAGCTGGTACTGCAGTAGTAGTAGCTGGTACTGCAGTAGTAGTAGCTGGTACTGCAGTAGTAGTAGCTGGTACTGTAGTAGTAGTAGTTGGTTCTGCTGTAGTAGTAGTTGGTTGTGCTGTAGTAGTAGTTGGTACTGCAGTAGTAGTAGCTGGTACTGCAGTAGTAGTAGCTGGTACTGCAGTAGTAGTAGCTGGTACTGCAGTAGTAGTAGCTGGTACTGCAGTAGTAGTAGCTGGTACTGCAGTAGTAGTAGCTGGTACTGCAGTAGTAGTAGCTGGTACTGCAGTAGTAGTAGCTGGTACTGCAGTAGTAGTAGCTGGTACTGCAGTAGTAGTAGCTGGTACTGCAGTAGTAGCTGTATCTGTGTTGGGGGTTTCAGAATGATAAAACATTAGCACCGCTGCCATATCAATGAACAGTTTCAAACTAATGATGTCGACTTTTGAATGGTCAGAAGTGTCCAAAAGGCTGCAGATAACAGTGAACTGAAACACAGGAATAATCAGGTCCTATTTTACCTGTGGTGATGGACAGAGCCACAGTTAAGGCCAAGGACAGGAGCAGCTTGAGTGCAGTCTTCATGTCTTCAGGTGCGGGTTCAGTCTCGTGTCTTTCACCTGTCTAATTCACCTGGAGCTGGGAGTTACCTGATGGATGCTGCTTCAGTCTGACTCCTTTTAAAAGGATGAGATTGGGGAGGAACTGTTGTTCTGACGATCATTCACTTCATGTTTGGAGAATGCACCACACCCTTTTTTAGCGTCACACAGAACAATGAACCTGTTTTTAATATCTTCCCCTTCACTGGGCATCAGATCATTTTCACTGAAGTCTTTGTTAATCAAGACATTACTGTAAGACTTTGTTTTCACTCCATATGAGGCAGGTTCAACACATATTTTGAGCAGGTGATGTGCACAGTTGCTCTCACATCAGCTACAGTGTTCTGTGGTGCTGTTTCTTGATGCAGGTGAGTTAAACAAATACTTTCCATAGTCTCTCTGCGTCACAGCGGGATGTCGCCTCTGTGCGTATAGTGTGAGATAACAGCTATATAAAGGTACGATATGGTTAAAAATAGACTGGTTCAGTGACTCAGAGGCCAAACATCTGAAAGGAGGAAGAGGAACAATGTTTCTTGTTTTTGTTATTGTGTCGACAAGTGTACATTTCCAAGGCACCCAGATTAGTGCAGAAGTCTTCATTGATTAGAACACCAATGACTCAAGGACCTGCGCCTCCATCATTTTATATGTAGTTAATATGAGTCACTTAAGTTCAGGAGCAGGAACACCCAGTCCACCCAGTTTGTCCCAAATAAGTCGACTCCACCATCCCAACCCTGATCTGTTCGCTTCCAGTCCTCAGACGCCTATGAGGGGGGGTCCCGTTTCTGAAATAAACCGCCATTCCTCCTAAAACCTTTCTCTAAGTATGAGTCCGGTTTATGGGTTGTTAACTATTTTGACTATGCCATAAAATAGCATATTTTTCAGCACAGTTCAGCAAATCAGGCACATCACAATAAAAAGCATAATAGAACAATACAAATTCATATCAAACTCAAAATTATGATGTCAGTTCATTTAAAATGCTTGGTGAGTCTTCAGAGAGTCGATAACAATAGTGTAAAAAGTAGACTAATGTGACTGTACCCTGCAGTTTTCACAACGGACCAATTACTCCTTTTAACCAAGAAAGGAAAAACCAACTTTGACTCGGCAGTGGACGATTCACTTACCCATACATGGGTATAGGGAGAGCATGTATTTTTTATGAACTTCCAGCAATATCATCTTTTCAAATTGGATTTTTGTGTTTATTCTCATTCTTAGATTTTTGTGTTAAGACATCAACACAGTTGAAAGGAGGGGCCACATCTTGTTCTGTTGAATTAGATGTTTGGTATGCTGGGACTGCCTCTGGTTTATGGCAGCATGGATTCTGAGTGGCACTCACGCTTTAAACAAGAAGGTTCTGGGTTTGATCCTGCGGTCACTCAGGCCTGTGTGGACTTTGCATGTTCTGCTTGTGTCTGGGTGAAAACATGGACAGTAGGTCAAATGTTCCAGCTACGGTAGTCCTGACCACTTCCAGGAACAAGATCATAAGGTGGGTCCCTCAGCACTGCACTGTGGTGCTGACTGAAGATGCTCCAGAACATTGAAGCATGGGTCAAATGCAGAGGGCAAATTTCCCCAAGGCACAATAAAGTGTACCTTAATAAACAGAAAAATTAACATATTCCTAAATAACCTTTAGCTGAGTCAAAATAGACTTGGCTGAGTCAATACCAAAATATCACCTGCGTATGAGATTATGATCTCTTCCTCCTCCACATGCCTTTGATACTAGAATCTTCTCTGACATCAATGGCTTGAGGTTCTAAAGAAAATACTGTTGTAAAGTAGCTGCCACCCAGGAAATCACAACATAAATCATCCCTACTGTTTACTTTTAGGATTAATGTATGATGACAGTGCCATTTCATGAGACATGGGCAAATGGGCAAATGCACAGGAGAACTGCTCATCTGAGATGAGCCCATGGTTTATATTTCCCACACCAAGATGTGATTTGTTCCAGGAAGATTAAAACCACTCAAGACAGCACTGAGTCCGGGTCATTGACCACAACACAGAACACAAACAGGTCTGAGAAGCGTGTTGAGTGTGTAAACCACAATACAAACATGAGGCTTTTATGTGAGTGCTCTTGGGCACCCTCTAGTGGCTGGTGTGACCCTGTGCATCTCCATCTGTTTCAGACACATTATTCTTGTTGTAAAGAACACTGTTGTGATAGTTGTATTATACATGCCTCACCTCAGTTCCTTATGAAGCCTTTATCAAATATTTCGCTCATGTTGCGCCTCCCATTCCTCTGACAACAATCGTCTCTTCCTCATGCAAACGGGCAAGATCACTTCCAGGTTCTGTTTCACTAACATTTTCTGTTGTGACCATGTGCATCTATATCTGTTTCAGACACACTATTCCATTGTAAGAATATTTCCCTATGAATCTGCCATTTATACAACGTTAAACGTGACCATTTCGATCAAGGAAACTAAAGACTCAGAATGGACACTTTTATCTCCTTTGGAATTAGGGAAGGCAGTGAACCTCATCAAACCCCCACTCTAGGCTAAGCTTCCTCTAGCCTGGATCTGGGACCTGTCGCAGAAATGAAGACAGATTATCTGTGCTTCACAAGCAAGGGACATTTTCTGTCCAAACTGACTCGAAGACAAGAGACAAGACTCAAAAAGACTTCTCCACGTCCTCTTTTCCAAAGAAATCACATTGACTGAAGTAATTCAAATAAAATATATTAAACATTTGCATTTTATAGTCAATGCATTTTTGGCTAATTGCCTTATTCTGACAGCGCTACTCAGACCTAACAGACACGAAGAAAGTGCCCCCGCTCCTCTTTGGAGGATATAAATATTCATAAACCACAGTTTTACTTGATCAATGTGATGTTTTACTTCAGATTCTGGTCCCTGTCATGTCAAAGAACTTAAGGAACCTTCAGATCAAATGTTTAATTCATTCATTCATTCATTATCATAGGTAATTGATTATATTGTATTGGTAATATTTCTCAACACTAGTTGAGTGGTGCCCCAAACTCTAAATTCTGGTAAAGCCAGAACCACAAAGGCCACGTGGTGCTGCTGAGCTCAGACTAATCAAATCCCAATCAGTCCAATTCAATTACCACATTCTTTAAGTATAGGAACCATCCAAAACTCAAAGAATAACCCAAAATCTCCTACATATTTTGGTGCCCCTGCGTGAGGACATTATTCCATCTTGTTGTGAAGGACACTGTTGTGATAGGTGTATTATTCATGACTACATGAAACTGATTGAAAGTTTCATGACTGAACCTATTTTCAAATTTTTGACATTAAATTGAATTGACCTGTCTTTGACCTTTGACCTATCAGTAACTCCACTGTGACATAATTGTGACATTATTTAATGAAATACATATTTATAATCACGTACATACACATATGAACAAATACAGAAGAATAAATAAAATAAATACGTTAATTTTCCACAGACTCAAAACTCTGAAAGCTTTTACTGCCCGCAGTAGACTGGCCTTTTGTAACATGTGGAATAATAGACAGGATTTGAAACTGACCTCTGCACATCAGATGGTGTGAATACAATTTACACAGAATAAATAGTCATATTTTAAGCTTCTTAAATCAAATCATCATCTTAAGTCATAAAAAAGAATAATACTAACTGTAAAATACATTCACATAAATAGATTTCTATTTCAGTTACAATAGAAGCATCAGGACAAGTCCCAGAAGAGAATGGACCAAGCTCATTCTCACCAAAGACACAGCTGAGGAGGTAGTAGTGGTGGTAGTAGTAGTAGTAGTAGTAGTAGTAGTAGTAGTGGCTGAGGCTGGTGCTTGCGTTGTACCTGTAGCTGAAAAAGAAAAGAAAAAAATAAATGACCTGGAATGAGCAACATGTTTAGTGTAATTTAAACACACATTAATGGTTTAAACACTGAATGTGGATATTGTACCTGGTTTGGTAGTTGTAGTAGTAGTAGTTGGAGCTGCAGTAGTAGTTGGAGCTGCAGTAGTAGTTGGAGCTGCAGTAGTAGTTGGAGCTGCAGTAGTAGTTGGAGCTGCAGTAGTAGTTGGTGCTGCAGTAGTAGTAGTTGGAGCTGCAGTAGTAGTTGGTGCTGCAGTAGTAGTTGGAGCTGCAGTAGTAGTAGTTGGTGCTGCAGTAGTAGTAGTTGGAGCTGCAGTAGTAGTAGTTGGAGCTGCAGTAGTAGTAGTTGGAGCTGCAGTAGTAGTTGGTGCTGCAGTAGTAGTTGGAGCTGCAGTAGTAGTTGGTGCTGCAGTAGTAGTAGTTGGTGCTGCAGTAGTAGTTGGAGCTGCAGTAGTAGTTGGAGCTGCAGTAGTAGTAGTTGGTGCTGCAGTAGTAGTAGTTGGTGCTGCAGTAGTAGTAGTTGGAGCTGCAGTAGTAGTTGGTGCTGCAGTAGTAGTTGGAGCTACAGTAGTAGTTGGTGCTGCAGTAGTAGTAGTTGGTGCTGCAGTAGTAGTTGGAGCTGCAGTAGTAGTTGGAGCTGCAGTAGTAGTTGGTGCTGCAGTAGTAGTTGGTGCTGCAGTAGTAGTAGTTGGAGCTGCAGTAGTAGTTGGTGCTGCAGTAGTAGTTGGTGCTGCAGTAGTAGTAGTTGGAGCTGCAGTAGTAGTAGTTGGAGCTGCAGTAGTAGTTGGAGCTGCAGTAGTAGTAGCTGGTACTGCAGTAGTAGTAGTTGGTACTGTAGTAGTAGTAGTTGGTACTGCAGTAGTAGTAGCTGTTACTGCAGTAGTAGTAGCTGGTACTGCAGTAGTAGTAGCTGGTACTGTAGTAGTAGTAGCTGGTACTGCAGTAATAGTAGCTGGTACTGTAGTAGTAGTAGCTGGTACTGCAGTAGTAGTAGTTGGAGCTGCAGTAGTAGTAGTTGGTACTGCAGTAGTAGTAGCTGGTAGTGCAGTAGTAGTAGCTGGTACTGCAGTAGTAGTAGCTGGTACTGCAGTAGTAGTAGCTGGTACTGTAGTAGTAGTAGCTGGTACTGCAGTAGTAGTAGTTGGAGCTGCAGTAGTAGTAGTTGGTACTGCAGTAGTAGTAGCTGGTAGTGCAGTAGTAGTAGCTGGTACTGCAGTAGTAGTAGTTGGAGCTGCAGTAGTAGTAGTTGGTACTGTAGTAGTAGTAGTTGGTACTGCAGTAGTAGTAGTTGGAGCTGCAGTAGTAGTAGTTGGTACTGCAGTAGTAGTAGCTGGTAGTGCAGTAGTAGTAGCTGGTACTGCAGTAGTAGTAGCTGGTAGTGCAGTAGTAGTAGTTGGTACTGTAGTAGTAGTAGCTGGTATTGCAGTAGTAGTAGCTGGTACTGTAGTAGTAGTAGTTGGTACTGCAGTAGTAGTAGCTGTTACTGCAGTAGTAGTAGCTGGTACTGCAGTAGTAGTAGCTGGTACTGTAGTAGTAGTAGCTGGTACTGTAGTAGTAGTAATTGGTACAGCAGTAGTAGTAGGTGGTACTGCAGTAGTAGTAGCTGGTACTGCAGTAGTAGTAGCTGGTACTGCAGTAGTAGCTGTATCTGTGTTGGGGGTTTCAGAATGATAAAACATTAGCACCGCTGCCATATCAATGAACAGTTTCAAACTAATGATGTCGACTTTTGAATGGTCAGAAGTGTCCAAAAGGCTGCAGATAACAGTGAACTGAAACACAGGAATAATCAGGTCCTATTTTACCTGTGGTGATGGACAGAGCCACAGTTAAGGCCAAGGACAGGAGCAGCTTGAGTGCAGTCTTCATGTCTTCAGGTGCGGGTTCAGTCTCGTGTCTTTCACCTGTCTAATTCACCTGGAGCTGGGAGTTACCTGATGGATGCTGCTTCAGTCTGACTCCTTTTAAAAGGATGAGATTGGGGAGGAACTGTTGTTCTGACGATCATTCACTTCATGTTTGGAGAATGCACCACACCCTTTTTTAGCGTCACACAGAACAATGAACCTGTTTTTAATATCTTCCCCTTCACTGGGCATCAGATCATTTTCACTGAAGTCTTTGTTAATCAAGACATTACTGTAAGACTTTGTTTTCACTCCATATGAGGCAGGTTCAACACATATTTTGAGCAGGTGATGTGCACAGTTGCTCTCACATCAGCTACACTGTACTGTGGTGCTGTTTCTTGATGCAGGTGAGTTAAACAAATACTTTCCATAGTCTCTCTGCGTCACAGCGGGATGTCGCCTCTGTGCGTATAATGTGAGATAACAGCTATATAAAGGTACGATATGGTTAAAGATAGACTGGTTCAGTGACTCAGAGGCCAAACATCTGAAAGGAGGAAGAGGAACAACGTTTCTTGTTTTTGTTATTGTGTCGACAAGTGTACATTTCCAAGGCACCCAGATTAGTGCAGAAGTCTTCATTAATTAGAACACCAATGACTCAAGGACCTGCGCCTCCATCATTTTATATGTAGTTAATATGAGTCACTTAAGTTCAGGAGCAGGAACACCCAGTCCACCCAGTTTGTCCCAAATAACTCGACTCCACCATCCCAACCCTGATCTGTTCGCTTCCAGTCCTCAGACGCCTATGAGGGGGAGTCCCGTTTCTGAAATAAACCGCCATTCCTCCTAAAACCTTTCTCTAAGTATGAGTCCGGTTTATGGGTTGTTAACTATTTTGACTATGCCATAAAATAGCATATTTTTCAGCACAGTTCAGCAAATCAGGCACATCACAATAAAAAGCATAATAGAACAATACAAATTCATATCAAACTCAAAATTATGATGTCAGTTCATTTAAAATGCTTGGTGAGTCTTCAGAGAGTCGATAACAATAGTGTAAAAAGTAGACTAATGTGACTGTACCCTGCAGTTTTCACAACGGACCAATTACTCCTTTTAACCAAGAAAGGAAAAACCAACTTTGACTCGGCAGTAGACGAGTCACTTACCCATACATGGGTATAGGGAGAGCATGTATTTTTTATGAACCTCCAGCAATATCATCTTTTCAAATTGGATTTTTTTGTTTATTCTCATTCTTAGATTTTTGTGTTAAGACATCAACACAGTTGAAAGGAGGGGCCACATCTTGTTCTGTTGAATTAGATGTTTGGTATGCTGGGATTGCCTCTGGTTTATGGCAGCATGGATTCTGAGTGGCACTCACGCTTTAAACAAGAAGGTTCTGGGTTTGATCCTGCGGTCACTCAGGCCTGTGTGGACTTTGCATGTTCTCCTTGTGTCTGGGTGAAAACATGGACAGTAGGTCAAATGTTCCAGCTACGGTAGTCCTGACCACTTCCAGGAACAAGATCATAAGGTGGGTCCCTCAGCACTGCACTGTGGTGCTGACTGAAGATGCTCCAGAACATTGAAGCATGGGTCAAATGCAGAGGGCAAATTTCCCCAAGGCACAATAAAGTGTACCTTAATAAACAGAAAAATTAACATATTCCTAAATAACCTTTAGCTGAGTCAAAATAGACTTGGCTGAGTCAATACCAAAATATCACCTGCGTATGAGATTATGATCTCTTCCTCCTCCACATGCCTTTGATACTAGAATCTTCTCTGACATCAATGGCTTGAGGTTCTAAAGAAAATACTGTTGTAAAGTAGCTGCCACCCAGGAAATCACAACATAAATCATCCCTACTGTTTACTTTTAGGATTAATGTATGATGACAGTGCCATTTCATGAGACATGGGCAAATGGGCAAATGCACAGGAGAACTGCTCATCTGAGATGAGCCCATGGTTTATATTTCCCACACCAAGATGTGATTTGTTCCAGGAAGATTAAAACCACTCAAGACAGCACTGAGTCCTGGTCATTGAACACAACACAGAACACAAACAGGTCTGAGAAGCGTGTTGAGTGTGTAAACCACAATACAAACATGAGGCTTTTATGTGAGTACTCTTGGGCACCCTCTAGTGGCTGGTGTGGCCCTGTGCATCTCCATCTGTTTCAGACACATTATTCTTGTTGTAAAGAACACTGTTGTGATAGTTGTATTATACATGCCTCAACTCAGTTCCTTATGAAGCCTTTATCAAATATCTCGCTCATGTTGCGCCTCCCATTCCTCTGACAACAATCGTCTCTTCCTCATGCAAACGGGCAAGATCACTTCCAGGTTCTGTTTCACTAACATTTTCTGTTGTGACCATGTGCATCTACATCTGTTTCAGACACACTATTCCATTGTAAGAATATTTCCCTATGAATCTGCCATTTATACAACGTTAAACGTGACCATTTCGATCAAGGAAACTAAAGACTCAGAATGGACACTTTTATCTCCTTTGGAATTAGGGAAGGCAGTGAACCTCATCAAACCCCCACTCTAGGCTAAGCTTCCTCTAGCCTGGATCTGGGACCTGTCGCAGAAATGAAGACAGATTATCTGTGCTTCACAAGCAAGGGACATTTTCTGTCCAAACTGACTCGAAGACAAGAGACAAGACTCAAAAAGACTTCTCCATGTCCTCTTTTCCAAAGAAATCACATTGACTGAAGTAATTCAAATAAAATATATTAAACATTTGCATTTTATAGTCAATGCATTTTTGGCTAATTGCCTTATTCTGACAGCGCTACTCAGACCTAACAGACACGAAGAAAGTGCCCCCGCTCCTCTTTGGAGGATATAAATATTCATAAACCACAGTTTTACTTGATCAATGTGATGTTTTACTTCAGATTCTGGTCCCTGTCATGTCAAAGAACTTAAGGAACCTTCAGATCAAATGTTTAATTCATTCATTATCATAGGTAATTGATTATATTGTATTGGGAATATTTCTCAACACTAGTTGAGTGGTGCCCCAAACTCTAAATTCTGGTAAAGCCAGAACCACAAAGGCCACGTGGTGCTGCTGAGCTCAGACTAATCAAATCCCAATCAGTCCAGTTCAATTACCACATTCTTTAAATATAGGAACCATCCAAAACTCAAAGAATAACCCAAAATCTCCTACATATTTTGGTGCCCCTGCGTGAGGACATTATTCCATCTTGTTGTGAAGGACACTGTTGTGATAGGTGTATTATTCATGACTACATGAAACTGATTGAAAGTTTCATGACTGAACCTATTGTCAAATTTTTGACATTAAATTGAATTGACCTGTCTTTGACCTTTGACCTATCAGTAACTCCACTGTGACATAATTGTGACATTATTTAATGAAATACATATTTATAATCACGTACATACACATATGAACAAATACAGAAGAATAAATAAAATAAATACGTTAATTTTCCACAGACTCAAAACTCTGAAAGCTTTTACTGCCCGCAGTAGACTGGCCTTTTGTAACATGTGGAATAATAGACAGGATTTGAAACTGACCTCTGCACATCAGATGGTGTGAATACAATTTACACAGAATAAATAGTCATATTTTAAGCTTCTTAAATCAAATCATCATCTTAAGTCATAAAAAAGAATAATACTAACTGTAAAATACATTCACATAAATAGATTTCTATTTCAGTTACAATAGAAGCATCAGGACAAGTCCCAGAAGAGAATGGACCAAGCTCATTCTCACCAAAGACACAGCTGAGGAGGTAGTAGTGGTGGTAGTAGTAGTAGTAGTAGTAGTAGTAGTAGTAGTAGTGGCTGAGGCTGGTGCTTGCGTTGTACCTGTAGCTGAAAAAGAAAAGAAAAAATAAATGACCTGGAATGAGCAACATGTTTAGTGTAATTTAAACACACATTAATGGTTTAAACACTGAATGTGGATATTGTACCTGGTTTGGTAGTTGTAGTAGTAGTAGTTGGAGCTGCAGTAGTAGTTGGAGCTGCAGTAGTAGTTGGTGCTGCAGTAGTAGTAGTTGGAGCTGCAGTAGTAGTTGGAGCTGCAGTAGTAGTAGTTGGAGCTGCAGTAGTAGTAGTTGGTGCTGCAGTAGTAGTAGTTGGAGCTGCAGTAGTAGTAGTTGGAGCTGCAGTAGTAGTTGGAGCTGCAGTAGTAGTTGGAGCTGCAGTAGTAGTTGGTACTGCAGTAGTAGTAGTTGGTGCTGCAGTAGTAGTAGTTGGAGCTGCAGTAGTAGTTGGAGCTGCAGTAGTAGTAGTTGGAGCTGCAGTAGTAGTTGGAGCTGCAGTAGTAGTTGGAGCTGCAGTAGTAGTTGGAGCTGCAGTAGTAGTTGGTGCTGCAGTAGTAGTAGTTGGAGCTGCAGTAGTAGTTGGTGCTGCAGTAGTAGTTGGAGCTGCAGTAGTAGTTGGTGCTGCAGTAGTAGTAGTTGGAGCTGCAGTAGTAGTTGGTGCTGCAGTAGTAGTTGGTGCTGCAGTAGTAGTTGGAGCTGCAGTAGTAGTTGGTGCTGCAGTAGTAGTTGGTACTGCAGTAGTAGTAGTTGGTGCTGCAGTAGTAGTAGCTGGTGCTGCAGTAGTAGTAGCTGGTACTGCAGTAGTAGTAGCTGGTACTGCAGTAGTAGTAGTTGGAGCTGAAGTAGTAGTAGTTGGAGCTGCAGTAGTAGTTGGAGCTGCAGTAGTAGTAGTTGGAGCTGCAGTAGTAGTTGGTGCCGCCGTAGTAGTAGCTGGTACTGCAGTAGTAGTTGCTGGTACTGCAGTAGTAGTAGCTGGTACTGCAGTAGTAGTAGCTGGTACTGCAGTAGTAGTAGTTGGAGCTGCAGTAGTAGTTGGAGCTGCAGTAGTAGTTGGTGCTGCCGTAGTAGTTGTTGGTGCTGCAGTAGTAGTAGCTGGTGCTGCAGTAGTAGTAGCTGGTACTGCAGTAGTAGTAGCTGGTACTGCAGTAGTAGTAGTTGGAGCTGCAGTAGTAGTTGGAGCTGCAGTAGTAGTTGGTGCTGCCGTAGTAGTAGTTGGTACTGCAGTAGTAGTAGCTGGTACTGCAGTAGTAGTAGCTGGTACTGCAGTAGTAGTAGCTGGTACTGCAGTAGTAGTAGTTGGTACTGCAGTAGTAGTAGCTGGTACTGTAGTAGTAGTAGTTGGTACTGCAGTAGTAGTAGCTGGTACTGCAGTAGTAGTAGCTGGTACTGCAGTAGTAGTAGCTGGTACTGCAGTAGTAGCTGTATCTGTGTTGGGGGTTTCAGAATGATAAAACATTAGCACCGCTGCCATATCAATGAACAGTTTCAAACTAATGATGTCGACTTTTGAATGGTCAGAAGTGTCCAAAAGGCTGCAGATAACAGTGAACTGAAACACAGGAATAATCAGGTCCTATTTTACCTGTGGTGATGGACAGAGCCACAGTTAAGGCCAAGGACAGGAGCAGCTTGAGTGCAGTCTTCATGTCTTCAGGTGCGGGTTCAGTCTCGTGTCTTTCACCTGTCTAATTCACCTGGAGCTGGGAGTTACCTGATGGATGCTGCTTCAGTCTGACTCCTTTTAAAAGGATGAGATTGGGGAGGAACTGTTGTTCTGACGATCATTCACTTCATGTTTGGAGAATGCACCACACCCTTTTTTAGCGTCACACAGAACAATGAACCTGTTTTTAATATCCTCCCCTTCACTGGGCATCAGATCATTTTCACTGAAGTCTTTGTTAATCAAGACATTACTGTAAGACTTTGTTTTCACTCCATATGAGGCAGGTTCAACACATATTTTGAGCAGGTGATGTGCACAGTTGCTCTCACATCAGCTACAGTGTTCTGTGGTGCTGTTTCTTGATGCAGGTGAGTTAAACAAATACTTTACATAGTCTCTCTGCGTCACAGCGGGATGTCACCTCTGTGCGTATAGTGTGAGTTAACAGCTATATAAAGGTACGATATGGTTAAAGATAGACTGGTTCAGTGACTCAGAGGCCAAACATCTGAAAGGAAGAAGAGGAACAATGTTTCTTGTTTTTGTTATTGTGTCGACAAGTGTACATTTCCAAGGCACCCAGATTAGTGCAGAAGTCTTCATTGATTAGAACACCAATGACTCAAGGACCTGCGCCTCCATCATTTTATATGTAGTTAATATGAGTCACTTAAGTTCAGGAGCAGGAACACCCAGTCCACCCAGTTTGTCCCAAATAACTCGACTCCACCATCCCAACCCTGATCTGTTCGCTTCCAGTCATATGACGCCTATGAGGGGGGGTCCCGTTTCTGAAATAAACCGCCATTCCTCCTAAAACCTTTCTCTAAGTATGAGTCCGGTTTATGGGTTGTTAACTATTTTGACTATGCCATAAAATAGCATATTTTTCAGCACAGTTCAGCAAATCAGGCACATCACAATAAAAAGCATAATAGAACAATACAAATTCATATCAAACTCAAAATTATGATGTCAGTTCATTTAAAATGCTTGGTGAGTCTTCAGAGAGTCGATAACAATAGTGTAAAAAGTAGACTAATGTGACTGTACCCTGCAGTTTTCACAACAGACCAATTACTCCTTTTAACCAAGAAAGGAAAAACCAACTTTGACTCGGCAGTGGACGATTCACTTACCCATACATGGGTATAGGGAGAGCATGTATTTTTTATGAACCTCCAGCAATATCGATTTTTGTGTTTATTCTCATTCTTAGATTTTTGTGTTAAGACATCAACACAGTTGAAAGGAGGGGCCACATCTTGTTCTGTTGAATTAGATGTTTGGTATGCTGGGACTGCCTCTGGTTTATGGCAGCATGGATTCTGAGTGGCACTCACGCTTTAAACAAGAAGGTTCTGGGTTTGATCCTGCGGTCACTCAGGCCTGTGTGGACTTTGCATGTTCTCCTTGTGTCTGGGTGAAAACATGGACAGTAGGTCAAATGTTCCAGCTACGGTAGTCCTGACCACTTCCAGGAACAAGATCATAAGGTGGGTCCCTCAGCACTGCACTGTGGTGCTGACTGAAGATGCTCCAGAACATTGAAGCATGGGTCAAATGCAGAGGGCAAATTTCCCCAAGGCACAATAAAGTGTACCTTAATAAACAGAAAAATTAACATATTCCTAAATAACCTTTAGCTGAGTCAAAATAGACTTGGCTGAGTCAATACCAAAATATCACCTGCGTATGAAATTATGATCTCTTCCTCCTCCACATGCCTTTGATACTAGAATCTTCTCTGACATCAATGGCTTGAGGTTCTAAAGAAAACACTGTTCTAAAGTAGCTGCCACCCAGGAAATCACAACATAAATCATCCCTACTGTTTACTTTTAGGATTAATGTATGATGACAGTGCCATTTCATGAGAAATGGGCAAATGGGCAAATGCACAGGAGAACTGCTCATCTGAGATGAGCCCATGGTTTATATTTCCCACACCAAGATGTGATTTGTTCCAGGAAGATTAAAACCACTCAAGACAGCACTGAGTCCTGGTCATTGAACACAACACAGAACACAAACAGGTCTGAGAAGCGTGTTGAGTGTGTAAACCACAATACAAACATGAGGCTTTTATGTGAGTGCTCTTGGGCACCCTCTAGTGGCTGGTGTGACCATGTGCATCTCCATCTGTTTCAGACACATTATTCTTGTTGTAAAGAACACTGTTGTGATAGTTGTATTATACATGCCTCAACTCAGTTCCTTATGAAGCCTTTATCAAATATCTCGCTCATGTTGTGCCTCCCATTCCTCTGACAACAATCGTCTCTTCCTCATGCAAACGGGCAAGATCACTTCCAGGTTCTGTTTCACTAACATTTTCTGTTGTGACCATGTGCATCTACATCTGTTTCAGACACACTATTCCATTGTAAGAATATTTCCCTATGAATCTGCCATTTATACAACGTTAAACGTGACCATTTCGATCAAGGAAACTAAAGACTCAGAATGGACACTTTTATCTCCTTTGGAATTAGGGAAGACAGTGAACCTCATCAAACCCCCACTCTAGGCTAAGCTTCCTCCAGCCTGGATCTGGGACCTGTCGCAGAAATGAAGACAGATTATCTGTGCTTCACAAGCAAGGCACATTTTCTGTCCAAACTGACTCGAAGACAAGAGACAAGACTCAAAAAGACTTCTCCACGTCCTCTTTTCCAAACAAATCACATTGACTGAAGTAATTCAAATGAAATATATTAAACATTTGCATTTTATAGTCAATGCATTTTTGGCTAATTGCCTTATTCTGACAGCGCTACTCAGACCTAACAGACATGAAGAAAGTGCCCCCGCTCCTCTTTTGAGGATATAAATATTCATAAACCACAGTTTTACTTGATCAATGTGATGTTTTACTTCAGATTCTGGTCCCTGTCATGTCAAAGAACTTAAGGAACCTTCAGATCAAATATTTAATTAATTAATTCATTCATTATCATAGGTAATTGACTATATTGTATTGGTAATATTTCTCAACACTAGTTGAGTGGTGCCCCAAACTCTAAATTCTAGTAAAGCCAGAACCACAAAGGCCACGTGGTGCTGCTGAGCTCAGACTAATCAAATCCCAATCAGTCCAGTTCAATTACCACATTCTTTAAGTATAGGAACCATCCAAAACTCAAAGAATAACCCAAATTCTCCTCCATATTTTGGTGCCCCTGCGTGAGGACATTATTCCATCTTGTTGTGAAGGACACTGTTGTGACAGGTGTATTATTCATGACTACATGAAACTGATTGAAAGTTTCATGACTGAACCTATTTTCAAATTTTTGACATTAAATTGAATTGACCTGTCTTTGACCTTTGACCTATCAGTAACTCCACTGTGATATAATTGTGACATTATTTAATGAAATACATATTTATAATCACGTACATACACATATGAACAAATACAGAAGGATAAATAAAATAAATACGTTAATTTTCCACAGACTCAAAACTCTGAAAGCTTTTACTGCCCGCAGTAGACTGGCCTTTTGTAACATGTGGAATAATAGACAGGATTTGAAACTGACCTCTGTACATCAGATGGTGTGAATACAATTTACACAGAATAAATAGTCATATTTTAAGCTTCTTAAATCAAATCATCATCTTAAGTCATAAAAAGAATAATACTAACTGTAAAATACATTAACATAAATAGATTTCTATTTCAGTTACAATAGAAGCATCAGGACAAGTCCCAGAAGAGAATGGACCAAGCTCATTCTCACCAAAGACACAGCTGAGGAGGTAGTAGTGGTGGTAGTAGTAGTAGTAGTAGTAGTAGTAGTGGCTGAGGCTGGTGCTTGCGTTGTACCTGTAGCTGAAAAAGAAAAGAAAAAAATAAATGACCTGGAATGAGCAACATGTTTAGTGTAATTTAAACACACATTAATGGTTTAAACACTGAATGTGGATATTGTACCTGGTTTGGTAGTTGTAGTAGTTGGAGCTGAAGTAGTAGTAGTTGGCGCTGCAGTAGTAGTTGGAGCTGCAGTAGTAGTAGTTGGAGCTGCAGTAGTAGTTGGAGCTGCAGTAGTAGTAGTTGGAGCTGCAGTAGTAGTAGTTGGTGCTGCAGTAGTAGTTGGAGCTGCAGTAGTAGTAGTTGGAGCTGCAGTAGTAGTTGGAGCTGCAGTAGTAGTTGGAGCTGCAGTAGTAGTAGTTGGAGCTGCAGTAGTAGTTGGAGCTGCAGTAGTAGTTGGAGCTGCAGTAGTAGTAGTTGGAGCTGCAGTAGTAGTAGTTGGAGCTGCAGTAGTAGTTGGAGCTGCAGTAGTAGTAGTTGGAGCTGCAGTAGTAGTTGGAGCTGCAGTAGTAGTAGTTGGTGCTGCAGTAGTAGTTGGAGCTGCAGTAGTAGTTGGAGCTGCAGTAGTAGTAGTTGGAGCTGCAGTAGTAGTAGTTGGAGCTGCAGTAGTAGTTGGAGCTGCAGTAGTAGTAGTTGGAGCTGCAGTAGTAGTTGGAGCTGCAGTAGTAGTAGTTGGAGCTGCAGTAGTAGTTGGAGCTGCAGTAGTAGTAGTTGGTGCTGCAGTAGTAGTTGGAGCTGCAGTAGTAGTTGGAGCTGCAGTAGTAGTAGTTGGAGCTGCAGTAGTAGTAGTTGGAGCTGCAGTAGTAGTTGGAGCTGCAGTAGTAGTAGTTGGAGCTGCAGTAGTAGTTGGAGCTGCAGTAGTAGTAGTTGGTGCTGCAGTAGTAGTTGGAGCTGCAGTAGTAGTTGGAGCTGCAGTAGTAGTAGTTGGAGCTGCAGTAGTAGTTGGAGCTGCAGTAGTAGTAGTTGGAGCTGCAGTAGTAGTTGGTACTGCAGTAGTAGTAGTTGGAGCTGCAGTAGTAGTAGTTGGTACTGCAGTAGTAGTAGTTGGTACTGCAGTAGTAGTAGCTGGTACTGCAGTAGTAGTAGCTGGTACTGCAGTAGTAGTAGCTGGTACTGCAGTAGTAGTAGCTGGTACTGTAGTAGTAGTAGCTGGAGCTGCAGTAGTAGTTGGTACTGCAGTAGTAGTTGGAGCTGCAGTAGTAGTTGGTGCTGTTGTAGTAGTAGCTGGTACTGCAGTAGTAGTAGTTAGTACTGCAGTAGTAGTAGTTGGTACTGCAGTAGTAGTAGCTGGTACTGCAGTAGTAGTAGCTGGTACTGCAGTAGTAGTAGTTGGTACTGCAGTAGTAGTAGTTGGTACTGCAGTAGTAGTAGTTGGAGCTGCAGTAGTAGTAGCTGGTACTGTAGTAGTAGTAGCTGGTACTGCAGTAGTAGTAGTTGGTACTGCAGTAGTAGTAGCTGGTACTGCAGTAGTAGTAGTTGGTACTGCAGTAGTAGTAGCTGGTACTGTAGTAGTAGTAGCTGGTACTGCAGTAGTAGTAGTTGGTACTGCAGTAGTAGTAGTTGGTACTGCAGTAGTAGTAGTTGGAGCTGCAGTAGTAGTAGCTGGTACTGTAGTAGTAGTAGCTGGTACTGCAGTAGTAGTAGTTGGTACTGCAGTAGTAGTAGCTGGTGCTGCAGTAGTAGTAGCTGGTACTGCAGTAGTAGTAGCTGGTACTGCAGTAGTAGTAGCTGGTACTGCAGTAGTAGTAGCTGGTACTGCAGTAGTAGTAGTTGGTACTGCAGTAGTAGTAGCTGGTACTGCAGTAGTAGTAGCTGGTACTGCAGTAGTAGTAGCTGGTACTGCAGTAGTAGTAGCTGGTACTGCAGTAGTAGTAGCTGGTACTGCAGTAGTAGTAGCTGGTACTGCAGTAGTAGTAGCTGGTACTGCAGTAGTAGCTGTATCTGTGTTGGGGGTTTCAGAATGATAAAACATTAGCACCGCTGCCATATCAATGAACAGTTTCAAACTAATGATGTCGACTTTTGAATGGTCAGAAGTGTCCAAAAGGCTGCAGATAACAGTGAACTGAAACACAGGAATAATCAGGTCCTATTTTACCTGTGGTGATGGACAGAGCCACAGTTAAGGCCAAGGACAGGAGCAGCTTGAGTGCAGTCTTCATGTCTTCAGGTGCGGGTTCAGTCTCGTGTCTTTCACCTGTCTAATTCACCTGGAGCTGGGAGTTACCTGATGGATGCTGCTTCAGTCTGACTCCTTTTAAAAGGATGAGATTGGGGAGGAACTGTTGTTCTGACGATCATTCACTTCATGTTTGGAGAATGCACCACACCCTTTTTTACCATCACACAGAACAATGAACCTGTTTTTAATATCTTCCCCTTCACTGTTCATCAGATCATTTTCACTGAAGTCTTTGTTAATCAAGACATTACTGTAAGACTTTGTTTTCACTCCATATGAGGCAGGTTCAACACATATTTTGAGCAGGTGATGTGCACAGTTGCTCTCACATCAGCCACAGTGTTCTGTGGTGCTGTTTCTTGATGCAGGTGAGTTAAACAAATACTTTACATAGTCTCTCTGCGTCACAGCGGGATGTCACCTCTGTGCGTATAGTGTGAGATAACAGCTATATAAAGGTACGATATGGTTAAAGATAGACTGGTTCAGTGACTCAGAGGCCAAACATCTGAAAGGAAGAAGAGGAACAATGTTTCTTGTTTTTGTTATTGTGTCGACAAGTGTACATTTCCAAGGCACCCAGATTAGTGCAGAAGTCTTCATTGATTAGAACACCAATGACTCAAGGACCTGCGCCTCCATCATTTTATATGTAGTTAATATGAGTCACTTAAGTTCAGGAGCAGGAACACCCAGTCCACCCAGTTTGTCCCAAATAACTCGACTCCACCATCCCAACCCTGATCTGTTCGCTTCCAGTCCTCAGACGCCTATGAGGGGGGGTCCCGTTTCTGAAATAAACCGCCATTCCTCCTAAAACCTTTCTCTAAGTATGAGTCCGGTTTATGGGTTGTTAACTATTTTGACTATGCCATAAAATAGCATATTTTTCAGCACAGTTCAGCAAATCAGGCACATCACAATAAAAAGCATAATAGAACAATACAAATTCATATTAAACTCAAAATTATGATGTCAGTTCATTTAAAATGCTTGGTGAGTCTTCAGAGAGTCGATAACAATAGTGTAAAAAGTAGACTAATGTGACTGTACCCTGCAGTTTTCACAACGGACCAATTACTCCTTTTAACCAAGAAAGGAAAATCCAACTTTGACTCGGCAGTGGACGATTCACTTACCCATACATGGGTATAGGGAGAGCATGTATTTTTTATGAACCTCCAGCAATATCATCTTTTCAAATTGGATTTTTGTGTTTATTCTCATTCTTAGATTTTTGTGTTAAGACATCAACACAGTTGAAAGGAGGGGCCACATCTTGTTCTGTTGAATTAGATGTTTGGTATGCTGGGATTGCCTCTGGCTTATGGCAGCATGGATTCTGAGTGGCACTCACGCTTTAAACAAGAAGGTTCTGGGTTTGATCCTGCGGTCACTCAGGCCTGTGTGGACTTTGCATGTTCTGCTTGTGTCTGGGTGAAAACATGGTCAGTAGGTCAAATGTTCCAGCTACGGTAGTCCTGACCACTTCCAGGAACAAGATCATAAGGTGGGTCCCTCAACACTGCACTGTGGTGCTGACTGAAGATGCTCCAGAACATTGAAGCATGGGTCAAATGCAGAGGGCAAATTTCCCCAAGGCACAATAAAGTGTACCTTAATAAACAGAAAAATTAACATATTCCTAAATAACCTTTAGCTGAGTCAAAATAGACTTGGCTGAGTCAATACCAAAATATCACCTGCGTATGAGATTATGATCTCTTCCTCCTCCACATGCCTTTGATACTAGAATCTTCTCTGACATCAATGGCTTGAGGTTCTAAAGAAAATACTGTTGTAAAGTAGCTGCCACCCAGGAAATCACAACATAAATCATCCCTACTGTTTACTTTTAGGATTAATGTATGATGACAGTGCCATTTCATGAGACATGGGCAAATGGGCAAATGCACAGGAGAACTGCTCATCTGAGATGAGCCCATGGTTTATATTTCCCACACCAAGATGTGATTTGTTCCAGGAAGATTAAAACCACTCAAGACAGCACTGAGTCCGGGTCATTGAACACAACACAGAACACAAACAGGTCTGAGAAGCGTGTTGAGTGTGTAAACCACAATACAAACATGAGGCTTTTATGTGAGTACTCTTGGGCACCCTCTAGTGGCTGGTGTGACCCTGTGCATCTCCATCTGTTTCAGACACATTATTCTTGTTCTAAAGAACACTGTTGTGATAGTTGTATTATACATGCCTCAACTCAGTTCCTTATGAAGCCTTTATCAAATATCTCGCTCATGTTGTGCCTCCCATTCCTCTGACAACAATCGTCTCTTCCTCATGCAAACGGGCAAAATCACTTCCAGGTTCTGTTTCACTAACATTTTCTGTTGTGACCATGTGCATCTACATCTGTTTCAGACACACTATTCCATTGTAAGAATATTTCCCTATGACTCTGCCATTTATACAACGTTAAACGTGACCATTTCGATCAAGGAAACTAAAGACTCAGAATGGACACTTTTATCTCCTTTGGAATTAGGGAAGGCAGTGAACCTCATCAAACCCCCACTCTAGGCTAAGCTTCCTCTAGCCTGGATCTGGGACCTGTCGCAGAAATGAAGACAGATTATCTGTGCTTCACAAGCAAGGGACATTTTCTGTCCAAACTGACTCGAAGACAAGAGACAAGACTCAAAAAGACTTCTCCACGTCCTCTTTTCCAAAGAAATCACATTGACTGAAGTAATTCAAATAAAATATATTAAACATTTGCATTTTATAGTCAATGCATTTTTGGCTAATTGCCTTATTCTGACAGCGCTACTCAGACCTAACAGACACGAAGAAAGTGCCCCCGCTCCTCTTTGGAGGATATAAATATTCATAAACCACAGTTTTACTTGATCAATGTGATGTTTTACTTCAGATTCTGGTCCCTGTCATGTCAAAGAACTTAAGGAACCTTCAGATCAAATGTTTAATTCATTCATTATCATAGGTAATTGATTATATTGTATTGGGAATATTTCTCAACACTAGTTGAGTGGTGCCCCAAACTCTAAATTCTGGTAAAGCCAGAACCACAAAGGCCACGTGGTGCTGCTGAGCTCAGACTAATCAAATCCCAATCAGTCCAGTTCAATTACCACATTCTTTAAGTATAGGAACCATCCAAAACTCAAAGAATAACCCAAAATCTCCTACATATTTTGGTGCCCCTGTGTGAGGAGATTATTACATCTTGTTGTGAAGGACACTGTTGTGACAGGTGTATTATTCATGACTACATGAAACTGATTGAAAGTTTCATGACTGAACCTATTTTCAAATTTTTGACATTAAATTGAATTGACCTGTCTTTGACCTTTGACCTATCAGTAACTCCACTGTGATATAATTGTGACATCATTTAATGAAATACATATTTATAATCACGTACATACACATATGAACAAACACAGAAGAATAAATAAAATAAATACGTTAATTTTCCACAGACTCAAAACTCTGAAAGCTTTTACTGCCCGCAGTAGACTGGCCTTTTGTAACATGTGGAATAATAGACAGGATGTGAAACTGACCTCTGCACATCAGATGGTGTGAATACAATTTACACAGAATAAATAGTCATATTTTAAGCTTCTTAAATCAAATCATCATCTTAAGTCATAAAAAAGAATAACACTAACTGTAAAATACATTCACATAAATAGTTTTCTATTTCAGTTACAATAGAAGCATCAGGACAAGTCCCAGAAGAGAATGGACCAAGCTCATTCTCACCAAAGACACAGCTGAGGAGGTAGTAGTGGTGGTGGTAGTAGTAGTAGTAGTAGTAGTAGTAGTAGTGGTGGTGGCTGAGGCTGGTGCTTGTGTTGTACCTGTAGCTGAAAAAGAAAAGAAAAAAATAAATGACCTGGAATGAGCAACATGTTTAGTGTAATTTAAACACACATTAATGGTTTAAACACTGAATGTGGATATTGTACCTGGTTTGGTAGTTGTAGTAGTAGTAGTTGGAGCTGCAGTAGTAGTTGGAGCTGCAGTAGTAGTTGGAGCTGCAGTAGTAGTTGGTGCTGCAGTAGTAGTTGGAGCTGCAGTAGTAGTTGGTGCTGCAGTAGTAGTAGTTGGAGCTGCAGTAGTAGTAGTTGGTGCTGCAGTAGTAGTTGGAGCTGCAGTAGTAGTTGGTGCTGTAGTAGTAGTAGTTGGTGCTGCAGTAGTAGTAGTTGGAGCTGCAGTAGTAGTAGTTGGTGCTGCAGTAGTAGTTGGAGCTGCAGTAGTAGTAGTTGGAGCTGCAGTAGTAGTTGGTGCTGCAGTAGTAGTTGGTGCTGCAGTAGTAGTTGGAGCTGCAGTAGTAGTTGGAGCTGCAGTAGTAGTTGGTGCTGCAGTAGTAGTTGGTGCTGCAGTAGTAGTAGTTGGAGCTGCAGTAGTAGTTGGAGCTGCAGTAGTAGTAGTTGGAGCTGCAGTAGTAGTTGGAGCTGCAGTAGTAGTAGTTGGAGCTGCAGTAGTAGTTGGAGCTGCAGTAGTAGTTGGAGCTGCAGTAGTAGTAGTTGGAGCTGCAGTAGTAGTTGGAGCTGCAGTAGTAGTAGTTGGAGCTGCAGTAGTAGTTGGAGCTGCAGTAGTAGTAGCTGGTACTGCAGTAGTAGTAGCTGGTACTGTAGTAGTAGTAGCTGGTAGTGCAGTAGTAGTAGCTGGTACTGTAGTAGTAGTAGGTGGTACTGCAGTAGTAGTAGTTGGTACTGCAGTAGTAGTAGTTGGTACTGTAGTAGTAGTAGTTGGTACTGCAGTAGTAGTAGCTGGTACTGCAGTAGTAGTAGCTGGTACTGCAGTAGTAGTAGCTGGTACTGCAGTAGTTGGTACTGCAGTAGTAGTAGTTGGCACTGTAGTAGTAGTAGCTGGTACTGCAGTAGTAGTAGTTGGTACTGCAGTAGTAGTAGTTGGTACTGCAGTAGTAGTAGCTGGTACTGCAGTAGTAGTAGCTGGTACTGCAGTAGTAGTAGCTGGTACTGCAGTAGTAGTAGCTGGTACTGCAGTAGTAGTAGCTGGTACTGCAGTAGTAGTAGTTGGTACTGCAGTAGTAGTAGCTGGTACTGCAGTAGTAGTAGCTGGTACTGCAGTAGTAGTAGCTGGTACTGCAGTAGTAGTAGCTGGTGCTGCAGTAGTAGTAGCTGGTACTGCAGTAGTAGCTGTATCTGTGTTGGGGGTTTCAGAATGATAAAACATTAGCACCGCTGCCATATCAATGAACAGTTTCAAACTAATGATGTCGACTTTTGAATGGTCAGAAGTGTCCAAAAGGCTGCAGATAACAGTGAACTGAAACACAGGAATAATCAGGTCCTATTTTACCTGTGGTGATGGACAGAGCCACAGTTAAGGCCAAGGACAGGAGCAGCTTGAGTGCAGTCTTCATGTCTTCAGGTGCGGGTTCAGTCTCGTGTCTTTCACCTGTCTAATTCACCTGGAGCTGGGAGTTACCTGATGGATGCTGCTTCAGTCTGACTCCTTTTAAAAGGATGAGATTGGGGAGGAACTGTTGTTCTGACGATCATTCACTTCATGTTTGGAGAATGCACCACACCCTTTTTTAGCGTCACACAGAACAATGAACCTGTTTTTAATATCTTCCCCTTCACTGTTCATCAGATCATTTTTCACTGAAGTCTTTGTTAATCAAGACATTACTGTAAGACTTTGTTTTCACTGCATATGAGGCAGGTTCAACACATATTTTGAGCAGGTGATGTGCACAGTTGCTCTCACATCAGCTACAGTGTTCTGTGGTGCTGTTTCTTGATGCAGGTGAGTTAAACAAATACTTTCCATAGTCTCTCTGCGTCACAGCGGGATGTCGCCTCTGTGCGTATAGTGTGAGATAACAGCTATATAAAGGTACGATATGGTTCAAGATAGACTGGTTCAGTGACTCAGAGGCCAAACATCTGAAAGGAAGAAGAGGAACAACGTTTCTTGTTTTTGTTATTGTGTCGACAAGTGTACATTTCCAAGGCACCCAGATTAGTGCAGAAGTCTTCATTGATTAGAACACCAATGACTCAAGGAACTGCGCCTCCATCATTTTATGTGTAGTTAATATGAGTCACTTAAGTTCAGGAGCAGGAACACCCAGTCCACCCAGTTTGTCCCAAATAAGTCGACTTCACCATCCCAACCCTGATCTGTTCGCTTCCAGTCCTAAGACGCCTATGAGGGGGGTCCCGTTTCCGAAATCAACCGTCATTCTTCCTAAAACCTTTCTCTAAGTATGAGTCCGGTTTATGGGTTGTTAACTATTTCGACTATGCCATAAAATAGCATATTTTTCAGCACAGTTTAGCAAATCAGGCACATCACAATAAAAAGCATAATAGAACAATACAAATTCATATCAAACTCAAAATTATGATGTCAGTTCATTTAAAATGCTTGGTGAGTCTTCAGAGAGTCGATAACAATAGTGTAAAAAGTAGACTAATGTGACTGTACCCTGCAGTTTTCTACAACGGACCAATTACTCCTTTTTAACCAAGAAAGGAAAAACCAACTTTGACTCGGCAGTGGACGATTCATACCCATACATGGGTATAGGAGAGCATGTATTTTTATGAACTTCCAGCAATATCGATTTTTGTGTTTATTCTCATTCTTAGATTTTTGTGTTAAGACATCAACACAGTTGAAAGGAGGGGCCACATCTTGTTCTGTTGAATTAGATGTTTGGTATGCTGGGACTGCCTCTGGCTTATGGCAGCATGGATTCTGAGTGGCACTCACGCTTTAAACAAGAAGGTTCTGGGTTTGATCCTGCGGTCACTCAGGCCTGTGTGGACTTTGCATGTTCTCCTTGTGTCTGGGTGAAAACATGGACAGTAGGTCAAATGTTCCAGCTACGGTAGTCCTGACCACTTCCAGGAACAAGATCATAAGGTGGGTCCCTCAACACTGCACTGTGGTGCTGACTGAAGATGCTCCAGAACATTGAAGCATGGGTCAAATGCAGAGGGCAAATTTCCCCAAGGCACAATAAAGTGTACCTTAATAAACAGAAAAATTAACATATTCCTAAATAACCTTTAGCTGAGTCAAAATAGACTTGGCTGAGTCAATACCAAAATATCACCTGCGTATGAGATTATGATCTCTTCCTCCTCCACATGCCTTTGATACTAGAATCTTCTCTGACATCAATGGCTTGAGGTTCTAAAGAAAATACTGTTCTAAAGTAGCTGCCACCCAGGAAATCACAACATAAATCATCCCTACTGTTTACTTTTAGGATTAATGTATGATGACAGTGCCATTTCATGAGACATGGGCAAATGGGCAAATGCACAGGAGAACTGCTCATCTGAGATGAGCCCATGGTTTATATTTCCCACACCAAGATGTGATTTGTTCCAGGAAGATTAAAACCACTCAAGACAGCACTGAGTCCTGGTCATTGAACACAACACAGAACACAAACAGGTCTGAGAAGCGTGTTGAGTGTGTAAACCACAATACAAACATGAGGCTTTTATGTGAGTACTCTTGGGCACCCTCTAGTGGCTGGTGTGGCCCTGTGCATCTCCATCTGTTCCAGACACATTATTCTTGTTGTAAAGAACACTGTTGTGATAGTTGTATTATACATGCCTCAACTCAGTTCCTTATGAAGCCTTTATCAAATATCGCTCAAGTTGCGCCTCCCATTCCTCTGACAACAATCGTCTCTTCCTCATGCAAACGGGCAAGATCACTTCCAGGTTCTGTTTCACTAACATTTTCTGTTGTGACCATGTGCATCTACATCTGTTTCAGACACACTATTCCATTGTAAGAATATTTCCCTATGAATCTGCCATTTATACAACGTTAAACGTGACCATTTTGATCAAGGAAACTAAAGACTCAGAATGGACACTTTTATCTCCTTTGGAATTAGGGAAGGCAGTGAACCTCATCAAACCCCCACTCTAGGCTAAGCTTCCTCTAGCCTGGATCTGGGACCTGTCGCAGAAATGAAGACAGATTATCTGTGCTTCACAAGCAAGGGACATTTTCTGTCCAAACTGACTCGAAGACAAGAGACAAGACTCAAAAAGACTTCTCCACGTCCTCTTTTCCAAAGAAATCACATTGACTGAAGTAATTCAAATAAAATATATTAAACATTTGCATTTTATAGTCAATGCATTTTTGGCTAATTGCCTTATTCTGACAGCGCTACTCAGACCTAACAGACATGAAGAAAGTGCCCCCGCTCCTCTTTTGAGGATATAAATATTCATAAACCACAGTTTTACTTGATCAATGTGATGTTTTACTTCAGATTCTGGTCCCTGTCATGTCAAAGAACTTAAGGAACCTTCAGATCAAATGTTTAATTCATTCATTCATTCATTATCATAGGTAATTGATTATATTGTATTGGTAATATTTCTCAACACTAGTTGAGTGGTGCCCCAAACTCTAAATTCTGGTAAAGCCAGAACCACAAAGGCCACGTGGTGCTGCTGAGCTCAGACTAATCAAATCCCAATCAGTCCAGTTCAATTACCACATTCTTTAAGTATAGGAACCATCCAAAACTCAAAGAATAACCCAAAATCTCCTCCATATTTTGGTGCCCCTGTGTGAGGAGATTATTACATCTTGTTGTGAAGGACACTGTTGTGACAGGTGTATTATTCATGACTACATGAAACTGATTGAAAGTTTCATGACTGAACCTATTTTCAAATTTTTGACATTAAATTGAATTGACCTGTCTTTGACCTTTGACCTATCAGTAACTCCACTGTGATATAATTGTGACATTATTTAATGAAATACATATTTATAATCACGTACATACACATATGAACAAATACAGAAGAATAAATAAAATAAATATGTTAATTTTCCACAGACTCAAAACTCTGAAAGCTTTTACTGCCCGCAGTAGACTGGCCTTTTGTAACATGTGGAATAATAGACAGGATTTGAAACTGACCTCTGCACATCAGATGGTGTGAATACAATTTACACAGAATAAATAGTCATATTTTAAGCTTCTTAAATCAAATCATCATCTTAAGTCATAAAAAAGAATAATACTAACTGTAAAATACATTCACATAAATAGATTTCTATTTCAGTTACAATAGAAGCATCAGGACAAGTCCCAGAAGAGAATGGACCAAGCTCATTCTCACCAAAGACACAGCTGAGGAGGTAGTAGTGGTGGTAGTAGTAGTAGTAGTAGTAGTAGTAGTAGTAGTAGTAGTAGTAGTGGCTGAGGCTGGTGCTTGCGTTGTACCTGTAGCTGAAAAAGAAAAGAAAAAAATAAATGACCTGGAATGAGCAACATGTTTAGTGTAATTTAAACACACATTAATGGTTTAAACACTGAATGTGGATATTGTACCTGGTTTGGTAGTTGTAGTAGTAGGAGCTGAAGTAGTAGTTGGAGCTGCAGTAGTAGTTGGAGCTGCAGTAGTAGTTGGAGCTGCAGTAGTAGTAGTTGGTACTGCAGTAGTAGTAGCTGGTACTGCAGTAGTAGTAGCTGGTGCTGCAGTAGTAGTAGTTGGAGCTGAAGTAGTAGTAGTTGGAGCTGCAGTAGTAGTAGTTGGAGCTGCAGTAGTAGTTGGTGCTGCAGTAGTAGTTGGAGCTGCAGTAGTAGTAGCTGGTACTGCAGTAGTAGTAGCTGGTACTGTAGTAGTAGTAGCTGGTAGTGCAGTAGTAGTAGCTGGTACTGTAGTAGTAGTAGGTGGTACTGTAGTAGTAGTAGTTGGTACTGCAGTAGTAGTAGTTGGTACTGTAGTAGTAGTAGTTGGTACTGCAGTAGTAGTAGCTGGTACTGCAGTAGTAGTAGCTGGTACTGCAGTAGTAGTAGCTGGTACTGCAGTAGTAGTAGCTGGTACTGCAGTAGTAGTAGCTGGTACTGCAGTAGTAGTAGTTGGTACTGTAGTAGTAGTAGTTGGTACTGCAGTAGTAGTAGCTGGTAGTGCAGTAGTAGTAGCTGGTACTGCAGTAGTAGTAGCTGGTACTGCAGTAGTAGTAGCTGGTATTGCAGTAGTAGAAGCTGGTACTGCAGTAGTAGTAGCTGGTACTGCAGTAGTAGTAGCTGGTACTGCAGTAGTAGTTGGTACTGCAGTAGTAGTAGCTGGTACTGCAGTAGTAGTAGCTGGTACTGCAGTAGTAGTAGCTGGTACTGCAGTAGTAGTAGTTGGTACTGCAGTAGTAGTAGCTGGTACTGCAGTAGTAGTAGTTGGTACTGCAGTAGTAGTTGGTACTGCAGTAGTAGTAGTTGGTACTGCAGTAGTAGTAGTTGGTACTGCAGTAGTAGTAGCTGGTACTGCAGTAGTAGTAGCTGGTACTGCAGTAGTAGTAGCTGGTACTGCAGTAGTAGTAGCTGGTACTGCAGTAGTAGTAGCTGGTACTGCAGTAGTAGTTGGTACTGCAGTAGTAGTAGCTGGTACTGCAGTAGTAGTAGCTGGTACTGCAGTAGTAGTAGCTGGTAGTGCAGTAGTAGTAGCTGGTACTGCAGTAGTAGTAGGTGGTACTGCAGTAGTAGTAGCTGGTACTGCAGTAGTAGCTGGTACTGCAGTAGTAGTAGCTGGTACTGCAGTAGTAGTAGCTGGCACCGCAGTAGTAGTAGTTGGTACTGCAGTAGTAGTAGTTGGTACTGCAGTAGTAGTAGCTGGTACTGCAGTAGTAGTAGCTGGTACTGCAGTAGTAGTAGTTGGTACTGCAGTAGTAGTAGTTGGTACTGCAGTAGTAGTAGCTGGTACTGCAGTAGTAGTAGCTGGTACTGCAGTAGTAGAAGCTGGTGCTGCAGTAGTAGTAGTTGGTACCGCAGCAGTAGTAGCTGGTACTGCAGTAGTAGTAGCTGGTAGTGCAGTAGTAGTAGCTGCTCCTGCAGTAGTAGTAGCTTGTTCAGCAGTAGTAGTTTGTACTGCAGTAGTAGTAGTTTGTACTGCAGTAGTAGTACCTGGTACTGCAGTAGTAGTTGGTACTGCAGTAGTAGTAGCTGGTACTGCAGTAGTAGTAGCTGGTGCTGCAGTAGTAGTAGCTGGTACTGCAGTAGTAGTAGCTGGTACTGCAGTAGTAGTAGCTGGTACTGTAGTAGTAGTAGCTGGTAGTGCAGTAGTAGTAGCTGGTACTGTAGTAGTAGTAGGTGGTACTGCAGTAGTAGTAGTTGGTACTGTAGTAGTAGTAGTTGGTACTGCAGTAGTAGTAGTTGGAGCTGCAGTAGTAGTAGTTGGTACTGCAGTAGTAGTAGCTGGTACTGCAGTAGTAGTAGCTGGTACTGCAGTAGTAGTAGCTGGTACTGCAGTAGTAGTAGTTGGTACTGCAGTAGTAGTAGTTGGTACTGCAGTAGTAGTAGCTGGTACTGCAGTAGTAGTAGCTGGTACTGCAGTAGTAGTAGCTGGCACCGCAGTAGTAGTAGTTGGTACTGCAGTAGTAGTAGCTGGTACTGCAGTAGTAGTAGCTGGTGCTGCAGTAGTAGTAGCTGGTACTGCAGTAGTAGTAGCTGGTGCTGCAGTAGTAGTTGGAGCTGCAGTAGTAGTAGTTGGAGCTGCAGTAGTAGTTGGAGCTGCAGTAGTAGTAGTTGGAGCTGCAGTAGTAGTAGTTGGTTCTGCAGTAGTAGTAGTTGGTTCTGCAGTAGTAGTAGTTGGAGCTGCAGTAGTAGTAGTTGGTACTGCAGTAGTAGTAGCTGGTACTGCAGTAGTAGTAGTTGGTACTGCAGTAGTAGTTGCTGCTGCAGTAGTAGTTGGAGCTGCAGTAGTAGTTGGTGCTGCAGTAGTAGTTGGAGCTGCAGTAGTAGTTGGAGCTGCAGTAGTAGTTGGTGCTGCAGTAGCAGTTGGTGCTGCAGTAGTAGTTGGAGCTGCAGTAGTAGTAGTTGGAGCTGCAGTAGTAGTTGGTGCTGCAGTAGTAGTTGGAGCTGCAGTAGTAGTAGTTGGAGCTGCAGTAGTAGTAGTTGGAGCTGCAGTAGTAGCTGGTACTGCAGTAGTAGTAGTTGGTACTGTAGTAGTAGTAGCTGGTAGTGCAGTAGTAGTAGCTGGTAGTGCAGTAGTAGTAGTTGGTACTGTAGTAGTAGTAGCTGGTATTGCAGTAGTAGTAGCTGGTACTGTAGTAGTAGTAGTTGGTGCTGCAGTAGTAGTAGTTGGTTCTGCAGTAGTAGTTGGTACTGCAGTAGTAGTAGCAGCTGGTACTGCAGTAGTAGTAGCTGGTAGTGCAGTAGTAGTAGTTGGTACTGCAGTAGTAGTAGTTGGTGCTGCAGTAGTAGTTGGAGCTGCAGTAGTAGTAGTTGGTGCTGCAGTAGTAGTTGGAGCTGCAGTAGTAGTTGGTGCTGCAGTAGTAGTTGGTACTGCAGTAGTAGTAGTTGGTGCTGCAGTAGTAGTAGCTGGTACTGTAGTAGTATAAGCTGGTACTGCAGTAGTAGTAGTTGGTACTGCAGTAGTAGTAGTTTGTACTGTAGTAGTAGTAGCTGGTAGTGCAGTAGTAGTAGCTGGTAGTGCAGTAGTAGTAGCTGGTACTGTAGTAGTAGTAGCTGGTACTGCAGTAGTAGTAGCTGGTACTGACGTAGTAGTAGCTGGTACTGAAGTAGTAGTAGATGGTACTGAAGTAGTAGAAGCTGGTCCTGAAGTAGTAGTAGATGGTACTGCAGTAGTAGTACTTGGTGCTGCACTAGTAGTAGTTGGAGCTGCAGTAGTAGTAGTTGGAGCTGCAGTAGTAGCTGGTACTGCAGTAGTAGTTGGTACTGCAGTAGTAGTAGTTGGTACTGCAGTAGTAGTAGCTGGTACTGCAGTAGTAGCTGGTACTGCAGTAGTAGTAGCTGGTACTGCAGTAGTAGTAGCTGGTACTGCAGTAGTAGCTGTATCTGTGTTGGGGGTTTCAGAATGATAAAACATTAGCACCGCTGCCATATCAATGAACAGTTTCAAACTAATGATGTCGACTTTTGAATGGTCAGAAGTGTCCAAAAGGCTGCAGATAACAGTGAACTGAAACACAGGAATAATCAGGTCCTATTTTACCTGTGGTGATGGACAGAGCCACAGTTAAGGCCAAGGACAGGAGCAGCTTGAGTGCAGTCTTCATGTCTTCAGGTGCGGGTTCAGTCTCGTGTCTTTCACCTGTCTAATTCACCTGGAGCTGGGAGTTACCTGATGGATGCTGCTTCAGTCTGACTCCTTTTAAAAGGATGAGATTGGGGAGGAACTGTTGTTCTGACGATCATTCACTTCATGTTTGGAGAATGCACCACACCCTTTTTTACCGTCACACAGAACAATGAACCTGTTTTTAATATCTTCCCCTTCACTGGGCATCAGATCATTTTCACTGAAGTCTTTGTTAATCAAGACATTACTGTAAGACTTTGTTTTCACTCCATATGAGGCAGGTTCAACACATATTTTGAGCAGGTGATGTGCACAGTTGCTCTCACATCAGCTACAGTGTTCTGTGGTGCTGTTTCTTGATGCAGGTGAGTTAAACAAATACTTTCCATAGTCTCTCTGCGTCACAGCGGGATGTCGCCTCTGTGCTTATAGTGTGAGATAACAGCTATATAAAGGTACGATATGGTTAAAAATAGACTGGTTCAGTGACTCAGAGGCCAAACATCTGAAAGGAAGAAGTGGAACAACGTTTCTTGTTTTTGTTATTGTGTCGACAAGTGTACATTTCCAAGGCACCCAGATTAGTGCAGAAGTCTTCACTGATTAGAACACCAATGACTTAAGGACCTGCGCCTCCATCATGTTATATGTAGTTAATATGAGTCACTTAAGTTCAGGAGCAGGAACACCCAGTCCACCCAGTTGGTCCCAAATAACTCGACTCCACCATCCCAACCCTGATCTGTTCGCTTCCAGTCATAAGACGCCTATGAGGGGGGGTCCCGTTTCTGAAACAAACCGCCATTCCTCCTAAAACCTTTCTCTAAGTATGAGTCCGGTTTATGGGTTGTTAACTATTTTGACTATGCCATAAAATAGCATATTTTTCAGCACAGTTCAGCAAATCAGGCACATCACAATAAAAAGCATAATAGAACAATACAAATTCATATTAAACTCAAAATTATGATGTCAGTTCATTTAAAATGCTTGGTGAGTCTTCAGAGAGTCGATAACAATAGTGTAAAAAGTAGACTAATGTGACTGTACCCTGCAGTTTTCACAACGGACCAATTACTCCTTTTAACCAAGAAAGGAAAATCCAACTTTGACTCGGCAGTGGACGATTCACTTACCCATACATGGGTATAGGGAGAGCATGTATTTTTTATGAACCTCCAGCAATATCATCTTTTCAAATTGGATTTTTGTGTTTATTCTCATTCTTAGATTTTTGTGTTAAGACATCAACACAGTTGAAAGGAGGGCCACATCTTGTTCTGTTGAATTAGATGTTTGGTATGCTGGGATTGCCTCTGGCTTATGGCAGCATGGATTCTGAGTGGCACTCACGCTTTAAACAAGAAGGTTCTGGGTTTGATCCTGCGGTCACTCAGGCCTGTGTGGACTTTGCATGTTCTGCTTGTGTCTGGGTGAAAACATGGTCAGTAGGTCAAATGTTCCAGCTACGGTAGTCCTGACCACTTCCAGGAACAAGATCATAAGGTGGGTCCCTCAACACTGCACTGTGGTGCTGACTGAAGATGCTCCAGAACATTGAAGCATGGGTCAAATGCAGAGGGCAAATTTCCCCAAGGCACAATAAAGTGTACCTTAATAAACAGAAAAATTAACATATTCCTAAATAACCTTTAGCTGAGTCAAAATAGACTTGGCTGAGTCAATACCAAAATATCACCTGCATATGAGATTATGATCTCTTCCTCCTCCACATGCCTTTGATACTAGAATCTTCTCTGACATCAATGGCTTGAGGTTCTAAAGAAAATACTGTTCTAAAGTAGCTGCCACCCAGGAAATCACAACATAAATCATCCCTACTGTTTACTTTTAGGATTAATGTATGATGACAGTGCCTTTTCATGAGACATGGGCAAATGGGCGAATGCACAGGAGAACTGCTCATCTGAGATGAGCCCATGGTTTATATTTCCCACACCAAGATGTGATTTGTTCCAGGAAGATTAAAACCACTCAAGACAGCACTGAGTCCGGGTCATTGAACACAAGACAGAACACAAACAGGTCTGAGAAGCGTGTTGAGTGTGTAAACCACAATACAAACATGAGGCTTTTATGTGAGTGCTCTTGGGCACCCTCTAGTGGCTGGTGTGACCATGTGCATCTCCATCTGTTTCAGACACATTATTCTTGTTGTAAAGAACACTGTTGTGATAGTTGTATTATACATGCCTCAACTCAGTTCCTTATGAAGCCTTTATCAAATATCTCGCTCATGTTGTGCCTCCCATTCCTCTGACAACAATCGTCTCTTCCTCATGCAAACGGGCAAGATCACTTCCAGGTTCTGTTTCACTAACATTTTCTGTTGTGACCATGTGCATCTATATCTGTTTCAGACACACTATTCCATTGTAAGAATATTTCCCTATGAATCTGCCATTTATACAACGTTAAACGTGACCATTTCGATCAAGGAAACTAAAGACTCAGAATGGACACTTTTATCTCCTTTGGAATTAGGGAAGGCAGTGAACCTCATCAAACCCCCACTCTAGGCTAAGCTTCCTCTAGCCTGGATCTGGGACCTGTCGCAGAACTGAAGACAGATTATCTGTGCTTCACAAGCAAGGGACATTTTCTGTCCAAACTGACTCGAAGACAAGAGACAAGACTCAAAAAGACTTCTCCACGTCCTCTTTTCCAAAGAAATCACATTGACTGAAGTAATTCAAATAAAATATATTGAACATTTGCATTTTATAGTCAATGCATTTTTGGCTAATTGCCTTATTCTGACAGCGCTACTCAGACCTAACAGACACGAAGAAAGTGCCCCCGCTCCTCTTTGGAGGATATAAATATTCATAAACCACAGTTTTACTTGATCAATGTGATGTTTTACTTCAGATTCTGGTCCCTGTCATGTCAAAGAACTTAAGGAACCTTCAGATCAAATGTTTAATTCATTCATTATCATAGGTAATTGATTATATTGTATTGATAATATTTCTCAACACTAGTTGAGTGGTGCCCCAAACTCTAAATTCTAGTAAAGCCAGAACCACAAAGGCCACGTGGTGCTGCTGAGTTCAGACTAATCAAATCCCAATCAGTCCAATTCAATTACCACATTCTTTAAATATAGGAACCATCCAAAACTCAAAGAATAACCCAAATTCTCCTCCATATTTTGGTGCCCCTGCGTGAGGACATTATTCCATCTTGTTGTGAAGGACACTGTTGTGACAGATGTATTATTCATGACGACATGAAACTGATTTAAAGTTTCATGACTGAACCTATTTTCAAATTTTTGACATTAAATTGAATTGACCTGTCTTTGACCTTTGACCTATCAGTAACTCCACTGTGATATAATTGTGACATTATTTAATGAAATACATATTTCTAATCACGTACATACACATATGAACAAATACAGAAGAATAAATAAAATAAATATGTTAATTTTCCACAGACTCAAAACTCTGAAAGCTTTTACTGCCCGCAGTAGACTGGCCTTTTGTAACATGTGGAATAATAGACAGGATTTGAAACTGACCTCTGCACATCAGATGGTGTGAATACAATTTACACAGAATAAATAGTCATATTTTAAGCTTCTTAAATCAAATCATCATCTTAAGTCATAAAAAAGAATAATACTAACTGTAAAATACATTCACATAAATAGATTTCTATTTCAGTTACAATAGAAGCATCAGGACAAGTCCCAGAAGAGAATGGACCAAGCTCATTCTCACCAAAGACACAGCTGAGGAGGTAGTAGTGGTGGTAGTAGTAGTAGTAGTAGTAGTAGTGGCTGAGGCTGGTGCTTGCGTTGTACCTGTAGCTGAAAAAGAAAAGAAAAAAATAAATGACCTGGAATGAGCAACATGTTTAGTGTAATTTAAACACACATTAATGGTTTAAACACTGAATGTGGATATTGTACCTGGTTTGGTAGTTGTAGTAGTAGGAGCTGAAGTAGTAGTTGGAGCTGCAGTAGTAGTTGGAGCTGCAGTAGTAGTTGGTGCTGCAGTAGTAGTTGGAGCTGCAGTAGTAGTTGGAGCTGCAGTAGTAGTTGGAGCTGCAGTAGTAGTTGGTGCTGCAGTAGTAGTTGGAGCTGCAGTAGTAGTTGGTGCTGCAGTAGTAGTAGTTGGAGCTGCAGTAGTAGTAGTTGGTGCTGCAGTAGTAGTTGGAGCTGCAGTAGTAGTTGGAGCTGCAGTAGTAGTAGTTGGAGCTGCAGTAGTAGTAGTTGGAGCTGCAGTAGTAGTTGGAGCTGCAGTAGTAGTTGGAGCTGCAGTAGTAGTAGTTGGAGCTGCAGTAGTAGTAGTTGGTGCTGCAGTAGTAGTAGTTGGAGCTGCAGTAGTAGTTGGTGCTGCAGTAGTAGTTGGTGCTGCAGTAGTAGTTGGAGCTGCAGTAGTAGTAGTTGGAGCTGCAGTAGTAGTTGGTGCTGCAGTAGTAGTTGGTGCTGCAGTAGTAGTTGGAGCTGCAGTAGTAGTTGGTGCTGCAGTAGTAGTTGGAGCTGCAGTAGTAGTTGGTGCTGCAGTAGTAGTAGTTGGAGCTGCAGTAGTAGTTGGTGCTGCAGTAGTAGTTGGTGCTGCAGTAGTAGTTGGAGCTGCAGTAGTAGTTGGAGCTGCAGTAGTAGTTGGTGCTGCAGTAGTAGTTGGTGCTGCAGTAGTAGTTGGTGCTGCAGTAGTAGTAGTTGGAGCTGCAGTAGTAGTAGTTGGAGCTGCAGTAGTAGTTGGTGCTGCAGTGGTAGTTGGAGCTGCAGTAGTAGTAGCTGGTACTGCAGTAGTAGTAGCTGGTACTGTAGTAGTAGTAGCTGGTAGTGCAGTAGTAGTAGCTGGTACTGTAGTAGTAGTAGGTGGTACTACAAGTAGTAGTAGCTGGTACTACAAGTAGTAGTAATTGGTACTGTAGTAGTAGTAGTTGGTACCTACAGTAGTAGTAGCTGGTACCGCAGTAGTAGTACTGGTATTGCAGTAGTAGTAACTGGTACTGTAGTAGTAGTAGCAGGTACTGCAGCAGTAGTAGCTGGTACCTGCAGTAGTAGTAGTTGGTACTGCAGTAGTTGTAGTTGTTACTGCTGTTGTAGTAGTTGGTACTGTTGTAGTAGTAGTTGGTTCTGCAGTAGTAGTAGTTGGAGCTGCAGTAGTAGTAGTTGGTACTGCAGTAGTAGTAGCTGGTAGTGCAGTAGTAGTAGCTGGTACTGCAGTAGTAGTAGCTGGTACTGCAGTAGTAGTAGCTGGTACTGTAGTAGTAGTAGCTGGTACTGCAGTAGTAGTAGTTGGTACTGCAGTAGTAGTAGTTGGTACTGTAGTAGTAGTAGTTGGTACTGCAGAAGTAGTAGGTGGTACTGCAGTAGTAGTAGCTGGTATTGCAGTAGTAGTAACCTGGTACTGTAGTAGTAGTAGCTGGTACTGCAGTAGTAGTAGCTGGTACTGCAGTAGTAGTAGCTGGTACTGTAGTAGTAGTAGCTGGTACTGCAGTAGTAGTAGCTGGTACTGTAGTAGTAGTAGCTGGTACTGCAGTAGTAGTAGTTGGAGCTGCAGTAGTAGTAGTTGGTACTGCAGTAGTAGTAGCTGGTAGTGCAGTAGTAGTAGCTGGTACTGCAGTAGTAGTAGCTGGTAGTGCAGTAGTAGTAGCTGGTACTGCAGTAGTAGTAGTTGGTACTGCAGTAGTAGTAGTTGGGGCTGCAGTAGTAGTAGCTGGTACTGCAGTAGTAGTAGCTGGTACTGCAGTAGTAGTAGCTGGTACTGTAGTAGTAGTAGCTGGTACTGTAGTAGTAGTAATTGGTACTGCAATAGTAGTAGTTGGTACTGCAGTAGTAGTAGCTGGTCATGCAGTAGTAGTAGCTGGTACTGCAGTAGTAGTCGCTGGTACTGTAGTAGTAGTAGCTGGTACTGCAGTAGTAGTAGTTGGTACTGCAGTAGTAGTAGTTGGTACTGTAGTAGTAGTAGTTGGTACTGCAGTAGTAGTAGCTGGTACTGTAGTAGTAGTAGTTGGTACTGCAGTAGTAGTAGCTGGTACTGCAGTAGTAGTAGCTGGTACTGCAGTAGTAGTAGCTGGTACTGCAGTAGTAGTAGTTGGTACTGCAGTAGTAGTAGTTGGTACTGCAGTAGTAGTAGCTGGTACTGTAGTAGTAGTAGTTGGTACTGCAGTAGTAGTAGCTGGTACTGCAGTAGTAGTAGCTGGTACTGCAGTAGTAGTAGCTGGTACTGTAGTAGTAGTAGCTGGTACTGTAGTAGTAGTAATTGGTACAGCAGTAGTAGTAGGTGGTACTGCAGTAGTAGTTGGAGCTGCAGTAGTAGTAGTTGGTGCTGCAGTAGTAGTAGCTGGTACTGTAGTAGTAGTAGCTGGTACTGCAGTAGTAGTAGTTGGTACTGCAGTAGTAGTAGTTGGTACTGTAGTAGTAGTAGTTGGTACTGCAGTAGTAGTAGCTGGTACTGTAGTAGTAGTAGCTGGTACTGCAGTAGTAGTAGTTGGTACTGCAGTAGTAGTAGCTGGTACTGTAGTAGTAGTAGCTGGTACTGTAGTAGTAGTAATTGGTACAGCAGTAGTAGTAGTTGGTACTGCAGTAGTAGTAGTTGGTACTGCAGTAGTAGTAGTTGGTGCTGCAGTAGTAGTAGCTGGTACTGTAGTAGTAGTAGCTGGTACTGCAGTAGTAGTAGTTGGTACTGCAGTAGTAGTAGTTGGTACTGTAGTAGTAGTAGTTGGTACTGCAGTAGTAGTAGCTGGTACTGTAGTAGTAGTAGCTGGTACTGTAGTAGTAGTAATTGGTACTGCAATAGTAGTAGTTGGTACTGCAGTAGTAGTAGCTGGTACTGCAGTAGTAGTAGTTGGTACTGCAGTAGTAGTAGCTGGTACTGCAGTAGTAGTAGCTGGTACTGCAGTAGTAGTAGCTGGTACTGTAGTAGTAGTAGCTGGTACTGTAGTAGTAGTAATTGGTACTGCAATAGTAGTAGTTGGTGCTGCAGTAGTAGTTGGTACTGCAGTAGTAGTAGTTGGTGCTGCAGTAGTAGTAGCTGGTACTGTAGTAGTAGTAGCTGGTACTGCAGTAGTAGTAGTTGGTACTGCAGTAGTAGTAGTTGGTACTGTAGTAGTAGTAGTTGGTACTGCAGTAGTAGTAGCTGGTACTGCAGTAGTAGTAGCTGGTACTGTAGTAGTAGTAGCTGGTACTGTAGTAGTAGTAATTGGTACAGCAGTAGTAGTAGGTGGTACTGCAGTAGTAGTAGCTGGTACTGCAGTAGTAGTAGTTGGTACTGCAGTAGTAGTAGCTGGTACTGCAGTAGTAGTAGCTGGTACTGCAGTAGTAGCTGTATCTGTGTTGGGGGTTTCAGAATGATAAAACATTAGCACCGCTGCCATATCAATGAACAGTTTCAAACTAATGATGTCGACTTTTGAATGGTCAGAAGTGTCCAAAAGGCTGCAGATAACAGTGAACTGAAACACAGGAATAATCAGGTCCTATTTTACCTGTGGTGATGGACAGAGCCACAGTTAAGGCCAAGGACAGGAGCAGCTTGAGTGCAGTCTTCATGTCTTCAGGTGCGGGTTCAGTCTCGTGTCTTTCACCTGTCTAATTCACCTGGAGCTGGGAGTTACCTGATGGATGCTGCTTCAGTCTGACTCCTTTTAAAAGGATGAGATTGGGGAGGAACTGTTGTTCTGACGATCATTCACTTCATGTTTGGAGAATGCACCACACCCTTTTTACCGTCACACAGAACAATGAACCTGTTTTTAATATCTTCCCGTTCACTGGGCATCAGATCATTTTCACTGAAGTCTTTGTTAATCAAGACATTACTGTAAGACTTTCTTTTCACTCCATATGAGGCAGGTTCAACACATATTTTGAGCAGGTGATGTGCACAGTTGCTCTCACATCAGCTACAGTGTACTGTGGTGCTGTTTCTTGATGCAGGTGAGTTAAACAAATACTTTCCATAGTCTCTCTGCGTCACAGCGGGATGTCGCCTCTGTGCGTATAATGTGAGATAACAGCTATATAAAGGTACGATATGGTTCAAGATAGACTGGTTCAGTGACTCAGAGGCCAAACATCTGAAAGGAAGAAGAGGAACAATGTTTCTGGTTTTTGTTATTGTGTCGACAAGTGTACATTTCCAAGGCACCCAGATTAGTGCAGACGTCTTCATTGATTAGAACACCAATGACTCAAGGACCTGCGCCTCCATCATTTTATATGTAGTTAAGATGTGTCACTTAAGTTCAGGAGCAGGAACACCCAGTCCACCCAGTTTGTCCCAAATAACTCAACTCCACCATCCCAACCCTGATCTGTTCGCTTCCAGTCCTCAGACGCCTATGAGGAGGGGTCCCGTTTCTGAAATAAACCGTCATTCCTCCTAAAACCTTTCTCTAAGTATGAGTCCAGTTTATGGGTTGTTAACTATTTCGACTATGCCATAAAAGAGCATATTTTTCAGCACAGTTCAGCAAATCAGGCACATCACAATAAAAAGCATAATAGAACAATACAAATTCATATTAAACTCAAAATTATGATGTCAGTTCATTTAAAATGCTTGGTGAGTCTTCAGAGAGTCGATAACAATAGTGTAAAAAGTAGACTAATGTGACTGTACCCTGCAGTTTTCACAACGGACCAATTACTCCTTTTAACCAAGAAAGGAAAATCCAACTTTGACTCGGCAGTGGACGATTCACTTACCCATACATGGGTATAGGGAGAGCATGTATTTTTTATGAACCTCCAGCAATATCATCTTTTCAAATTGGATTTTTGTGTTTATTCTCATTCTTAGATTTTTGTGTTAAGACATCAACACAGTTGAAAGGAGGGGCCACATCTTGTTCTGTTGAATTAGATGTTTGGTATGCTGGGATTGCCTCTGGTTTATGGCAGCATGGATTCTGAGTGGCACTCACGCTTTAAACAAGAAGGTTCTGGGTTTGATCCTGTGGTCACTCAGGCCTGTGTGGACTTTGCATGTTCTCCTTGTGTCTGGGTGAAAACATGGACAGTAGGTCAAATGTTCCAGCTACGGTAGTCCTGACCACTTCCAGGAACAAGATCATTAGGTGGGTCCCTCAGCACTGCACTGTAGTGCTGACTGAAGATGCTCCAGAACATTGAAGCATGGGTCAAATGCAGAGGGCAAATTTCCCCAAGGCACAATAAAGTGTACCTTAATAAACACAAAAATTAACATATTCCTAAATAATTTTTAGCTGAGTCAAAATAGACTTGGCTGAGTCAATACCAAAATATCACCTGCGTATGAAATTATGATCTCTTCCTCCTCCACATGCCTTTGATACTAGAATCTTCTCTGACATCAATGGCTTGAGGTTCTAAAGAAAACACTGTTCTAAAGTAGCTGCCACCCAGGAAATCACAACATAAATCATCCCTACTGTTTACTTTTAGGATTTTAGGACTTTCTAACCAACCGGCCTCAGAGAGTAAAACTTGGTCCACATCTCTCATCCACCCGCACTCTCAGCATCGGCTCTCCTTAGGGCTGTGTGCTGAGTCCTCTCCTCTACTCTCTCTACACGTTCGACTGCAGCCCCGCCCACTCGGAGAACATCATCTTGAAGTTTGCTGATGACACAACGATAGCGGGCCTGATAACAGGGGAGGATGAGGCAGCCTACAGGGATGAGATCCTCCGACTGGAACAGTGGTGTTCAGTGAATAACCTGACTCTGAACACTGCCAAAACCAAGGAGCTCATCCTGGACTTCAGAAGAACAGAGCTGCCCCTGCACCCCTGTTCATCAATGGCAAATGTGTGGAGAGGGTAGAGTCCTTCAGGTATCTTGGAGTCCACATCACAGCAGACCTCTCTTGGTCTGTGAACACTGCGGCAGTGGTAAAGAAAGCCCAGCAGCGGCTTCATTTCCTGAGGGTTCTCAGGAGGGAGAACCGGAACACCCAGCTGCTGGTGACCTTCTACCGCTCCAGCATAGAGAGTCTGCTGACCTATGCCATCACGGTGTGGTACTCCAGCTGCACTGAGGCAGAGAAGAAGAGGTTGCACAGGGTAGTAAGGACAGCAGAGAAGATTATCGGCTGCCCTCTGCCCTCTCTTCTGGACTTGTACAACTCCAGCTGCCTCAGGAGAGCTCTGAACATTGTCAAGGACACTTCTCACCCTGGCCATCACCTTCTTGCCCTGTTGCCCTCTGGCAGGCGCTACAGGTCACTCCGCTCACGGACTAACAGATTCAGGGACAGTTTCTATCCAAGAGCTGTCACAGCACTCAATTTACAGTATTCAAACTCGCTCTGACAATTCACTAAATCTGCACTTTACACCACTGGTCACTTTCCAAATCATGTGCAATAATTGTCATATATCTACCTCCTTTAAATCTTTTTTTAATCTTGTATTTATTTTGTGTTTGTATTTATTTTTGTGTTTGTCTGTATTTTTTTTTTTTTGTTTGTGTTTTCTTTTAAACAAAAAGGGAGATGCCACTCAATTTCGTTGTATCTTTTGTTACAATGACAATAAAGGCTATTCTGATTCTGATTAATGTATGATGACAGTGCCATTTCATGAGAAATGGACAAATGGGCAAATGCACAGGAGAACTGCTCATCTGAGATGAGCCCATGGTTTATATTTCCCACACCAAGATGTGATTTGTTCCAGGAAGATTAAGACCACTCAAGACAGCACTGAGTCCTGGTCATTGAACACAACACAGAACACAAACAGGTCTGAGAAGCGTGTTGAGTGTGTAAACCACAATACAAACATGAGGCTTTTATGTGAGTGCTCTTGGGCACCCTCTAGTGGCTGGTGTGACCCTGTGCATCTCCATCTGTTTCAGACACATTATTCCATCTTGTTGTGAAGGACACTGTTGTGATAGGTGTATTATTCATGACTACATGAAACTGATTGAAAGTTTCATGACTGAACCTATTTTCAAATTTTTGACATTAAATTGAATTGACCTGTCTTTGACCTTTGACCTATCAGTAACTCCACTGTGATATAATTGTGACATTATTTAATGAAATACATATTTATAATCACGTACATACACATATGAACAAATACAGAAGGATAAATAAAATAAATACGTTAATTTTCCACAGACTCAAAACTCTGAAAGCTTTTACTGCCCGCAGTAGACTGGCCTTTTGTAACATGTGGAATAATAGACAGGATTTGAAACTGACCTCTGCACATCAGATGGTGTCAATAAAATTTACACAGAATAAATAGTCATATGTTAAGCTTCTTAAATCAAATCATCATCTTAAGTCATAAAAAAGAATAATACTAACTGTAAAATACATTAACATAAATAGATTTCTATTTCAGTTACAATAGAAGCATCAGGACAAGTCCCAGAAGAGAATGGACCAAGCTCATTCTCACCAAAGACACAGCTGAGGAGGTAGTAGTGGTAGTAGTAGTAGTAGTAGTAGTATATGTAGTTAATATGAGTCACTTAACCCTTGTATGGTGTTCGGGTCTGTGGTACCTGTTTTCAGTTCATAACAATAGAAAAATGAAACAATTAATTATTTTTTCAACCTGAAATTCATTGGCTTTGCCTCATTATCTGTGAAGAACATAAATCAAAACACATTTTCAATGACTGCATACTGTACACCCACCGTACGCATTTATATTTCATGCAGAGTGTTTGCATCCAATGGACCCAGGAATAATAAAGTGTGGAAAGTATAGGTCCTGCATACCTTCACTCTGTCTTCCTCCTTTCTGGGGCTACTGATAGTGTTTTCTGCCCCTCCTGTTCCCGCACAAAGCTGCAACATTGTTGCAACCAACACCGTCTGCTCTTACTTTCCCGCACATTTTACCCTCTGTCTTGCGGGAACCAAACTTTTTTTTTCTCGTACCCTACTTACAAATTACAAATGATTTGGGAAGAGATAGAAGCTTCTGAAGATGAAGTCGAGGAAGAGGTTTCAGAAATTGAAGATCATATTTCTGAAAATTCAGAGTCTGACAGTGACTTTGAAGGAGAAGATGAGGTTGAGCACCAACTAGAATCAAAACGAAGATCACCAGCCTATCAGCAGCCAGCTGCAGGACCAGCCCATCAGCAGCCAGCTGCAGGACCAGCCCCTCAGCAGCCAGCTCCGGGACCAGAAGCCCACCAGACAGTAAGTGAAGCAATATGGATGTTCAAAAAGGGTGAAATTGAATGGTCTTCTTGCCCAAGAAATGAGCCACCCCGCAGAGCTGCTAATGTGATAAAGATGCAACCAGGGCCAACACGGCTTGCAGTTACTCATGTGCAGGACATCAAGTCTTCATTTGATCTTTTTATCCCAGATTCAATCCAGAAAATCATTCTGGATTACACTAATCTTGAAGGAAGGCGTGTTTTTGAAGAAAGGTGGAAGGAGATGGACCAAATTAATTTACAAGCCTACTTTGGGGTTCTTACCCTTGCTGGAGTTTTCAGGTCCAAAGGGGAATCCACAGAATCCCTGTGGGATGCAGAAACTGGCAGAGAAGTTTTCCGTGCAACAATGTCTCTGGAAAACTTCCACACATTTTCCAGGATTATACGTTTTGATAACCGAGACGACAGACCAGCTCGACGGCAAAGAGACAAGATAGCTGCCATCAGGACAGTGTGGGATAAGTGGGTGCACCGCCTCCCCCTGTTTTACAACCCTGGGCCTAATATCACCATTGATGAGCAGCTGATGCAATTTAGAGGCCGCTGCCCTTTTAGGCAGTATATATCATCTAAACCTGCAAAATATGGTATACAGATCTGGGCTGCCTGTGATGCCACTTCCTCATATGCTTGGAATTTACAAGTCTACACAGGGAAACCTGATGGAGGAGCCCCTGAGAAAAATCAAGCGATGAGAGTTGTCCAGGACCTGACTCAGGGACTGAGTGGACACAACATCACATGCGACAATTTTTTTTACCTCATACTGGCTAGGTCAGGAACTCCTAAAGAGAAAACTGACCATGGTGGGAACAATACGGAAAAACAAATCTGAGCTCCCACCCCAACTGCTGACTATGAAGAACAGGCCTGTCAAGTCCTCCAAGTTTGTGTACACAGCTGACACATCCCTGGTCTCCTATGTGCCAAAGAAAGGCAAAAATGTGTTACTCATGAATACACTGCACAGGGATGGGAGAATCTGTGACCAAGAGCATCAAAAGCCTGAGATAATCATGGATTACAATGCCACAAAAGGAGGGGTGGACAACATGGACAAGCTGGTGACTGCCTACAGCTGCAAAAGGAGGACCCTACACTGGCCGCTGGTGATAATCTTTGACATGTTGGACATCTCAGCATACAATGCCTTTGTCATCTGGATGGCACTGAACACAGAGTGGAACAGGGGGAAGCTCCAGAGGAGACGCCTCTTTCTTGAGGAACTGGGAAAGGCACTGGGACCTCAAATCCTCAAAAGACAATATGTTCCATGAACACCAGCTTCTGCAGCCATTGTGAGGAGAATTCAAGAGGAGAATGCTGGTGTCCCATCCACCTGACCTACAAAACCGCCATCTGATGAACCTGAAGTAAGTGTGTAATGCTTAGCACTTTGAGATTTGCTGTCAAATGTAAAGTGCATTATAAATAAAATGTATTATTATTATTATTTATTATTATTATGCTTTTGCAGTATGTCATGTATGCTTTGCAATAGAGAGAGGTCTTAGTAACATTTCTGATCTTTTCATTATTCTAGGTTGTGGCCAGCAGAAACAAAAAGAAGCGCTGTGAAGTCTGTGGACCCAAGTTGGACAGGAAAACTCAATATACATGCAGCAAGTGTAACAAATACATATGCAACACACACACTGTAAAACTCTGCCCCTCATGTTTTGTATAGGCTTGTGTAAACAAAACTCAGTGGGCCTGATGTGATGAGACTGATATTGTTACTGTATATGTTCAGCTTGTGTTATGTAAACTAGCCTAAATGAGTTATGTCTAATGAAGTTCAAATGAATAAAATCAGTAATTGTGAAACATCTTGCTTCATTTGTAAATGTGTTTTTTTCTACTCACTTCACTTGATTATAACTGATTTTCATATTTAATATTTATATTACATTTTATAAAAAAAAAAACGAGTTGCACATTAATTCATAAATGTGTTCTATAAAAGGTAAAGGGCAAATATTAACCATGATTGCTGTTCATATGGCTTGTAATTGTGATTAAGTAAACATAAACCCAAAACTCTAGCGGGTCCAACAGACCCATGAACACTGGCTAAGTCACAAAAATACTAACAAGGGTTAACACAAGGGTTAAGTTCAGGAGCAGGAACACCCAGTCCACCCAGTTTGTCCCAAATAAGTCGACTCCACCATCCCAACCCTGATCTGTTCACTTCCAGTCCTCAGACGCCTATGAGGGGGGGGGTCCCGTTTCTGAAATAAACCGCCATTCCTCCTAAAACCTTTCTCTAAGTATGAGTCCGGTTTATGGGTTGTTAACTATTTTGACTATGCCATAAAAGAGCATATTTTTCAGCACAGTTCAGCAAATCAGGCACATCACAATAAAAAGCATAATAGAACAATACAAATTCATATCAAACTCAAAATTATGATGTCAGTTCATTTAAGTTATTTACATCACAGGCATGGGAAACTTTCAAAGAACACAAAATATTTGTTCATTTGTTTTGTGAAATTTCAGAAAAAGAGAATTGCTGAGATGTGGCTGATACAGATGGGAGAAGTAAAGGAGCAGTAAATCTAAATCTAAAGGATAATTCTTGTACCGAAGCAATGAAATACTCATTGAAAGAATTGGCAATTTTATCATGTTCTGTGAGAAGAGTATGGATATTTGCAAATTGTTAAAATTTCAGGATGTGGCGAGAGCGGTAGTTAGCAAGCTTAACTCTGGAATTAACCCAACAACGCCACCTAGGGTATATGGCCCTAGGACCAGATTATCTTGAGGTCACGAATTTTACACAGAAGGCCGCACAAGGTCTGGACAAAAGAGAGGTGGATTATTTAACAAAATGGAATTTATTTAATTTGTATCAAAAAATATTTAAAATAAGGCGGCACGGTGGCTGAGTGGCAACACTCAGGCCTCACAGCAAGAAGGTTGCGGGTTCGATCCCCAGGTCGCCCGGGCCTTTCTGTGTGGAGTTTGCATGTTCCTCCCCGTGTCTGGATGGGTTTCCTCCGGGTGCTCCGGTTTCCCCATCATCTAAAACATGCCCGCACCCCTATGAACTAACATCAAGGACCATGTTGTCCACCCTCCTGTGGGCTCACCACCTGCAGAGGGGTTCATAGGGGGTCAGGTGCTATGAGTATTGAGCAGCACGCTGCCCCGCGACCCAGCTGGATTAAGCGGGAGAAGATGGATGGATGGATGGATGGATGGATATTTAAAATAGGCCTATATTCTCAAAAGATATCAAAACTTTATATTACACAATTACCATTTAAAACCACAGAGCACATGTCATGGAGGTTGCAGGGCACCCTTAAGCCCAATAACTTGGACAGTGAAAACTAAATTAATAGGCAACAATTTAAATCAAGACAATAAAATGAAGAAAAAAAACACAGCAAATCAGGCAATAATAAGTAACCAAATTAACAAAACAAGCAATGTAACTAAAGAGAACTAACAAAATAAATGCACATGCAAATCAACAAGAAATATACAAAATAACACACAATAAACATGCAGTTGCCCAGAAAGGCAGAGCTCTCACATTAAATGAGAAGAGTCTTTGCCTATTTAAATAATTTTACTCGCCCAAATGGGGCAAGGTGCGAATCTGCTCCTGAGCATGCGCACTATAGAGTGCAAGGCACCGGCCACAAGTGAATGAATGAACTCGCAGTTGTGACCTGCGCGTGTGGACAAAACCGGACAAAAACAACGGCCCCTTTAACAGGAGGTGGCGGCTCCAACGCGGGCCGCACACACAGCGCCTAAATAAGAAACACGAGTATAAATAAAAAGGTAATGAATTAACCCTACACTGGAGAAAGTGTTGCATCTTACCGGTCGGTGAGCGGCACCTGCACCTGTGAGCAGCAGGAGGGGGGGGAGAGCCGCGGGGGAATCGCGGCCACTTCCCACAACTTCCCAGGACCTGAGACAGAATTTGGTGTCAGCCCTAGCATTCAACCCAAAGCAAAGGCGAAACAATGAGCAGACTTACCCCGGGAAGAGCTCCAAGCCCACAACGCGCGCCCTCGAGCGCGATCTCCCACAACACAGAGTAAGACCACAAGACCTCTGTGAAGTTGGCCACAATGACCAGTCCAGACCGTACTCCTGGATCGAAGACCAAAGAGATCATTGCTGCCTGCACACAACACAGGTGGGATCTGCAAGGACTAACCTGATAAAAGGACGAGAAGAGCGCACTGGTTGAGATATGACCCCGAACCCGGTCCTGCGGGAGCGAAGCACGCTGCCACCTCAAAGCCCACTCGAGGAGGTGTGTGTATGAGCGCGCGCCATGCGCGCACCTGTCTTTGTGGGTTAGGTTGATGCCACCCACCAATCACCTTAAAGGTGAAGCACACACCGACATGCCACAAGGAGTTACCCAAAGTTTATTTTGCCTGATGTGGATTTTACAAGTAGTCCAAAATTTTTGACTGTTTTTTTGAATGTCTTCACTCTTCTGTGAAAATTTAACAGAACATGATCAGGATTTAGCGGAAACATCTCATTTCTCCAATCAGTATCAGCAAATTCAGCATTAAACTTAAAATTTTGAGTTTGGTATCTTTTATGTAGTTACTTTTTTGACACCTTGGCTGTTTAAAACACTTTCTGATGACATAATTGAGTGAATGATCTGAGACTGCCGTGCTTATCACTCCAGATATACCATACCTAGAAGGGTGATTAGTGAATATAAGATCTAAAATAGAGTTTCGTGTTTTACCAAGTCTAGTGGGGTCTTTGATTAATTGCTGAAGACCCAGTTTTATTGCAATTGCTTTCAGACCTTTAGATGAATTATCAATCCAATTCAAATTTATGTCACCAACAATAACAAGCTCCTTAGAGTTAACTGTTTTAATGATGTCGGAAAGCTGCATTAGATATGCAGTTGGGCTGATATTTGGAGGCTTGTATGTGACAAAAATACTCGGATGTGTCCTTTTTTCCCAGCCTGATCTCGGGCAGGGACTGCATTTGAGTGCTGCATGAAATGGGACAGGCCTTATCACGCCGGAAGTGACATAAGCAGACGAAAAAGCAGTTGTTGAAGGCTGCAGACTTCGAACTGGGACCATACAACTATAATAAATTTATTACAGATCCATGATTGGGACACGGCTTAAGTGTCTTGCAAAGTATTTCCTGATATGAATGTCACTTCCTTCATTATTAATGTCACTTCCTGCCTAACTACTAAGCTACTAACTACTACTATCATATAGAATGACTTGTATGTGAGAGTGAGAATATATGTATGCGAGAGGAGAATATATGTATGTGAGAGGAGAATATATGTATGTGAGAGGAGAATATATGTATGTGAGAGGAGAATATATGTATGTGAGAGGAGAATATATGTATGTGAGAGTGAGAATATATGTATGTGAGAGGAGAATATATGTATGTGAGACGGCCAGAATGAATAATGTCTTGAACAGAGTGTGTGCACTGGGCACCGACTTGAAAAAACATACATCGTGCACAACAGTGCCTGGAAACTACACTATTGGTGTCACTACTTCCTGTTTAATTGTGTATCTCTGGGTTTTTTACTGAGTCACACAAATATTATGTATGTACTCTGTGGCAGTCGAGGGTAGACACTTAGAGTTGCAGCAACGCCACCCCAAATCTAGTTTGGAAATAGAAGTGTAGGTCTAAGGCACACAGGTAAGTATATCAAAATGCGAGAGCCAGGTTCCATAAATTACAAAAGGCTTTATTTGGCATTTCGTTTAAAAAGAGAACACATTTTTTATTCAAATAAAAGTAACTATACTAATTAAAACCAGTAAAACAGTGAAGAAAAACCCAAAACAGTGACAGTGGGACAGTGAAGCAGAATACAGGAGAAATAAAAAACGCAAAGCCGAGCAGGAAAAGGCAAAGCAAAGCACAAAAAGGCGAAGCAAAGCACAAAAAGGCGAAGCAAAGCAGCAGACACGGCGTGCCCAGTACCACTGCTGACCGCTCCTGACACCTGAAACAAACTGGTGGTTAGGCGTTTAAAGGTAAATTCTGTCGGTACACTGGAATTGCACCACGAGTGCATACCGCTAATGAAAATGTGAGCGCGATCCCAGGGTGGACAGCTGGGATCCCGGCTTAACGCAGCCCACTTTGAGTTTGGGTTGACTGGTGCAACACGGATGGAAAGCGCAGGACTGTGTGCAGAAGTCCTGACACGGCGAATGCAGCCGAGCAGCGGGGCTATGAGGGACAGATACATTAGAATTTGGGAATTTTATGAATGAAACGGTAGTAAGGGGCGTTTACCTGTCGCGGCAGATGAGGACGCGCGGTGGCGTGCGCGTGGCCCAAGCAATACGGAGGCGACCAGGACACAAACTACAGGGAAACAGTGACTGTGACAACTGGGATATGGTTGGGACTGAAACTGGACCAATAAAACGGTACTAGGCATTCCTTACCTCACCGAAGCCTAGGCACATGAATGCACTGTTAAAGCGCGTTTCAAAAGGGAGCAGAGCGGTGCCGGACGCGCAGTCAACGGCGGCACTAAAAGACCAGGAATTATTAATTTGCCTATTTTCATGAATGGGGCCAAAGGACGAGAATGTTACCTGGTCGTGGAGGACAGAGCAGCCTACACGGAGACCCGGAAATGCGTGTGGGCAAAAGGGGGAGCAACGAGAAAGGGAGCGCTTATAAAGCCCACCAGCCCGCGCCGCGGGGAACCAGGTGAGTGCATTTACGTCATAGGCCTCAATAGCCGTCTTACCACATACTCTACACATAAAAATAAGCGGGTCATCTTTCCTTTAATTCATTCCCATTTTAATAGGTTGTTTATTTCATATTTTACGATTTTAATCAAAGTGACTGTTGGCTTTCAGCCACAGTGAGCTCGCTAACGTGCTGCTGTGCACAGAGCTCATGTTCAGGACTCTTCTAATGTGATAACATCCCAAACAAACCCATTCTGATCACAACGTACAAGTGTTGAATGTGTGGCTCTAATATTTTAGCAAGAACTTCACACACAATATTTTAGCATCGTAAATTTTCCATTGATTTATCCCATAGATGCCTGGAAAAATCCCATTATCAACAGTTCAAAGGCATCGTGGAGGTTAACCAACTACAAACTAATATCCATACAGGGTCAGCAGGTGCAGCCAGTGCTGTCCTTTAAATACCTTGGGACTGAAATGCACACTGTCTTGTCCTTTACAGAGTATTCTGACTCAGTCTACAAAAAAGCACAGCAGCATCTCCACCCACTGAGGAAACTCAGATCATTTCATACATAAGGGCATTTCTGCGGATGACATAGCTGTCAGAACTATCCGTGTGTGTAGGAATGAAATCTGTGCATATTTGGGAAATCTGTGCATATTTGGCTGTAGTTGAGCGTAAAATAAATATTTGTAAACTCTTTAATGAATCCAGTCGTACATAAAATGTATTGTGTGTATTTCACCCATCAGAATACGAATTGAAAAGTTACAACATCAAGAACTACAATGACGAAATGACAATAAAACACAAATCTAATCTAATCTATCTATCTATCTATCTAACTCTAATGCAGTTGTTTTAAAAGTGCCTTGTGTAACTTTTCTGAAGAGGGTCTGCAACCTGTTTGTCTCCATGGAGATGTTAATGCTTTGGTTTAAATTGTTACAGGTTAAAAGTATCTCAAATATATCTGAAAAACAATTATTAATTCTTACTGTGAGTGGGGTCAGCTCTCGACAAATCTAACCTGTAATTTAACCTGCAAGTCTCCATTGAGATTCTTAAGTTTATGGTCATACTGTCGAACATTCTAGGCACATTTTGAGGGACAGCAGATGACAGACCCACCACTGGAGCAGTTAGACAGTGCAAAGTCCAAAAAGTGCATTGAACCGTAAAATTCTGCAAGATGTTTCTGAAGTTTCTGAAACAAATAGCATTATTTCTCCTGTGGTCATTAGTTGCCACAGAGCAGATTAGCCCTGAGCTTTCAAACTTTTAATCTTACTTTTTGGGAAAACTGTGAGAAAATGTATGAGAAATTTACTTCTAAAACTAGAGAGTGTATGGGGGTACTTTTGTTCCTTTTTATTCAAACAAAGAAAAAAATCCAAACAAAATATACAGCTTTGAAAACAAAAAAACATGTTTACATTTTTAAGATGGAAAAATATTTGATTGTGTTCTGATTTTCTTTCATTTTAAATGTGAAATCTTTGATTATGGCCAAAGTTTTGTTTGCAAGTCGAAAAGTTTTGAACCTCAAAATCTTTTGCAAACCAAGAACGTTTGCTTGCAAGTTCAAATGAACACGATGGGCGGGATCTTAAAGAGGAGAAAGGGTGGATTTCTATTGGTAGCTTGCCTCTGATTGACAGTTGGGCTGGTGCCTGCCAGGCCCTCCCACCAACTCTTCTACTGCCTATCTGCCAAGTTACCCCGCCCCTGAAGACGGTGTGTGAATTGGAAGAAGTCCGTTGGTGGGAAATTGGAAGGTAAGTCGCTATAATGAAAGTTTAAAATTCTAAACAGCAAGACCATACGTTGTATTGTAAAGATATTTGAATATAAATGTTTCCCTTGTCAGTGATACAAGCAAGACGGTGCACCAATTTACCTCATTTACTGGGCTAATACTAGAGACGTTACCTAGCTAGCTACCTAGAGAACCCCAGCATGGTTAAACTTAGACCTTGTTGTGTAAGAGCTTCAGCTATTTTGATTTGGTACAGAAATTACTAAAACCCGCTCAGTTAAGAGCGAGCTGAGCCTCTTACATGCTACCCAGCTAACACGGTTACGTTGTCACAACATTGCAGATTAGTGAATTCATGACCACACATACGTTGTAGTTACGGTACCTCCTGACGTGGTAGTAACGTTGCGAGTGAAGGAGGTAAATACGTACCCTTGACGTAACTTGCTCAGTTAAGAGCGAGCTAGGCCTCTTACATGCTAGGATTTATAAAACATGGCTTTTGGGTATTGCTTTCAACGGGTAGAATCTGCTCTGGTTGCTGCATCTTAACCTCACAGACAGAAAGGAAAGCGATAACTGAGTGACTAGGCTTGTTGTGCTTTCTTATTTCTTGTTCTTCCTCTGTTTTTACGGCACTTGACAAGCTATATATATATATATATGTATGTATATGTATGTGTGTGTATATTGCAGAATGGAGCCTTGTCCAGAAGGATCTTATGGCACACAGGTATGTGGTCATCTTAACTGTAAAGGTCAATACTGACACAACAAATATCTGCACACACCATTTTTAATCATGTCACTTTGACTTGATTTCTTTTTCATTATTTTTCCTTGTAGATGCCCATGGGGTTGCAACTCTTAACCAGATGTAGGGATAGGCTAGCAACTGTCATCAATAGGGAACCCATTGATTTTGACTATCTGCACCACGTTTGCCATCAGGAGTTACAGTTTCTTAGAGCTGCGGCATCGTACATGGAGATCCCTGAGTGTGTAGTGGGTGCACTGCAAAATTTACTGGAAATTACAGAGACTTGCCTCTTGAACAGCAGGGTTACTCCAATGTTCAACAGTCTAGCTGTTGTTGAGTGGAGTGGAAATGTGGGGAGACCTAGGTTGAATGTCAGTAGTAATTCCCTGTGTGATCTCTTGAGCCTAAACCTTCCACTAACTTCTCTGTCTGATGCCCATGGAATTTCGAGATCCACCATATATAGGAGAATGCAAGAGCATAACTTGTCTGTGAGAAAGTGCTTCTCAGACATACCTGACAGCTTGCTAGATCAGAAGGTGAGGGCCATTAAAGTTAGAATGCCAGATGCAGGCTACAGACTCGTAAAAGGATCTTTACAAGCAATGGGATATCGTTTGACCTGGAGGAGAGTGAAGGAGTCTTTGCAACGTGTTGATGGTGCAGGCATTATTTCAAGAATGGTCCAGTTGTCATGCATTGCCAGACGGACGTACTCTGTTCCAGGGCCATTGTCTCTTGTCCACATCGACACTAACCACAAGTTGATCCGGTATTGCTTTAGAATGCATTTGAGATTGTATACTGTATATTGCAGCCAAGTAAATTGCATTTAGCTGTAACATAAGTATAAAATTACACAATGTGTATTTAAGCTTAGTCTTTGTGATTGCTTATATGTTAATTACATGTCATATTTCTCTCACACCTCTCCCATTTAAGGTATAGTATTGTGGTTTTTGGGGGCATTGACGGATTTTCCCGTAAGGTAGGTAGTATTTTGTCACGTCTTATGCCCATGTCTGCTCAACAAAGGAAATAATTTGAGGATTACTGTTGTAGAATCATAATTTTAACAGTTCAGATGCAAAAACCTCTAAGTCTATTTTCAGAAAAATGCAAAAATGAAGTTTTAATAATATTTTTCAAGTCACATTTATCAAAGACCAATTTAAATATTGTTAAGTAAAACAAATCAAGCCAAAACAACCCAGTTGAAGGTGGACTGATATTAAAGTTTATCAAAATTATATTAATATATTTCTGTAAATTCCTCACGAATGGATTTTGTATCTAAACTCTTCATTTGTAAATACTGTTCCTTGCAGATAATGTACCTAAATGCAGCTGGCAATAACAAAGCAGAGACCGCCTTAAGGTTTTTCACGGATGGTGTGACCCAACATGGATGGCCATTAAGGCAAGGCTTTTTCTTTTATCAAATGAAAGGCATAACTTTTAAACGCACAAGTGTTACCAATTTTTATTTATGTATTTATTTTTTATAGAGTCAGAGGTGATCAAGGCGTGGAAAACCTTGATATTGCGAGACTCATGTTTACTGTGCGAGGGACTGGTTGCGGCAGTTTCATCGCAGGGAAAAGTGTGCATAATCAAAGGTAATGTAACTATGTTCTGATGAATGGACACTACTACCTCTGAAAGACAGGATGCTTAAGCCCAGATATGTGTTGCAATGTCTTGCTTGATCAGGCTATTAAATTGAAAGTGAATCCTCATGAACACATAGTTCATCATGTATGTAAGAGTTTTTGAGCTACAACACCATGCACCATTGTGATGACTGCAGAGTTGCATAATGTAATGCAATGTTCAGTTAGTTTTCTCACAAACGGTTAATCACATCATCACTGAAAAAGTCAGATCATGCAGTTTCATGGGATGTGTGGATGAAAACTCCATAAGCGGTTTCACTGAGATGGATAGATTTTCATATACTTAGGTGAATAATTAAGAGGGACTTAAAAACTTAAAAATGATAATTACAATGATTAAATGAATTCTTCATCTACCATGTCTTTCAGGGTGGAGCGCCTATGGAGAGACGTTTGGAGTGCTGTAACATCCAAATACTACACCTTGCTGCACAACTTGGAGGAGGAGGGCTTCATTGATCTCTCTGATGCCATCCATCTTTTCTGCTTGGGCTACGTCTTTATTCCACGTTTGCAAGCAGATCTGCAGAGTTTTGTTCAAACATGGAATTGCCACTCATTGAGTACAGAGGGAAACTTGACCCCTGATCAGCTTTGGAGAATTGGGATGCTACAAGTGCCTGTCCCTGAGCCAGAACTGACAGAGGTATGGTCCAGACTAGCTCAAATAGGTTCCAGACACTGAGTTAGGGTGTATTATTATGATTATTATCATTATTATTATTATTATTAATAAATACAGCTTAACACAAGATACTATAATTTCCAAACTGTGCAAGTCATATGAATGAATGAAGATAGCCCAAAGACCAAATGTCAATTGTGTATGTATTGCATCCTCTAAATGTCTGTTTTAATATCTGTCAATCATAGATCCTGGAAACTGACAATTCTCCTGATGTGCCTGATGATGCTGCTGATGAGGAGTACGGTGTGACTGTGGCAGAAATGCCATGCCCTTTGTCGGCAGAAGGTCTTGCTGCAGTGCAACAAGTAAACCCCACCTTAGAGTCCACTACCAACGGGAGGGACATCTACCTTCAAGTGCTTCAGCTGGCTTTATCAGCATGAGTGTAAAGACTTGGACAAGTAGTCTGTGTGTTTGTCTTACTGTATGCATTTTATTGTATGATGAGGTCTCTGTCAATATTCATTTTTATGCCTTTCTGTATTCCTCAATAAACCTCCACAGGACAAACTTCTCTTGCAATTAAATTTAACAGAGCATTTGATACATGGCTTACATGTAGGACAAAACTATATTGCAGAAATATCAGCCATCACATGACAAACTATTCCAATAACTTTCAAATTACATTTACACAAGGAGCATTACACGTAATGTTCACGCATGTAAGTACAACAAATGAAATTTGTATTTAAAACAGCAGCCCCAACTGGCTGTGAAAACCTGTATAATATGTACCCCTCTTCACTCCATTCACAACTAGCTAAACACACGAGAACTCCTGTCCCTGATGATATGATTCAACAAGGATTTCTCTAAATCGTTTGTATGACTGTAAGTGTCGTACAGGAAGAGTAATGCTGTTTGAGCATGCAGCTACAACAGGAAAGCATATTTTGTGTTCACCAAAGACTGATTCACAGTCGTGATTAAATTTAACAACGATTGAGAAGGTTTTTCTCTTCCTGCAAGACAGGAATATGTCCCTGGCCGGTTTTCCACTGCATTATGTTCTTTGGACAAAGTGGGGACAACTCATTTCCATCTGAAAGCAGAGAGAATAAAGATATGTAAGCAACAATCCAGGAGAGACTTAGCCTGGGTAAACCTGCCCTTCGTACTTCATTGTATTTCGTACAGAGGGTCTGGACCAGAGGCTCTTGAAATTCATGTGTTCGGTAGAGTAATGTTCGAGCCAATCAGCGAACAGAGGGAGTGTTTGTCAGTGAGGTTGACTTTGTGTGCAACATTTAAATTGTAGTGTGTATGCAGGCTAATTGCATACATGACGTTAGCGATTGGTTAAAGGCAGAGCCACTTGTTTTAAACTGCAGCAGAGTCCACACCTCCAGGAAGAAATTGTTTGTTATGGTTTCCATTCCAGACCCTCTGTGCGAAATGAAATGAAGTACAAGGGGCGGGTTTACCAGGCTAGGAGAGACTATGGTTTATGGTGTTTTTTACAATGGTTATGAGGAGGTTGTGCATAATTTCCATATTACAGTTTTTGCCAATCATTTTCACTAATGAATTTTGGTTGAAGTGGTGATTGAATGTAATTGTGGTAAAGCAATGTATTAGGGCCTGAGCCACAGAGGTGCAGGTGCCCTGTTTTAATTTCCTATCTATCCATCCATCCATCACCTTGTTCCAATTCCTGCAGGAAATCCTGGAAGTGATCCATGATCATTGTTTCTGTTCGCCGTTTACTTGACCCCTCCTCACTGTAGTCTGCACTTAGGATAGAGCTGATGTAGTCTGCATCAGCCTGTCATAAAATAATAAATGGATGTTAGTATTACATTACGTTACACTGAGCAGACACTTTTAGAGTAGAGCACTTTATTTATCCTGAAGGAAATTAAGGACCATTAAGGAAAATCATGGTTTTATCCAAAGTGATTTGCATTGTATGTACATAGATGCAAATAAGAATATATACATTTTATAGCTATCTAAGGCTTACTTACTGTCATGTCATCCCCTGGGACAAACAAAGTCTTACAGGCTTCAGAGTGCCTGGCCATGATGCTGCCCAGCCCGTACAGCTGCAATCCCTCTTTAATTTGTGTCAAGATAGGCAGCAGCCTGAGGCATGCATGTAACACGACAGCACTGACAACAAAATCACATGCACAAACAATATAACCACATATAACACATTAACAGCAAGCAAATACATAGTTTTAAAAGTTTGTAGTTGACATGTGCGATGTGTTTTGTTTTGTGTATGGGGGCTGGGAGTGGGTTCGATGCAGACCTATGCAGCGAAAGGTGTCTGAGTACTCCAAAGAACATTAAAGGAGAAAAATGGCACACTTCATCCTAAACCTTGTGAGACACAGACAGTGGGGCACATTTTGGCATTTATTTTGGAGGTATAGATATATGGGTGGAACATTCAACATACCGCATGATTTCAGTCTTTTTCTCTACACAGATGACACCTGTGTAGCCGCAATTCACTATGTCATCTGTGAGATGGCGAATTGTTTCTGGGTCAGTGGCTGCTTTAACCTGAAATACAGACAGATCGTAACAGCATACTTTATTAGTTACAATTAATATTGTAAGTAATACTGTAACACTAACACTGTAATACTATTTGGAAAAATGTCCTTAACCTTATCCAAATATCCTTGAAGGAAGTTATCGGTGACACTGATATTTAACTGCAAGTATGTTTGCCCCTTTTTTTAGTCTTACCCTTGAGATGAGGTCATTATATTGTGCATCTGCCACATCATTTTCATCTAAATCTTGAGCATTTAAGGACTCTTTGCAAAGGTAATGGTAGCACCACATCATCATAAAATTTGGAGCTGGTCCTCCTTGAGCCAAGCTTGCTGCCATTATTTCTCCAACGGTCCTTAATAACAACAACAAAAAAGTGTGAACTTTTAACATTTACATTTTTAACCATGGGAATTTGCCCAAAAAAGACTGCTCAAGGTACATACCTGAAATGACCTTTATCAAAATCTGACAAGGAATATGTAGGACTGCTGCCACATGCCCTTTCTCAAAAATCTTCTTTCAATTCCCTCCACCATTTCTAGATATGAATAGAATTATAATTAGTCTGTAGAAAAGTCAACAATCACTGATGGTGTGCTATTATTTTTAAAACTAATATTATACAACAGTTAGGTCCCAACTATTTAACAATTTCTGATTGGACGTGATGCATTCTAAGCGTTATTAGGAGTGAAAATATCCCCTGACATACCATGGGTGACTCTTCACAGTTAATAATCACTCCATCAAAGAAAGATGCAAAGTAAACGTTACAAAATCAATGTAGACACTTGTTGCATAGCAACTACAGACACTGTTAAATCGAATTGGAACCGTTTTGTGCAGCGGAGACTGGCACGAACTGCCATAGTATAATATGGACATTCCCTGTTTTAGTATATATCAAACTCATTACATACTTGTAAGAAATTCCTTCCGGAGTGCCCCGGTATCTACCCCTGCTTCACCTAAAAGGTGACTTTTAGATAGTTGACAGGGAAGATTTTTTTGGCGCTGCCACTGAGCCAGGCCCTCTCCACCATGTTCTGCCGCGACACCGTTAACTCAAAGGCTTTGTCCATGTTAACTTCCTGCATTATTGTCTGGATGACATCAGTAGCACTAAGACAGAAAGAATGTTTTAGCATTTTGTAAAGAAATTGACAATAAAGCTCACTTTAACTACCTTTCAATTAGTCTTCCTGGTCCTTTAATTATGCCACCACTTGTCCCTGAAGTTATTTCCTCCAAACTGTAAAATCAAAACATGATTATTCCATGATTATTTAGGGCATTAAGCGTATAGTTTTTAAAAAGCACATAGAGGCAATTACCTTCGCCCACAGTCACTTGCATGTGCTTCAATGTCGGCTGCGGAGAACATGTTGCAGCATATTGGGCAACAAACTTCATTTTCCTACATGCAGGCATATTAAATTACTATCTGCTCGAATATGGGCTATATTAAAAATATGAAAGAGACATCTTAAATCCACAAGCTACCTGCTGGTTTTCACTGGCAGATGTACCACATGGGGCAGATGTCAAAGCTGTCTCCCCAACAAGCACCACATCCTCGACCTAGATTAAATGCAGGTCTATTACTGTGGCTCTACAGGCATTTTAAGTACATCTGGCACATTTCAACTCATAGCACATAGATGGCAGATAGGGAACAGTAACTAAAGCAAACTTACAGGGGAAAAGTAAAATGAAAGTGAAGCTTAGGAGGCCTATGTTAATGTTATTCGAAATTCAGTTTGAGAACATGGAAAGTCAAACTCAGCAAACTAGGGCTGGGCGATAACACAATAAGGTATCTAAAAATAGCAACGGTATCACTGTCTTTACGTCATTAAAAAATAAGCCTTGAATATTGGTAGAAGTCTCTAAATTGTGACAGGATGCGGTACTGAATAAAACAGCCTGTTGTGTCAGGTAGCGTCAAATCACATCCTCTCCACTAGTTGGCAGACGTGGTACTTACAACATCCTCCAAAGCAATTCCTTAGAGAAAATCCAATTCAAACCAATAGAAGTAGCACTAGCGTTAGCAAAACTCCATTCAAACCAATGTAAGTAGTGCTAACGCTACCAGTGTACCAGAGAACTATAGAAGCTGAAACGATATACTCAGATTCTGCAAATAATACCATTACACAAATGTCAAATTGCAACTACAAAGCTTACTTGTAATGGTGGTTTATTGCTTTAAACATGTGGAGCATCTGTTCTTGATGGTGCATGTCAGATTATAGAGCTCAAATGAATTTGCACACCAAGGAATACAATTTACCTCTGAATCAGTGCTTGACTGGTTGCAGTCCTTTATGTGAAATGCCAACATCTGAAGAGGCATCTCTGTCCTGCAATTCTTACAAGTAGCCTTTGGCATAAGAGCAAACTCAGGAGCATTTGCTGGGAGAGGTGTTAGGTCCAATTCATCCTGAAGAGGTACGATGTACAGCATGAACTTCCCCCGCCTGATACATTTTTGAGTATCGTGCCCGTGTAGCCCTCAGCCTCTGGAGGAATAGGAGAGATGCTCCTCCTTCCATTACCACCTGTGAAGACATTAATAACAGCATGTTATACAAAGTGTTACATACACACATTTACATGCTGTACATTATCTTTAAAAGCAAATACAGAGCCTTTGAAGGTGTAGGTGTTGACAATCTATTGAAAGTTTCTTGAAAATCCTCAGGTTTTAGGAGGGTTTCCAATATTATTGTATGTATAATACAAAATATTACACACACAAAAATGCAGGTTTTAGCAGGTGTTTTAGATCTAAATGAATTAATTTTGTAGTGTTGAACAATACCTGCAGCTTTAAAGAGTAGCCATCTGTGCTGAAGGCATGTCATTTTGGGGAACGTGGCCTGAAGCATTCTGGACAACTATATGACAGAAAGCATGAAAGGAAATGAAGAATGTTAGATCATGTGTTATTCCTAGCACGAAACATGCAGTTCAAGATTGAAATAACACTTTATCACACCTCCATATACAGTACTGTGGTAAATGAGTGAAACCTGTGTGGTAAGTAAAAGATTGGAGTTACAATGACAAAATAGCATGCATTTTACCTCTGCATGTGTACAATCTGATGTCACAGTTACAGTCCTTTTCCCCAAGCCTGCCTGCATGAATAACAGTTCTTCATTCAAAGGTGGAGTATGACTAACTTTGGATGGAAGCAAAAAGAATGCCAGTTCAAATGGTTTCCATATTTTCTGAGCCTTTGCTGACATGTGGCCTCGAGGCATGAATCTCTTTTTGCCCTTAAAAAATCCAGGGAAAGACCTGTATGGTTTTGAAACAATAATGGACCATTACACTTAACACTATTAAGTTACAAGTACACTAAACACTAATATACAGTCTTATAACCACTGTACTAAAGTATATAGACAACATTAGTCCATCTACCAAGTTTAACATTGATATATTAAACCATTTTTCTGGGGTGCACGTCTTTGCCTACCTAGTCATTTCTGTTTGAATCGAGGGTCGATCTGGAGTCTGTGCTTGTGCTTGCGCCTGTACCTGCATCTGCCCCTGCGAAGGACTGGGTAAAGTCCTCGATAGCAAGGACAGTAAATGGCGAGCAGCCACTGTGGCTTCTTCCTGTGCATCATACTGCAAAGAGATTTATACATTGTGAAAAACATGAGCCAATTGTTTCCGTACTACCACATTGGTTTTACTGAAATAGTAATGACTTAATGGAAGGTTTAGACTCAAGACATCACTGAGGGAATTACTACTGACATTCAACCTAGGTCTCCCCACATTTCCACTCCACTCAACGAGCTCTAAGAAACTGTAACTCCTAATGGCAAACGTGGTGCAGATACTCAAAATCAGTGGGTTCCCAATTGATGACAGTTATCCTATCCCTACATCTGGAAAAGGAAAAATAATGAAAAAGAAATCGAGGCAAGGTCAAATGATTAAAAATGGTGTGTGTGTGTGTGGGAGTGTATTGTGTTGTGTCAATATTGACCTTTACAGTTAAGATGACCACATACCTGAGTGCCATAAGAACTTCGTCCATTCTTATCCATTCTGCAATATAGATATATACACACACATCACTCAACAACATCATTAGATGAATTCCTCTCCCTTACTTGGCACAATGTTCGCCTTACTGCCATTTCCCTGTGGGTTCGTCGTTCATACGTGTAGGCTAACATGCTGACAAAGAACAAACTAAATATCTGTACATCTCGCTGCATATAATTTAAATTTTCTTTAGAACTCAGGCACATTTCCACGTGTTTATGTCCCTTCTTTTGGTACAGACCTGATGAGAATCTGTTCAAAATTGAGCGAGCTAGCTGGCTAATACCAGAACTTCACAAAATGCAGCAACCAGAGCAGATTCTACCCGTTGAAAGCAATACCCAAAAGCCATGTTTTATAAATCCTAGCATGTAAGAGGCCTAGCTCGCTCTTAACTGAGCAAGTTACGTCAAGGGTACGTATTTACCTCTTTCACTTGCAACGTTACTACCACGTCAGGAGGTACCGTAGCTACAATGTATGTGTGGTCATGAATTCACTAATCTGCAATGTTGTGACAATGTAACCGTGTTAGCTGGGTAGCATGTAAGAGGCCTAGCTCGCTCTTAACTGAGCGGGTTTTAGTAATTTCTGTACCAAATCAAAATAGCTGAAGCTCTTACACAACAAGGTCTAAGTTTAACCATGCTGGGGTTCTCTAGGTAGCTAGCTAGGTAACGTCTCTAGTATTAGCCCAGTAAATGAGGTAAATTGGTGCACCGTCTTGCTTGTATCACTGACAAGGGAAACATTTATATTCAAATATCTTTACAATACAACGTATGGTCATTCATTATAGCGACTTACCTTCCAATTTCCCACCAACGGAATTCTTCCCATTCACACACCGTCTTCAGGGGCGGGATAACTTGGCAGATAGGCAGTAGAAGAGTTGGTGGGAGGGCCTGGCAGGCACCAGCCCAACTGTCAATCAGAGGCAAGCTACCAATAGAAATCCACCCTTTCTCCTCTTTAAGATCCCGCCCATCGCGTTCATTTGAACTTGCAAGCAAACGTTCTTGGTTTGCAAAAGATTTTGAGGTTCAAAACTTTTCGACTTGCAAACAAAACTTTGGCCCGCAATCAAAGATTTCACATTTAAAATGAAAGAAAATCAGAACTCAATCAAATATTTTTCCAGCTTAAAAATGTAAACATGTTTTTTTTTTCAAAGCTGTATATTTTGTTTGGATTTTTTTCTTTGTTTGAATAAAAAAGGAACAAAACTACCCATCGCGTTCATTTGAACTTGCAAGCAAACGCTCTTGGTTTGCAAAAGATTTTGAGGTTCAAAACTTTTCAACTTGCAAACAAAACTTTGGCCCGCAATCAAAGATTTCACATTTAAAATGAAAGAAAATCAAAACTCAATCAAATATTTTTCCATCTTAAAAATATAAACATGTTTTTTGTTTTCAAAGCTGTATATTTTGTTTGGATTTTTTTCTTTGTTTGAATAAAAAGGAACAAAAGTACCCCCATAAGAGTGGGCTTCACTCAATTAGAATCTGCAAAGTCATTTCTAGGCACCACAACTTTTGATTTCTAACTTCAAATGAACTGCCACAAACTGTTTTTTTTTTTCCCTTTTCTCTCTTCTCTCTTTTTATCTTGCTTCGATCATTGGCTCCATTCACTTTCAGCCAAAGCTCATCTGCGCTCACGTTTGTTTACACAAAGCCCGTGAACAGTGTCCACAACACAATGTCTCAGGTGGATTACTCTGTTTAATGATGATTGATTTTAATCTTATACATAAACTAGCTAGTAAAAATATATGTACGAGCGTCCAGAGCTCATGGGGCACTGTGGCTCCCAGAGCGTCGCGGCCTGTAGCGCCCGGAGCTCACAGAGCACCGCGGCCCATAACGGCCGGAGCTCGTCAGTACGGGGTGTTGTAGCTCAGTTAGCTGTGTGTAGCTGAAGTGTCGTAGAGCAGTTTGGCTCATGAGAACAGAACAGACCCTGAGAGCCGAGATCCGGGTCGGTAGGAGCCAAGTTGCATGTGCGTTTTTTCCGCCCAGAGGCAGGTGGAGGCACCAGTGAACCCTTCAAACACCCCAAAATGTCATATGTGACCATCAGAGGGGCTTTCAGAGACATTTAATTCAGTAAAAATGTTACTTAGTTCTGCTTTAATGTGTAGAACTCAGTACAGAAGGCGACACATTAATCTGTTGAGAGCCAGTCAATGTTGTTGACCTATCAGCAATTCAACTGTGGTATAAATCTGAAATTCTTTGTGAAAATAAATATTTATTATCACACATACAAATATGAATTAAGTGTTTATTTATATAGCACTTTTCACAGACATATATCACAAAGACACTTTTTGCAGAGGATTATTTACAGATCATTCTTCATTCACTCCAGACCCGGTGGTGGTAAAGTACTGTTGTAGCCACAGCTGCTCTGGAGCAGATTGGCGGAGGCACGGCTGCCAGGCCAACCGGCCCCAACAGTCCCTCCAACCACCACCATCACTCACCCACTCCAGTTTCACACCTACAGTGCATGTTTTGGGTTGATGGGGGAAACTGGAGTGCCCAGAGGAAACCCATCCAGACACAGAGAAAAACATGCAAACTCCACACAGAAAGGCCCGGCGAACCCGCAACCCTCTTGCTGTGAGGCATGAGTGCTAGCCACTCAGCCACTGTGCCGCCAAACTATACAGAAGAGTAAATAATACTAGATGCTAATAGATAGAAGTCAGATTTATAAGTTTCTGGAATACATGTCATACACAAAGAATAATAACTGTAACTAACTGTAAAATACATTAACATAAATAGATTTCTATTTCAGTTAAAACAGAAGCATCAGGACGAGTCCCAGAAGAGAATGGAGCAAGCTCATTCTCACCAAAGACACAGCTGAGGAGGTAGTAGTAGTAGTAGTAGTAGTAGTAGTAGTAGTAGCAGTAGTAGTAGTAGTCGTAGGCAGAATGTTGCAGTTAGCTGTGGTGCAGCAGGTGGCCGTTCCTTGGATAGAGCCGATGCTCGTTAGCAGAGGGGAGGTGGATAAAGAGGCAGCAGCCAGACACAGATTACCAGAGGCACAGCCATGAGCTGAGACTGAGGTGGAGCTGCCCGGAGGAATCACTGCAAACAACACACATGACTATTACTATGGCGACTGTGCCTGCAGGTGTCCAGCTCTGAGCCCAGAATACAGCCTCTGTGTGGAACTCACCTGTGGATGAGAAGCAGCTGCTCTCCTGAGTGTTACACGTTAATATTGTGTTGCATGATTGTGTCACAGGGTCACAGCTGTAGCACTGCAGAGAGCCAGCAGCAGGGGGCGTCGGAGCTGACACAGAAGAGACAATCTATTAAAATCTGGATAATGATATGAACAAAGCACTGGTCACTTAATCGGTCACTCACTGGAAGGGAAAACAGTGTTGCAGTTGTCTGTATTACAGCATCGAGCTCTGGCCAAAACATCAGAAGAACCCACGTCCAGTGAAAAGTCCTGAGTCCCTGTAGCTGGACAGATTTTGGAGTCAGCACAGCCCATTATTTTCCGAGTGGATGAACTGCCAGACGTGGTCACTGTGAAAATATCAGAAATATATTCATAAATAAAGACAGGTATAATGTGTGTTTGCACGAAACAGCTTCTACATTGTGAACTGTCACTCTTCAACTTTGAGCATGTACCTATAATGATGGCAGAGGCGCACTGGGTTTCTCCGTTGGTGCAGGTTAAAACACCTGCCGCTGCACAGTTCGAGTCGTTTGGATTTGCACAAGTAATGCAAGAGAGTCCAGCAGCTGCAAGAGACAACATCAAATTAGACCAGGACTAAAACAGGTCTGAAACAGGGTCAAAACAGGACTTGTCCAGAACCAATTCAGGCCTATAGATTATTTGATGATTTACCTGTGGTGATGGACAGAGCCACAGTTAAGGCCAAGGACAGGAGCAGCTTGAGTGCAGTCTTCATGTCTTCAGGTGCGGGTTCAGTCTCGTGTCTTTCACCTGGAGCTGTGAGTTACCTGATGGATGCTGCTTCAGTCTGACTCCTTTTAAAAGGATGAGATTGGGGAGGAACTGTTGTTCTGACGATCATTCGCTTCATGTCTGGAGAATGCACCTCACCCTTTTTTAGCGTCACACAGAACAATGAACCTGTTTTTAATACATTCCAATTCCACACTGGAACCAGATTGCATACTTGATATTATAAATAAATATTACAAATACATCATACATTTGTTTGGAAAATGTTTCAAAGCTTTCCACACATTTCACAATAGGTCAGAAATATATGCCTTATTTTTCATTAAATATATTCATAGCCATAATAATTGTATGGCTATATATATATATGTGTGTGTGTGTGTGTGTGTGTGTGTGTGTGTGTAAGATGCTGCAGGGAAAGCGAACATGGAGTGACATAACCAAATAGCGGGCATAGTGTATATATCCCACCATTCATCTATCTAACTCAGCAGAGTACGGGCTGGAAACCTGACAGACAGAATGGTGATGGCGAACCAGATTCCAGCTCCCACAGATGAATGCTCTCGTTGTTGTCCTTGGGCAAGACACTTAACCTACCTCACCCGCAGTGTCTGCGTACATTGATGGGTGAGTAGTTCCTCGTTGGAAAGCGTTATGAGTGCCTTGAAGGTGGAAAAGTGAGTTGAACACATGAGTGGAGCTACGTGTTTGTTTTTATGGGTGGGACAGTGACAATGGTTTAGCCTGCGTTACACATGAGCTTTCAATTAGCTCAAGATCAAGTCTTCTGTGAGCTACTGTATTGTAAATGTTTAAAGGCACATTGTGGAACATTTCTGTTGGGTCCCTCAAATGCTTTATTCAATGGAGATATTATTGCTTTGTCTGGAATGTTTTACAGTATAACATTGAACTTTTTTTATCTTCGTGGAAACCAAATGTCAAAGAATAAATCACAAGCAGTGAAATACTCGACTAGTTTATAAATGCCAATCTCCAACCTAATTGTGGATTGAATCACCTGGGTCAGAATCAAATAGCCACTGCGACAAGTCAAGTTTTAACGTGCACGGGGGAGACGCGGCGCTGGCTAGGCTCGCCACGCCAGCACTTACTGGCTGCTGGTCCAGATCTCCCGAGAGCCACGTCTCCCTGGCAAGGCTTTTATTGAAGCAATTGTGTCATCACAATACATCATGGTCACAATACATCATGCTTACATTTTATCAGATAAGCACAGATATATGATCTGAGGAGTCGTTACAGCTGTGTTCTTAATCCTACCCTGTCCTTCAGCCACAGAGTGCCAAAGTTCAAACGTCTGGTTTTCAGATATAGTGCCTGTGTACCCCACAGACTCTAACAATGGTTTACTCAAGAACTGTGCCTGGTTTATATCATTCCCCTGAAGCCTGCATTAGCTTTATGTACATTTTTAATAACTTCATCATTATAAGCATTTTATTCTAACACCAAATTAGGCATGCTACAGGTCGGATCTGTGGAGAGGTAACCCAGCTCAGTCAAAGGTCTCAGGTCAGTTTAACAGGAGGACTGGTCAGGAAGGGTCAGCAGATATGTGTCAAGGCAGTTTGAGGAGAGGAAGAGCCAAAAGTGCCCCCCCGTCTGCACGTCACTCTGGTGCTTTGGTCCCTTTAAGTATTTCCCCTGGAAGATCTTGGAGTATTCTCTGGAAGTCACAAAGTGCTTCACAATAAAAATGTCATCAAAGTGTGCAGCAAAAATACATTCACTATATCATTAAAGTTAAAATGCTTGCCAGGCCTTTAGGTGTTGATTCTAAAGGTTTATGGAAAACACAGTGCCACATGACATCACAAGGTGGAGCAGAGTATTTTCTGTTTGAGAGAAAACAGGGAGAGAAAAGTTTGTGTTAAAATGTGTGAATGACAAAAAACACAACTCTAGGTCTGTGATGAGGAAACAACTTTATGAAATAGATAAAAAATAGCAATCTCTTTTATGTAACATGAACTTGGATAAACTAATTTTATTTTTTCAGGAAGTGCACAGCGGACAAGTACACAACAGATTGTTTTGTTTATATTGCTACACTTAGGTTCAGGAGCAGGACCACGCCTCAACCGCCCTCCTCTCCAGCCAATCACAGCTCACTTCTACCACACCTCAATTTCCCAGAAGCCTATTTGTAACAGCCTATCCCGGCAACCCAGTTTGTCCCGAATAATTCGACCCAACCCTCCCATCCCTGATCTGTTCACTTCCAGACATAAGACGCCTATGAGGGGGGTCCTGTCCTGCTCTGCCATGTGACGATTGAGACTGAACCCCCACCCTGAGTTTCAACCCAGCCAACCCACCTCATCTCCATATAATAAACTCTTTTCGCTTCGCACATGTGTTGTTGGTGTAGTTCTTGCTAGTGAGATATCTATAGGGGTGACAGGGGTGCCCAATACGTCGATCGTGATCTACCAATTGATCGCCAAGGTAGATCGAAGTGTAGGACTTGAGACTGGTCTTAGTCTCGAGACCATACCTTTACAGTCTTGGACCGCGTTTGGACTGATCTTGAAGGCACTTGGACTCGGTCTTGCCTCAGACTCAAGGTCTGACACTCGTCGAGTGTGATCATATTTCATTACGGCCGCTGCTGTCGCCAATAAACTTGTAGAGGTGCGTGGGAGCACAGGGCGTTTCTCTGCAGCCTGTGAGCTCATCAGGAGCCTGCGGACACTGTGTGGAGCGTCACCACACGGACTGCCAGTGTGCACAGCTTGTATCGCAGGGCAGGTTAAACTTTTGAAAACATCCTACTTGTCCATCTGCCCCACTTCAGTGCACCGCTCCTCACCTTTTCACTCTCACTCCTTCCCGTGTACAGCACACAGAGGCTCCCTCCTCAATGTGCGCTGAATGAAGAGCAAGACGAAACGAAACGCAACACAAAAACTAAACTAAGTTTATGTTACAGTCTTGGCACAAAGCAGGTGTACAGCACAGAGCAGGTGTACAGCACAGAGCAGGTGTACAGCACAGAGCAGGCCTACAGCACAGAGCAGGTGTACAGCACAGAGCAGGTGTACAGCACAGAGCAGGTGTACAGCACAGAGCAGGTGTACAGCACAGAGCAGGTGTACAGCACAGAGCAGGCCTACAGCACAGAGAGGTCTACAGCACAGAGCAGGTGTACAGCACAGAGCAGGTGTACAGCACAGAGAGGTCTACAGCACAGAGCAGGTGTACAGCACAGAGCAGGTCTACAGATCAACATGTGGTTGAAGTTTGATTAAATCTCACAGATGCATCTGTATTTGTCAGGATGTGTGTTTGGAAAATGTGCAGGGGTAAATACCACTGCAAAACCAGTGAGAGAATGTAACTCCAGTTAGGAAATTGAAAAAAAACCCTCTTTCTTCACTTTCTTCACAGTTTTGTGTAAAGTGCCAGAGGAAGTTCTCTTAAAGAAGAGAACTCAAACTGTGGGTGAGGGGCCAAAAAGGGGCACAGAGTGTTTCAGTGCAGTGCAGTTTGGCTTATTTTAAGCTTAAATGAACATTTATCAGATAAAAGAGAGAAAAACTTATTTACGATTTACGATTACGCTTTCTTCAATACGAATACGAATTCACAGACGTAACTTTACTGTCAAAAATACGTCATCCTCTTGGCATTAATACGGCCGCCATCTTGGTACAGTGCTTCCTTGGTCTAATTGTCACTGACCGTCATTTGACCGAAGCTTTTTTAGTATCAGTGAGCGGAGATGCCGGACCAGACTACTGCCCTGCACATACGGACTGAACCAGGACTGAACCAGGACTAAATATCTTATTATACATCCATAGGACTAAACCAGGACGATCCATCATACATCTTCTTCTGCTTTATCCGGCTGGGTCGTGGGGTCAGCGGTTGGCTGCCCAGTCTTCTGCGCACCTGACCTGTATGAACTCTGTGGGGCGTGAGGCCACAGGAGGGTGGACCCACAACGTCCTTTCGGCCTGAGCCCCATGGTCCTTGACTTCAGTTCATAGGGGTGCTAGCATGTTTTGGGTTGATGGGGGAAACCGAAGTGCCCAGGCTAAATTAGGTCTTATCCCGGTCAAGAGAGTAACTTTGGGGATTTATTACATAAAACCCCGAACTCCGAAGCTGCGGGGCTCGGGGCGGGCCGCGAGGTGCGCGATCGGGCAACAGCTGCCCTCAGCCCGTGGGCCGCCGTGGACCTCTGTGCTGGCTTTTCGCCTGCGGTCAACCGACAGTGTACGCAGGCCAGGCCGTCCCGATACTCAGTCCTGGTTTAGACCAGGTTCAGTCCTGGTTCAGTCCATATGTGCGGGGCAAATGTCTGACATCTCCGCTCGCTGATACTGTGAAAAAGCTTTGATCAGGGAAGCCCTGTACCAAGATGGCGGCGGTATTAACGCCAAGAGTTGAACGCGACATCTACTGCTTATAGCTGTGTGACGTGATGACGTATTTTTGACAGTAAAGTCACGTCTGTGAATTCGTATTCGTATTGAAGAAAGCATAATCGTAACTTTTCATTTCGTAATTGTAATTCTTGATGTTGTAACTTTTCAAGTCGTATTCTGATGAAAAAAAATACACACAACACAGTTTACGAGAGTTTACGAATATTTATTTTACGCTCAACTACAGCCAAATACACAAGGATTTCCCAAATACGCACGGATTTCATTCCTACGCGCACAAATTGTTCTGACAGCTATGTCACTCTATACTAAACCAGGTCTAGACCTGAATCTTCTGAATGCACTGTCAGAAAGCGCTGTATTACTGCTGAAGCGATGACAAACTTTACAGAAATATTGAACAACACTTAAATTCCTATTTTACCATCTTCTTGTGATTATATTGTAGAACTCTTTAATAATAAACTAAAATCTGCTCTTGATGCTGTAGCACCTGTAAAAGTGAAAACTGTCAAGACAAAAATGTCCCCTTGGAAAAATGAAAAAAAAAAACAAGGCATTTAAAGCAAAACTGTAGGAAAGCAGAAAGAAAATGGCGCAAGAATAAAATTACAGTAAATTATGAAATATACCGTGAGCAAATGAGAAATGATAACAATGTTATGAAATGTGAAAGACAAGCACACCTCTCTCAGCTCATAAGTAACAACATAAATAATCCCAGGATTCAGTTTCCCACAATTAGCTATGTTATTGATCCTATTCATAACTGGAATGACCCAGCAAACATGCAAAGTGTGATGACTTTTTAACCTACTTCAGCAGTAAAATACAGTCCATTAGAGCTGACCTGCAGCAGATACAACCAGGCAATGTCCGTACTACAAGTCCTTTGGTTTTAACAAATACACTTGAGAGTTTTGCCCTGGTTGATGCTGTGACTCTGAACAAAATCATTTTATTATTAAAACCAGCCACTTGTTCTTTAGATCCTATTCCTACATAAAACTTTAAATCAGTTTTTAATTTGTTAGCCCAAGAAGTTCTTAGCATTGTAAATTTTTCACTGCAGACAGGGGTTTTTCGTACACAACTCAAAACTGCACGGTGCGGCACGGTGGCTGAGTGGCAACACTCAGGCCTCACAGCAAGAAGGTTGTGGGTTCAATCCCCGGGTCACCCGGGCCTTTCTGTGTGGAGTTTGCATGTTCTCCCTGTGTCTGGAAACTCCGGTTTCCCCCATCAACTCAAAACATGCAGCACCTCTATGAACTAACATCAAGGACCATGTTGTCCACCCTCCTGTGGGCTCACCACCTGCAGAGGGGTTCATAGGGGGGGTCAGGTGCTATGAGTATTGGGCAGCAAACTGCCCCTGCGACCCAGCTGGATTAAGCGGGAGAAGATGGATGGAACTCAAAACTGCCATGGTCAAACCCCTGCTCAAGGACAACTTAGATCCCTCCATACTCAGCAATTACAGACCTGTGTCCAATCTACCATTTTTAAGCAAAATTTTAGAGAAAATAGTTTTTAACAAGTTACTGATTTTATGATTTCCAATAATATATTTGAAATCCGTTTTTAGAGTACACCACAGCACAGAGACAGCATTAGTCAAGATCATAGATGATATAAGATCCAATATGGACAGGAAAAATCTGTCAGTCCTGGTACTGCTAGACCTTTTGACACAGTAGACCACTGTATTTTATTAGACAGACTGCATTATACAGTCAGCCTCTCTGGGTCTGTTTTTAACTGGTTCAAATAATTTTTAACAAACAGGGATTTTTATGTTAGCCTTGGAGAGCAGACCTCCACAAAATTTAAAATGGAGTGCGGTGTTCCCCAATATATTAATATAATATATAAGAGTCCTGGATGGCAGCAAATTTCCTCCAGCTCAACCAGGGCAAAGCCAAGGTTTTAATTATTGGTTCTGAAGCTCAGAGAGAGAGGCTCAAAGCTAAGCTCCAAACCTACTCACTCATCCCCAGTGAGAGGGTTAAAAGTTTAGGAGTTATTCTTGATAGTGAGCTTAGCTTTGTGCCACACATCAGGTCCATCGCAAAATCAGGTTTTTATCATCTAAAAAATACTGCCTTTCTCAAGCCAGTGCAGAGTCTTTAATACATGCTTTTATCACAAACCATGTTGACTATTGCAATGATCTCCTTTCTGGTCTTCCAAAGAAAACTACAGCTCCACTACAACCACAACAAAACTCTGCAGCTCGGCTGCTGACGAGGAGCAGGAAGAGAGAGCACATCACACCGGTGCTGAAGTCTCTGCACTGGCTTCCCGTGAGCTTCAGGATAGATTTTAAAGTTCTTTTATTGGTTTATAAATATCTTAATGGTCTTAGCCCTATTTATTTATCTGATCTACTTTTATCATATGAGCCTCTTGGACTCTCAGGTCCTCAGGTCTCTTCTTTTAACTGTCCCAAGAGTCCAAACTAAAACTCATGGTGAGGCATCATTCAGCTTTTATGGCCCCCGTTTGTGGAACAGTCGACCTGAGGATCTGATGTCCACTGCGAGTGTTCATATTTTTAAAACTAAACTCAAAACGTATCTCTTTATTTTAGCTTTTAATTAAAACTTTGACTTGTTTTAAATTATTATTATTATTATTTTTAATATTTGTATATTTGTTTTAAATTAAATTATTAGTATTTTACTTAATCTCTATCTAATTTTAGCTCTAGCTAAACTGTTGTAAATGTGGGAGAAACAATGGGGGTGGGGGTTGCTGTTGTTTTTAATCATAGTAATTTTTCTGTTGCATGTGAAGCACTTTGTGCTACATTTCAAATGTATGAAAAGTTCTATACAAATAAAGTTTGACTGATTGATTGATTGATAGACCTAATTCAGTCCTGGTTTAGGTGCTTTCACAACGACAGCAGCTGGGACAATAAACATTCCATTGGAACCAGAAGCTCTTAGTTTGGTTCATTTTCGTTGGTGTGAAAGTATCAATCGCAAACAGAGAATGTAATACACAGAGATCAGATCAAGTACCAACATGCGAACGCGTCGCTCCAGAGTTACTTGTGTTATGTTCTCCGGTACCGGGGCACATTGGGACCTGCACGGTAATTTTATAGCAATAGGTAATAGCCTATTCAATTGATTCAACTTAAAAAATGCCCTGCTTTTACCCTAGTATGAGAAATGCTACAGTCGGACTAGATCCAAACCAGACTCCTGACCAACGGGGAGCAGCTCTGGTTCAGGCCGGGCCCAGGTGAGCTGGAGCGGGGAGTAGTGTTAGGTGCTTTCCCCGGAAAAAAACAAGAGTGCAGAGGACGTACCGCTCAGAACAAGATATAACGAACTAAATGGAATTCGCGCTTCTGACCGGATGCTAAACACCACCTCAGAACCAGCTGCAGTCCTCAGGCAGAGAGAATTTGAGCAACCAGCCCCAAACCTGTAGTCCACTGCACATTCTCGCTTTCGCCACATGGATCCAACGTCCAGAGAACGGACCTGCTCAGACTCCGTCCATTGGGAACTGGTCTTGCTCACCCCCATCTGGAACCAGCACATGGACGATGGAGCCTCCGGACCTAACTGACCAACACACTTGGAGGACGGCACAAGACCGAGGATCAGAACCACAGACCCATCCTGAGGGGCTTCACGCTATAGTGAGTGCTCCTGAGTCTTTACCCGTGTTACCCGAACTCAGAGCTTCTGCTCCAGGCTGATGTGCAGTAAGTTGTGTACAAAGTTATAGGCTACATGCTGCTGTTTTAGGAGTTCATGAGTTCAACTTGGGATGAGGACGGCCTGCGGTATTAACAAGGAACATCAGTACCTTTCGCAATTGGGGAACGTTGGACTGTTTGAGGAGAGGAAGAGCCAAATGTGCCCCCCTTTGTTCTTACTCCGCTCTGGTGTTTTGGTCCCTTTAAACTTAAATATGATGTTTGTGTGTTAAAATGGGTGAATGACACAAAACACAACTCCAGGTCTGTTTGTGATGAGGAACAACATTATGACATAGATAAAAAAAAAAAAAAAGTAATATGAGCTCTTTTATGTAACATGAACTTGGATAAACTCATTGTATTTTTTCAGGAAGCGCACAGCAGTGGGCAAGTACACAACTGATTTTGTTTATACACTGATCTGCTCTTGATGCAGGTGCAGTTCAACAAATAGTTTCCATTCTCTGTCTTCGTCACAGCAGGATGTCCGCGTGTCTGTGTGTTTACAGCATCTCAGTAAGAATAAGATAAGGTTAAAATAATACTCAGTGACTCACAGATGAACACATGAGTGGAGCTACGTATTTGTTTTTAAGGGTGGGGCGGTGACAATGGTTTAGCCTGTGTTCGTTACATATGACCTTTCAATTAGCTCAAGGTCAAGTGTTCTGTGAGATATTGTATTGCATATGTTTAAAGGCGCAACTTTTCTGTTGGGTCCCGCTTTATTCAATGGAGATGTTATAGGAGATGTTATTGCTTTGTCTGGAATGTTCCACAGTATGGCATTAAACTTTTTTTATCTTCATGCACATCATCGGTGGAGAGGCGACCGTGCTCACAGTCAGAATGTTTTTCATGGTATTTTTGAGCTATAAAACCACCTGTAATTGAATGAATGTAAAGTAGAGCTGTTAATGCCATACTGTGGAACATTCCAGGCAGAGCAGCGATACCACCATAGAAACAAGCAAGTGATGGACCCTCCAACCAAACAGGAACTTAACACTAAATCAACTTTATTTTGTTTCTCACCTGTCTATATGGTGTTTTGGTCTTGTTGTGATTCTGGGCTATATAAATAAAATTGAATTGAATTTTAAAAGCATTATCGACGGTTCCTATTCATTTTTGGGAACTTTTGTGCAAACTAGGCCAGGTGTTTCCGATTACAACCACCAGATCTGTCACCAGATACTTAGAATTGCAGTGGCCACTGGAGCCAGGACGCACCCATTTTTATGCATTTTTATCCACAAAGCTGCAAATATACCTTGTTTGCACTAAAATTGCCAAAATAAAAAAATAAAAAAAATGACAGTTTACTTGTGAAAAAGTGGATTTAATTTAGTTCCATTTTGAACCATTTGATCTTGTGTTTTTGTGATTTTCCAGATGCAAACGCAGAATCGTGGTGATGTTACATTGAAGATGACGTATAATACATTTTGAAATGTAATAAATTTTGAAGTAAATATAGATGATAAACGATTATATTGAAACTAATTTAACCCCAAAGACTATTCTAAATCTACAATGCTGTTAAAAAATGACATCAGATAAACAGCAGGACGGAACACTTACGCCCTTAGCTTGCATCTATAATGAGTCCAAGACATTATGAATCACCCTTTTATCGCAACAATTTCTCAGAAGTGCAAAGAAGAATTACACGGAATAGATACTGACCTAAAAAAAATATTGTTCCATCTTTCATACAGAACAATAAGTCTGTATAGTAATTATTGTGACAGGCCTACTTCTAATTATGTGCAAATTTGTGCATAGTGCATAGAGCCTCCTCAAACATCAGGACATACGACTGAAAAGAGGTTATAAACTAAAAGATTACTCCTACCATTAGTACTGAGAAAGCCTGAGATGTAAAATAAGTGTTTCACATAAATTAGTTGACAAAAATATCACTGTCGATGAGGCAGAGAAACTTCAGCTGGGTCTTTGTGAAATCCCTCAGTCGTCCAAATGGGATCTATAGCAAAGGAGAAATTTAATTCTGGACAAAAGATTTGTGACCAAATACATTTCGCAGCTCATCCAAGCTGCTTCTTCATTTCTGAACTGAAGTGAACCTCTTGATCCTACAATATACTAGATACCTTATTAGAAACCAGTTACTAGTCCATCTCAAAAAATTTAAATAAAGCGTTTATTTCTTGATATTTTGATGATTATGGCTTACAGATAATGAAAACCCCAAATTCAGTGTCACAAAATGTTAACATTATGTCACACCATAATCAGCTAATTATCTTAAAACCCCTGCAAAGGTTTCCTGAGCCTTTGGATGGTCTCTGAGTCTGGGTTTGGGCTACACAATCAAGCTGCAGACTTGACAAATGCCCAGAAGAAGTTACTGACACCCTCCACAAGGAGGGGAAGCCACAAAAAGTCATTACGAAAGAAGCTGGTTGTTCAGAAAGTGCTGTATTTGCATTTGCAGACAAACCTGAATGACAGAAAAAAAGTGTGATAGGAAAAGATGCACCAGCTAAAGAGAAAACCACCTCTGGAGAATTCTCAAACAAAATCCACTCTAGAATTTGTGGGAGAGTCATAGGGAGTGGACTGAGGCTGGAGTCAGCCCATCCAGAGCCACTACGCACAGATGAAGCCTGTATGGGGCATGAGACCATGGCAGGAGATTCTGACCTGGGCTGTGGAGAAAAAGAACTGGACTGTTGCTCAGTGGTCCAAAGTATCTCAAACAACAGTCCCAGTCAAGATCCCAGAGTCTGGAAGAAGAGTGGAGAAGCACAGAATCCACGTTGCTTGAAGTCCAGTGTGAAGTTTCCAGTCAGTGATGGTTTGGGCTGCCATATCATCTGCTGCTGTTGGTCCACTGTGTTTTCTCAAGTTCCCAGTCAAAGTCTTCATGTACCAGGACATTACAGAGCACTTCATGCACTTCTGCTCACAAGCTTTATGGACATGCTGATTTATTCTCCAGCAGGACTTGACACTTTCCCACACAGCCAAAGGTATCAAAAGCTGGTTCAGTGACTGTGCTGTAACTGTAACTCTGCAAACTCGCCTGACCTGAACCCCATAGAGAATCTCTGGGATATTTTCAGGAGGAAGATGAGAGACACTAGAGCCACAGTGCAGATGACCTGGAGGTCACTATTAGAGCAACCTGGGCTTCCATTCCACATGAGCTCTGCTACAGGTTAATCTCACCAATGCCACAACACATTGATGCAGTAATTCATGTCCAACGAGGCCCAACCAAGCATTGAGTGCATAGAAATGGAAATACTTTTCAGAAGCCTGACATTTCTGTTTAAATTGTCTTTTTTTTTTTTATAGATCTTATGTAATATTATAATTTTCTGTAAGCCAAAATGTGTCATGAGTCGACATAATATACAGGGTTGACTTGATATTATCTAACAGATATTATATTAATTTAGACACTGAGTTCCTTCAGTCACTCCTCAGAACAATTCTGGGTTTGGTGAGGCACAAAGCTAAAAATACTTTGTTATTATTATGCTTACTACCTTTCAGACCGTGACAACCAAACATACTAGTTCCACTTAGTTTGGTGAGTTGTTTTTGGCACAGTTCCATCCATTTACTGCACCTTTTTTTTTTCCATGAAGGACACAGGCACAAGTCGTACGTACTGGACTTACTGGAACAAAATGTGCTATTGGTTTGTCTGAAATGTTTCACAGTTTGGCACCAAACACATGCAGACGCACACACAGGCCCCCTTCACCCCACATGAACTCAAACAGCACTCACAGCATTCATACATTTTGAATACAAATAAACATAAACACATATACACAGGGTTTGACTGAGATATTATCAGTTACATTCTGTTGGAGCATCAGTCAACATGAGCAAGAGGTTTACTGTTTATGAGGCGCTGGATCATATCACTGGTCAGGACAGTGATCCTGAAGACAGAGGGAAGCGAAGCTGAGGAGGATGTGTCTGAGGATGAGGTTCAGTATGATCCTGAACAAGAACACACACTCATAACAGGGATGAGACTCATAAGCAGGATGAGACTCAACACACACACAGATACACACACACACACACCTGCACACACATATTGTTTTTCAATGTTCATTTTATGGAAAATTTTCAATTTACAATTGCAAAGGCGGCACGGTGGCTGAGTGGCAACACTCAGGCCTCACAGCAAGAAGGTTGTGGGTTTGATCCCCAGGTTGCCTGGGCCTTTCTGTGTGGAGTTTGCATGTTCTCCCCATGTCTGGATGGGTTTCCTCTGGTAGGTGTACTCTAATGTTAGTTTAGACATGGATAATATAATTACTCATTTTATCACAATAGGAAATATGAGTGAATTTAAACAGTTTTTGCATTGAAAACGAGTAGTATGTTGTAAGATAAAAGGCCTGTGGAGCCAAAAAATAAATAAATAAACCAGTGTTTTCATGGATATGACTACATACTAAGTTAGCTATGAGGTGAAAAACGATATTGGATGATAGCTAGTGTTTTTCAGTATTTTCAGGCTGAGATAACTCACGGGTCAAATTTGACCCACTAACACTAAAAATGGGTGCATCTTTCTAATACATTACAAGGGTTAAGGCAAATTTCTTGGACACAATAGCTCACACAATTCAAAAGAAGTGGCTAAAATAACAACAGACAGGTGTCAAATGAGGCATATTTATATAAATGTACAGTGGGGCAAAAAAGTATTTAGTCAGCCACCAACTGTGCAAGTTCTCCCACTTAAAAAGATGAGAGGCCTGTAATGTCCATCATAGGTGCACTTCAACTATGAGAGACAGTGAGAAAAAAACTTGAATTGAATAAACTGATTTTTAAAGAATTTATTTGCAAATTATGGCATAAAATAAGTATTTGGTCAATAAAAAAGTTAATCTCAGTGCTTTGTTATATGCCCTTTTTTGGCAATGACAGAAGTCAAATATTTTCTGTATGTCTTCAATTTTCAAATAATTGCTCCACAGTTGATCTCTTCACACCTGCTGTTTACCTACTGCAGATTCAGTCTCCCAGCCTGGTGCAGGCCTACAGTTCTGTTTGGTCTTTGCCATAGTGGAGTATGGAGTGTGACTGTTGGAGGCTGTGGACAAGTGTGTTTTATACTGGGAACCAGTTCAAACAAGAGCCATTAATACAGGGAACGAGTGAAGGACAGAGGGGCCTCTTAGAGAAGAAGTTCCAGGTCTGTGAGCCGCTAATTTTGCTTGTTTGTAGGTGATCAAATACTTATTTTACCAATGAATTTACCAATTAATTCATAAAAATCCTACAGTGTGATTTCCTGGATTATTCCCCCCCCATTCTGTCTCTCATAGTTGAAGAGTCCCTATGATGAACATTACAGGCCTCTCTCATCTTTTTAAGTGGGAAAACATGCACAATTGGTGGCTTAATAAATACTTTTTGCCCCACTGTAAACAAGTAAAATGACCCTTACATAAGGGTGAGTTGCTGTCCATCTGTAGGGAGATCCATCTATCTATATCAGGGGTGCCCAAGCTTTTTTCATCAAGGGCCACATATTAAAACCCAGACCAGCGTTAGGGCCGATCCAGGGTCATAGACTGATGGTCAAAACAGTGAGTAATTCAAATATGTGCATTTATAACAAGTTTGAATGACTGAAGAATCAAACTGGCTGAGACAGGCTTCCCAAATTCCAAAGGAGATAAAAGTCACCACTCTTTAGTTTCCTTATTCAAAATGGTCACGTTTAACATTGTATAAATGGCAGATTCATAGGGCAGCATTCATAGACCTTTGTTCAGGCTCAGACCCTCAAAAGGACACACAACATTTGCTTGATCAAGGTAGAAACATGCAGTAAAAAGTACTACTGCAGGAGTATGGGCTAATTCACCTGGAAGCCTGAGGGCCACATTTGGCCCCTGGGCCATAATTTGGACATGCCTGATCTATATTAATTGTATTGTCTGCCTTTCTCACTGTGAGATGAACTAAAACCTGTCTTCTGCTGTGGCGGAGTAGTGCCATCTGGTGGTGAGGCTTCTTTGGAGGATTTCTATGGGTTACATTTAGAGTTTCCCAAAATAAAACAATTCTATTCATAAATCAGAACTCAACACATGCTGCAGGTGAACTGAAAAATACTGCAATTACCCGCAGTTTATCAGTTAATTACAGTGTGTCATTTACTTCAAGTGATTTTTAAAACATATTCATTTAAACACGTGTTAAAGTGGCATTCTTGGTCATAAATGTAAATCTTGGTGTAAAATTATTGGTCGATTATGCTGGCAAAAAGTGTTCAAATGAAGGAATATATTTTAGAAAAGCGGCCATTGAAATGACGATTTAATGTATGTCCAAACCTCTGTTGGGAAGGTGATGTTGTGGGATTAAATGTGGGAGTGTTTTTATTCACAGTAAAGCAATTTGTGTAACAAATTTTTGTATGAAAAGTGCTTTATGAATAAAGTTTGACTGATTGATCTTGACTGAACTCTCTTCATCCTCTCACCGTCCCCTTTTCTCTCCTCATCCTCTCATCGTCCCCTTCACTCTCCTCATCCTCTCATTCACTCTCCTCATCCTCTCATCATTCCCTTCACTCTCCTCATCCTCTCATTCACTCTCCTCATCCTCTCACCGTCCCCTTCACTCTCCTCATCCTCTCATTCACTCTCCTCATCCTCTCATCATCCCCTTCACTCTCCTCATCCTCTCATTCACTCTCCTCATCCTCTCACCGTCCCCTTCACTCTCCTCATCCTCTCATTCACTCTCCTCATCCTCTCACCGTCCCTTCACTCTCCTCATCCTCTCATGGTCCCCTTCACTCTCCTCATCCTCTCATCGTCCCCTTCACTCTCCTCATCCTCTCATCGTCCCCTTCACTCTCCTCATCCTCTCATCATCCCCTTCACTCTCCTCATCCTCTCATCATCCCCTTCACTCTCCTCACCCTCTCATTCACTCATTCACTCTCCTCATCCTCTCATTCACTCTCCTCATCCTCTCATCGTCCCCTTCACTCTCCTCATCCTCTCATTCACTCATTCACTCTCCTCATCCTCTCACCGTCCCCTTCACTCTCCTCACCCTCTCATTCACTCATTCACTCTCCTCACCCTCTCATTCACTCATTCACTCTCCTCATCCTCTCATTCACTCTCCTCACCCTCTCATTCACTCATTCACTCTCCTCATCCTCTCATTCACTCTACTCATCCTCTCATTCACTCTCCTCATCCTCTCATCCTGCGGCTACTGCCGCAGGCTAATGCTACTGCTACAAGCTAAAGAATGGAGAACTACAGAGCTGTGTGCTATGGCCACTAGCTACTTTCGCCTAAACCGAAACAGGAGAGCAGGAGGAAAAACCTAAAGCACGGGACACACTGACACAGACTGGGTTCCGGGGCACCCGCTGCCGCCGGTGTGGTTGTCGCCGTCGGTGGAGCACCCACTGCTGGAAGTTGTTCGCTGCCCTGTCGTTTCTGGGCATAAAAGTTTGACCTGGGCGTAGTGCAGAGGGCTTAAGTCCACCCGGTGCCCTGGTGCTAATATGAACTGCCGTAACTTTCAGATTGAAGTGGGACGAGTTTTAGAACCAGCTCATGCACTCGGGTCCAGGACCTTGTCCCGTGGACCAGACTGGACTGGAACATATTGGAGACAGAACCAACAGGACAGTGGGTAGAGGACACACTCTGCATCAGTCCCCTGGAGAAGGTAAGAGGCTTGTTTTTGTTAGTTTGGGGCAAATCTGAGGAGGAGCCTCACAGGTAAACAGTGTTCTAGTGTTAACAGGTAAATGTGTAAATAAATGAGAGACAGAGCCGCTCCGGTGTTTCTGCCATGTGCTGTAGGAGCGGCGCTGATGCCGTGACCGGAGCCTCATTTTGGCTGCATTTTCATGACGTTGTTGGTTGTGAGCGTTGTGTTACGGTGTGTTACGTTGTGTTTCGTTGTGTTACGTTGTGTTACGTTGTGTTTCGTTGTGTTACTTTGTGTTTCGTTGTGTAACGTGTGTTACATTGTGTTTCGTTGTGTTACGGTGTGTTACGGTGTGTTACATTGTGTTTCGTTGTGTTATGGTGTGTTATGGTGTGTTACATTGTGTTTCGTTGTGTTATGGTGTCTTTTGTTGTGTTACGGTGTGTTACGGTGTGTTACGGTGTGTTACGTTGTGTTACGGTGTGTTACGTTGTGTTACGGTGTGTTACGTTGTGTTACGGTGTGTTTCGTTGTGTTACGTTGTTACGTGTGTTACGTGTGTGTTACGGTGTGTCACGGTGTGTTACGGTGCGTTACGGTGCATTACGTGTGTTACGGTGTGTTACGTTGTGTTACGGTGTGTTATGGTGTGTTACATTGTGTTATGGTGTGTTACGGTGTGTTACAGTGTGTTACGGTGTGTTACGGTGTGTTACGTGTGTTACGGTGTGTTACGGTGTGTTACGGTGTGTTACGGTGTGTTATGTTGTGTTATGTTGTGTTAGGTTGTGTTATGTTGTGTTCACGTTGTGTTACGGTGTGTTATGGTGTATTCGTGTGACGTGTATTACGGTGTGTTACGGTGTGTTACGCTGTGTTACATTGTGTTACGTTATGTTACATTGTGTTACGTTGTGTTACGTTGTATTGCAGTGTGTTATGGTGTGTTATGTTGTGTTACATTGTGTTATGGTGTGTTATGTTGTGTTACATTGTGTTACGGTGTGTTACGTTGTGTTACATTGTTTTACGTTGTGTTACGGTGTGTTATGGTGTGTTACGGCGTGTTATGTTGTGTTACGGTGTGTTACGTGTGTTACATTGTGTTACGGTGTGTTGCGGTGTGTTACGTTGTGTTACGGTGTGTTACGTTGTGTTACGGTGTGTTACGTTGTGTTACGGTGTGTTACATTGTGTTACGGTGTGTTACGTTGTGTTACGGTGTGTTACGTTGTGTTACGTTGTGTTACGGTGTGTTACGTTGTGTTACGTTGTGTTACGTTGTGTTACGTTGTGTTACGGTGTGTTACGTTGTGTTACGGTGTGTTACGTTGTGTTACAGTGTGTTACGGTGTGTTACGTTGTGTTACGGTGTGTTACGTTGTGTTACGTTGTGTTACGGTGTGTTACGTTGTGTTACGGTGTGTTACGTTGTGTTACGGTGTGTTACGTTGTGTTACGGTGTGTTACGTTGTGTTACGGTGTGTTACGTTGTGTTACGTTGTTTTACGTTGTTTTACGTTGTGTTACGGTGTGTTACGTGTGTTACGGTGTGTTGCGGTGTGTTACGTTGTGTTGCGGTGTGTTACAGTGTGTTACGTTGTGTTACGGTGTGTTACGTTGTGTTTCGTTGTGTTACGTTGTGTTACGTTGTGTTTCGTTGTGTTACGGTGTGTTGTTTGGGTGTGAGCAGGTGCATCAGGTTGTGCTGCTGCATAAACTTTGCACTTGGCTGTGCTTGTGCTCTAGATAAAGTTCAGCAAATAGTGACTAAAATGTCTGTTTCTGGCATTTGTTATGATTTTATATAGCCTACACATAATACATATATTAATAATACATATTTATAATTTTGATTTATGCACTTCCCCCCCAAAAGAATTATACCACCAGCCACCACTGGATCTTACCTATAACTTGGTCTGGTTTGGTCTCCATGAAGACAGGAAGGTTTAATGCCATATTGGGGAACATTCCAGTCAAAGCAATAACGTTTTCATGAAGAAAAGCGTTTGACGGACCCAAAATGATGACGTTTACTGACTTTGCTGTGAACTCTTCTACAAAAAACATCTCGACTCAAAGATGTCCAGAATGAACACGGGGAGGTTAGAACTAAAACTGCATTGTGTAACTTTTCTGGTTGAGGGTCAAAGGCTTTTCTCCATGGAGATGTTATTGCTCTGTCTGGAATGTTTCTCAGTATGGCATTAAACCTTTCTATCTTCATGGAAACTGAACCAGACCAAGTTACAGCTCAGCTCTGTGGAGAGGCGACCCCGCTCACTGTCAGAACGCCTGTTTTTTTTTAGGTTTTTTTAGCTATTTATAAAAGCATCCGTAATTGAATAAATGTAAGGTAGAGCTGTTTAATGTCACACTGTGGAACATTCCAGGCAGAGTAATAACATCTCCATGGAGACAAGTAAATGACAGACCCTCCACCTGAAAAGTTGAGCAATGCACCTTTAAGAGTGAAGACTGAAAACACAGCGGACAAAATCGAAACAGCGCTGCTAGAGGAGAACAAAACAGAAGGAAACAGGCACTTACTCGTTTAGTGGAAATGATTCAATCTCTGAGAATCCGCTCCCAAAACAATGGACGTTTTTGAAAGAGGTCGAGCTTCTTGCAAAGGCTGCGCTCGGTTGGCGTTGCTGATGTGGTGAAGGCCCCCAAGGTAACTTCTTCTTACATTTTCAAGACATCCACACTTCTTACTGTCTGCCTTTCTCAATGTAAAACCTTCTACTGTGGTGCACCAGTGCCATCTGGTGGTGAGGCTTCAAGCAGCACCGTGGGTACATTTCTCTGGGTTATATTGAGTTTCCCAAAATATCCATTCGATTTATAGACCAGAACTCAACACATGCTGCAGGAGAACTGGAAAAAAAATACTAGTTCATCAGTTAACTATAGAGTATTCCGTTTACCATTGTCGTTCATATATTTAAAGGCTGTCTGAGAGTTAACTGCAGCAGCATAGTGTGTAAAATGTGAAATGAAAAAAAAAAAAGATTTTATGAGACAAGCTGGCGGTTTTGGGAAATAGATGCCCTGTTACAAATTTGGGCTGAAGAATAGATTCAAAACGAGTTGGATAAAACTCATAAAAACGCTGTTGTGTACGAAAAGGTCAGCGAGGAGCTCAACCTGAGAGGTTTTAACAGTTTTATTGAACAATACAGGGGCAAACTGAAGCCCCGCGGCCAGTACCCAAAAATACAGGATGCCTGTGGAAATCAGGTTCCTCCTTCACATTTTCATCCAGATTGTTTGTTCTGTCTCAATGTCAAAAACAAAATGTCTGCAGTGGAGTTATCCCTCCTCTCACACACAGGGAGCGCTGTAGTGAAGCTGCCTGTTGTCTGTAGTGTGAGTCTGTGCAGGTGTGTCGGCCATATGAGCACCGCACGGTTCTAAAGTCCCAAACAAAACTGACTCTTGTGAGCTTTTAGTCATAGTTTAGCTCTATTTAACTCCACTAGTTCTAATAAGGACAATGCAACTAGTCAAATCAAGAGCAAAAATACCAAACATAAAAAGGTAAAAAGGTAACAAAAAAAAAGAATAAGAATAAACAAAAGACAAAATACAGTTACTTTTCTTAGTAAAAAAAGGTTTAGTCTTCAAAATGCACAGAAAACACAGCTCCTTTGGTGAGTGCAGGTGTGATTTTTATCCTTTGTTGCATCTTTACTCTATAATTTAAATGCAACTCAATGTAAAAGCATTCTCAGTATTCAGAAACAGTACTCTGATTGGACAAGATACTAATGCACCTATTCAGAACTCAGGAACTACACTTTCAGAGTATTCGTCCCATCACGGCTCATGACAAGAACTCTCCTAATGGGCTCTATTCAGGCTTACGTCTCAAATTGGAAGATGTTTGAAAACATGCGTATGGCGATTTTTGCCGCCTATTGTGACATCCCAACCTTTAGACCACCCGGTATTACGACATGCCCCTATTTAGATATGCAGGTTTTCCGACACTTTTAGGGATCACTACTCCGACACGTCATATTTTATGTCTCTTGCTGTCCATGGTGCTGAATGCAGCAGATTGATTGATATGTAGGTAGGTATAGCGCAGTGGGATCTGTCTGTGGACCACAGGCTATAAAGCTGTGAGTGCAATGGTGTCAGCTGTTTCCTGTCTACAGTAAAACCACTCGCTCTGAGACTCTGAAGTGTTCAAAGATCAGAGCTCAAGTCAAAACTGTGTTATTATTATTTGTGAAATGTGGAGCAATACTTCAGATACAGGATTTTGAAAGCAAAAAAGATTGGAGATAAAGTCCACAGGAAATAGAGGCACTATCGCTGATCTGCAGCTTCACCTCGATCCATGCGCTGTGTGGATGGAAACAGACACACGTGAGGAACTATCTCCACTTTTTACTGTTAAAGACGCCTCAACGCCTCAAACTGGATTAAAAGTGCAGTTTTGTGGACTGGATGTCATTATTTGTGGAGGATAATTTCTATGGCTAATGTGGATGAGATGCTGCACTTTAAATGTACCACTTTGCCAGAGGTGAGGAATAAAGTCTTCTCAATGAGCTGGCACAACGGACTTGATTATTTGGGCGATATCTTCTCCGCAGATCGCCAACATGACGCTCATGTTTAAAATGCATGACTTTCTCACGGCTCTCAGTTGGGACATTTTCTCACTGTCTAGTATCCTCTGTTGCCGTATTCTCTGTATGAAGTACTACCAAACATCTTTTGATATATGGGAGCGCAAAGTATAATAGGCCGAAGTATAATGGACGAATAGCAGCGTGTAACCACCTCCTTTGGCCTCTGTTGGCGACGGGAACTCTGAGAAAGTCTGGGAAAACTAAAGTAAATGACCCGGTTTTCTTCATCTAGATGTCATTGGATTCTTTTTTTACCTTTCATAAATTTCCTATTAATTTGTGTATTCAAATGTGTCTAAGTTAATAAAAAAAAAATGAAAAAATGTCCTTGTAGCGTTTCATTATGTTCGGCAGATCAACAGTTACAACCTTCTTAAGGAGACCAGATTTTCAAAATGAAAAACTGGGACATCTCTGGTTGGTGGTGGTTGTTCATAATAAAACTGTGAAACAACAGCATAATTAAAGGAAACTGTTCTGTACTCAGCCTGTGTGACTCAGCCTAGTCACATTTTCTTGGTGTTTTGGTCATTTTTAAGCAGCTTTTCTGTATTTTACCTAAACAAACACCTTCATGATCGTCATCAAACTGAGAATGCGCGGACCACATCTCTTCTCATACGCCTCTAAACCAGAACTAAAACTAGGACTAAACCAGAACTAAAACCAGAACTAAAACCAGGATTAAACCGGGACAAAAACCAGGACTAAAATAGGTCTAAAAACAGGACTAAACCTGGACTAAACCCAGGATTAAACCAGAACTAAACCCAGGATTAAACTAGAACTAAACCAGGACTAAACCAGAATTAAAACCAGGGCTAAACCAGGACTAAACCAGAAGTAAAACCAGGACTAAGACAGGACTAAAACCAGGACTAAATGAGGAATAAAATAGGTCTAAAACCAGGATTAACCCAGGACTAAACCAGAACTAAAACCAGAACTAAAACCTGGACTAAACCAGGACTAGACCAGAATTAAAACCAGGATTAAACCAGAACTAAACCAGAACTAAACCAGGACTAAACCAGAATTAAAACCAGGGATAAACCAGGACTAAACCAGAACTAAAACCAGGACTAAACCAGGACTAAAACCAGGACTAAATGAGGACTAAAATAGGTCTAAAACCAGGATTAACTCAGGACTAAACCAGAACTAAAAACAGGACTAAAACAGGACTAAAACCAGGACTAAAACCTGGACTAAACCAGGATTTCAAAAAGGACTAAATGAGGGACTAAAATAGGTCTAAAACCAGGGCTAAACCAGGACTAAACCAGAACTAAAACCAGGACTAAGCCAGGACTAAAACCAGGACTAAGACAGGACTAAAACCAGGACTAAATGAGGAATAAAATAGGTCTAAAACCAGGATTAACCCAGGACTAAACCAGAACTAAAACCAGAACTAAAACCTGGACTAAACCAGGATTTCAAAAAGGACTAAATGAGGACTAAAATAGGTCTAAAACCAGGATTAACCCAGGACTAAACCAGAACTAAAACCTGGACTAAACCAGGACAAGACCAGAATTAAAACCAGGACTAAACCAGAACCAAAACCAGGACTAAACCAGGACTAAACCAGAACTAAAACAGAACTAAAACTAGCAAAAAACCACAACTAAAACAAGTACTAAACAAGAACTAAAACCAGGACTAAACCAGAAAACCAGGACTAAACCAGGACTAAACCAGAACTAAACCAGTATTAAACCAGGACTAAACCAGAATTAAAACCAGAACTAAACCAGGACTAAACCAGAACTAAGACCAGAACTAAAATCAGAACTAAATCAGACCTAACACCAGGACTAAACCAGAACTAAAACCAGAACTAAAACCAGGACTAAACCAGAACTAAACCAATCCTAAACCAGGACTAAACCAGAACTAAAACAGAACTAAAACTAGGACTAAACCAGAACTAAACCAGAACTAAAACAGAACTAAAACTAGGACTAAACCAGAACTAAAACCAGGACTAAACCAGAACTAAAACAAGGACTAAACCAGAAATAAAACAGAACTAGACCAGGACTAAACCAGAATTAAAAACCAGGACTAAGCCAGAAGTAAAACCAGGACTAAGACAGGACTAAAACCAGGACTAAATGAGGAATAAAATAGGTCTAAAACCAGGATTAACCCAGGACTAAACCAGGACTAAACCAGGACTAAACCAGAACTAAAACCAGGACTAAACCAGAACTAAAACCAGAACTAAACCAGGACTAAACCAGAACTAAAACCAGGACTAAACCAGGACTAAACCAGAACTAAAACCAGGACTAAACCAGGACTAAAACCAGGACTAAACCAGGACTAAACCAGGACTAAAATAGGTCTAAAAACAGGACTAAACCTGGACTAAACCCAGGATTAAACCAGAACTAAACCAGGACTAAACCAGAATTAAAACCAGGGCTAAACCAGGACTAAACCAGAACTAAAACCAGGACTAAGCCAGGACTAAAACCAGGACTAAGACAGGACTAAAACCAGGACTAAATGAGGAATAAAATAGGTCTAAAACCAGGATTAACCCAGGATTAAACCAGAACTAAACCAGGACTAAACCAGGACTAAACCAGAACTAAACCAGAACTAAACCAGGACTAAACAAGAATTAAAACCAGGGATAAACCAGGACTAAACCAGAACTAAAACCAGGACTAAACCAGGACTAAAACCAGGACTAAATGAGGACTAAAATAGGTCTAAAACCAGGATTAACTCAGGACTAAACCAGAACTAAACCAGGACTAAACCAGAATTAAAACAGGGGCTAAACTAGGACTAAACAAGAACTAAAACCAGGACTAAACCAGAACTAAAACCAGGACTAAACCAGAACTAAAAACAGGACTAAAACAGGACTAAAACCAGGACTTAATGAGGACTAAAATAGGTCTAAAACCAGGATTAACCCAGGACTAAACCAGAACTAAAATCAGAACTAAAATCTGGACTAAACCAGGACTAGACCAGAATTAAAACCAGGATTAAACCAGAACTAAACCAGGACTAAACCAGGACTAAACCAGAACTAAACCAGAACTAAACCAGGACTAAACAAGAATTAAAACCAGGATTATACCAGGACTAAACCAGAATTAAAACCAAGACTAAACCAAAACTAAAACCAGGACTGAATCACAGCTAAAACCAGGACTAAACCAGGTCTAAACCAGAACTAAAACCAGGACTAAACCAGAACTAAAACCAGGACTAAACCAGGTCTAAACCAGGACTAAACCAGAACTAAAACCAGGACTAAACCAGGTCTAAACCAGGACTAAACCAGAACTAAAACCAGGACTAAACCAGAACTAAAACCAGGACTAACCCAGGATTAAACCAGGACTAAGACCAGAAGTAAAACCAGGATTAAACCAGGACTAATCCAGAACTAAAACCAGGACTAAATGAGGACTAAAATAGGTCTAAAACCAGGACTAAAACAGGATTTAACCAGGACTAAACCATGCTGTCCTCCTATACGCCGTACTGTTTGTTAATAACATGATTCTGCTTTATTTTGAGTAAAATAAACAACAGGGAAGTTAGGAAGGAGCCAGGAGAGGACAGTGTGGGCAGTTGGGTAAACACCACCAGATGGCAGTGTTGAGCTTCAGGGCAGTTCAGTTGTTTCTGTTTCCTGTGATGTGGTGTTCCCTGTTTGTCTCTTCTGTGTTCTGGCTGTAGAGTGTTGTGTTTGTGAGTGTACGGAAACTTAATGTGGTAGATGTAGATTTTGAATTATTTCTTTGGGTGAATGTAATGAAGCAGAAGTAGTAAAAGTACTGGACTTAAGTATATTTTTAGGTATCTGTACTGCACAACGTTTCTGATAGATGGTCCATTGCCTGCTTGTCTCCATGGAGATGTTATTGTTTTTCCTGGAATGTTCCATGGGGGCATTAAACATATCCATCAAGCATTTATTCATTACGGGTGTTAAACCTGTGTGAAGGAAACGAAACACAACTCCAGGTCTGTTTGTGATGTTCTAATAATTTAGAAAAGAGCATAATATTGGCGCTTTAAGGGACTTCAGCCACTTGTTGAGAAGTTTGTCTGGAACAAAGCACTGATTAATGATTGGCTGAAGGTGCTCGGGTTTAATAGTGACCGGCAGATCAGATCCATTTAAAACAGGAGTCAGCAAACTAAGGCCCGCGGGCTGACTCCGGCCCGCCACATCCCTTTGACTGGCCCCCCAGCCACTCTGCCCCACCACATGAATTGGTCCTTAGTTTTTAGCAAATAATGTCTGCATCTTGTATTTTATTGATTTTTGCAATAAAAAAATGATATTTATCTGAATTATTTATATTTATATAATTATATGTAGTGCTGCCACTAACGACTAATTTTCTAACGATTAATCTCTCGACAAATTTTTCGATTAGTCGACTAATCTAAACGACTAATTAAAAAACAAAACAAGCGGTTCTAACACACACAAGTGTGTGGGTTAGATTTTCCCGGCAGGTTACCTTGTGTGTGCGAGTTGCAAAGGTTATTGCTGTTATGTCTGTTGTGTGTGCTCATTCGACAATGTTGAACAACGATATGCACACACAATTTAATGAGTATGCACGAGCAGCATATTGCAATGGTATTCTCAATACCTCATGCATCGTGGTCGTGCTCCCGTGATAAGCCAAAGAAGTCTTACAGAGTGTACAAACCACTCTCACCATCTGTCTGAAAGTATTCCCAGACTTTCGAGGCTTTAGGTCTTGGTCCGACTCTGACCCACCGGCCGCTGGCATTTTCTCAAATGCTCAAATCGGGGGAAGGGGGAAGAGAGAAAGAGAGAGACCAGCCAGCAGAGTGCGCACGGCAAATACTTCCTCAAGTTTGTTTTCTTTGGCGGTGCCATTATATACCACTGCTGTTAGCCTTTGGTGAAGCCGAGGTTAGCCACCTCGGCGTCAACCCCGGTGCAGCACCGGTGTCCGCCTCGAGTGTAGTACTACTAGTGGTGTGAAGGGGAAATACCTGATCTCAGGCAAGCAAAAGGTCTCTGGACGAGCCGTTTGCTTGCCTGAGATCAGGTAAGCAAAAGGTCTCTGGACGAGCCCTTTGAGACCAAAAATAAATAAAGGCGAATATTCGACCAAAAAAATTGTAGTCGACTCATTTTCATATTCGATTACGTCGACAACGTCGAATAATCGCGCAGCACTAATTATATGTCGTATTTACATTTGCCACCGAATTTTCATCACTTGACTAGTTCGAGATCAAACAGTAACAGTCAACGCATGCGGAAATAAATAAATGGAATATCTGTGGTATTTGAAATTAAACCAAAGTGTGAAGTACTTATTACTTTTGCAAACCACAAGTAACGATAAACAAATATGTGTCAGGAATGATGTGTTGATATATTGTATATGTATATAGTACTGTGGAGGCCTACTGGTGTCATTTTGATTTGGGTTATACACTTCTGTCATATGGCCCTGGCCCCACATCACAGTCAGGAGCGATAATGTTTGGTGACCCCTGATTTAAAACCAAATTCAAACATAGTCCCTTTAACCTCAGACCACCCGCCCGCGGGCAATTACACAACATTAAAAAGCCAGATATTCACCTTAATTATTTTTCCACTATTGACATCGTTTGAAAGCTTAATTCCTCAGTAAAACAACCATATCATTCATTTTATGCCGCACATCGAGCCCAAAGAGCCATAACTTATAATTCCCGAAAATATTCTAAACATATTTGCGCATTTCTTAACTTTGAGCTGGTTCTGTCGGTCCAAAACGGGTCCAGTCCAGGAATAGCAGTGCACAATTAGTCTGTAACAGTCCACAGAAAAAGAATATCTAGTTGTTTTTTCCATAAAATAATTTCATGTGGGGAAATAATCCAGAAAGACTGTGTGACTGTGTTTGTATGAATGGATGAATGAAAATGTATTTCTTATTCTTCCCATCGTTTTCGCAACTTATCTTTCGCTTCTGTTGGCGCTGTTGGGTATGTTTGTTTTCCTCACACTCTTGTCTTCAAAATGAGACCATCCCTGAGCAGGCACAGCTCATTGAATAGAAGGAGCGCACCCTCTTAGCGGTCTTTACGCATGTGCCCGGCCGGACTGTCCACGGCAAAGCTCTTCAGTCATTGGTTCTTCCAGAAAATGATTGACATATTCTTTTAGCGCCTCAGTGTTGAGCTGCGTAAAGCTGTTTGGAGACGCTTGAGTCTGTGGTTATGCGCAAACGCTGGGGGAGGGCATCTGACGCATCTTGGGAGACATTTTTGGCTTGTTTTAGTTTTTTATCTTAAGAAAACATGCCTACAGCTCAGAAGAAGACCTACTTATTACACATTACATCTTATTACAGTTTGGAACATCTGGTACATATTTGGACACTTGTGCCGGATTGTTCTTTTTTTTACAAAAAGGCTCACAGCCTCCACACGCTTACTCCTAGAGGTCTGAAATTTTACACAGTTGTTGCCAACAACTTCAGCAGTGAGTGTAGTGAGCCACAAATGACTAGGATGAATTATGCCAAAGTTAGAGCCTTTATTATTTTGTTTTTTATCAAGGCAAAAAATAATACTTTTTAGAATTTTTGAATGTCTGTACTGTAGGTTAGCTGCACTCACGGCATTCATATGCATATCTACGGAAACCAGAAGGTCTAAGCTTTAAAATTATGTATCACACAAGCATGTGGGGTCTAAGATTTTCTTTTAATAAGCTATAACATTTGGGTATGTGTTATTATTGTGCACAGAGAAAATTAGGTGAGTGGCAACAGGTTAAGATGGCTAAATAACAGAGCCTCGTTGACCTATATTTGTCCTCAGTGTGTTAGCGTGACGACGTAAACAGACGGTGTGTACAGTACAGTTTGTGTGAGTGCGTTTTTGACTATAACAATAACATGAGCTGTGTCCTGTGCCCAGAGCCAGACCAGGTCACTCACACTGTTTATGCTTCTATACACAAATCCATGTGCAAGAGTTTACAGAGGAACAGGAGTGTGTGTGGCACCTCCAGGAAACTCGAGTCAAATGTCAAGAGTTATTTTACAGATTACAGCTAAAGGTGCACTGCGTAACTTTCCTAGTGGAGGGTCTGTCACATACTTGTCCTCATGGAAATGCTATGGCTTTGTCTAGAATGTTCCACAGTAGAGATTAAATTTATGTATTTCAAGGGAGACGACTATAGGCTATATTACAGGTCAGATCTGCGGAGGGTCGCCCATATTCACAGAGAGAATTATTGCACTTTTGAGCAGTGGAAACACCCGTACTGAATAAATGTCACACCAAGGAGCAATAACATCTCCATGGAGACAAGCAGGTGATGAGCCTCTACCGGAAAAGTTGTGCAATGCTCCTTTAATTAATGAGCGAAAAAACATGCATTGTTATTGTGAGCGAAGTCACCTCTCCACAGATCTGACCGGGATCGTGGCCTGGTGAAGCGACCTACTTGCCTCCATACTTAAAGTCTGTTGTATTTTCACATGTCACCACTATTAATTAATTAATTAATCATTGTATTTATATAGCGCCTTTCATGACACCCAAAGCGCTTTACAGTTCATTATTCATTCACTCCATACCTGGTGGTGGTAAGCTACTATTGTAGCCACAGCTGCCCTGGGGCAGACTGACGGAAGCTAGAGGCTGTCTACATTACTGCTGTCTGACAAAGAGCGCAGACGAGTCTGAACAAAGACCAGAGCCACTGGTGAAAAAGCAAATACACTAGAAACTTTATTATGCACTATTAACGTACTCATGAACTGTTACTATTAACTATAATACATCTAATCTTTAATGTGAAGCTTAAGGCTGAAGGTGGTCAACTCAGACTGGGCAGAGACATGAACACAAACACTCAAGGGACAGTAGGGGGCAGTATAGGTACAAAGTAATGATTACTTTTAGTAATTCTGGAGTGGAATTGTCAGTTACAAATGAAAATTAAGTAATTAGATTACAGTTATTCGCCCTAGTAACTTATTTCCTAATAATTATAACTAGAATACAGCCTGTGAAGGGCTCGCCTGTAAAGAGTGACTTAAAAGTCCGGCTCGTGTAGCACTCGTGGTCCTTCTTGTCTCTTTTTTCTGTTCTGTGGTGGATGTTTGTGTGGCGCTGATGATACTGTGTTGTCATGTCTTTGTGTTAAAGCTCCTGTTCCAAGACAAATTTCTCCCACGGGAGACAATAATAACAATAAGGGATTATCTCATCTTATCTCATTTTAGTTCCCTGCCAAATATGTGGCCATACCAGCTCGTCAAAGCCTGATCCCGTCAGATCTCAGAAGGTCAGCAGGGCCTGGTTAGTACTTGGATGGGAGACACTGGGAATTCCAGGTGCCACAGGGGGGCGCCAGTCACAAAAACGTTGTTGTGTCCTTAGGCAAGGCACATCACCCACATTGCTTAGTATGAAAGTAGAGTGTGCGTGAGTGTTGGTGGTGGTCGGAGGGGCCGATGGTGCAGATTGGAGCATCACTTCCATCAGTCTGCCCCAGGGCAGCTGTGGCTACAATAGTAGCACCACCACCAGGTCTGGAGTGAATGAATAATGCTCTGTAAAGCGTCTTTGAGTGTCCTGAAAAGCGCTGTATAAAACTGATGCATTATTATTATTATTATTATTATTATATGTGTATTCCACAGAAGTGAATGGTGCAACAGTCCAGATATAAACTGGAGCACAGGATGTCAGAACCGTACAAATACTGTATGTGTTGAATGAGCTTCTGTAACAGAAAGTGTCATTAGTGTGAAGAACAGTTCCTGAGCTGCAAGGTTCCTTTTTTAAGTCATTTATTGTAATCAGTATTAAATTAGTTTTGAAATAAATAATCAGAGTAGTACTTAGATTACTTTTAGAAGAGTAGCAGTAGTTATCTGTCCTGCTCGGGTCTCTTCAGGCTGGAGGTCTGAGCCCAATCTAAACTGTGGTGTATGATGATCATTTAACCTGTAACCAAGATGCACCTGCTGTATGGACTTTAAAAACACAAAGAAGCTTTTAGAGATCATAACCACTGGAGGAAAAGTGTTGGGCATAAACCTGACATTACAGGATTATTTGAAGATAAGAAACAAAACACAACTCCAGATATTTGATAAAATAATATTTAATGGGTGTGATGTCTGTGTACTTGTATTGCAGCAGAGTACAGAGTACACAGCGTACTATCAGGCCAGATCACATGTGTGGCATGGACCATATTGCGAAAAGCTGCATCTAATTTAATCCAAAAACAGGAAGTCACGATAGTACTTCCTGTGAATGAGCACTTCTTGTCCAACAGCTCATTCACAAACTGACACCACAAATGTGAGATAAAGATCAGCAGCTCTGGGCCAGACAGAGAATAAAGTCACATTAGACCAACGCTCACCTGATCCGCTGCATGTTTATCCTCCATGAAACTACGTAAATACAGAGAATTATGTTTGTAGACATTAGAATGACGTGTGTCCAACATTAGTCGTAAAGTCATTGCCTGTCCAACAACTGCCCAATGTTACTCCTGCTGTACCTGACCAAGCAAAACCACACACTGACCAAGCAAAACCACACGCATGTCACAGGGTGAAGGTTGATAAAAAGTAATATTATTACTAGGGGTAGAACGGGCTTTGTATTTAATTAATCTCAATTAATCGCATAACAATATTTGCCCCAAAAGCAACATTTATTTGATGTAAATTACCTCTTGTTATTGTCAACTTCTTGTTTGTACTCGGACCAGAACTGCTCCCGCCAACAGCTCCATCAGGTTCTGTGCTGCTGTCACATGTTTTGTATTTAAATGTTCTTGTAGGGCTGTGATCTGCAAACTATTTTCTGAAGTTTGCAATAAACGACGTCTTTGCCGGTACTTCCATCAGGTACTGTTTTTGAATAGAAATTGACCGTCCAGCAGACCCAGAGGCTTTCATGCCCCACTGTTGTAGTGGGAACTGTGTGCGTCAGTATAATTGGCATAAAACGACATGGTGCACTGACGAACGTTCTGTGTTGTTTTCCATGCATCTATTTTGAATGCATTATTTTCTTTGCTATTAATTCATCGCAATAAACGCATTAATGTCCCACCCCTAAGTATTACCCCTTGTTGCTGTGTCTAATTAAAAAGAAGATTGTATAAAAACATTGAATGTGGGAGTAACAAAAAGTAGGTGTGGACATTAACAGATTACACAGTTTAATAAGATAAAATGAAAGTACACCAAAAAAGCTAAAACATCCTGGGCTAAAATGAATCGATACAAAACAGTAACTAAAAGTGGCCTCTGTCACGCTGAAAAAAACCCAAACTGTTTGCTCCTCTCCCCTTTTATTTGTCTAATTTTCCAGCTTAGACCAAATGCGCTGATTGCACACGGCATTGGAGGGGATAGTCATGTGACCTGTTGGCAGGGAAACGAGCACGAAGTGGAATAAACCAGGATAAAATGGTTAAAAACAATCTCAAACCTTCTCCACTCGTGTCCATCATATTTCCAAAGGCCAGTGGACCTGGAGCTGTGTCCTGCCTCCCTGATTTCAGAGGGTGTGATTGACAGGTGCTCCGTTCACGTCAGAAACAAACACGGCTGCTTCCACTTAAAAAAGAACTGAGAAACTGTGTGGATTTTTACAGCATCAACAATCGAAGCACCAAACTATGACTTATCTCAGGTAAAAGAGGTCAGATGTTTTGTTCTGAATTGTACGAGAGTTTTCAAGAGCAGATGTCTTTCGCAGAGACACAGGATACGAATGGTCGGCTGTGGTTGGATCGTCTGACGTTTGGACAGAGGTTTTTCATGCTCAGGTTCCAGTGGCACCTGAGCCGGATAAAGCGAAAGACTCTTTTGGATTCAATCAAAATGTAGAAGGGACTGGCTGGTCGGGCAAGACACAGAATGTGCTAGAATGGTTGCTGCTTCTACTATAGGGCTGTAGGCTTTAAAGCTGCATTGTGTAACTTTTCTGGTTCATGGAGACTAGACCAAGTTACAGGTCAGATCTGTGGAGAGGCGACCCCGCTCACAGTGTGGTCCAAGGTGTGTCTAAACTAGGTATTTCTGAGCTTTGGACGCATTTTGGACCAAACATATGATCCAAGAAATATGGAAATATGTAACAAATGTGAAATAAATCTGCATGTTTTGTATTTTAGATTCAGATTGTCCAAAGTATTCGCCCTTTGCTTTGTTGACAACTCTGCAAACCTCCAAAGACTCCTGGAATGGTTTTCACATCCAATTATGAAAACAGCCATTTAAAGTGATGATACACCTGTTTAGTTGACTTGAGTCATACACAGTACAGAGTATTTGTATCTTACTTGAGTCAAATTTTAGTTCCTCTTCTCACTCTGACTAAGTAGACAGGGGAAAATACTGCGTCTCAAATGTGTCTTATTTTAAGTTAATAAACAAAGTCATGACTTATTGCGGTTTCATTATATTATTATACTTGTGGTTATACTTTGTCTGCTGTGAGTCTGGTGCGATACGGTTGACAAAAACAGAAGTTCTACTGCAGACAATGGGGAAAAAACTCTTCATTTGAACCCAAATCTTGTCTTAAAAACACACAACTGAAATAATAAAACATTAGTAAATTTGAAAATGGGGAACCCCGGGCTCAGACTGCGTGTGGCACAGCTCCGGTCTGGTGTCTGTGAGTATTCTGTGTAATTAAAAGTAACAAAGGGGCTCAGACGCACATGTGCAGTTCAGTGGTGAGGTCCAGTGGAGCAGGTGGAGGTGCGACGGAGGTTTAGATCAAATCAGTTGGATTCTGTTTTTTCACCGTAGCCTTTCCCTTCATAAATAGTTATGGTGTGAACATGTGCGCCTCTGAAGGCTGCAGAGCTCTGGTCCTCGTGTGAGTGTCCAGTCCCACACTGAGCTGCAGCTGCACTGGGAACAGACTGAGCCTGGGGTCAGCCTAGCCCAAGCCCCGGGACCTAAACATAAACCATTCAAGTCAACGGGCCGAGCTCAGTAGTGTCTCCAGATTAGACTGTAGGCACCTCCGCTGGCTTCACAGTTTCAAGTATCATGTGACCACTTTGACCAATCAGAGTGAGAGGAGCTAGAGCGAAGCCGGAACGATTAAAAAGCTGTTTTTAAGACAACTGAAGGATTCTGAGCTGAGAAAAAGTTCATGATCTAAAAATAGGTCAAATTTGCCACAAAAACTGACCTGTAAAACTGTAGGTCTCCTGTCAGTCCCTGTCAGTCCCTGTCAGCCGAACACAAGCAGGCTGTGAGAGGGACTTTTTGGCTGCAGTACCAGTGGCCACCAAGCCAACTCAAGACAGCTCTAAGCAGCAACACCTTATCCAGTTAAGGTCCATGGCCCCGCCCTGAGGCTGCAGTAGCTCTAGCAGCTCTCGCTCTGATTGGTCAGAATGGACCAGGCCGTGCACATTACAAACGTCACATGGGCTGGAGACGTTGGCCCATATTCAGGAAGTATTGTGGAAGGAAAATTGATTTTTGAATTCATACACCAACGAGCACAGGCCACTGAAAACAATATGACGCCATCTTGGGTTCACCTTCCATATTTTACTACAGGAGGAGGGCGACCAATCCCAGAGCCAAGAGCGAAATGAACCAAAGCAAACATGGCTACGCCCACAGACGTACGTCAGCCTATTTTAGCACCAATACGGAGGATTTAGTTAGTGAAAAATGTGCGGAAAGTAAAAGATTTGTGTATTTGTGGACAGGGAAGAGGTCTGTACTTTTCTCTCACTGGATTTTATTATTTTTTTTGTCTTGTTCCACTGTAGTGATGCTTCAACCAGTCAGATTCAAACTGTCGTCACGATGATCTCTGTTTTCAGATCTCTTTCAGTCAGAGCCGTTCAGATTGAGAATGTGAAGAACTAAGCGACGTTATCGTGACAGATCAATCTTACCCAGGCTCAGTTTTGTTGCTTTGTGAGAATCAGTCATGAAAATAAAGAAAAAACAGAAAATGAAAAAGTCTGACCAAACTTTTGACTGGTAGTGTGCTGGTATGTATTCAACTACTGCTGTTACTACTACTACTGCTGCTACTACTACAAATACTAGTTACCTATGTAAAACGTCCCTCCCAAACCCCTCTCTGTCAGGCCAGTCTCTTTGCCCCATGCAGAGTGTGTGTGGAGCAGGTTCCTCCAGGCTGCAGTCTGGACTCTGCAGATACAGATATTGGGTTTAATGGGATTCTGTGGAGATAAAGTCAAACAGGAAGTCAAGCCGACATGATAAGACCAGGAAAGAGCAGGATCTGTCTCCTCTCTGCTTTACAAATACAACTGCTAAGATACTGCAGATATTACTACATGAGGTACTTTGTATAGATTACTGAGTTTGAAAGCAGCGATGTTACATATGCATAATAATCTGCCATAACACTATAACATAATGTCTTACACTCCTCCACATAGCAGCTTCAAAACAGTGTGATGTTTTAACTTTTGTTTTGTTATAGGAAGTGTCTTTTTGCACCATGTTTGAAGTCAGTAAAAAGACCAGAAGCTGCAAGAAGCACATGGTGACTTACGGTAAGCTCTGCTACAATTTGTTTTAGTTCCTCTTCCCACTCTGACTAAGTTCACCCAGAGGAAAAAAATAAGCAGCTCAAATGTGTCTTTTTTTAAATAAAACTAATGGATAAAGTCAGGCCCGTCAACAGAAATTTGGGGGTCCGGGCCAAGAAGCATCGCACAGGGTTCCCACTCATTTTCACTGACACAATTTCAAAACTTTTCCATGACTTTTTCATGACCTAAAGTGATTTTTTGATGATTTTAGGGCACCTACATCATATGTATAGAATTGAGCATAATTTTAGGGCTAAATCTGAAATGTTTCCACTCACTTTATGGTTTGATATTATAGTTTATTTTTAACATTCTAAATCCTGTCAGTGCATTTATTGTGTCTCTTTTAAACAAAAACCCTTATTGTGTTTGTCCTGCTGGAGCGGCTGCGCAGACGTTCAGAAATAATCAGAACAGCCTCATGAGAACTTAACAGAACGGTGGAGTTGCCTGAAAGAAATACAAAAATTCCATGACATTTCCAAAACTTTCATTGAATTTACAAAATTATATGACTTTTCCAGGAAAATGACCTTTTCAATTTCCAGTATCAGTATGACTATAATTTATGTGACTTTCTATACAGACGTAGGCGAGTTAGTTTGAAATGTTACAACAAAATATCTAAGGGGCGGTGAGTTTATAGTTTATGCAAATGAGCCGTGTGGTTTTAAGTTTGGTTTGTGCAGAGACGACGCGAGCATCAGTCCTGCTCCTGTTGTTGCAGCACGACTTCTACAAGTTCTGTCTTCAGCACGTACGTTAGACTCGACGTTTATTTAGAACCGCCGGTTATTTATCAAAATATACACCTGCACCCGGCGTTTAAAGGGGACCTGGTGGTTAATTTGAACCCGGCTCTCACTTGGTATTTTACAATATGTTTATTTGGTTATTAATGTTCTGGGTATCCTCAAAATGACAGAAATTATTAAAACAACAGACCGTTTTGTCCTCCTCTACCAACTCCCCTGGACAAGCATATCATTATGATGGAGTTTCAGACAGGCTCTGCATAAATGTGCACCTTAACCCCTGAAGACTTAAGGGCAATTTTAGTACATTTGTCCTCGTCTGGATTTCTTTTCTTAATTTTGCTCTTAAAACTGCCCCTTTTACCCTATAATGAAGTGTTCTACATCCTTTTGTTCAGTACAGCCTGTTATTGCACAATCTGCTCCTGGAGTTGTGTCATGTGGCTGTAATAAAAGCTACAGGACCAGAAATAGAGATTAAAAAAAAAAAAACAGAAAATAAAATTCACACTCTTTTATACAAAACACACAGCAAACGTGTATAAACAACTTTTTAAACATAAAAAAATGCTTAATTTAGGGCCTTAGCTACATAACTGCAAAATATCAAGTCTGTAAGTAAATTAAAAATCTCCTTATTGCCCTAAAAACAAAAAAGTGTAATCGCTCCATTACTTTTCTGGTGCCGTCATGGAAACAGCTCCTGTAAAGTCCAGGGCCAGAGCACAGAACAGAGTCACATCACTTGTACTGCATTTCCAGGGCGTTTATTACATTTGTATTTGTTCATTTTGAGTGAAATAAACCTTTCAAATAAAAATATAAAGGGATGCACAATTACACACACCAAGATGCGTAATCTGTCATGTATGTGAGAATTAACTCCACTTAGAGTGGCTTTTTGAATCGTTATAAACACACACAGTCAGAGGAGTCGACCATCTTGACTCGCTTCACTCTTTGGCAAAGTTTGGGTCGATCAAAATGGACGGAGCGCATGAGTTTGGCAGAAAACAAAGTTCCTGTTGGACACTCGTTTTGCTCACGTCATCACACAGCGTGAGTGTGACGTAGGATAAAGCCGCAGAAATGTACAGAAACCTCTATGTCTGCACTTTCAGAGGGGAAAAAGTACGTTTCTATCTTTTACGGATAAAAAATTATGCACGGTGATATAAAACATATTCCTCGGTATCGTATACGATACCTTAGGTCTTCGAGGGTTAAATACTAAGTGGTGCCTCACACATGAGGATGTGAGCGTCCACAAAACAAGCAGTGAAAAATTGCATCGTGCACCTTTAAGCAATGCAACTGAGTACTTCTTGCACCACTGATCCTCTGCTGACCCCTGAATGAATCGAAATGTCCCGTACTGATTTCGTAGTAAAAAAGAGGTGTGACGGAAAACAGTTAGACCACCTCACATTATCAGCTGGGGCAGGCGAGGGTTCAATTCCAGAGAAAAACCACAAACCGACAGTGACTTACATAATCATTGAGCAACACACCCCTGAAGAATGGACCACCAGTAAATCAAACCTGACACTGACTTGATAGTAGTGATACTGCAGTACTTGGAGTAGACATAGTACTGCCTGGAGCTTTATTGCATGTAAAGTCAACTCTTAAAAGGCCCATACTTCACTATTTTCTGACAGTTTCTGATGTTCTAATGTCGTTTCCTCACCGCAAACAGACCTGGAGTTGTGTTTTGTTTCATTCACATGTTTAACACCCAAACTCTGCAGATTTAAACTCGTGAAGTCAAATGGTAGAACAGGAAGTGCTCCAACGTGTTTTTAGATCTTCTTTTTCAGACCTTGAAATCCCAATCTCTCCTGAACTAAAGGTAAAAGGAAAGGGGTTAACTTGAAAACTACCACTTCATGACATCACAAGGTGGAACAGAGCATTTTACAGTTTGGAGATGTAGACAGATTAATAATAAAGCGTTACTCAAACAACAAACACAACTCCAGGTCTGTTTTTGAGGAGGTGATAACTGAACACAGGCCCGTAGCCAGACTTCCAAGGGGTGGGTCATTTTTAAGCCAAAAGTGACCTTTTTATACGGGTGCCTTTGCAACCCAGTGATTGTACTTATAGTACAATCACTGGGTCAAAGGTACATAGGTATAGGTACATGCTCTATGGCATGTGATGCAATGGGTTCAGGGGCATCCTCACCCAGAATGTTTTTAAGTAAAGAGCCTGTTTTAGCACATATAAAAGTTAAGGCTGTTGCATATGCTGAATATAAATAATTATCATGATTTAAGGGTGTACACAGAGGATAAGGTGATATTTTACCTTGATTAACTATTAGTATAGAATCATTGGGATGACAACGGTATTGAAATTGAAAACCCTTAATGTCTACAATTTAAAAATTATGGTAAACTCTTCGAGTCTTTGGGAAATTACTTTATCAGGGCTCTACAGTGCGCCCATTTCACTCGCATTTGCGAGCAAATATTTCGGCGTGCGGACTAGGAAAATAAATAAAACAGTCGCTCCAGTGCGAGTGCTTCTGCAGCCACAATAAGGAGAACTGCACACAGACATTATGTGAGTGAAACGTTCTAAATGTGTCAAACATTAGGGGCGCACTCACACTAGGACTTCAGAATCGTGCCCAAGCCTGGATCGCCCCTAAAGCGCAGCACACATGCCCAGCGCGAGCGTAACCGATCTGAACCGTGCCCTGGCATGACATCTCCGACCGCGCACGACTCCAGCATACGAGCTCCCCGTGAGGCCGATATCACTCATACGAACAAACTCCGCTTCAAAACACATCCACGCCCACCTTAACAGAGGAGCAGTGTCCGCACAGAGCAGAACTACGGCACAGAGCAGGCGATATGTGGGCTGAAGTTTGCTTAAGAAAATGCCAAATTAATCTACAAAATTAAAAGTAAAGGGCACTTGCATTTACAGCACTCAGCACTATTTAAAAAAATATATTTTTTGGAAAAAGGTGACCCCAGTCTCGGGGGACCAGTCTCGACCCCCTGGCTACGGGCCTGGAACATGACTCTTCTGCTAAACGTACTTTAAAGAGCTTTTAACCATGTTATTACAGTCCATCCTCTCATTTACTCTCCCAAAGTTGTATTTAGACTTATTTTCAAAATGTGATTTTGCCGACCTACCCCCATTTTCACCTCCACCGGTACACGCCCACTGCTCTGTACTGACGTCCTTCTTCAATTTCTATTTTTTTAACCGTTGCTACACATAGATTAAACATTTTGGTCCAAATGTTCTTCTTAAAAATCGTGTAATGTGATGAGCTTTTCATAAGAGGAGCCCACAGCATGACGTCAGCTCAGGCACCACAGTTTTCTTTTTCTTGTCATTCACTTTTTTATTGGGTTTTTATCAAGTATAAAGACACACAATAAAAATAGACACCCAAACAGTAACAATAAAACTAAACAGTGGAGGTGGGTATACGGCCATAACTAGCCATACAAAGTCAGGTCTTCTTGGTGATACATACTTCAACTATTTTGACCAATAGGTTTCAAATAATCACTCTCTAGCTTCAGTTTAAATATAATCCTTTCCATTTTAACAATGTTTTACACTAAATTACTCCATTCATTTATTGTAGGTGTTTCCTGTCTGAGCTATTTTTGAGTTATTCCGTTTTTGGCTGCCACCAGTAATACTCTCATTAAGTATAAATCTGCCTTTGAGAGGTAAAATAAAACAAAACCTCCAAAATACATTATATTTTTGAAGCCCACCTCCAGAAACCCCATGAACTCGTCCCAAACAATATGAAAATGTTTAGCTTGTACTTGACCACATAACCTCCAGCATCTGGTCTATAAAAACCTGCTATTCAAGGGTAAAAGTCCTTATGGCCTGAGGGTTTTTGAAACATTTTGATTTTGTTTATGAAAACCTTAATATCTCGGCCTCTGGAGCATATAAAACATGAAATACATTGTAAAAAGGTAAGACGCTCATCTTTTATTAAATTGCGTCATGAAAATGAGGACAAATCAACGTCGCGCTACGCGGCATCCGGCATAAATGGGTTAAAATGCGCAAATTTAAACATAATAGTCCCAGGGTGTCATAGATTTGTCATAGAAAAAAAATTAGATCGCTCAATAGATCTTCTTTAAAGCACAGAGTCAGTTTTGCGTAATATAAGACCTTAAATCAAACTGAATGTATCCCAGAATTCATCTAAAAACATTTCAAAAGTATCAGCAGTGAGTTGTGCGCTTTGACTCTTGGTGTGGAGTTCTTTTGTGCAGGACTCACCCGGGCTCAGTCACACTCCTCTGTCAGCGCCACAATACAGGAGAGTGAAAAGAGACGGATCGGGTGTGTGGAGGAGGGAGGAGAGCGAGGACACACGGAGAGACGGGTCAAAGAGACAGGTAAAAGAGACAGGTGAGGGAGACAGGGGAACTCCCAGCCCCTCGGCCAAATGTGATTCGAGCCAACTACTGACACTGTACAGCCATTTAGAACAATGTACAGCAAGTGAGCCATTTTACTACAACTACTACTGCTACTACTACAGCTTCTACTATTACTAATACTTGTACTATTACGACTACTTCTGCTGTGTCCGTCACCCCTCTGTCCCTGACGCTGTTACAACCCGGGCGGATCAAACATATTCAAGAGCACACAGGAGTCAAACGGTTTCCAAAAGTTGTAATTTGTTTTATTTTCTAAGTTAATTTAATTTACTTTAAAAATGCTAAAAGCCCTCCCGTGCCCAAACACAAAGTACAACAGAAAGGTGGACCTGGTGATCCGGCCAAACAGATCAAAAGGATGCGGCGCCGGGCCAACCCTGTCCAGGGCCGGTGAGAAGCCGGTGCCGACATCACTAACCTCAAGAGAAATATCCCCAAACTATCCTCACCAAAGCAAAAGGCGAAAGCAGGACAGCCGCTCCCACCTGGTCAAACACAAAAGGCCAACTGCAGACTTTCTGAGAAGACGGAAATCTTTGGATGTCTGCAGTGAGATGCTCTTTTATCAGTCGGTTGTGGCAGGTGCTCTTGTCTTTGGAGTTGTGCTGTGGCAGTGGCCTGACTGTAAGAGACAGTAGCTCGACAAGCTAATCCTAAAGTGTGTTTCTGTGATGGGGGTGAGAGTGGACTCAGGGGCCATTGTTGAGAGGAGGATGAGGAGCATGATCTTTTCCTTCCTCACAACAGCAGAATCCTCTGCTCAGAGAAGCAGCCGCAGTGACAGGCTCCTCTCCCTGCGATGTAGGACTGAGAGGTTCAGGAAATTGTTTATTCCTGCTGCTATAAGATAACAGCTCTTGCTAATGTGCACCTCATTACTATTGTTAGTAACTTTTAACAATTAACTTTTTATTTATGTAAGTTTTTTTTAAATTGGTTCTTAGATTTGTGTGTCTTGTTTAATGTTTATGCTACTGGACAACTTGAATTTGTCCTCATGGGGATGAAAAAATCTGTCGGTCGGTCGGTCTGTCTGTCTGTCTGTTGGTCTGTCGGTCTGTCTGTCTGTCTGTCTGCCTGTCTGTCGGTCGGTCTGTCTGCACCGAGCAGTAGTCAGGGCAGGGGGAGCAAGGCAACGAGTGCACGTCCAGGTGTGATGGGCGAGACGGTGCGCAGCGAGAGGCCGGAGCAAAGACAGAGCGCCGCTGACAGGCATAGAGAGTATATATGAGTGTGACGTCACCACAGCGTCTCAATCATCGGTTTATGGATGTGATACTCTGCACCTGCAGGACCGCTGGATTTCAGTGATTCTTGAGAATAATAAGGAAACTTTTAGCTTTTATCATCAAACTTTAAATAGTAAGTTTAAGTCACTGATTTATGTTGTATGTTCTGTTACGTGTGAACAACAATAGAGTCGCAATTTAACGAAATTCACTTTACTTTATGCTAGTTAAATTATGCTAGTTAAGATTCTAGTAACGTTAACTATTGTAATTGTTTGAGATATTTTGTCATTTTATTTCAAAAATAGTCAATTGGGGCAGGAAAGCGGGAAGGGAACTTACTTAGCAACGAAACACACGAGCTGTCAATCAAACCTGTTGCTAACGCTCGGCAGCAGCGACCTCAGGGAATGAAGGCGTCTGATTGGTCCATTATTTATGTTCAGATCTTGATTTAGGAACAAAATAGTGAAATGAAAAATTCAGGATCATGTCGCAGGTTCATATGAACATTTTAAGACCAGAATAATGAGGCTCAGAGCAGCAGGTACAGAGAGAAGGACAATAAGATCCTAATGTAAGTCAATGGGGTAAAGGGAGAGAAGGAGCCGGAAGAGCCTCCTGGAGCACTTCCTGTTTGGCACGTGGCGGCTCACGGATTAGCTTAGTCCACTCATATATAGGGTCTATGCTGATAGGCAGCCCATTTATACCATACGTGCGTAAGCGGCGCCAGAACAGTCGCGTTGATGTTTGGTGGTTCTGTTCTGACACTGACTCCACACACACGAGGAACAGCGGCTTCAAAATCTCATAGAGAGACAAAAAGTCGGGTCACACCTCCTCGAACTCAGGGGGAGGAGAAATCGCAGCCAAAATCGGACAAATTCTCCTTCAGTGTGTGGCGCCTTTAAGCCCAATTTATGATCGTGTGTCAAATCGTCAAATAAGGGCCTCTCTACATCCGCTCTACCCTCCCGCTTCATTTTGAATACGTGAACGGCATTTTTAAATCCTCGCCCCCCCTAGTGTTGAGGCGGTGAATTACCTCTCGGCGCATAGACCTCGGCGCAGAGCCACAAATCAAAACCGACGGCGACGGCGGCAGTGTGCGAGTCGATGCAGAACCATCAAACGGCCTAAAGAAGTGCAGTGTGGGAGAGGCACAGTGTAAATGTCCCCGCAGCAAAACTTGAATTTCCCTCGAGATCCATAAAGTCTCTCTCTCCCTTTATTTCTCACTGTCTGTCTCTCTGTTTCCCCCTTTCTCCTCTCACTCTCTGTCTCTCCCTCTTTCTCTCTCTCCCTCCCTCTCTCTGTCTCAGCCTCTTTCTGTCTTTCCCTCCTGCTCTCTCCTCTTTGCCCCCTCTCTCTCCCTGCCTCTCTCCTCTCTGTCTCACCCTCTCTCTTTCCCTCTCTGTCTCCCCCCTTCTCTCTCTCTCTGCCTCACCCTCCCTTGTTCTCTCTCTCTCCCTCCCTCTTTCTCCCTCTGTCTCTCTCTCCCTCTTTCTCTCTGTCTCTCCCTCTGTCTCTCTCCCTCTTTCTCTCTTTGTCTTTTTCGTTCCCTCTCTCTGTCTCACCCTCCCTTGTTCTCTCTTTCTCTCTCCCTCTGTCTTTGTCTCTCCCTTTTTCTCTCTCCGTCTCTCCCTCCCTACTCCTCCTACTACTACTACTACTACTACTACTACTACTACTACTACTACTCCTACTACTCCTACTACTACTACTACTCCTACTACTACTACTACTCCTACTACTCCTACTACTACTACTACTACTCCTACTACTACTACTCCTCTTCCTTCTACTACTACTACTACTACTACTGCTACTACTACTAGTGAAACTACTATTACTGAGAGAGATCCTTATTGATCCTGAGGGAAATCCTCGTTTTGCAGCTTCTTCACCTCCTCCTCTGTCACTCCATTATTGACTAAGCTCTTGCGTAACTCCATCATTTCTTCGTTAGTCTAAATTAGCAGTTGGTTCATCTGCCCAGCCCCTGACCCCAGACTTTTCTCTGGGTTTAATTAAGACCGGGGGTTTGACCTTTGACCCTCGACCCCTTGGTTGCTTGACACATGACTAATGGCAGATTGAGTGGAGGTTCATGGGGGATTAGCTCACCCACTGTTTCTGAATCCACAGCAACAGATTATGGAGTGCAAATGGACTACAAACCGAAATATCGTGAGATCGTATCGCCAAAGTCTCACAATAAAATCGGAGGGACTCGCCATATATCGAATTACAAGTCTCTTTGCTTCAATGAATAATCGTGGTGATTCTAATGTGTTTCTTAAATAAACCTGGTGCAGCAATAGCTAAAAAACAGAGGGAACTACATAGACCATGATTCTTTGGTGTTGTCAGCACAGACTACATGAAGACATAACTGTTCTTTTGAATTTCAATTAAGAACGAAAAACAAAAAATGGGAAAACAGTTTGTTATTTTAATATAACGTTTTAGTGTCAAACAAAAGACAGATTTCAACCTTCGATTTCCAATGTTTAATTTAACCCTCGAAGACAACGGTATCGTATACGACTCCGGGGAATACGTTTTCTATAACCGCGCATAACTTTCTATCCGTAAAAGATAGAAACTTCCTTTTCCCCCTCTGAAAGTGCAGACATAGAGGTTTCTGTACATTTCTGCGGCTTTATCCTACGTCACACTCACGCTGTGTGATGACGTGAGCAAAACGAGTGTCCAATAGGAACTTTGTTTTCTGCCAAACTCATGCGCTCCGTCCATTTTGATCGAGCCAAACTTTGCCAAAGAGTGAAGTGAGTCAAAATGGTCGACTCCTCTGACTGTGTGTGTTTATAGCGTTTGAAAAAGACGCTCTAAGTGGAGTTAATTCTCACATACATGGAAAATTATGTATCTTGGTGTGCTTAGTTGCGCATCCTTTTATATTTTTATTTGAGAGGTTTATTTCACTCAAAATGAACAAATACAAATGTAATAAACACCATGGAAATGCAGTACAAGTGATGTGACTCTGTTCTGTGCTCTGGCCCTGGACTTTACAGGAGCTGTTTCCATGACGGCACCAGAAAAGTCATGTGTGGATTGCACTTTTTGTTTTTGTTTTTAGGGCAATAAGGAGATTTTTTATTTACTTACAGACTTGATATTTTGCATTTTTGTAGCTAAGGCCCTAAATTAAGCATTTTTTTTAATGTCCAAAAAGTTGTTTATACATGTTTGCTGTGTGAATTTTATTTTCTGTTTTTTTTTTTTTCATCTCTATTTCTGGTCCTGTAGCTTTTATCACAGCCACATGACACAACTCCAGCAGCAGATTGTGAAATAACAGGCTGTACTGAGCAAAAGGATGTAGAACACTTCATTATAGTGTAAAAGGGGCAGTTTTAAGAGCAAAATTAAGAAAAGAAATCCAGGCGAGGAATAATATACTAAAATTGCCCTTAGGTCTTCAGGGGCTAAAGTTTATTTCTTGGTGCCTATTTCAGTTTTGATATTTATTCTCTCTTTCGCCCCGGATGTTCTGCTGCTGAAGGACTTGCCTGAAAAATCATTGCAGTTGTCGTCTGCTTTTATAGCGAGGCCTTTACTTTGGCGTCTCAGAAAGTCACTGTTGAACTCCAGGACGAGAAACAGGAAGCAGCGAGAAACTCTCCTCTGTTCAGTCGACTCCACAGAACTAGAATAAAAATGATTTTTACTGACACTGAATTCACACATGGCACTAAACAACAGAACTTCCTCATCCTGGTTTAGTCAATGTTAAGTCTTTGTTTAGTCCTGGTTCAGTCCTGATTCACTCCTGGTTTAGTCCTAAATTAGTCCTGCTTTAGTCCTGGTCCAGTCCTGGTTTAGTCTTAGTTTAGTCCTGGTTTAGTCTTGGTTCAGTCCTGGTTTAGTGTTAGTTTAATTCTGTCGAGGAGCAAATGCAGGAAGAGCAATAAAACAGTAGAACTCAGAGGGCCAATGTCCAAAAGCTTTTTTATTTTTAAATTATGTTTAAGCAAAAAGCCTTTGTTACATCATTTTTCTTGCTTTTTTTCTTTCTTTCTTTTTCTTTATTACATTGTACTTAACTGTGGTCCAAAGCAAGAAAAATGATCTGCCGAAGGCTTTTTGCTGAAACATAATTTAAAAATAAAAAAGCTTTTGGACATTGGCCCTCTGAGTTCTACTTTTTTATTGCTCTTCCTGCATTTGCTCCTCGACAGAACTTTGGTTTGTGTTTTCTGTTTCATTTAGTCCTGGTTTAGACCTGGTGTAGTCCTGGTTTAGTCTTAGTTTAGTCCTGGTGTAGATCAAATAGTTTTTTTAGTACTAATAGTAAAACGATGGATTTGCGTAAACATAATTATTTCATTTTGGATATCGGCTATCTGAGGGTGCTATGCCTTTTTTCACTTTTTAAGACAGGACTAAAACAGGGACATTACAATTCTTGACTAATCTGATTCCGCCAACAGTAAAGAGGAGCATCAATTCTCATTTGTTTTCCCAGAATACAGAAAACCGTGTGTGTGAATGACCATCCATCCATCCATCCATCCATCCATCTTCTCCCGCTTAATCCTGCTGGGTCGCGGGGGCAGCGTGCTGCCCAATACTCATAGCACCTGACCCCCCCCTATGAACCCCTCTGCAGGTGGTGAGCCCACAGGAGGGTGGACAACATGGTCCTTGATGTTAGTTCATAGGGGTGCGGGCATGTTTTGGGTTGATGGGGGAAACCGGAGCACCCGGAGGAAACCCATCCAGACACGGGGAGGAACATGCAAACTCCACACAGAAAGGCCCGGGCGACCCGGGGATCGAACCCGCAACCTTCTTGCTGTGAGGCCTGAGTGTTGCCACTCAGCCACCGTGCCGCCAAGCCGCCATGTGTGAATGACCATAAAGCAAAAAAAAAAAAAAAAGAAAACGCGACGGAAGCTTCTCAGATTATAACTAACACGAAAATGCACAATGTTCCACGCTCTTTTCACTAGTTTATTTACACCAAACATCCAAACCCGAGTTTACTACTATGACTACTACTGCTAATATTACTACTACTACTATGACTACTACTGCTAATATTACTACTACTACTATGACTACTACTGCTAATATTACTACTACTACTATGACTACTACTGCTAATATTACTACTACTACTATGACTACTACTGCTAATATTACTACTACTATTACTACTACTACTACTATTACTACTACTACTACTATTACTACCACTACTATTACTACTACTACTACTACTACTACTATTACTACTACTACTATTACTACTACTACTATTACTACCACTACTACTATTACTGCTACTATTACTACTACTACTACTATTACTACTACTGCTACTATTACTACTACTGCTACACCTCCTCCTATTACTGCTCCTACTACTACTACTATTACTACTACTACTACTACTATTACTACTACTGCTACTCCTCCTCCTACTACTCCTCCTCCTACTATTACTACTACTACTACTATTACTACTACTCCTCCTACTCCTACTACTACTATTACTACTACTATTACTACTACTATTACTACTACTACTACTATTACTACTACTGCTACTACTCCTCCTACTACTACTATTACTATTACTGCTACTCCTCCTACTCCTACTACTACTATTACTACTACTATTACTACTACTGCTCCTCCTACTACTATTACTACTACTGCTACTCCTCCTACTCCTATTACTCCTACTACTATTACTACTACTACTACTATTACTACTACTGCTCCTCCTACTACTACTATTACTCCTACTACTACTATTACTACTACTGCTCCTCCTACTACTACTATTACTACTACTGCTACTCCTCCTACTATTACTCCTACTACTACTATTACTACTATTACTACTACTACTACTATTACTACTACTATTACTACTACTGCTACTCCTCCTACTACTCCTACTACTATTAGTACTATCACTGCTGCTGCTACTATTACTACTACTACTACTACTACTATTACTACTACTGCTACTCCTACTACTACTACTACTCCTCCTCCTACTACTACTCCTACTACTTTTATTACTACTACTGCTGCTGGTGCTACTATTACTACTACTACTACTACTACTACTACTACTACTACTACTGCTACTCCTCCTACTACTACTCCTACTACTATTACTACTACCACTACTACTACTACTACTACTGCTGCTGCTACTCCAACAACTAACCTACTTTAGTCAATATCAACCAGCAACACACGGGTCTATTCCAGTTTCATTTGCACACTTACAGATCCATGAACTGAACGCCATTCATTTCCGTACAATTTAAAGTCAAATTAACGCCCCTTGTGTCACAATTGCGCTGTTGACACACTTCGAGTGACGGATCTGCGCTAGTTTGGGGAGCCCTTTAAATCGGGTAACGCAGATGAGCTGTCACGCTACGTTATGGCAAAATATTACGTGAATAATTTACGTTTCCAATGCGCTCTTCAATGAGACTGTCGTAGTAGGCGGGTTGCGTGCATGTGGCTCGAACCCGATCCTCTGTCCGAGCGTCTGCGTGCGCGCGCGTGCAGACCCGCAGCTGTTCGGTACGCGCACGCGCATGCCGGGCTGCTTATACACTGCGCCATAGGATTCGCGAACGCGCCTTAATGAAATACGGGCGTGGCGTGCGTAACGCCTCCGGCGCGTCGCTCCGCGGCGGCCTCACGTGCGCCGGCCGGAGTCTGTGCGCGAGCCGATTGGATAAGACGTCAGCACGTGTTACGTAACTGGAGCGCACGAGACACAACATGAGGAGGGCGTTTTGAGGGAGGGGAGGGGCCCTTCATTCATCAATAAGCCTATAGGACTAAACCAGGACTAAACCAGGACTAAACCAGGACTAAACCAGGACTAAACCAGGACTAAACCAGGACTAAACCAGGACTAAACCAGAACTAAACCAGGACTACACCAGGACTAAACCAGGACTACACCAGGACTGAACCAGGACTACACTAGGACTAAACCAGAATTACACCAGGACTACACCAGGACTACACCAGGACTGAACCAGGACTAAACCAGGACTACACCAGGACTACACTAGTACTAAACCAGAACTACACCAGGACTAAACCAGGACTGAAACAGGACTAAACTGGGACTAAACCAGAACTGAACCAGGACTAAACCAAGACTACACCAGGACTGAACCAGGACTAAACCAGGAATACACCAGGACTGAACCAGGACTAAACCAGGACTACACCAGGACTGAACCAGGACTAAACCAGGACTACACCAGGACTAAACCAGGACTACACCAGGACTGAACCAGGACTACACCAGGACTGCAGCAGAACTGAACCAGGGCTAAACCAGGACTAAACCAGGACTACACCAGGACTACCCCAAGATTACACCAGAACTGAACCAGGACTAAACAAAGACTTAACATGGACCCAGAATTCACCCGGGCTAAATATGGACAAAATCTAGGTCAGAACCAGGACTATTTTAGGGCACTGAACATACAGGACTACGAGAACTAAACCAGGACTAAAACTGGAATGTACTCGGACTAAACCGGGACATATCATTACTGGAACATAGATCTAAATATGGACCAGAACCAGGTCTAAATTACTAGTACTAACTCAGGATAGACCGAGAATGTGGGAATGGACCCAGCTGGACCAGAACCAAGACTGGACCGTGGTCTAAATAAAAAACCTGGTCAAAAGTCGGACTGATTTATGGGCTAACCACTCTGCCACAGTTACGCATCTGAACTGTTCCCTAAAGCTACACTGTGTAACTTTTTGGTTGGGGGTTCCTCACCTTGTTGTTTCTATGGATGTCATTGCTCTGCTTAAAATGTTCCGCAGAGTGACTTTATTTATAATCACAGGTGGTTTTCTAGCCCAAAAATAGCTAGAAAAACACTGTGAGTGGAGACGCCTCTCCACAGATCTGACCTGTAACTTGGTCCAGCAGAAAGGTTACACAGTGCAGCCAGATCCGGATCTCATTTTTGAAAAGAATCAAGTCTTTTTCTTGATGATTTTTATGCATTTTCAACACAAGAATAAACAGAATCAGAAGAGGAAACATGAAGGGAAGTTTTGGGCAAAAAAGATTTAGTATCACAATAACAGTTTGTTTTTGAATTATTCTTACTTAATACCAGTACTACTACTACAATGACTACTGCTACTACTACAACTACTGCTACTACAACAACTCCTACCACTACTACAACTATTACTACCACTACTACTGCTACTACTACTGCTACTACTGCTACTACTACAACTACTACCACTATTACTAATCCTTCTACAACTACTACTACTACCACTACTACAACTACCACTACCACTACTACTACTACTAATACTACTACTACTACTACTAGTCTAGTACTTTGTCCAGATGATAAAATATTACTGAACTTGAAAATCAAATACAAAGACGAGTAGCGTATAAGATCTGTTCCTCACCTTCCACGGTGGTTGGTCTCTCACCCTCATCAGCTCGGGTTCTACCAGAGGCCTGGGAGCTTGAGAGTTCTGTGCAGTATCTTTGCTGTTCCCAGTACTGCACTTTTCTGGACTGAGATGTCTGTCCTTCCTGGGATCTGCTGCAACCACTCCTCCAGTTTGGGGTCACGGCCCCGAGTGCTCCGATCACCACTGGCACCACCGATGCTTTCACCTTCCAGGCCCTCTCCAGCTCTTCCTTGAGCCCCTGGTATTTCTCTAGTTTCTCATGTTCCTTTTTCCTGCCATCGCTCCGTATTGCAATGTCCACCACTGCGGCTTTATTCTCTCTTGTTCGCCATCACCATTTGTTGTGTTTGTTCATTCACACGTTTGAGTAATCCTTTATTATACGTCTGTCCACATCTTGCCATGTGGTGATACAGGAAGTGCTCCATTGTGTTTCTAAACTCCGCACACCTTCGCTAGAATCATTCGGGTCATTTATGGAATGGCCAATCTTGACTGAGCTAAAGGTAAAAGATCGCAGCTGTTCACTAGAAAACTACCACTTCATGACATCACAAGTGGAACAGAGCGTTTTTCCATTTGAGAGAAGAATGCAGCCTAAACATGCAAGGGGTGTGTGTGTGAATGAATGAATCGAACCCACAATCTCCTCCTTATCTTATAGATGTCGTGACCCATTTTTATTAGTAACCATGTGTACTGCATTAGAGCTATATTTACAGATAGTACACATAGTACACTGTTCTGCCTGGTTGAAGCCCTCAACTGAAATGAGCCGATGGCCAGTCCCCCACACATCTGCCTGTCCGTCTAAACCTAAAGGTGGGCCGCACGGCGACAGCTGGTTGGCAACAGTGTCTGGAGAGAATTTTCCCATACTGCACCTGCCGGAGGGTTTTTTGTCTCTGGCACCAAGGATCGTGTGTTTATCGAGAGACTGAGGATGGGACAATGTGTTTGCTGATGTCTATGTTAGATTATGTTTCCATGTTTTTCACTGTGAAGCCCATTGGGGCAACTCTTGTTGTGATTCTGGGCTATGGAAATAAAATTGAATTGAACTGAATTCTTGTGACATTGAAGTACTCATATATTTCTCCCTGTGGGGCATATTTACACAACAGAGTCTCTTGTACAGTCACTCAAAAGGCATTTCTCAGGATCATAAGACATGCACATTCTGAGCAGGAGAGGAGTGGATCCACTTTACTGAGTACAGTATTATTCTGCAGTTACTCACGTCAAAATGAATAACAAAGAAATAAAAGAAACGGAAATTTGAACGTGTATTTCAAAATTCTGTTGGTTTAAATCATGGGAGGAAATAATAAGATAGTAAAAGAAAATACTGCTACTAGTACTACTACTACTAGTACTACTACTACTGCTACTACTACTACTGCTTCTACTGCTACAACTACTACTACTACTGCTACTACTACTACTGCTACTACTGCTACTGCTACGACTACTATTACTACTACTACTACTACTACTAGTACTACTACTACTACTACTAGTACTACTACTGCTACTACTACTGCTACTACTACTACTACTACCACTGCTACTACTACTGTTGCTACTACTAGCACTAGTACTTTGTCCGGATGATATAATATGACTTGTATTTCACACCTCATGGATCCTGACTCACCTTTGGAGCCATAAAAGCTCCTCACACAAAGTAAAAGTGGAAAATGAGGTGGCAAAGTACTTACTTACTACTTGGCAACTACTACTTCCACGACTATTGCATTACATAATTGTTATCCACCGGTGGATAAAGTACTCAGTTTTGTTACTTAAGTAAAAGTACAGATACAAGGGGGAAAAGAATGCTGAAGTAAATTTAAGTATCAAATGACAAAATGTACTTTAGGAAAACCACTTACTGTGTGAACCTGCTTAAAAATGTACTTCTGCAGACTGTAACAGTACTGTACAGACTAAAGAGTATTTTGTAGACATTTTTAGACGAATTTAAGGGTGAAATGTAGTGATTTTGATAAAGAATTTGTCTGATTTTGAGTGATTTAATTGATTTCATAATTTGTCTCGCTGTTTTTGTGCGTGTGTGTATTGTCTTGCTCAAAGTTGGGACGTTAAAGCAAGCGAAATGTACTAAAAATAAGAAAAGTACTTTTTACTTTTCAGTCTCAATTTAAAATGTAGTGGAGTAGAAAGTACAGATACCTGCTCTCAAATGCAGAGAAGTAAAAGTAAAATGTACTTACTGTTGTTATCATCATACTACTACTGCTAATAATCTATTACACAAAGTACTACTACCTGCTAGTTTTCAATTCAACACCCTCTGCATACTTTGACTAAATATTTATATAATGCACATTGACCACTACTACTACTGCTACTACAACAAGTACTACTACTACTACTACTACTACTACTACTACTACTACTGCTACTACAACAAGTACTACTACTACTACTACTACTACTACAACTACTACTACTGCTACTACAACAAGTACTACTACTACTACTACTACTACTACTACTGCTACTACAACAAGTACTACTACTACTACTACTACTACTACTACTACTACTACTACTGCTACTACAACAAGTACTACTACTACTGCTACTACAATTACCACTATTATAACAAGTAATTACTATATTACTATTACTTATTACTAATTACTGTTATTACAACAAGTAATTACTTTACTATTACTGCTATTATTACAATACTTACTACAATACTGCTACTTATTACTATATTAACTATTACTACTATTAATAATAAGTATTATTATATCTACTGCTACTACTACTATTATTGCTACAAGCACTACTACTACTACTACAACTACTATCACTGTTACTGTATAACAAGTACCTATTACTATACTACTACTACATACTACTACTTATTACTACTACAACTACTACTATATACTATAACTACTACTACATACTAAACTACTAATACTGCTACTAACAATATATACCATTACTCATTACAACAACTACTCATACAACTACTACTAATTAATTACTACAACTACTACTACTACTAACTATACAACAAGTAATTAATATACTATTACTACTAATACATATTACTACAGCACTACTGCTACTACTACTAATACTACTACTACAACAAGTACTACTACTACCACTGCTACTACTACTACTACTGCTACTACTACTACTACCACTGCTACTACAACTACTACTACTACTACTACTGCTACCACTACTACTACTACTACTACTACTGCTACTACAACAAGTACTACTACTACTACAACAACTACTACTACTGCTACTACTACTGCTACGACTACTACTACTACTACTACTACTGCTACTACAACAACAACAACTACTACTACTACTACTACTACTATTACTAATGTACTCTGTAAATTAAAACTACTACCAAAGATTTACATGTAGTACTACAAAACTACAAGGCTACTACTGTCACATTAAGACATCTTACTCATTCAAAATACCATGACTATTACTACTACCACGATCACTACTATGACCGTGTATATTTTTCTCAGCTTGTCATTACTCCTCAGGCTCTCATCAACTTTTTTCCCCAGGTTTTCTCCACACTTCCACAGAACCTATGAATACAAATCCTCCCACTGGCCTGTCAGCCTGCTCCCGCTGGGCAAGCCGCCCAAACCCTATTAAGGGCCGGGTTCACTGGGTGCATGTGTGTCTGTAAAGGCCAGCCGGTGCAGCCGTAGTACATGACGACGTGGTAACCCGAGTACCAGGGGGAGGAGACAGAGGAGAGGCCGGGTCTGTGGAGAGGCCGGGTTTATGGAGGCTGGATGGTGAAACTCTGTGCAATACTGTGAACTGAAGCACCGACGTGGCTCTGGCCCTGTCTCTCTGCTCTGTGCGAAAGTCAAACATGGATCACGTGGGTGGGAGAGCACAGAGGTGACTGGGTCTAAAAGCTGATACAGATATTTGTGGGATTATATCAAACTCATTCTGGTATTTTAAAGCCATACGCCAGCATTTGTTCAACTTTAAAGGTCCTAGATGACACAAAACTGACTCTTGTGAGCTTTAGTCGTGTTATAATGTGGTTCTCTCCGCAAAAACAGACCTGGAGTTGTGTTTTATTCCATTCACACAGGTTTGAGTAAGGCTTTATTTCTTTATTATTAGTCTGTCTGCATCTCCAAAGCTCAAAAAGCAGTAGTTTTCAAGTTAACAGCTACGTTTTAGTTTAGTAAAGACTGGCAATTCCAGAGCTCAAACGATCCAAATGATTCTATTGAAGATGTGTGGAGTTTAAAAGCACAGAGGAGCACTTCCTGTATTACCACGTGACATCACAAGGTGGAGCCGGGTGTTTGCAGTTTGAGAGAAGAACTCAAAAGTGAAAAGAGAGAGAATTTTTAAGTAATGTTTCAGCAAAAATGTGTCATCAGATCATTTTTCTTGTAAACTGTGGTCCAAAGCAAGAAAAATGATCTGACGAGGGAATTTTGATGAAATATTATTTGAAATTAACAAAAATAAAAATAAAAACCTCTGGACATCTGAGTGTGCTCTGGATTTTTTCACTTTTCAGTTTGCTGTTCCTTGTTCATTTGCACCTCTACAAGAACCTTGGTGTTCTGTTTCATTTGAGAGAAGAACTCCGAAGCCTAAATGTACAGGTTTGTGTGTTAAACATGTGAATGACACAGAACACAGCTGCAGGTCTGTTTGTGATGAGAAAACTCCATGATAGCATCAAATGTGGGTAATTTTGACAGACAGCGTTTGTGTTGCTATAGTTGTAATCTATGACACCCGTGGATCATTATGTTATCATTTGGATCCTTTGCTCCGTTTCAGTGCAGACGACATGAAGAAATAACTGTTCTAAGCACTTTGAATCTTCATTCTTTGGATTAAGTCTTGTGAAGCATTTTTAGAGGAAAAAGGAGCAGATTCAGTTTTATATTGTAATAAATCTGGTACGGTGAGATGTATAGACCCTTTTTCCTTGTCAAAGCCTGATCCTGTCAGATCTCAGACGCTCAGCAGGGCCTGGTCAGTACTTGGATGGGAGACACAGGGAGCACCAGGTGCCACAGGGGGGCGCCAGTCACAAAAACTGTTGTTGTGTCCTTAGGCAAGGCACTTCACCCACATTGTCTAGTATGAAAGTGGTGTACATGAGTGATGGTGATCAGAGGGGTCGATGGTGCAGATTGGAGCAGCGCTTCTGTCAGTCTGCCCCAGGACAGCTGTGGCTACAGCAGTAATTTACCACACCGGGTCAGGAAAGAATGAATAATGAACTATAAAGTGATTTGGGTGTCATGAAAGGCACTACATAAATGCAATGATTTAAAAAATAAAATGCTGTATGTGCATTTTGGCAACGGAAGTGTCATTGTTCCTCGTTCATTCAGATTCATTCAGACTGAACCCAGACAGAAGAAGACGGAGATAAAAACATTTCCAGCACCAAAATGTCTGGCTGTTCTGTGTGTAGTTGTCAGAATCAATATTCTCCCAACTAAAGTTTTACAGTTTTACTCACTGCTCAAAGATCTGGCACTCGGACTGCATTTGTCAAAGTCAGTTTGTTGAGGAAATATTCTCGATCTTTTGACGATAATCCTTTCACAGAGCTCAAACTGCTGAGTTCTGCTGTACTTCTTTGGCCAAAATGTGTGCAAAACCGAGCCTACGTCACCACTGTTTACTCCACTAAAAGGGTCTATATGGTGAAAATCTGGTACAGAGAGATTTGGATATCGTTCCATCCCTAATGACAATAAATGTTGTACAAAATGACTGGTCAAAGCATTTTAGAATGTCAGTCTTGTTGTTCTGTAGAATATCGTAATATCGAGAGCTTTCCCATGATTTTTTAAATATATATTTTTTTACCTTTATTTTTCCAGGGAAGTCCCATTGAGATTAAAAACCTCTTTTTCAAAGGGGGCTCTGGCCAAGATGTCAGGGTTTGGTGTCTGTTATGTGTTTCCCCTCCCTTCTGCGTCTGTCTGCTCCTCTCGGGGGTGTGGCTGGGCTCATGCTGCAGTGTGGTTCACCTGCAGCTCATTGTCTAATCAGCTCCTCTACTTAGTTCTGTCCTTGTCCTTTGTTCTGTCAGTTCATTCCTCCTCTATCCCTTCTCCACGTCCTCGTCCTGCTTGTCCTTGTTGTCCAGTCTGTCTACCCCAGTGTCTTCCCTCCGTCTATGTCTCCAGCCAGTTTCCATCACCACATCCTTCAATCCCGGCAATAAACCTGTTTTACATCTACCTGCGCCTATGTCTCTGCTTTGGGGTCCTCAACCACACTCAAACCATGGCACAAGAGGCTGGAAAAACACATTTAATAAATGACAAAAATTACAATAAATGAATTAAAACAAGTACAAAGGAGGCCGTTTCAGGTGCTGTATTCAGTGAAACCGGTTCGGATAGTTTCCAGTCCTTTTGCAACATGTTCCATATCGCAGTAAATATCGCAACGTGACAATATCGTATCATGAGACTTGGATATCGTTACACCTCTATAATTCACGTGTCTGCCCAGAGTCAAATATGTAAACTTCTGTTTAAAGTGGTGCACATCGGTCTTCTGTACACTTGTTCCAGAGGTCCAGACCAAAATTTCATAATGTTTGTTCTGATTTTCTGGCTCCTGTTGTTTAAGTCCAGCCGGCAGAGAAAGTTATCAGCTCACCCCTCGGCCTCTGTTCAACTCTGACTCAACAGGTGACTCAGGCAAAGTGACAGATGTAAGACTAACTGCTCATTGTATTTAACACAATGTAAATAGCTCAAAGTAGGGCACTTGCTAACCTGTCCCTGCCTAAAAAAACATTAAGAAAAGCTGATGACTTCTTTTATTATCTTACACACGTATTATTTTTACTGCTAATCCCATGAAGCCTGTTGTATTTGTAGTGACGTTACTGTGGTAGATAACGGTTTAATCCAATTGAACTTTAAATGCTGTTGAATTTCTCGCTTTTAAATGTTTAACGGTGAAAAACACACATTGGAATCACTTTCATTCTGAATACTTTTTTGCAGAATTTTTAAGAATACATTACGTTACTTCAAATTATATTAATCAAGTGGACGTACAAAGTTGTGCTACAAGAAATGACTCAATTAAAAGTAAAAATATATTTGGGAAAAGTACTACTCAAGTAAAAGTAACCTAAAGGTGCATTGTGTAGCTTTTCTGATTTTCTCCATGGAAATATTCTTGCTTTGTCTGGAATGTTTCGTAATATGGCATTAAACCTTTGTATCTTTATGGGGACCAAACCAGACCAAGTTACAGGTCAGATCTGTGGAGAGGCGACCCCGCTCACGGTCAGAAAGTCTGTTTTTCTAGGTATTTTTGAGCTATAAAACCACTGAACCCACTGAATAAATGTAAAGTAGAGCTGTTTAATGTCACACTGGAATTCCAGGCAGAGCAATGACGTATCCATAGGAACAAACCAAAAAGTTACACAGTAGCTGATTTATTATTTGAAGTTCATGTGATTTGAAGGACAAAACAATAAATAATGTGCAAAATTCTGGTATTTTTTAAAAGTCTGACACAAAAATTTGAAAATAAATAAATAAGAGTGGTGCAAGAAACACAAATATCTAAATCATTTAATAGTAAATTATAGAGTCCTGTTCCTTCTATAAAAATACTCAAGTTAGTAAAAGTATTCAGCTAGAAAAAGTACAATTTCTTCAAAAAGTTACTGAAACAAATGTAAATACAGCGGAGTACTACCCACCTGTGCATTAAATATACAAATAAATATCTTTTCAAATAAATTATTTGACTTATTATTTATGTAGTAGACTAAAATCGTCTTTTAAACCATATGATGTCATTAATACTCCCTACAACTGTACATTATACATGACTTTATAAAACATTATAATTATTTGACACTTGTCTCTTGCTCTTTTTTGCTACTTATTTAGAATTTATTACCATTTATATTTTTTACTCTTTATTATTATTGATATTATATTAATTATATCGTATCAGTGGTTCTTAACCTGGGGGGTTCGGTGAGTCAGTCTCAGGGGTTCGGCAGGGGTCAAGATCCAACTCATATGATTGGTGATGACACGCCCCGTTTGGTCGTTATTGGCTGCAGGAAATTTTGTGCGCGCAATAGTCTTGTGACTGTTGTGATGGTACTTTGTGTAATTTCTTTAATATTTTCCCTTCATACAAACTATGTCAAGCAAAAAAAGAAAGTGGTCGGACGAATATGTGAATATGGATTCACATGTGCACCAAAAAAATATATATACCTATGTTTGGAATTTGAAAAAACATATTTTATTTTTCCAATTAAGAAGGGTTCAGTGAATACGCAGATGAAACTAGTGGAGTTCAGTACCTCCAACAAGGTTAAGAACCACTGTATTATATTATATCAATTATATTATATTATCTTGTGATGTGAGCTTCTGTGTCCACATTATTTCCCTTGTGGATCATTAAAAATTGTCTAAGTCTATGAGTAGTACCCACCTGTGCATTAAATTTCCAAATAAAAATATTTCCAAATAAATTTATTACAAATCTTTTATGTAACAGACTAAAATCCTCTTTTAAATGCAACTCACCCTTATGTAAAAGATCTATGTCCTGTCAAGCATCATATCGTATCATCAAACATCATTTTCAAATAAATGAATTACAAATCTTTTATGTGGTACACTAAAAGCGTCTTTTAAACCGTATAATTTCGCTTCTCACACCGCCTAGACCGTCTCTTCACCTTAAAAACCTCTTTAAATAAAAAAGACTAGTTTGTATCCACAACATTCCACCATAATGACCTACAAAGTGCCTCATCTTGTGTTCTCTGACTCACTAAAGCGTCAGAGTGACCGCCGGGCTGCTCGCTGCACATTTCTGCGGTGTTTGGGTGCCTTTACGCGGCGCGCTCCTCTCTGCACCGGAGGGGGAGGTGCGCAAGCGGTGAGACGGGCCGGGCCGAGGCCAGCGACAGACGGGACCGCTGCAGACAGACACCCGGCTTCTCCTCCGCCATCCACGTGTGTTTCTGTCCCGAATTTTACCGCCATCGTTTTCCAGGAATCCTCCCCTGCGTCGTATCACTCCGCGGGGAAGACGAACTAGACCCGCGTTTTGGAGCGTAAATTCACGGCCAAATCCTCCAGACTCAATTTCCCGCTGGGATTTGTTCGCTATTTCACGCTGCGACGTTAATAATGGCAGGAGAGTGGGGTGTCATGAGGATTTACGTGCGGGTTTTAAAGTTTTGGCGCGATTTTGCTCCCGCGGAAGCGTAGTTAGTCGGCGAGGGTATATAAAGCAAGGAGCTGACGCGGCCACACCTCTAGTCTGTCTCGTAGTATCGTCGGGAGGTGGACCCAGGCCGGCACAATTCAGCCACTCCAAACCATGCGTCCACGCTTCAGCTTCTACTTAACACGCAAGAAATCGCATCTGCATACTGTTTTCTAACTGGGCGCCGCATCCGTGGACCTAAACCTGACATTTGGACGTGTTTTCAACGATTATTCACGACCTTTCCATCTTTCCATCTGTTTTACGGTAAGTGCGTAATAATGCGTTTTCCCATTCATTCTGCAAATTGCCATTTTTACGCAGTTTGCGTCTCATCCTTTGGGTAAAATGTCATGATCCCCCGTGTTTTTTGTGTGTGAAATATTGCTAAAAGCGTTGTACATGCGGCTTTCACGTGGGTTAAGCACTGCCCACGCCGTTTTAAAGGACCTAAAGGACCCACACAGCGCCACGCCGCAACCTTTGAGTTATTGCAAGGACTTTAGAGCGGATTGCACCATGCGTTTCTTGCATTAAATGACATTTATAGCTTCGTAAACTGATTTCTGTTGCTGTCAAAGTGCGTTTTAATGCAATTTTTATTTTTTTAATGATGTGGTTTGAATATTTAATTTAAGTTTTAATAGCGTTGTCATGTCAAATTGTGCGTAAAATCGCGCGTAATTGGGTTATATTGGTGTTTTGTGGTGTTTAAATATGATTTTTGCTGCTTTTTCTGGATCTGTAGGCAGAAAATGGTGACTTGGCCACACCACACTGCTGCTTTGTTCTCGCATACCATAGGACTCTATATGAGTCCCGGTGCATTCCCGTCTCTGCCGGCTTTGCGTCCGATTGTGCACCCTTATTGAACCCTAAAATCAGACTTATCTGGTTGTTTTGGCGTAAGAAAGCGCGCACACTTTGTTCTTTTTACGTGTCTTTGGGCTGCTTTTTGTATAAACTTGTGAAAGTGGAATCCTGCGGTGAGGGATGCGGACCATGTGTTGGAACAGCGGTCGGATTTTTTAAAGACAGGAAAAAGGCGAGGAAAGTTGTCCTAGTGTGGCCCTCCCGTGGTGAAGAGTCGAATTTCTCACATGTCCAAAAGGCACACGTTTTTTGACTAGATATTTGCGCTCGACATTTCCGTTTTTGCAGAACTGATTATATAAGCAGCGGAATGCAATTGTAGTCTTATGCAATGGTTTACTATCGGTGTTGAGCAACTGATCTTTCATTCATTTATTCCAACTGATTTAATTACTTTCATACGTTGAATTATAGACGATTCAGACGAGTTATGCAAATGAAAATGCGTATATTTTAATAGTTTGAAAAAATAACTTTGATTTTTACAGTTATCCAATGAACCTTATCTAATAAAATGGGCAAAATGTTGCTTTGTACTCAAAATTACACTTGTATTTTCTGCATAATACTGAAATTGTTTGCATTTTTGCGCAATTAAGTATTTGCCTTTTTGCACTGTGCTCAAATCCTGCACCACTTTTCCACACACCGCATCCCTGCTCCTCCCGTCTCTTGGAATTCTTGGCTGATTTATTTAAAGTTCGGGGAGCACGGTTTCACTTTCTCAGAAGCCGGTGTCGAATTTCGGGACCCAGCTGTTCCGATGTCGTCATGGCCAGTTTGGGAAAAACAGAGGGCCCCCCATCTTTCTTTCTTTTTTTTCTTCTTTTTTTCCTTCCACTTCGCTTTCCTTCGGGTGATCTGAGGACTTCGCCGCTGCCTCGTGGGCGGGGCTTCGTGGAAGTGACGCGACGCGGTGGGCGGGGCTCGGTGATGTAAACAAGACTAAAAGCGGCAGAGTGGAAGCACGCTTGATTCAGTCTTGAGGTAACTTTCACTACTACTCGTACCACCACCGCCGCTGCTACTGACTGGATATTTTTGCACTTATTGACGAAAAAACCTCAAAAGGATCACTACTCTTGGCCGGATTCTAACACTACCTCACACTTGGATACGAGTTTCTCTGGCTTTTGTTACCTCCTGTAAAAGGTAATTGAGTTTTGATGTTCGTGGATGGGATTTGTGTTCTAACATGGCTATTTTTATTTTTTAAACTCAAAATTCTTTATTTTTAACATCTTTAACACTTATGTCTTTAATTGTGTTTCATTTAAGAAAAAATACAAAACTTGCATACTAAAATATTTAACATTTTCCCATAAATGTTTTTAGTTTACACATAATTGGAAACAATTTGGATTTTATTTACTTTGGTATTAATTATTTTTTTTATATATATTACCTAGTGGGTTGAGGACTCATCAGAAGATGTTGTGAGACGCTGTTTTAAAACTGTCTGCAAATTGCTTTCTTGAGTGCAGAATTTGGTCTACATTATAAACTATTGTTAAAAAAAAGTTGCTTTTTTTAAGCATTTCTGGCTTTAAAGCAGCTGTGTGCTTGGTCTCAGCGTGAAGCTGGAAGCCGCATGGGGCCGGCCTTTGCTCTAGTTTCTCCATCAGTTTTTCATGTGCGCTTTTTGTGAATGAAGTTCAACTAGAGCAGCGTAGTGTAGTACAACATATTCCTCCCACGTGGGTCAAAACCTGACAAAATAAAAGGTTTTGCAACAATTAAACGATAAAATGGTCAGAGAATGAAATGACATATACTGAAATAACTTGGATACTAGATTATTTATTTTGTCATTTTATTGAAATATGTTCAACGGTTGGCCAGTGTTTTGGGGACTTTTTTTTTAAAGATTGTTTTCATTGAAGCCTTGTCACTATATTCAGATTTCCTTCAATTTTGTAAAACCAATCTTATCTTTTCACTGTGTTGCCAAATACTTGTTTTTCAGCATTTTTTTCCTTCACTATCTTGAACCATCTCCCACATTCGTCAAGCTGTAAACTTGCTCTAACCCCACTCCCCATTCTACGTTCAAACCATCTCCATCATTTTGCCAAATATTTCAAGTTTTTCAGCATTTTTCTTTCACCATCTTGAACCATCTCAGACGTCTCCCGCATTTTTTTGAGCTGTAAACATGACCCAACCCCAAGTTTTTCAGCATATTTACTTGACTATCTTGAACCATCTGTCATCTCCTGCATTTATTGAGCTGTAAACATGCTCTAACCTCTCTCCTCTCTCTTCTCCTCAGACCATCATCATGCTGCAGAGCTGTGGTCAGTCCCAGGACTGGCTTTACTCAGAGCCACTGTTCGACGATGACTTTTACCAGAACTTGGTGAAAAACCTGGAATCTCTCCCCACTCCCCCGCAATCCCCTCCCATGAAGCCCTCGGAAACCTCGGACTCCAAACCTCTGTCCAAGGAAGATCAGCTCAGCTACGTGTCCAACATCCTCCTGGAAGACTGCGACATGCAAGCACTTAACTGGAACTGTGATCTGTTCGAAGAAAAGGAGAGCAGTCCAACAGGCGCGCAGTGCGAGGACGGGGCTGAGTATTTTCTGTGGAAGGAGCTGGGGAGGGGGTTCGACGAGAAGCTGGTTTCGTCCATGCTCAGCTCCAGCCCTCTTCTGTCGGACATTGACACCAGTATCTTTGAGGAGATCGCTGGCTCCACGCTGGACTGCCAGGCCCTGATGGAGAACACGCCAGAGGGAAGCGAAGCGACATCAGACTACGGTTCCACTGGAGGAGAACTTTCAAACTACTCGTCTTCAGACTCTGGTACGTTTAAGACTATTTACTCTATACACTACAATTATAATGCAGCGTAATTAGATGTTGGGAAACTAGCAGAGCAGGTTAGAGGTGAGCGGTTGCATCAATATTAGTTCATGGAAAATGGTCACTTTATAACTTTAAATATTAACTCCATTGATAAAGTGGAGCAGTCTTGGTAACTTGGAGTTGAATTAACACTTGCAGTGTAAAAAACGTGAGCGTGTGTCTATATATAGCACAGTTATTATGGAGTTTAGACTGTTAAAATGGCAAAAACATAACTTTGAAGATATTTTTTGACCCCTCTCCAATTATGAAGGTACAATGACAAAAAGAATCGAGGAGTAATTGGAAATGCTGTGTAATTGTAGATTGTAGCTGATATAATCTCTGGCATGTTTCTCCATTGTTAGTATTTTGTTACGCCCCCCAGACTGTTCTATTCACACAGTCCCTGTGTTTGTGGAAATCCTCTGGAGGGCCATGACTCAGGCTGTAGCTGGCCTATTAAAAGCCCGAGCCCCCCGTAATGATTTGGTAGATTCACTTTTATGGGAAATCTGATCCTGCTTCAGCGCTCGGCTTAATGTGACTCATCAGGATGTGAGCAGTGAGTCAGACTTTGAGCCCGGCAACAGTGACTGAGCCTCGCCTCACCTGCTGCTGCCGCTCAGAGCCCGCTCGTTCACACCAACCCCCGGCCACGCCCTCGCCTGTATCTTTTGAAGTCCAGATAAACGGTGTAAAAGCCTAAACATTAACCAGACATATCAGACGAATAAAGGAGTGTTGAGAAAGATAAGATTCTGAATGATTGCACAGGAAATGTAAAGTTGATTTTAAAAAATGTAAATGTTGACAACAGTCTGAGTCATTGTATTAAAAAAAAATGCTTTAACTATTGCTTTCAGGAACCACTTGTAGCTTGTACATTTTACTTTTTGTCAAATAGGCAAATTAATAGGCTCTATTCAGATGCAATTCCAATTTCCAGTCGGTTTGCGGTTCTAAGTCTGACAAAATCTTGGAAAAATGAGAAAATGGCCCAGTTTTCTTCATCAAAATGTTGTTGTAGTGCTCAATTATGTTTGGCTAATCAATAATTACAACCATCACAGTCGGTCGGTAACTACACCGGAAGTTGTAATTGCATCTTTCCCAACGTCTTCCTGGTTTGTGACGTAACGTGAATAGAGCCTATAGTTAAGTGGATTAAGTCATGTTTAGGTAATGAGAATGAGACTTTACAATAAAATTAACCAAACAATTTTTCTCAACAGAGGAGGAGATCGACGTAGTGACGGTGGTCCGCTGCCCGTCTAGCACCTCCCCTTTGCCCTCATTGGCCGATATCCGACAGCGAGAACAGGATGAGGCGGAGCAGCAGCGTCTCGCCCTGCAGCGCCACAACGCCGAGATCCAGCAGCAGCACAACTACGCCGCGCCGTGCCCCGCCTCCCCGCCGCCCTCGCACGCCCACAAACGCTCCCGGGACGGATCCGTGCGCCACCATCACAGGAACTCCTCCACCTCCTCGGCGCTGTCCAGTTCGTCGCGCTTCAGCTCCAGGAACTCCACGGAAACGGAAGACGAGGAGGAGCGGCGGCGGACGCACAACGTGATGGAGAGGCAGCGGCGCAACGAGCTAAAGAACTGCTTCATGCACCTGCGCGACAACGTGCCGGAGCTGACGCGCAACGAGAAGGCGTCGAAGGTGGTGATCCTGAAAAAGGCGCGGGACTGCATTTTCAGCCTGGAGGACGAGGCACACCGGCTGCAGAGGAAAAGGGACCAACTGAGGGCGCGGCAAGAGGAGCTCAAGGCTAGGCTAACGCAGCTACGAAGCTAATGCGCTAAAATGACAATGTACAAAGACTCTGGGGAAACGGACTTGTAGTAATGGCAGCCCAATCACAGGAAATAAAGTTTTTTACAACTTTACAAACCAGTGATACATGGAGTAAAAGAGTAAAACTTCTGTTAATATACTGTAAATGTTTGACGTCTTAACTGTTAGCGTACCTGCGGTTAAAGTATTTGTTTGAATAAAGCTGCGAGTCAGTTTTATTTATAAAGTTGCTTATTTTTATATAATTATGCCAATAAATTTTGTATTGAAACGAGAAATGAGACTTCTAATCTTGATCGCATTTGTTTTCACAATTAAAACGTACACGATTTTGTAAAACACTTTAAAAAGTTCATTGAATTTTGTTGTATACTGAATATGTAAGAAGAATAGTATCAAATGCTAGTTTGCAATTAGATTTAAGATTTCTTTGGCCAATAAAAAAAAAATAAGTTGGCCTTATATTGACATCTTCTGAAGCTATATTAGAAATTGAACTGTAGAAGTGAGAAATGTAAATCGATTAATTTCTAAAGAGCTGTAAACATTAAAGAGAAATCCCTGAGGTTAAACAAACTAAATCTGATTGTACAAAATCTCACATAATCAAACCATTCTGCCTTTGCCTGTAATTTTAAACATTACCTCAGACATCTCTGTGCCACGGTTTGCAAACTCGTAAATCAGTCTTTATTTTTTGGTGTTTGGGCTGAAGTTTTGAGAGCAACGGCATAAAAAATCGTTCACGCACAAATGATGGACATTTCAAGAAGTGAATATATTTTTGGAAAAGGAGACACGCATTGCCTCAAATCATCCACATGCCTCGACTGCTGACTGTTGGATTCACGTTAAACGATTTTCACTTGGACTGAAAAACAGCAGGAAATGCACAAATGTTTTGTTTTGTATAAAAGTCTTATGGTGCAACATTTGGGATTTGAGTATATATATAAATAGTTGTTTGTGTAAGTTTAATTATTTCATTTAATGAGTAAAATTAAGTTGAAATAAATGCTGTTAGTAGGTTACGCCTACTTAATTTCCCACTGAAATTTCGACTTGGCCTGTTTTAATGTTTAAAGGTCCCATATTACGTCTTATGTTATAGGTCCTTGTGAGCTTTAAGATGTGTTATAATGTGGTTACCTCATCAAAAACATACCTGGAGTTGAGTTTTGTGGTAGTTTTCAAGTTAAGTTTGCTAGTCTTGAGGGTTATGAAGGCGGAACAGGGTGGTGTTTGTATGATAAAAGAACAAAATATGCCTATTTATGCTATGGGTTTGTGTGTTAAAACACAACTCCAGGTCTATTTGTGATGGGGAAAGTACATTAGAACATACACTGCTTAACAAATGTATTAGACCACCACCCAGTCTAAGGTGTTTACCACTGCTGCCATATGCAAAATATATTTTTATGTTTCTGTAATGGTTAATCCGCTAGTATATTCAAGATCTGTTTATCAAAACAATATCTTTAATGCTAAAATATAACTAGTGTTGATATCCTTTCACTTTCAAGTTTAATGTTTTCTAAAAAGAACACCCAAGTCTCATTTAAAGCAAATCTCTGGGAACAGCTAGAACATAGTTGGAACTCAATATCAAACGACATAAAAACAATCTTAGTTATCTGCGCAAAAAGTACACAAAATACTCATGTTTTTGGTTATTTGTCAGCAAATATTTTGTTTTTCTAATTGGTCATTTTCTCAATGAAAAGCTTTGGATATACTATGAAGTGATTTATATTTTCTTGTTTTCATGACAGATGGTCTAATAAATGTGTTAAGCACTGTAGATATAGAGAAAATAGCATAATATGGAGCCTTTAACCCACTTTTTCCTCATTATGAATGCTAAAATGTCCTTAATATAGTTATGTTTATGTAAAAAATACAATTGTACGTATATAATTTTATTTTAAAGTATATGGGTTTCAAAATTATGAGCAAACTAATATTTTAGAAGAACAAGTATGAAGGTCAAGTTAGAAAAGTTAATGATGTGTTTTAATCGACCTTCTCTTGAAACTAGCTTAGATGTTAGCTAGCCTTTTCAGACAACAACGGATGATGCTAATCTGAAGTTGACGTGGAAGAAACTTGGAAAACTTTGGGAAAAAAAGTTTTTTGTGATGTATAACTTCTGATTTACCGTTTGAAAATCCCAAATGTTGTACTTGAAGTGGGAGTGTAGCAGATGTGTGGCATCGGCGTAAACTTGAATGACTTTTAGTGTATTTTAGAGCCATACTAAACCGCCATCCCTCCAAACCTCGGTCCTGAATCCAGGTTTTCGACACGTTCAGGTTTCCACCACTCTTTAAGTCCATGTATCAGGAAATACTAACTTATGCTAACCAATGCTAACCACTGTAGCGACCGGTAACAAACTGTTCCAGCTCCAGTTCAACCGACTTGAGTTTTCTAGCCATAAAAACATAACTTTTTCAGGTGTAATGGTCGGGAGAACTGAAGCTAGCGTGTTCATATCCAATGCCTTCCCGAGCTAACCGACCGCGTTATGCTAGCCTGTACTAAACTCCACGTACAAACCCCTGAAGTGTGACGTTATACGTTGTAAACCTGTACATTTTCTGGTGGTTAAATGCCTTTCTCAACTGAAATGTTATCACTTTGCATGGAATGTTTTACAATATGGCATTAAAAACCAAGTTACAGGTCAGATCTGTGGAGAGGCGACCCTGCTGACACTCAGAATGCCTGTTTTTTGAGGTAGTTTCGAGCTATAAAATTTAAATAAATGTAAAGTAGAGCTTAATGCCATATGTTTAATGCCATACTGTGGAACATTCCAGCCAGAGCAATGGCCATAGATCCACAGAAACAAGCAGGTGACGGACTCCCAACCGAAAAGTTACACATTACAGCTTTATATCTCAAATTTGATATTATTGGCAAAGATATTGATTGAAAAAAATGAGTAAACATGAAGCTTAAGAATTTTATCATTTTTAATTGTCAGTTTGTTGTATAAATGTCCATTCCCCCGTATAGAATTTCTTTTTGCTTTGTTCAAAAATGTTTAGCGAAATGAGTAGACCTCGTGTGTGTTTTTCGCACCGTAAGGTTTAAAACTTTTTATTTGACCTTTTCTGTGGCATTTGCATCGACAATTAGTATAATGGTGCGCTGCATAACATTTCTAGTGGACAGCTACCGCCTGCTTGTCTCCATGGAAACGTTATTGCTTTGTCTAGAATGTACTAGGTTCCATTACAGGTCAGATCTGTGGAGAGGCACCCCTCTTCACAGAAAGAATTGTATTTTTGAGCAACAGAAACACCTGAAATGAATAAATGCTGGATGGAAATGTTTAAAGTCATACCATGGAACATTCCAGGCTTAGCAATAACATCTCCATGGAGACAAGCGAGAAAAGTTACCCAGTGCATCTTTAAGGATGTTCCCCAAAAGTCAAGTGTCATGCTGTGTAGATAAATTGTCTAGATTTTAATGGTAGCCTACTTGTATTTTAGGCTCTGGTTTTGGGCTATCTTGTCTGAAATTAATCGAAATTTTTGAATTTAAAATTTAAGATATGAAACATTTAATGCATGTTCCCACGTTTATTATCCTTTCCTTACCTTGCCCACAAATTTAAATATATGAGCCCTGAAATTCTCCAAATATTTTCTGGCCATTTTTTGTCATTGCATAGGGTAACTGTTCAGAACATACCTTCAGAAAGCATAAGTTAAAAATGTTAATAAAACACATAAAATTCAGAAAAAAATAGAAATATATATATATATATAAAAAACAGTTGAACACATTCCTGTTTTAAGATGATTTAAACAAAACCAAACAAAAACGGTCAAAAAATACTTTAGGCTGGATCTGAAGTTTTGAATTTAGAATTTCAAATTTCGCCAAGTTTTGATAATTTTGAGGGTGGATTGTGTAAAGGTTCAAAGTTATTGTTGCTGTTTTGATGAAATGCACAAAATGTTTAGAATTATTTTTGTGTCTGGCATCTTAAATTGTAAATTGTAACTGTTCTTGTTGACTTTACATTTTTGGTGACTATGGATTATATTGATGAATCTTACCAAATTTCAAAATACAGTAAAAGAAATAGGAAAATTACATAAAATTCCTGATATTTTAAAATAATTTTCAACTAATTTCAATGTAATTCAAAGTAAACCGCCTTTAAGCCTGTTCTGCCTTGAAACTCTTTTGTTTCTTATTCTTTGCTTCAGAACCTCAAATTAAATAATGCTATATATTTTTTAAAAGTAGAATTTTGACACATTTCTATCGTAAAATGTTTTCATAATATCAACATTTTATCTTGTTTAGGCTCTTTAAACCTACCTCCATCGGCTGCAATCTGGCCCAATATTTTTTTGTTTTTTGTTTAAGATTATTTTTGGTGTAAATATATATTTTTGGTTATTGTATCATAAATTATTTTAGTCATTTTTTGAGTTTTCTGCTCAATTTTCTTCATTGTATTTTTTTGAGTTTGTAATTTTTGCTGAGACACTTTCAGAATACAATAAAATTGAATGCAAGATTTAAAACTAATGTTGTTTTTATTGAACTGGCAAAACATGTAGTTAAATGTATTGTTATTACATCATTCGTAATATCAGTTAGTTATAAAGTAGTATGTAGTAGTAGTACTTAGTAAAAGTAATACATCTTATTACATACTGTATAATCACAACATTTTGAGATGTTATCACAGAATACTACCACCACTTCATTCATAACTACTACTTCTGCTACTACTATTAGTACTACCATTACTACTACTACTACTACTACTGCTGCTACTACTACTACTACTACTACTACTACTGCTACTACTACTACTGCTACTACTACCACTACTGCTACTACTACTACTACTGCTACTACTACTACTACTGCTACTACTGCTACTGCTACTACTACTACTACTGCTGCTACTACTACTACTACTACTGCTGCTACTACTACTACTACTACTACTACTACTACTACTAC